>OU898278.1:151963728-152708785 GCA_918026665.1 Diabrotica balteata | reverse complement strand
AAACCAAATTGATTGTATCAACATAAACAAATCGTTTAAAAATCTATCACCTTAACAAATTAATAAATAAATAAAACAATTAATAAACGAATTAAAGGGCCAATATTACATTCCTCTTCAATAAAAACTGGAAGTACGGTAGTTGTGGCTACAAAATAATTAGCAGAAGGCAGAGAGATTTGCCACTCATCTAGAGTACACATTTAAGTTGCAAGTGTGACCAAGACGATAACCAGGATTGGCCCAAACCAAAGCAAATAGATGAGATACCAAGCCAACTTCCCTAAAAAAACTAGCTGAGTTAATTAAAGAACAAACGACCCAAATAAAGCACCAGGTTATGACCTCATTACCGGAAGACTGCTAACAAATCCTACCAAGAAAAGCTATCGTAAAATTAACAAATTTAATAAATGCTGCTTTAGACTACAATATGTTCCAGATTTATGGAAGATACTAAGGTGATCATGATACCAAAGCCTGGGAAATCCCCCAATCGTGGTGACATCATATAGACCAATATCACTCCTACCTGTGATGTCCAAGTGTTTGAAAAATCTCCTCCTGCCAAGAATCCTACCAATATATTGAAGAATAGAAATAATTCCAGATCATCAATTTGGATTTAGAAATACCTAAGCATTCGACAATTGACCAGGTGCATGGATAACTGCTATAATATGAAACGATCATTAGAGAAAAGAAAAGTCTGTTCTGCAACCTTCCTAGATGTAGCACAGGCGTTTGATAAAGTCTGCAATAACGGTTTGATACATAAACTTAAATCATTCATGCCTAAACATTATTCAATATATGACAATCATATCTAGCGAACAGACATTTTAGAGTTAAACAAGAAGATGCATTGACTGATCTCAAGGATATTGAAGCAGGTGTTCCATAAGGTAGTGTATTGGGTCCAGTCCTATACCTAATATACACGTGTGATGTACCTGAACTAGAAGACGACATCCATAGCTACCTTTGCAGATGACACTGCTGTGTTAGCAGTAAGTGACACCGTCGAAGAAGCTACAGAAAAAACTACAAAATTTATTCATGGAATGGACCAAAAAATGGAAAATTAGCTGAATGAGAATAAATCAGTCCACATAAATTTTACCAATAAGAGAATTAATAATATTCTATTTAGAATAATAATGATGTCCAAGTGCCTATTGCACCATCAGAAAAGTACTTGGGGATCATTCTTAATGCGAAACTTCGCTGGAAAGCTCACGTGAGAAGAAAAGTGAAGAACTAGGCATCCGCTACAAGAAAATGTATTGTTTGATAGAAAAGGTATTCCTTCTCTATCCATAAATAATAAACTCCTAATCTATAAACAAATACTGAGGCCATGTATGGACCTATGTTTGCCATACTCTGGGGCTGTGCCAAGCCTAGTAACATCAAAGTAATCCTAGGTATTCAGAATAAAGTGCTAAGGAACATCGTAGATGCGCCTTGGTTACGTTAGGAACAACGATCTTCACCGGGACCTCAAGATGGAAGGATGTCAATCAGATAACAAGAAATTTGCAGGAGCCACGAACAACGACTCCATCATCATGTAAACGTCGAGGCTATCCAGCTCCTCGACAATACGAACCTAGAGAGAAGGCTCAAAAGAACAAAGCCTTTTGAACTGGTTTAGTGAGTGAGTGAAAGCAGAGCAAAGTGTTGTGCGTAGTATTCATGCTAAATTTAATGCTAGTTATTAGAATTATAGGAAAGATACTAGGTGAGTAGACACCTATATTTTAAGTTTTCATTATGTAATTTAAGTTAGAAACAAATTGATAATTGATCTTACTAACCAGATTTTAATGTAAGTACACTTATGTGTCTTTAGCAAAAAAAAACCTTAACCAAAAACATATACCAGGTACAGATGTCTTCTCAGATCATAGACTATTAGTTGCAAATATCAACATACGACTTATAATAATTCATAAGAAATGAAGCCCAAGATAGATATAGGACTATTAAAAGAAAATTACATCCAGAAAAAAGTAAAAACAGATATTAATAAGAATTTTGCGAATATAGTTGAAGGCGATAAGAATATTTGCTTTTATATTAACACTTTTTGTCTAATTAATGAAAGGTCTAGTACACAATTGTAATATTTTTATTATTTAAACGAACTTTAACAATACTTTTTT
This sequence comes from Diabrotica balteata, assembly GCA_918026665.1. Classification (NCBI taxonomy): domain Eukaryota; kingdom Metazoa; phylum Arthropoda; class Insecta; order Coleoptera; family Chrysomelidae; genus Diabrotica; species Diabrotica balteata. The sequence continues at coordinate 152,706,617 of OU898278.1, read as the reverse complement.
CCCAACTATTAGATGTTATTGATTTTTTAAATCATATTCAATAACAACAAATGTGAAATTAAATATACATTATAATTTAATAGTCGTTATAAAAGTTGCAGAATTTTTCAACATAAGACAGACCTTTTTAAATATATTATACATTTCTATATCCCAAAAATCCTCATTCCTTCACAGACCCCTAACGTGCATTTAGTGGTAACGCTATAACAATTAAACTGTATTATTTATTTATAAGTGCCTCCCTTTGTGTAAAAAATCTAATATTAGTTATTGATTTTAGGATATATCTCCACTAAGCTTGATACCTGCTATATATACGGAATTCAACAAAATTTGGATTATTCAGTATTCCACTTTTTTAATTACTTTGAAGTATATGAATAATTAAAAGCATTTATCCCTGTTGAGTAATACAATTGTAACAAATTCAGATAATATTCAAAGTGGCATCCAATTGCTGTCTCTAACTGTATTTGAGTGCCACAAAAAAACCAAATTATTAAATGAAAAGTTGTCAAAAATCAAAGTAAATTTTTTTAAAAATAACCAATGAACTGCTTTTAAGATTTATATGGCTCCTTGATTTCAGAATTTCTTTATGCACATGTTATTATACAATGATATAGACAGATAGAGATATTTACTTAATTGTCTATAAAAAATAATGAGAAACATACTTTGCAGACACGATCTTGGTATTAACCTTCGCGTTCGAATGACACTTTGTTATATCTTTCGAGTGCTACTATACCAATATATTCATACAAATCTTAATATCATCATCATCTTTGCCTCTACAACCCTGGGTGGGTTTTGGCCTGTTTAAGAATTAGTCTTCATTCCCCTTATCTTTCTCCCTGGCTTTCCAGTGTCTGACCCCTAGGTTCCTCAAGTCATCTTCGACTTGAGTTTTAAATCTAGATCTTCAGCCTGCCTGGTTCTTACTGGCTCTGGATCCTGGTTTTTACTGGCTCTTGATATAATATCTGTCTTTGGAGGTCTCCAGTGTCCATTTTTTTAAGGTGTCCTAGCCACCTTAGTCTATTAATTGTAATAGACCGGACGATCTTGTATTGATACAACTCAAAATTGTAGCCACTGCGCCATAACCCGCTTTCTTGTACTCCTCTGTATGTGTGCCTAAGTATTTTTCTTTCAAAGCGGCCTAACAGTTCTTCGTCACTTTTTACCATAGTCCATGTCTCTGACGCGTATGTCAGGACAGGTTTAATAAGAGTTTCATATATTAGTATCTTGGTTTTTCTGCTAATTATGTGTGATGTTAAGAACTACTTTAGTCCAAAGTAAGCTCTGTTTGACAGGTATATTCTTCTCTTAATTCCACGCTTACTTGGTGACTATGTCTATTTGTGTGCCGTTCGTGGCTTTCATGTATTTTGTTTTTGATACGTTGACCTGCAGTACCATTGTCTTTGCGGCTTTTTCTAATGTTTCAAAAGCCTGTATCAGGTCTGTTTTTATCCGTGTTACTATGTCAATGTCATTTGCGTAGGCCAATATATGTACACTTCTATTGATAATCGTACCTCTGGTTGTTATGCCTGATTTCATTTGGCTCTTTCTAGCGCGATGTTAAACAATAGACACGATATACTGTCTTCCTGGAGTAATACAGTATGTGTTTAAAAAGACCTTGACACTCTATTTTGTACCTTGACTTTGCACACAACTTTCGAAAGAGTTGTCTTTACCAATGTTATTAGATGCGACGGAATAGCTAATTCTGCCATGGAATTATAAAGTCCGCTTCTGTCTAAATTGTCATAAGCGCTTTTAAAATCTATGAAGAGGTGGTGGGTATTAATTCCATATTCATATGTCTATTCAAAGGTTTGTCTGAGAAGGATAATCTGATCAATTGTTAACCTTTCTTTTCGGAATCCACATTGGTATTTGCCTATTTTTTCCTTAGTATATACTAGTAAACGAGCATAAAGTATATAGGCCAGTACTTTGTAAGTTGTATTTAATAGGGTAATGCCTCGATAGTTGTCACAGATTAGTGGATCCTCTTTCTTGTGAATTTCTATTATAATACCTACATTCCAACTCTCTGGGAGTTTTCCGTCTCTTCAAATGGTTGCAACAAGTTTTATAATGTATTTTTTTAACGCGTTTGCTCCATCCTTGAACATTTTAGGGGGTATACCATCTTCTCCAGCTAATTTGTTATTTTTTAACCTTTTTATTGCCTTGGCAACTTCTTTTTCTGTTGGTATATTATTTTTCTCATCGTCTGCGTCTCCACTGTGGTCATTTATGTCAGTCACTTCTCGGTTGCCTATATTTAATTTCTCAGCAAAATTCTCTGCACATCTCTCCACCATTTGAATACGTCTCCGATATAATGCTTGGAAAAAACAACTATAAGCTATACCGGCACCACATTGTGTTCACATACCAACTAGTTGCACCTAATACACAGGATCTCATACTAGTTAATAAACTAACTAGAGAACTAACACTAATTGATGTTAATCTGCGTATTACATACAATGAAAAAATCGTCAATTACAGAAATCATGAGATACAACTGAGGGGAAAATGGAAAATGAAAAGTACCCAGACGATACCTATTATTTTCTCTTTTATTAGTCATTTCGAAGAATTTTGCAGATACATAAAACAGCTGGTTATAAACATTTCTGTCATACTATGCGAAGAGCGATTCTGCTCTTAAGAGTAGACTGGATAACATGGAAAGAGCCTAAACAGACCTAAATAGTTTTATTATCATAGGTATCTGCGAATTTTCACAAACCAAAGAAGCATGGTATAAACCTAAATATTTTTGAGCAGTTATAGCAGTCTGAGATATTAATTAAAGTATTATACAATTATTATTTGTTTATTATTAAAAAATAAAAAAAAGCAGTGGCAGCTTCTGGTAAGTAAACTTCAGTAAATAAATTCAACTTAAATATGGATACACAATCTCCCTTACTAGTATCTCACTACTAAAATAAAACGAATAATAGTAAAATATTTTATAACAAATATATAAAAAATAAAAAGGTATTTATTTCAAAATAATTTGTTAATATTGTTCAACTATGTACTTTGATATAGTTGGAATAGTGAATAATCTACATTTGTCCTTGATTTATTATTAAAGTAAAGCTTACAACAGCTTCAAAATTGAAATTTCATGTAAAGATATCATAGATATATTTACTGCTTTACAGTCTAAATAATAATACTTGAATTCTTTCTAATATTCAGACATTCAAATGCGAAACAAAAATAGAACAATATTTAATACGTTGTCCAAAATACCGAATATCCTGAATTACTCAGGCTACATACACATTTTATCTATAAGGCCAAATACAAAAATAATTCATTTCCTAGATTACATTAAAAAATGATGAATATCTTTGATTTTACACATTATGGTATTCAAAACCTGTATTACAAAAATATGAAATTATTAAAATTTAGAAAAATATGTTTCAGTTATAATACGAAAGGTATTCTTAAATTAAAGCATGTATAAACGTTACAGAAAGAGAGAAATTTACACAATAAATTTTGTTATTAAAGTGTATTAAGCTACAAAAACTATTCCAGTGATTTTTAACACTATTAGTTAATATTTAATTGTTTATAACTGTGTCATTTTTGTGAGATTAAAGTTAACCAGCAAAATATGTCTGTTATGCTTGTGTCATATCCCCAGCGTCAGTGTAGCTTCGTTCGGACATTAGCTATGAAAAAGAAGAAGGATTGACAGTTGACAGACGAACAGAAAATGAATTGACAGACAAAATGGTTCCGGTCTTGGCTAAGGTTCATGCTCGGCCAGTAATGCAGATTCAACGCTTACCGACAGTAACGTCACACTGTCTCTCCCAAGTGTCCCATACTCTGCTGCTAAAATTAATAAAAATATTTTCAGTTTTTGTAGATTATCTCTTTTTTTTTTAACTGGAAAAAGCAACGCTTGCTCACAAACAACTTCTACGCAATAAGCTTCTCTCTTCTTAGACACAGTAAATGATCTCAAGCAGCTTCAGATCTATGCCGCCCTTTAGCTAATTTGCAACACCCCGAGATGGGTTCTGTACGTAACAAAATTAATAACAAGCAGGAGCTCTGAAGAGGATAATACAAATTTTAAACAAGGAATAAAACACGGTATGTTTTAACCCAACGATAATATAGATCCTCTCTTAAATCCTTTGTAGCATATTGCTCATTATAGGGCTTTCCAGATCACTTTTTTTTTTTCAAATTTTTCTTCTATTATTAGTCGGAAGAAGCTATATTTACCTTTTTAATAAATGCCATATTGTATACTCTTTTATATGATAATATTATAGTAGTTTACAATTAATCAATTAGCCAGGCTCTTTAACAGGATATACAAAAAAGATACTCTTATAGAAATTTCCAGCAATTCCCAAAAACAGTCCAAAACAAGAAAGTTGAAGACTATAGAAAAATTTGTTTAATATATAAGGTCACAAAAACCTTTGATAAGGTCACAAAAAAAGTCGATCCTAATATGGATGTAGCAAAGAAACAGAAACTATAGAAAAGCAATCATGAATGGTAATGCTGCACAATCAATTTTGCATAAAATCCGTAGGATAAGGTCATAATTTTAATAAGGTAGCGAAATAGTCACAACTCTTAATTGACAACCATAACCATAAAATACTTACGTTAAAAGCCGGCCTTATGTGTGCCAAAAAGCACTGTCCACAACCTGAAGAGGACATAAATCTGAACAAAACGTAACTACGTTAAGGTAAAAGTATTCTTCCTAAAATATGTAGCAAAATGAATGTTGAATGGATCAGGCTCTTTTACAAAAAACCTAAGATATTTTGACCGCAGGCAGCAGTTATTTTTTGGAGACTGCCAAGCGAGTATCGTGCAGATATGGAAAAACTAATATAAAGTTTCAGAATTATGGAATAAGTATTATAAACAAAAGACAAGTGTGCAATCAGCTACTGTAACCCTAATGACAGACGACTTCTAGGAAAAACAGATGGCGAATGAAAATAGTATCTAAACTCAATATTATCTAGAACAAATGTGATTATAAATATACGTTGTGATTTTTATTTTGTGACTTTTTTATTGTGAATTTGTTGTGAATTTATTTTGTGACAACTTTTTTAATAAATTTTTCTATACCCACAAGAATGTAATTACTCTATATAATATAACAAAAATCATTGTATGATTTCGTCGAATTTGGATTTAAAACGATATTATATGAATATAAACTTAGTAATAGATTATGAATATAAACTTAGTACTAACAATCTTTTTCCATTAATATTTAGTTTACTTTAGATAAGTCTAAATTTCCAAAATAAATTTAATATATCACGAATACCCTATTATCATGAAACATTACTAGTAATATGTCCTTCAATGTTCTCTGATATTTTACTTTCTATCAAAAAGAATTGCGTTTCGAAGCCATTTTAGTGTTACTTCTTAAAAGACAGGGAAGTTTTGATTTTTCATTTTTGAGAACGCCTATGAATAACTGTTCTGATGAGATCTATTAGGTCGAATACGTATCAACAGATACATAGACGCTTTGTAAGTGAAATCGAATCTTAACTGTCTTTTTCACTTCATTTTAGAATCAAAATCCTTTCATTTCGTCATTAACTGCTACTTTGTATAACATATATTTCACAATTTTCACATATCCAGCTAAAATTGCTTTTTATTTCCATTTCCTGCTTTAAAATTTTTGAACTTTATGGTTGAAATTAAATGAATACGTAAATATAAAATATCATACAATATTTATTGTTGTATCTTTTGATTAGTTACTTTATAATTAAAATTGCATCTACCAAACACAAATCCCAATTTATTTTCGTGTATTATTTCGAATAATCGATGTATATATCTATTCAATATTCTTTCTCAAATTTTTTTGATGTTGGTATCTATTGTTATGGTCCTATAATTTGTGTATTAGTAAAAACAATTTTCGCACTCTTTTCTGTATTTTGTAGTGTTATAGAAACGATTGTATTTTGATAATTTTACTATTTGGATCTGGTCATAAAATATTACCTAAGATTTAAATGTTTTTGCATAAAAAAGTTGTTAAGTAACATTATTACAGATTTCAATTTTCAAAATTGGGTATTTGAATTATAGATGTCACTACTTCATCTCCAAACAATATCACCAATAAGTCATATTCTCAAATTATTCTTAAAAATAATACATAGTCGTATAAACAAAAAACTGGAAGAAGGAATAGAAGGAAGGGTCAGTTTGGGTTCAGAAACGGATTGGGAACCAGAGACGCGTTATTTACGCGTCTATTTGTTACATTGATTTTTAAAAAGCATTTGACAAAGTAAGACATGAAAAATTAGTCCAAATTATAAAGACAAAAAACATAGACCATAAGGACTTACGAATAATAACAAACCTCTACTGGAATCAAAGAGCACAAATCGAAATAGATAACGAACCCAGTCCAGAAATTGAAATCAGGAGAGGAGTTAGGCAGGGATGTATTATGTCCCCATTACTATTTAATGTATCTTGTGAAGCCATTTTTATAGAAGCATTATTATCTCAAAGTGAAGGAATAATAATTAAAGAAGATCTATTAATAACATAAGATATCCAGAGGCAAGCTCTTTTTTTTTCTTCTTCTAATTTTAGTGTCCATTTCTGAAACAAGCTAGAAGATGGCTACTTTTTTCTTTGGGACGAATCCATTGCTAAACGAGGATCCGATGAAATTGCTAGTGCTTAAAAAATATTTTGATCAGTTTGATGTTCGTATTGACACACTTTACGCTGTATCTGATAACTGCTGTGGTCAAAACAAGAGCTGAAGTATTGTAGGATTTTGGCCACAACTCCTGGCATCTAAAAGGTTTAAAAAATAAGTTACTTTTTCCACAAGTAGGGAACAGTATGTTATCTAGTGATAGAGATTTTGCATTAGTGAAAAAATTCGCAAAAACTAAGAATGCAGTGTACTCTCCTAGTGAATGCAAAGAAGTTCTGAAATGAGCCAAAAAGAAAAGGCCATTTATTGTAACGCATCTTAAATAAGAAGATTTTTAAAATTTTTCTGAATTAAGAGAACATTTCAGCAAATCAAATTTTGGAATAATCTTCACTCCGTGAAGCTGGAGTTTATTATTAATAATCCTTATATCATACTTTCTTATGACACATACAATGGAATTCCACAATCGATTAGTCTTCAGAGAAAAAGGGGTAGACCAAGTCTCTCACTGGAAGAAGATTTTAATAGAAACTTGACTCAACAGTATCCAGAAGCGTTGCCCATGGAAAAGTCAAAACTAGACCATGTGATGTCATGCCTTTAGTGGATTTCACCAGTACATCATTCTTCCTACTATTCACTGAAATCCCAAGGTTTAACAGTTTAACATTTTTTTTATGTTCATTTGTTGTTTAAATTCTGTTCATCTTTTGTTTTCTTATAAACTTTGTTCAAATAATGTAACCTTAACTAATAAATTTTCTGCTAACTTGACCCAGTGATTAATAACCTGTTAAGTGTCTTTATAGTTTCTTTTTCCTAACACATTTCTATTTCCTTTACTAAGACGAATAAAAAACTTGTTAAATACCATTTTTTTCCAAATTTCTTTCTCTGTTGTTGCCTTTTCGTGATTACTGACCCCCAAGTATTTGAATTTACCCTTTCCTTTGATTGTAACGTTGTCATCAATCTGTAGATCTTCTATGTCTTCTTCACTTGTAGACAGGTACTCTGTTTTCGCGAGGTTAATATCTTGGCCAGCCTTGGTATATTATTCTTGCAGTTTCTTCATCATGTAGCTAAAATCGTCTTGGTCTTGTGCAATCAGTAATTGATCATCTGCAAAGCTTAACGCATTCGTTCCGTACCGGTACTACTATGCCTTCGCACTTTTTCCATGTAATCAAGGCTTTCTTTAAGTATATTTTGAATAGAGTAGGAGATATGGAACAACCCTGCAGGAGCTCTTTTGTTGTGGTGAAGTCTCCTATGATTCTTGTTCCCACTTTAATGGACACTTTATTTTCTTTATACATAGCTTTTGTAGCTTCTATGAGTTCCATCTGTATTTCTAATTTGTACATTGCCTTCCATAGTTCTGACCTTGGTACAAACTCATACGCCTTTCTCAGATCTACAAATGCCAAATGTATATCTCTCCAAATTTCTTCTTTTTAAAATTTGAAAAATTTAATTTGATAAAAAACAATGTCTTTTTGTAATAATATGACAGCATTATATTTCTAAAATATTTCATTTAACGGCTGATTTAAAAAAAAATTATTTTGTTAGTCTTTAGATTCAAAATTATTGTGATATTATCAATTTTTTTATTTTGTCACTTAACATGTTTTGCGACCGGGTCCTTTATTTTTCCCTTTGCTGTACTTAACAGGTAGATCGATAATTTTTTTTACACTTTAAAAAATGTAAACAATTTTCACAATTTAAATATAAAAGCCAAAAAAATGCAATTGTTTCGTGTTTATTTTAATCATTGCTCTTTAAACAAATAATTTTCTTCTCACAAAATAGTGTAGGGATTACATGCGATAGATCTTTCAGATAATATTATGCAACAAATATGCTCTGTATAAAAACATTTCTTTGGCTGAAAAGTGCAATATTCTTAGGACGCACTTAATCAAAATACGACATATTATCTCCTTAGTTAATCAAAATATTTCTAGAAGCAGAGTTTTCGAGCTCATTTACTAAAATTGATGATGCCATTGCTGCTAATTTTATTGGTCGTCAGTCATACGAAATGTAAAACGTTTGGCGCTCTGCCTAGTCCTCTATATAGTAGTTATACTATTTTAATTGCGAAAGAACTGAGTGTGACGAAATCTTTACGATATAAACGTTTTCCAGAAAATCCATTTGAGTTAAAATTATTTTTTCCGGCAGCCATAACAGTTAACGCACGAATGTGTTTCTATTGCTTGAATTGAATGCAATGTTGAGACCTTCTTTATAAGGCCAATAACTTTAAAGTTGAATTTAGTTCTTTGCGTCTGGTACAATATTATGCGACTGCATGATTTTTTGGTTGTGTTTGGGAGTTTAATGTTATTTTAAAACAATTTTTAGTCTGGAGTCTTGTGAATATTTTGTTAGCAATAAGCCAATATTCTAAATGTATGTATTTTGTATGTATTTTTATTCTTACTAATATTTTTAATTATTGTATTTGTTAAGTTAATATAGACATTTATTTTGATTAGGAATCATAAATGGGTTCTTATTTACAAATGTGCAGTTTGTCAAATATCCTTTATTAGAGTATCTGACACTAGAGTGACTGACTTCAGTCAGTCCAGTCAGTTGGCTGATATCAGCCGTAGAACTTTACTGCCCTTTTTTCTCGAGCAGTGATTTGTATGTTACTTTAAAGTAAAATCTTTCTAAGGGTTATAAGATTTTGCTATGTGTTTATTTTCAAATACTATTAAGAGGTTTTTAATGATGATGGTCTGATAAGATCGAAAACGTTCTGAAAGTATTAATCCTTTGGGATAATTTAAATTTTATGTTAAATATATATCGTTATACATCACAAAAGAAGAACCGATGAGGAAAGATACACAGAAACGAAAATCGTGGATAACCGATGCAATACTTAAACTCATGGATCAGAGAAAAAATAACAAAGAAAATCTCCAAGAATATAAAAAAATACATACCATTGTTAAAAGAAAGATAAAAGAAGCCAAAGATAAATAGAAAACAGAACAATATTAAGAAATAGAGAAGTATCAGAGTCGATATTATAACTTCAATGTCCATCGAAAGGTGAAGGAAATAGCTGGAAAGTTCCGAAAACGCAACAGCGGAAAGATAACAGAGGATGAAGGCAATCTTTCCATAACCAAAGAAGACAAAAAGAAAGTATGGGAAGAATACTTGGAGAAATTTTTTCACGACTTTAAAACAATATAAGAACCCATCATTAAAGAATATTTAGGTCCCGAAATCCTACCAGAAGAAACAACGGCAGCCGCCTAACAAATGAAGGATGGAAATGCACCGGGACTTGACGAAATTACTTCAGAACTGCTTAAGCTATTAGATGTAGAGCAATAAAAAATATAACTGAAATATTTAATGCAATATACAAGGCAGGAAAAATACCAGTAGAGTGGCTCAAATTGGAGCTCCCATACCATTGCCCAACAAATCAGGAGCAAAAGTTTGTGAAGACTATAGGACTAAGAGCCTAATAAGCCATTTGTTAAAGCTGTTTTTAAAAAGTTATCCACTAAAGACTTTACCAGAAATGCGAGGGACAAATTGCGCTTAATCAGTTTGGATTGATGAACGCCGTTGGTATAAGGAAAGCTTTATTTAGAGTGCAGGTATTGTTTTAGCAATGTTGAGATATCAGCTGTGATGTTTTTGCATGCCTGATTGGCTACAAGAAGGCTTTCCATAGAGTAAACCATGAACAAATTTTGGAAGTGTTGAAGAAGACAAAGATTGACGAAAGAGACCTAAAAATAATAGCTAACCTGTATTGAAATCAATCAGCGGTGCTCCAAATAGATGCAAAATCTGGTCAATATCTTAAAAGCAGTAAGACGGGATGCATAATTTTACCACTTATATTTAATCTGTGCTCGGACCACATTTTTAAAAATGGTCTTAAGGATATTGATGAAGACATCTCAATAAATGGAGTCAAGCTTAATATCCTGCCGTATGCAGATTATGCAAAAGTGTTTTTCAATATCATAGAAGAGCTGCAAAACTTAATGAACAAAATAACGAACACAAGTAGAATATTATGGACGATATAAACACCAGCAAAACCAAGCTAATGATCATAAGCAAGGAAAACATAACTATAACAAATCTGTATGTGAACCAAATAAGAATTATATGTGTCCCACAGTACACCTACTTGGGAACTACAACCAATGAGTCGTGGGACAATACCCAAGAGATTAAATGTTGCATCGAAAACGCAAAAAGTGTATTCTTGACTATAAGTTCTGTGACCAAGAGCCATGGCCTTACCCTAGAAACAAAAGAAGACTCCTTAAATGTTACGTGATTTACTGCTTCTGTACGGAGTAGAAACTTATTTATTTATTACTTAGAATTGAAGGCAAAAACTCTATCAAAACTTGAGGCTTATAAGCTATGGTTATACAGAAGGATCCTAAAGATACCATGGACAGACAAAATTACCAATGTTACGGAGGATGAACACAACTGCGGATTTGGTCAACATCGTGAAGGGCCGTAAGGTTCAGTACTTGGGACACATAATAAGAAACCAAGGCAGATATGAGGTACTCCAATGCATAGGTAAAATTAAAGGAAAAGAGTTCCAAGACGAAAAAGAATATCCTGGTTTGATAACCTAAGAATATGGTATATTTATTTTATTTATTTATTTAGCGTATGGCAATTTGATACACAACATTATCACATATATGTTACAATCTAACATCTAATGTATTAATATATTCAATCGACGCTGGTGTTGCAGAGGCGAAGTCTAGAGGATCTCCATAATACTTCCTCCGAGTGCATTCGGCAATCATATGCTGGATGGTCTGTTTCTCGGCGCCGCAGTCGCACTCATTAGAGGTTCTCAATATGGTATAGAAAAACCTCAACACAGCTATTCCGTATAGCAACCAACAAAGTCATCATAGCCAGAATATTTGCCAACGTTCAGAATGGATAGGCAGCCTAAGAAGAACACATCAAAAGTTTTTATTTTATTGTTTTTTTATCATAATTTGTACTTTTAAATTCAGTATTCGAAAATCAGTGTGCAGATATTGATCGTTTGCAAGTTATTAGCAGAATTGGTGTATGCGAACAATGTCAGCAATAGTGTATCTCAAAATTTGCTTATTAATTTTTAAGTATTGTTCATTTTTTGCTAATTTTCTTTGTTGTACTTCCAGTATTGTTAGAATTATCAAAAAAATGTCCTGAGGACAGTACGAAATTAAAGAGGACCGGCTTCAATGTTCTTCGACGAAACAGAGGAAGAACTCGAAATAGATCATGATAATTGAAGCGTAGGAGGTAATCAGGTAGAAAACATTTATATAAATACGGATTTAGAAAAAGAAATGTCAATTTTCGATGAAACTGTACCTACGGGAAGTTTTTCTCGTAGAAATCCATGCGTCATTAGTAAATATGGAATAACAAAATCAAGAAAACACTCAATGGCAGCAGCAGCTGTGTGCAGTCACCCTCAAAATTATTTTACTCCATTACTGGTGTAAAAGATATTGCTTGTAAAAGAACGGAGCCTTTAGAAATTTAAAAGATATTTTTTATTTATCAAATGTTGGAGAGTATAGTCCTAAATACAGATAAATATATCAAGTAATTGATGTAATTGAACTGAAGGCATTCACTGGACTTTATAAACCAGGAAGCACTAAAGATAATTATCGATTTATTTAAAACCAATGATTTATGCTGCGAGTTATTTCGTATATGACAATGTCACTTAAGTGTTTAGCTTAAGTGGAATATTAAAGAACTGGACGCTATCTGGTAATTTTTAAATAGTTTTACAGTTAATTTACCAAAACATTATTCTCTGTCCCATTTTTTAGCACTGAATGAAATGCTTTAAGTCTTCTGTGAAAAATGTAATTTTAGAGTCTACGTGCCAAGTAAGATATGTAAATATGGCATATCAATTCATTCTCCTTCATATGATTATATTCTTCTTTATAAACTTCTTCACTGGAGGTATATGTGGGAAGATAACCAGATGGCCTATATCAAAATAAAGATAACAGCCTACAGAAGGCTCATGACACGAATGGACAAAACAAATCTGACGTGAGTGACATACGCCTACAGGACTGTATCTGGACAGCCTTGTGGACCATCACTGGATGTGTTTCATTGCATGTTTTGGCGATGTAATGAAAAGAGCTGTATGAGAGAAGAGACCCACATGTCACCATGGCCGAGAGAAGACAGGAAAGGCAAAGGTCAATTAAAAGATGGCAAGAAGAATGAAATAACACGAAGGATGTGGTACAGTGAACAAAAATGCTGATACATTTGCTATACAAATGCTGAACATAACAGATTGGGTAGACTGTGGCCACAGGCGACTGAATTATTTGCTAATGCAGGTGTTCACAGGACACGGGTGTTTTATGGTGCACCTCTCTAAATTCGGAAAGGTTGACACAGATGAATGCTTAGACTGCGGACACTCAGACACTATGGCACATACGATGTTAGAGTTCAACAGATGGATAGTAGAAAGAAAAAGAGACAGGTGTGAATTTTGCTACAGTGAGAGAAATAATTAAGATAATGATTGAGTATAAAGCAGGTTCGACTAGTGTAAACAACTATATTCGTGCAGTGGTAAAAAAAGAAGAGGAAAAAGACACCGACGGCAAAGGTAAGAGGAAAATATGCTGGATGTTAAAGGTAGAAAAGTGAGTCAGGCTGTATGAGTTAGACTGTGTGAGTTAGACTGTGTAAGTCGGACTGTGGGGAAGGAGAAAATGTCCATCTGAGAGTGATGTAATACTAGGAACGATTAGAGTCTTTCACGCGCTACCTGGAACGAGAGTTCTTTAAAAAAAACGTTCTTGAGACCAAAGAATGTTTTATAGTACCTCGAAAAGTATCTTCAGAAGTACGATGTACGAATCCTGCACTAAAGTCAGTCAGGTGGCGTCCTGGACAGAGATATCTTTTAAAGATTCCAGAGCCCTCCTCTATCCTCAAGATTAGTAAAGCTACTTATTACTTGCCACGATCCTTACTTTATATGGCGAAGAACGCTGGCAACGAATGTAAACCTTATAATGTACCCTAGAGACGAACGTAAACATATTAAATTATTTATTGAAATTATTGTTGCCCTTTTAAATGGTAGTGGAATTAAAAACGGACCTGATAATACCTCAGAACTTGCGCATAATATTGTTTATTGTATTGAATTTTTTGTTAAATACCTTCTAAATGATGATACCTTTTAAAAAGAAGAAATGTTTTGTCTATTGTCACGTCTAGATATTCTATTAAGGGCAAATATGGCAATTTCAAAGCGTATATTAAGTTCCTTGTAAGCGAGTTTGTTATTCAAGTTGAAGCTACGAAACTCTGTTTTAGAATATTCAGTTGAGATCTACATCCACTTTTGGAAGTATTATTTTTATATCTGCCGATAAAACGACATAAAAATGACACAAATAATTAAATATAGTAAATAATCTTTTACGAAGTTCGTCAACTAAAAGAGATACCTGATAAGTTACTTAGATCTACTGTTCAGTTTAGTAAAATAATACGTCTACGAATTATTGGCATATTAATTATGTTACCTAATGGAATGTAATAAAAAGCTGCTACTGGTATTACCCAATAATGTCACTTTTCAAAGGAATATAAAACTTTTTTAAAAACATATTATTATTTTTGAGATTATATAAATATTTATTTTTTATATTTTTCTGTATATATATTAAATTACGTACATTTTTAAGTAACTTTAATTTTCGTAATACTGGTTTTGAACTACACCCGAAAAACTTTCGAACAGTTCGATACATATTCATCATTCTTCGTTCACCTTTACCACAAACTTACATTTTCAACAATAATTTCAGTAGAAATACTGTCTCAGTCCTTTTGCCTATCTTGTCAGCAAAACTAAATGGTAACACAATAACAAAAACTAAAAATCACCACAATATTTTCAAAATTTAATATACAGTTCTATTCAATAATTTTTCTTAACTACATATTTGTTTAAATTAGTTTGTCACCTCGGAGAAGCGACAGTTAAAGGAGATAGAATTGTATTGTCCTCTTTCAGTTCTTGTGTTATATACTAAGTACTCGTTGTTTATATCTAAGACCTGCTCCTCAACGCATAGAATTATTTAATTTATTCTGTATTCTTATATATATTCTGTTCTAGTACTACCTGATCTGGAAATTAATTCCTATAGTTCTTACATAAAATCAATGTAAATTAAACATTTGTAAATTCTATATTATTCTATTATTATTCCATTTTTGTAGCTGGTTTGGGAAACTGTAATACTGTACACCTTTAAAACAGTTAAAAAAAAAATTTTTCAGAAAACAAAGCTGTCAAAGTGTCAAGAGTTATCTTGACACTTATGAGGCGGAGAAGCATGACTTTTCTTTACGCGCCCGATATTACCCGCCGAACGAAGTGAGGCGCGTAATAGAGGGCAAGTCAAGAAAAGTCACTTCTTTGCCGAATAAAGTATACTATTTTTTCTTCAAACGTAGCAATTTTCAACCATAAATAGTACAATTCATACGCTATTTTTACTCGAAATTAACTGTGAAAACTATCAAAGTCGTCTAGATGTTAGAAATTAAAATAATTAAGTCGTCGGTGGAATTTGCGTCTCCCTGGTTACAGTTGGTTGACAGTTGTTTGCAATTATTACAGATAGCTTAGTGTTGTTCGCAAGCCGCCAACATCGGGAATGATTGGAAATGGGAAAAAAAAACTTCTGCCGGCGGAGACACTAAACTTTGACAGGATCAAGTTAGATAAGTAATGTCATCATTATTTGACGTTTGAAGAAAAAAGTATTTAACAATATTTAAGCAGGGATCAAAAAATTATATTGCCTTATTTTCAAATTAACCCGTTCCTGATGACAAATTTGAAGAAGTTGAACTTAAACCCTTAAAAATTGCAGCAGTAAAGTATGTCCCGGTTATCTAGCGTCTGAACGCTTGCCGATAAGGACCAATGAATGGATGTCATCGATACCTCCAGCCAAAAAAAATATAACAAAGTCAATAAGCAAATTATATCGAAATTCTGGGCTGCTAAAGAAAAATGGTTTAAAAACACATGTATCGAAATAAACGAGAGAATTGACCAAGAATTAATAAGACTGCAAAATAATGCTATTTATCAATATATAAATAAAACAAGCGTATTTGATCAATTAAGGAATTATTATTGTCTTTAACAACATACTACTACGTACTATGTACCTAGTAATTGCTGTCTAACTGGAATGTAATTTATTTTGTAGATTATGATGCTTGCACTTTTAAAACGATTAAAGTAAAAATAAAAGCAAACTATTCGAATTTAAATGTAAACATTTCCTTTTAACAGGTTAAGTGCCACCATATTGAAAACTTATGTCTTCATTGGCTGATCACTTTTTTAAAGTATTTCTATTACCTTCTTTAACTTTCCAATCAAAATCTTACACTCTAAAATGCGAATTTTTGGTCAAAATTTCATTTTTCAAAATGAGTCCACGTTGGAGTTTCGCTGCAACTAGCAAGATTTTTATCACAAAAGATCGTTTCCTTGATTAGTAGACTGAATGATAAATTCAAGGCTGCCATCATTCCAAAGGAAAATTATGATTATTACATTGATGAAACTTTAGTGCCTTTTCAAGGGCGACTAAAATTCAAGCAGTATATTGCCAACAAGAGGCACAAATTTGGGATAAAATTATTTAAACTTTATCTGGAAGGTGGTTATATCTATGATTTTAACGTATACTGTGGAAAAGAACATACTGAAGGTAGCACGGTACCAACAAATGAAGTGATAAAACTTATGGATGGACTGCTTGACAAAAGACGAACACTTGCGATTGATAACTACTACAGTTCCTGTAGTAGTCACACTTGCAAATAAACTCCCAAGCCGAAAACTTTTGATTGGTATGATTCGTGTGAACCGAAAATATAATCACAAAAACGCCAATTCCAATAAAGTAAAGTAGGTGATCATGTATCTGAACAAAGTAATTCGGACATCGTTGTTTAGAAGTGGAGGGACAAGCGAGAGGTGCTGATGATTAGTACCTAATTCGCTGACAAATGGGTGACATTGCGGAAAGCACGCGGTGGTGTTGTAAAGTCAAAGAATGTCATCGAATATACTAAATATAAAAGCTTCATTGATATATCAGATCAAATGAAAAGCTATAATTCTCCATAAGGTAAAGGAATAAAATGGTACAGAAGATTATCGATGGAGCTGTTGATCGGCACATCACGTATAAATGCCTATGTCGCGCATAAAAGCATTGCCAATGAAAGCATAACGATTACGAAATTTAAGGAAGAGGTAATTCGGGGCCTATTAGAAAATTTTATTGTTAATTACAGTTATTATGGAAAATAGTCACAAACTCAGTGATGTTGCTCGTGCAGACAGACGACGATGTACAACGTATTATGCAAAAATGACAGAAGTGGAAGTAAGGCAAGTAGCACAGACAAAAGCAACCAACACTTCATTGACATGTGATGGCTGTAAAAATTTCTATTGACTTGGCTGTTTTTTTGTCATATATTCCGTGACAAAAAATTAAATTAGTACTTTAGATGTAATTTTGATATAATGTTATTATGTGTTGTTTTATAAAAATAAAGCTTATTTTACCTAAAATGTGTACTTACTATGAAGATATAACAAAAAGTATATAATTACGCAATTGTTACTTATAAATATTATGGACCATGTAAGTCCTCGTTGACATCTCAGAAGCACAGGCCAAGTATGCATTCTAGACCATCTGGCCGGACTCGAAAGATTCCCGTGTATTTTAAATGAGTTCGATAAGCCGCTGTTGAGCTACACAGCAGTTTCTGATGACCTAGCGCGTGAGTTCACGTCGGCATCACGCGGTCCATATCTAACTGTATGTGTGAGTCCGTGTTGGCCACTCAAGGCACTTAAACTGGTAAAAAAAAGAAAAAGAGACTTAAAAAAATGCAGCGGTGATTGCACTATCGACCGCTATTTTAGCGATCAGTTTAATGAGCCATGCATTCAAATCTTTCTTGACAATACTCCTCTTAAGAATGTACAAAATAAAAATAAGAAAAATTATAGGAAACAGTACAGATTTAGACAGAACCTTAATCTAGTTTACAAGTCAAGATTCTGAGATCTAGGTGTATATAACAATTACTTTTCTATTTTTTATCAAGTTTATAGAAGGGCTTTAATAAAGTCAATTGCGACATAATGATAAATCTTTTAACAAATAACATATATTGATCAATACCCCCGTAGCATTAAAAAGCTGGGTGTGGGGGGCGTGCATTTTATCGTCTCTGAAAATCCGTTTTCTTCCTAGTTGACGTTTAACATTTGCCTTTTCTGGGATATTTACTTAAAGAAGCCCGTAACTTATTCAATTTCCAACTGTATGTCCCAGATATTCTAGTTTTGATTGTCATTAGAGTTTTACATTCCTCTCCCATTCTACCCAATACTTTTGCAGGCATAGAATAGTCTGTAAGACCACATATCAAAAGACCAAATTTGCTTGTCAGTGGCAACACGGAGATACAATCAAAAATGATATGAAGCATATCATAATGAAAGAGCATATGAAGCACAGTTACGGAGTCAACACAGAAATAATTAAAAGAATAGAGATTTTCTTGTTTTTGGGCAGGTCATGGCTAAATTCGTTGACGAATGAGACATAGACTAAAGAAGAACTAAAGGCTCTAAAATATCTGAATGTTGCATCCTATCCGAGTGTATTGTAGACCATCCGCTCATGTATTTCTAGCTGCCGTAAACCAAATTAAGACGGCCAAAAACTAAACTAAAACATTATTATGAATTTTATTCAAAAAAAGTATAATAATATATTTTTTGAAAATGATTGTACCGTTCCCGTCATAAAAAACTGGTACAATTCTTATAATCAAAAATCGTGTTTTTTAAGTTGTGTAAGTTGATCTTGTCAGATGTGTCATTCTAATTTCTAGGGCACCATTGCCAGTTCAACGAAAATATTATATAAAACCAGCTAAAAGCAGGACTGTGTGACAGACCGCCAGTTGTGACAATACTAAAAACTAAAAGATTATCGAGCATTCTCGATCAGTCAGTCACATTAAATTTGTTTAAACATGCATCCTAAAAAATTCTCATATTAATTTTGTAATTTTCCATCATCTCAATTAATTACCATTGATTTGTAATTATTATGTAATTATCATTGATTTGTATTTTATAACAATTTATGAAAATATTTCAATTCAAAAATAATGACAGATAATCAACCTAGACAAACTTCAAACTATTATAATAAAATATTACAGTGAGATATTGGATTGAAACTGTCACGTTTTGAAAAGCGTTTTTTCGCCACGGATATTTTATAGTTTATAATACATAGGATAAAGTAAAATGTTATTTTTTTACATTTATTGTTCCTGTAATAAATAATAATTTAATCTTGGTAGTTTGTTACTAAACTTATTGACACAAAATACAGTTCGTGTTCGGTAGGTAATTGAAGTATAAAATTCCAGTAGGTGCATTCCAATGTTCCCTGTGCCCTGTGCCAATACCACAGGTTTAAAGATCCTGCAAACATTTTGGACAATAACTCAACCCTGTCTTTGCTTATTTAATTTCTTAGATACGGTTTTTTGATGTTAATGATAAAAATAATACCTATCTAAAAATTTTATACATTTTTTAACGTTATTTTTTTATTTAGATTTAGTGCAATTCCGTTATCTGTATTGGCAACAACGAATTGATTTGTGAACACAGGTTTACATTGGGATAAAAAAGTGTACCAGTTTTATATGACGGGAAGTGTACTTGTTTTTTAAAACTATGCATTTTTTATTTTTTTTTTATTTTGTAATACGACAGAATACAGAGAGATGAAAATATATATTTTAGTACAATATTTTATTTATACAAATAAATTTAATATTATCAATTTATATTTAGTTTCTAAAACCAGCTACATATTATTTTTTAGTATTTTAAAGAAGTTATAAATGTTGGATTAATAACATTTTAACATTAATTAAGTTGAAATTATTTTTTTGTTTAAGTAATTAGTAATATTTTCGACTGACCTCTTTATTATTTTTGATCTCCGTAATACTAATATGTCGTTTTTAGAGCAGATTTTATCCAATATTTAAATTTTCTTTCCATGTTCTATCTATAAAACTACAAAACCATAACTTTTTACAATTTTAAATGATATTTTCACAAATACTAATACTTTCATTTATATTTGTAGCAATTTTTGTATATATATATATATATATATATATATATATATATATATATATATATATACATATATATATATATATATATATATATATATATATATATATATATATACATATATATATATATATATATATATATATATATATATATATATATAATTTTTATTGCAGATATATGAATAGCAAAGTAGAAATATCTTATTAATGCTGTGCCGTTTATCAAATTCATAGAATAGAGTACATAATAGAGAAAATATAGAAAAAATCATATTTTGGCATTTTTATTTTTTAAAATTTTAAATTTTTAATACTTTTGCGAGGTAAAAACTAATGTATAAATTAGTTAAGGTTTTGCCCATAATAAATATATATATATATTATATATATATATATATATATTATATATATATATTTATTAATTATAGGTTTTAAAATCATATATTATGTAGTTCGAATAAACCATTTTAAGTTAAGCAGAAGAAACTTGCTCTAGATTAAAAAAATCAATGCAGAAAAACCGCGAGCTAGTAAATTAGAAATATTTGTGGACCTATTATAATTATTATATTATTATTTCTGAATTATTAAATTATACAACATACATATTTGATGATGATGTCTTAACTTTAAGTGAAAGTCACAAAGAAGCAATAATACAATTGTAAACGTCTGTTATTAAATTACGACTGTAGGGTTAGGGGGGTATGATAGGGTATCTAAGGAAACTAACCAAAATAGTGCGTAATTACTATGTTTATTACTCTTTTTATTTTATGGCGCATTATGATTTGGTACAATCTTTGAAAAATCAACCTATTACATCTTTTAACAATTAGTCAGTATGGTAAACCTTCTTTCCCATACTATGGGGTATGATGGGGAATCTAATTGGAGCATTATGGTGATGCGAATTATTCTCACAAGAAAAAACAAATGCGTATTTCCTTCAGATTTTCATTGTCCACCCCAACATGCATTGTGAGCCGAACATCCACAGATCTGGCAGCCTACCCAGAGTTCTGTCAATGTCAAAAAATTGTGGTTCACATCATTACAATATAAGAATATGCCATCTTCATTATTATTCTTTTGCGTTCTGTTTTTTTATTGGTTTTCAGCATTCTTGATCGTTAGTAGGCAAAAATCGTTTAGTATTCAATGTTTTCTTTGGCTTTTTGAAATCTTTCAGCTCTTTTTTATAAGAAGTTGAGGTAATAATGGCTGTTTTTCTTTGCCGGTATTGTTTCCTTTTTTAGTTCGTTGAATTGGCAAAATATCACTTGGGAATGCATTTTCAAAGCTAGATTTCAGATCACGGCACGCTGTACGAATAGGAGGTTACGGTGAATAAGAACCTATAGGTTCAGGTTTAAATACAGGTGTTTTATCAGCTGCCTCTATCAGGTGTGACTGGTTTGTAATATTCAGCGATAAACTTTGTTCTAGGTGGAGTGGGAAATGTCGTTGTAGCTTCAGCTTCTGTTGCAAGAGTTTCAGTATAAAAATTTATCGTAGCTGTTGAGAATACAGTTGTGACTGTTTTTGTTGAAAATAGACATGGTACAACCCCAGTTTAAAAATCTTTGGTTTCTGATACCTTTCAGAAATGAAATCGGTATCAGTAAAAAAAATTAGTTATATGGCCATATACCACAGTTTCTGAATGCGTTTAGAGCGGTACACATTGTAGCCGCCTGAACATATGCGTAACCAAATATTTTCCTTAACTGAAAAACAGTTACCATACGTCTAGGACAAGATCTCAACCAACCTCTAAGCGTGTGAAAGCAAAGTATAATCACTCCATTTTCACAAGCTAGATTAATCACTTCTAAATTTTGAATGTGTCTTACGCGGTCATCTAGAATCAGTATACGTGGTTAGTAGAAGTAGGTCCGGAGAACTTAATGCACATTTGAAAGTCAAAAATATTTCTGACCTAATCCAGCTACGAGGATTGCAAAATGCTGTAGTACCTGCTGGAATATGATCTAGAAGTTCTGGTTTCATTCGTTGTCTAAGAAAAATCATCATCATATTTAATCCCAGTTATATATTTTGTCAGGGGTCAATCCCAGTAATTGATAGAATATACTTACTGCCACTTTGTTAAATCCCATTTCTCTAGCTGCTAATGTGGCTGTAGGTTTACGAATTGATAAATTTTGATAACGCTTTAAAAAACCTTTGGGCCAATCAACACCAGTCATTTCGTTATCAGTATTAAAATTGTGTGCCTTTCCATTTTTAATTGTAAATTGATATGCTAGACGTTTCAGTTCTATAGTTGTTTGTCCAAAAAGATGCTCTTCCATGTATCAGATATGCTTCCCTTTCGTCTTCTTCTTTAGGTGTAAATATTGCTTTTTTTTACTTAAAGGTAAACCAATAGTAACTTTATCGCCTTTCTTTATTTTCTTTATATATCGTTCTAAAGTAGTCTGGGGCACTGGGTAGGCATAAGCAGCTTTTTTGTAACCCACCTCTTTATTTAAAACTTTATCTGTAGCTGTTTTCGTAGCATCTTTTGAGCACTCTTTGTCATAATATCATGATTATTGGAAGAAAATATTACAAATACCACAATCGCAAGTAAATAGATATTCAAATATATCTCGTTTCATTATCATGATCATGACGGTTTATAAATTTCTCAAATCTTCCAGGAGTTGAAGAGTAGTTTAAAATAAACATTTATTTTGTTGACTGCCAGTTTCTTTGACATTTAACAGGAAATCGACAACTTCTTTAGATGTAGCTTTGCCAGTAAAAATATTAAACAACTGTTAGTGATAAATTCAAGCAGGTATCATCAAGCAAATTCAATATTTCTTTTATCCCCTTTATGATACTATCCAAGTTTTTTCTGTCCTATTGAATTTTTTTTTGCAAAGAGTGTAAAGTATCATCTTATATTTTCTTTCACTGTTGATAACATTTTTGTTCCTATACTATGGCTGAGTACTCATGCTTGGTACTTACCATTAGTGATGATTTTTCTGTTAACCTCTTTAGTAGATTTTATAGGAAAAGGCATCATTTTTTAATTACTAATTATTTATAATCTGGATAAAGTTGTATCGGCTACCTCTTGTTTTTTTCTAATTTTTAACATACTAAAAAACATATTCAATAATTTTTTATCCATTAATCAGATCCGTCAAGGTCTTTGTTATATCGGATTCTCTACTTTTTGGAAATAAAACAATAAGCGTTCTCTTAATAAAAGAGTTTTCATTCTTGTTTATAACAATTAGTGAAACAAAATTGATTTTCAATGGTTTATAAAGAATAAATAAAAATTTATTTCCCGCTACGAATAACGTCGAATGGAAATCGTGCCAAATATCTTGGCATGAGTCTTAATGCAAAGCTAGAGTAAATGCTTCGCATAAAAAGTCATGAAATGCATTAGATATTTCTTTCATAAAATATTATTGGAATTGCTAACACTGCAGCTGGTAAATCGTTAAGATATATTAGTTTCATTCAGGATTACTTAATTGTTATCGTATATCCACATCACATATTTTTCTTGATTACTGCCGAATCTTTTATTTTATGTACTTTAGAAAATAATAATCCCTTTGTTCAATAACCCATAGACTTTACTGTGTTAATATATCAGCTATTTTTTTGTTACGTTTCTGATAATAATTTCAGATTTCATTTAATGTTCAGGAGGCACCAGAAATCTAATAATTTCCGCTCAGATTTCCATAAGAGAGATACCTCAAACTTGCTTTAAATCGATATTTATAGATTACCAAAAAAAGTCTAGTGCAAAATAAGACTATTAGTGTTATGAGCCATATGCGTAAACGATCCCCAAAGATAATACATATTCGAGTATTAAAGTAATAATTTATAAAATTATGTTAACTCTGCTTGTGTACGTGTACACCTACATTGGAACCGTATTTCTCCCGATCCGATATCGGGCGACGTCGGCCGAAGTCGGATTAAAAACAAACTCAAGATATTAAATCATAGTGCCTATACTGCTTCGTCATGAGCGTATAGGAATCGGTCTTCGACCGGCTCATCATTGGATATCATTCGGCACAACGACAGTTTAAACTGCCTACATACTGTCATACAGAAGGGCATGAGAATCCACTGGATTAATATTCTCAAGAAAATCATCATGGTAGATAAAATAAGTGAACCTCAAATGCTATGCGATCCGATTAGCAATCGGGCTTGATAGTCGGAAATATGCAACAGGCCATGTTAGGTTGGAATTTAGGCCTGGAATGGAAACCATGCGACTGGTCCAAAATGCAAAAAATATTAAACTAGCGACATGAAATGTACGAATACTAAACACTTAAAGAAATAAAAAACTTCTAAAAAAGAAAGTCATTTTCTTAGTCATAAGTAAAATTAGATGACCTGAAAATAGAATAACCAGAACAGATGAAGCAGTGATTTATTACTTGAGAAGCGAGGCACAGAACCTAAATCATCGTCTGGTGTTACTATTATGACAGACAAATCAATAAATAAATATGTAGATAATTTTGTTCCATATTCTGCAAGACAGACAGTCTTGCAGCTAAGATGTCATCCTCTTAATATTAACCTTATACAAGTTTACACACTAAGAGTGGATTAAAGTTAAGCGGAAATAGAAGAATTTAATAATATTCATAAATAATTAATAGAAGAATCATAACACATCTGAGGAAATAAAACAGCGAATAATAATTGGAAACAAGTGAATTCGCTCTATCGAATTTTGACAGAAAGGTGATACGCAAGATATTGGGAGCGGTCTGTGAGAACGGAATATAAAGGCGTAGATATAACTTTGAACTACAGAATATCTACAAGCATACGTTAGGTGGTAAAGATATTACCACTATAATTAAGCGAAACCACCTGCAGTGGGCAGGACATGTAGCCCGGGCCCCTGAATCGAACATGATAAAAAATATTCTAACAGCGCAACCCGTGGGAATGAGAAGACGGAGTAGATCAAAGCTGAGATGGATGGACGGGGTAATACAAGATGCCGAGAAGATCGGAGTCGGCAACTGGAAAATTCAAGCAAGGACAGAACAGAATGACGTAGAAAGCTTGAGAAGGTCGAGGCCCTCTAAGGGCTGTAGCACCAAGATGATGATGATGAAGGCTGACCAAGATGGAAAAAAAGAGTTGTCTTCATCTGATTGTTCCATCTCCTAACCAAGGTTGGCTTACTTCTTCAAATGCTTCCCTATTTTTTACAATGTAAAATATCTGTTCAACACTGAAGTTACTCCAATCTTTGATATTCCTTAGCGAATATTTTATCTTTCGTACCAAACCTTTTCTTCTTCTCGTCGCAATTAGTCAAAAGAGTCATAAGAAATCAAATTAATTACAACTTGTATTACAAAATGCCATACAATCTGTTAAAACCCTCCCAGGAGCTGACATTGGATCTGATCATAAACCACTGATAGCTTAAGTAAGAGTCAGAGTGAAAAAAATTCAAGACCATATTGAGGTCAACAAAGTTAATCTTGCCACCCTTAAGGACAACGACAAAAATCTTATACCACACAAACAACATAACATACAAAAGCTATACTTACTACTTAATCAAAAAATACAACAATTAAATGAACAATTAGACACTTCAGATATAAATGATATATGGACAAATAACGGAAACACGGCAAAATTAACCATATTAGAAATTCTGGCAAAGCAAGTAAACAAAAAGGTAAATAATTTATTTAAAAATTCTTTTATAAAAGGTATAATAATAAAAATTAATTTTGAGGGTATACAAGGCAACTATCGAACACGGTGATTAATTTAATCTTGCCCAAGTACTTTCGATCAATAGATCATCTTCAGGGGCATCTGAAATAAGCCAAGAAACCATTTTTATAAAAAGGAAAATTAATTCACTTGGATAAAAAACTCCAAATTTATGGTTGAAAAAATTTTTTATATGTGATAAACGTTTATAGACTTACTTCGTCAGTTGTGGCCTATCCGACATAGTAGAATGTCATAAATGTAAAATTTGGACATAACAATACAAAATACAATACACTAAGACAAACAAACACTTTAAAAACTTTTAAGGAGAAGCTACATGTTGTATAGAAGCCGGAGACAGAATGGGCTCCCGGTCTGACGGAAATATAGAGATGACATGTGACAAATGACAGCTTGTGAAGGGCAGTTATGTTATCTGCACCTTTCAAAATTCTATGACACTAAGTATTGACCAAAGGTCCAACTGACACCACTATAGGAAATCAACTAATGAAATATAAAATTATATAGTATATTTTTTATGTAGATTGAATAATCCCAATCTCACACTCAAACCTGTCTATAATAATTAGGATGTTAGTTTGAGAGCAATTGAAGTTGACATAAAGTATGAATGTGAGAAAAGACTAACAACATATTAGACAGTGGATGGTTGACTACAATAAAATGGTCCACCAAGCGCTATCAGTACTGTAAAAAAGAAAAATCTGAATATGCAGTTAAATTACTAAAAGTTAAAATCAAAATTGAAGACAAAATATATAAATGGGTTATAGTCCACGTAGTTCAGTTGAATCCACAGTCAATGGAAGAACTTTAAAATTAATATTGAAATGCTCAGTGCATGAAGTCTAAACAGTCGAGATGGGTCCTCTACGAGGTGAAGCTGTAATAAAGTTTTTAAATATAGGATTAAATTTAGTACAATTTAAATTAATTTGAGTATTAAGACACTGAGAGTTTTCATTTGTTTCTTTTGTAATCTCCAAATCTTCCAATAAATCCAACTCAAGATAGTTTTTCTTTCTGCTAATGTCATGTAAGATAGATGAACCAGAATTGATGTTAAAATTGTGGTTGCTGGATACTAAGTGTTGACCAAAACTTGAAGAATTTGGTCTTTTCAAATGTTCAGAGACTCTAGTGGAAAACTTTCTGATGGTTCTACCTACATAAGAGGCATCACAATCATCACATTTTAATTTGTAAATACCACTTTTATCAAGTGTATTCATCCTATCTTTGGTATTGATTAAGAAGGAACCTAAAGTGTTATGTGATTTAAAGGAAATTTTGATGTTATCAATTCTAGAAGTAAAAAGTTTAGATATTTTATTGGAAATGCTACTAATATAAGTGAAGGAGAAATATCTGATGTTATCTGAAGCATTCGGTTGAAAAATCTGTGAAGAATATGCAAGTTTTTCTGCAATTTTTAGTTTAGCTCTATTTAGAAGTTTGTATGTAATGTTGGGATCCAAGTGAATTAATTTTCCTTTTTATAAAAAACGTTTCTTGGCTTATTTCAGATGCCCCTGAAGATGATCTATTGATCGAAAGTACTTGGGCAAGATTAAATTAATCACCGTGTTCGATAGTTGCCTTGTATACCCTCAAAGTTTAATTATTCGAACATTCAACCTTATATTGAAAAAATTAATTTTTTTGCAACAATATAAGTTAGAAAATTATATGGTTTTAGTAATTGTAAGGGTAGTTTCTGAAAGAAGAAGACTTGTGTTCTATAATTTATACTAAAAACAAATTAAGAAAACTAATTTTAAATATTGTAAAACAATTTTGCAAAAACACGTCGATATTTTGCTTATAAACAATTAGAATAACTTTGTAACCATTGCCTGTAAGAATATTATTTTTTTATATTTAAAAACTCTGAATTTTTTCACAAATTTAAAAGAAAAAAATTGTCCTAAAATAATTTGTGACAACGTTAGACTCTTTTTTATTTAATTCATAGCAGCTTTGTTTATAACACTTTGGAAATCTAATTAGCGCTATTTAAAAGAATATACTTTATAGTTTTATTGTACCAAATTCTAAAAATATTGTCCTTTATTGGAATAGTAGTGATAAAGGCAAGAAGAAGGATTTGTTTTAATTAGTATATTTCTAGCTTTTGCTATATTTCAAATATGATGAAAACATGATCTCCAACATTATTGCTGGCATATGTAGTACAAATATTAAAAATTGCTACAAATTTGTTTTATATACGTATAGCTTTTTCCTAACCAAATTGACATTAACTTTATTGCCCACATAGATCAGACCTTTCTAAAATTCAAATTTCTTTCTCTTTAAACTTTTCCTTTAACTGTCGCCAAATATCCAAGAACAATAAATTCTTTAATCAGTCCATCGAAGAAAAGTATTAACAAAGTCCAAGTGTTGTTTACGGACAACCGCACTCGTCCACAACCATCTTAGGTAAGTCCCTTTTGATGATGGTCGAGTCCGGTCCGTAATATATCAAACTCATGCTGGAAAATTTTAACGGTGCACAACAAGGTGTCATACCTGATAGTTGTTGTGTTTTGCGCGCCTCTTCGATGACGTGCGTGTGGTACGTGACGTACGTGTCCGGGGTCCGATGGTGGCCGCAATCCCCCCGACAGTAGTTCGCGTAGTATCTGTAATAAAGTAAAAGCAAAATCAGTTTAATATAGGTACTAATATTTGAAAAAATGAGCTGACAATGAACAGTGCATCAATAAAAGCATAAAAATACAAAATAAATTTAAAAAATTCGAAATTGAAGATCTTGGAATTGGGGTCTAGAAAAAGGGTATATCTGCCAAAAAGTGTATTTTGAGAAACAAGGATTCAAAGATTTAACATCCCTACCTAAGGGAAACCACACTTGCATTGTTTAAGTGTTTTCTATTTATCTATCTAATTAGCCTTCTTCGGTCCATCTTTGGACATAGGCCTCCCCAATCCTTTTCTATTCTTCTCTGTCTGTCGCTACAGTCATCCACCTAGAGTTCATGTGCTTCTTGATATTATCTGTCCATCTCATTTGGGGCCTTCCTCTGCTTCGTTTATATTCCCGCGGTCCAACTTATAACAATTTTGTTCCATCGGTCTTCTTTTTGTCTTATATTGTGTCCGGCGAATTTCCATTTCAATTTTGTAACTTCTTGTCTAACATCCCTCGCTTTTGTTTTCTCTCTTTATCGACTCGTTTCTCTTTTTATCTATTAGTCCTATGAGCAACATTTGTCTTTTGATTTTTGCAACGTGTTTTTATGATTTTGTCTATGTTTGCTTTTGTAAATGTCCACGTTTGGGAACCATAAGTAAGAACAGGGAGTACGCATTGGTTATATCTTCTTCTTCTTCTAGTTCCATGACGCTATCGATCGTTGGATATCATGTTGGCTACATATTCGCTATCGTGACTTTATTGACAGCAGCTCTAAATAACGATGTAGTTGATTTTCCATACCATTGCCTTAGATTTTTCAGCCATGATGTTCTTCTTCTACCAGGACCACGATTACCTTGGATCTTTCCCTGAATGATCAGATGTAAAAGATCATATTTTTCAGGGTGTCTCATAATATGACCGAAGTATTCCAGCTTGCGTTTCTTTATTATATTGACCAGTTGTGTTGTTTGGTTCAGCCGTCTAAGGACCTCCTCATTTCTAACTCTGTCTGTGTAATTGGTAACTCTTCTGTGTAATTGGTTATATGCTTTGGTTTTAAGATGCTGTGGATATCTTTCGTTTTTAAGAATATAGCTTAGTTTGCCAAAATGCCGCTCACGTCAGTCTAACTCGTGTTGTACTTTTGAATGTCCATAAGCAATAAAAAACCGATATACAAATTTTATTACTTAAATAAAAATTAAAATTATTGATATTTCATAAAGACACGGGCATATAAATTTTCAAACATCCTGTATAAGACAAAATATGTATTTTAAGTTGTTCGAAGAATTGTTCATTAGGCCTCAGAGACAAGACTTTCAAATATTATCGATAAGAAATTTAAATAAGTCGGTTATTGTGGAATGGATTTACCCGGAATAAAAGTGTATATAGAAAGTGTTTAAACAATAGACCGGGATTTGCGGTGGTTTTTCTCCCCGAAAGATTATATCGGTAAAAGTTTATTAACAAAAGACATTGAATTGAGAAACAGGTATCGTTTGTAGCTATTAGTAAGAAATATTTGTAAAGCAGATAGATTTAGTTAGAATAATTAAAGAATGTTGTTTTCTGGAATTACCCGAATGACGTTTTATAGAGAGAGTTGGTTGGTAACGATATACGTCACAGAGGTGGATGATTTTTATTGGTCAATTTTTGAATGCAAGGAGGTGGTGGTTTTGGCTATGAGATAGGAGAGAGGAAAAAAGTTAGTTAGTCAGTTTTCGTCGTCCAAGAAGGAAGGAGCTTTGTGATTTGTGTTTGTTTGAAGTCCCGAAGACGTAATTTACCGGGTGTGTTTATTTGCTGTGTAAAAGCTGACCAGTGTGAGGAACGGGGTACAGAGAGATAGAAAAACCAAAGGGTATAAGAATATTAATATCAGACGAAGCCGGAAACATTTGGAGTTATAAACAGGCGCGGAGATTGGCTCAAAAGGAGGCTGCATAGAATAACACGAGTTGTTGGGTTGCAGATACAAGGACAGATAGGAGAAAGGTGTACGTCATCTGGACCACAATAGGAGCAGAAGCAGAGAAAGGTTTTTTTTTTTGGCGTGGCCATAGAATTGCAACGGCAGAGAAAGAAAGGTCAGTCAATTTTCATTAGAGCAGGAGTGTGGTTTTCATTTATTAATTAAATAAATTGAATAAATAATAGAGACAGTTAATTTTGCGATCATTTAAAAAAAAATTATAAAAAGAGCTTAGTTATAACACATATTAAAAATCAATGTAAAATAACATTTGGGTCCATGATAGAAAACAACTTCTCATATATTTAAAGTTAGTATATTGCAAATATTACAGGATTGATTGTTATATAAAATTTCATTAAAATAAAGGACATCTCACATATAGTTCAGTTGAAATTCTATGTATTTTATTCAGGTCATATTACCTATCCCAATTAGGAAGCCAATTGGAAAATATTTTGAATCCACGATCAAAGGTAAATAGTACAAGTTAAATAGCCTGAGATTGTAATTAATTAATGCTGATTTATTGTGATTAATTGGAGATTAGATCATTTAATAAATATAGACAGGATTTTTTCTAAATAAGCAATATAATACAATTTAAATAGCATAACAATATATATATATATATATATATATATATATATATATATATTATATTATATATATATATATATATATATATAATCCTGAACTTGTTTTATTTCATCTTGTCCGATCATCGTTGTGATGTCTTGATATGTATTTGTTATGATTTTGGTCTTGCTGTAATTTATATTAAGGCCTATCTTTCCAGTTTCTAGGTCCAGTTCTTTCATCATTTCAAATAATTCTTCTTTTTTATCGGTTATCAATACGATGTCATCAGCGTCCTTTAGATGGGTCAAGCGTTGTCCATAAATTTTTATACCTTTTTCTTTCCATTCTAATCTTTTAAAAATATCTTCCAGACCCTGATAGGTTATTAGTTCCGTATATCTGTGGTCAATTCTGCTGTTAATCAAAGAACTTTTTACTGCCCAATGTTCGACACTATCGAAAGCCTTTTCGAAATCGATGAACGCTATATATAGAGGAATGTGGTATTCATTTGCTCGTTCTATAAGTATTTTCATACTTAGTAAATGGTCGCTTGTGCTGAATCCCTTTCTAAAACCAACTTGTTCTTTCTACTGGTATTCATCACATTTTGTCGTCAATCTATTGGTTGAAATTTTTGTTAAGAGTTTATACATTAGATTAAGGAGTGTTATAGGGCGGTAGTTTTTTATAATATGCTTTACCGCCTTCCTTGTGTAGGATATTAGTTACGGATTCCTTCCAGTTGTTTGGGATTATTTTTTCTCTTAATATCCTGTTAACAAGTTAATAAAACAAAACAAGTTACCAAGGTATTAAGTGTTTTAGTTTTAAGAATTTTCGATTCACTTATAAAAGTATGTCCTAAGAGTATTAAAATAAGTTTGCATAAGCCCGGCCTATATTTTTTTACTGTTGTATAGTATCTTCTTCTTAGCCTGCTATCGTCCATGTTTGGACATAGACCTCTCCAACTCCTTCCATCGGTCTCTATTCTGAGCAACATATTTCCAATGTGTACATGTTGTATAGTATACTTAGGTTATATATTATAGTATAAAAGGGTTTAAAATAATAATCAAGGTCTTTGTAAAACAAGAAAACTTTTATTTTGTTTGCACTACATTATATTTAATATATAATTTTGTGCTAAATTTCCTCACCATTTGAGTCATCAGCCCGACTCTCATTGTCCTTTTTAGCCACTGTAAGTTTCTTGAAATAAAAGTTTGTAGAAACTTCTACTTTCTTCTCTTAAGTATTGAAATAAGTCTCGCACGTCTTTTATTTTAGACTGATTAATAGAAACCCGAGGAAAGGTGTAAGAGTAAGGTCAAGTGGCAAAGTTTTTGCATATTTAAAAGGGGTATACATTTCAAAGTAAGTTTTAGAAGCAACCAGTGTTCCACAAGGTCATTACTTCAGCACGCAATACGCAATACGCAGTATTTTAAACTTACAATGTTAATTCACAGGCTTCTTCAAAAAATCAGGAAGAAGTGCTGCATCCAGTCATATATTATAAAGGAGTCAACAGCAATAATCATTCCGGTTCTATTCTAGTTTGATTTCACACACAGGGTAAGATTATCCCCAGCAGTGACTTTTAGCAACTTTTGAAACTGCTCAAAAATGTTCTTAATCGTTAGATCTGGGTTGTCAAAGTACAATATGTGTGTTTTTCGGGGTGGGTAATGACTTGGTTTATGTGGAATAGATTTAAAATGTTCTAGAGCCATATGATAAACATCATGTGAAATTTTTCGTTGGTTTCCATGTTTTGCACGTGTTTTATGAAGTGGAGTTTTCTCAACAAATTTTTTCTATAATATTCTTACACGCTTCACCCCTACTTGATGTAAGTCAACAAAAAAGGAACAACAAACGAGCACATCACAACCACAAGTTTTAAGCTTGTATTTCCAGTGATACTGTCTACTAATTTTAAAATTTTCCATATTTCTATACCTTTCTGGAGGCTCCCCAATGACATACAACCTGCTAGAAAAAGAAAAAGAAGAAGAAGAAATTTTCTTCTTTTTTCGAACCAATATCATAAAAATAGTCAAATAAACGCTTTTGATTTTTCGATGTTATTTTTGGAAAATATTTTTCTACGCAACACTTACAACAGAAAATACCTTACTCTGTACAATTTCCCCGTAAATTTTGACACATATTCCTATACACTTTGTCGCTTAGATTTTGCCACGTTTTATTTCCAATGGTCTCTCTGAACAATTTTCTTTTTGGCACCTTTTGACACCAAATTATCTAAAATAGCTTTACGACTAGCCATAACTTTAAATTACACTTAAACTTACAGTTTAAAATATAACGTAACCTCAATAACATTGTCAGAAATTCACCAAAACAGAGGTGATTTAAAGGCACAATACTGTGCCAACATTTCACTAAAAAAAGTATTATGCCAACGTAAACAACCGTAAAATCGTAAAAAAAATTGGTAGACTGAGAGAGAACAACATAAAGAGTTCAATTCTGTATTCTCCAGAATAGGCCCATAGGCCCTTATTGTAGCCACCGCCACATTAGCCTCTTTTGGGAAGTTATTGAGTTTCACATAAGGTTTCAAAATACATATAATTCATACGATTTAAACTTATGCTCAATATAAACAGTTTCAAATATCTGATCGGTGAGTGTATTACGTGTTCACAGCTTGTCATTGGTCAGAAATTTAAAACTAATATCATAAACTACAAAAAATTATTCAAAATGGTCGCTATTTGACTGAATATAGAACCAAAGTCTATTGGGCCATTCATCGATCGCTGTAAGGACGACATACATAGGAACATTCTCCACAACTTCTACCAGAGCCTGTTTCAATGACTATTTGTTACGGTGTTGTCTTGTACAGACCACAGCCTCTAAAAATAACCACAATTAGTAGTAAAGTAGATCAACGTCCGAACTGGCCAACGGCCAATTTTTCACTACTAATAAATTTCAGTTCCTTCATATATGAAAGAGTATATGAAGGAACAAA
This sequence comes from Diabrotica balteata, assembly GCA_918026665.1. Lineage (NCBI taxonomy): Eukaryota > Metazoa > Arthropoda > Insecta > Coleoptera > Chrysomelidae > Diabrotica > Diabrotica balteata. The sequence continues at coordinate 152,672,503 of OU898278.1, read as the reverse complement.
ATCAATACAAATAAATAGAGGCGTAAGACAGGGTGATACAATATCACCGAAACTTTTCAATCAGGCTCTTAAAGATATTTTTTAAAAGATTAGAATGGGAAGAAAAATGTATAAAAATTTGTGGACAAAGCTTGAACCGTCTAAGGTACGCTGATGATAACGTATTGATAACTGATAAAAAAGAAATGAAAGATGAAAGAACTGGACGTAGAAGCTGAAAAGATAGGCCTTAATATGAATAACAGCAAGACCAAAACCATAACAAATACAGATGAAGACATCACAATGAGAATCAGACAAGATGAAATAGAACAAGTTCAGGATTATATATATCTTGGTCAAACTATAAAACTTAACAAAGAGAACCAAACAGCAGAGATAAAGAGACGAGTTAGACTGGCATGGGCGGCATTGCAGAAGAAAAATATCGTGGCTTCGTAATCTACGTGAATGGTTCGGGTGTAGTTCGATTGAACTTTTTAGGCGCGCTGCTAACAAAGTCGCAGTGGCCATGATGATTTCCAAACTCCGCTAGGAGTGGCACGAGAAGAAGAAGAAGGGCGGCATTTGGCAAACTATGCTATATTCTTAAAAACAAAAGATATCCACAGCATCTTAAGACCAAAGTATACAATCAATGCGTACTCCCTGTTCTTACTTATGGTTCCCAAACGTGGATATTTACAAAAGCAAACATAGACAAAATCATAAAAACCCAAAGAGCAATAGAAAGACAAATGTTGCACATAAGACTAATGGATAAAAAGAGAAACGAGTGGATAAGAGAGAAAACAAAAGTGAGAGATGTTAGACAAGAAGTTGCAAAATTGAAATGGAGATTTGCCGGACACCATATAAGACAAACAGAAGACCGATGGAACAACATTCTTTTAAGTTGGAGACCGTGGGAATATAATGAAGCAGAGGAAGGCCCCAAATGAGATGGGCAGATGATATCAAGAAACACGTGGGCTCTAGATGGATGACTGTAGCGACAGTCATCCATCGATTGGGAGGCCTATCCCAAGGATTGGGGAGGCCTATGTCCAAAGATGGACCGAAGAAGGCTAATTAGATAGAATAAATTTCAGTATATGATTTTCAAGTCACTGTTGATTTGTTTTCGCTTTATGGGCAGGTGCAGATGTTGTTGGGATATCCTTGGTCTATTTTCGAACATGTGTGCTATAGTAGCTCCGCTACATTTTGTTAAAATGTCCTGCTGATAATTTATCGTCGCTGGTTTCAGGCTCTTTTTACAAAAATGTAAGGAAGCCACGCCCTCATTGAACATTCCCCACCAAACTATCACTAGGACAGGAAAATGTTCTTATTTAACCTTTGGGCATTTCTTTGTAACGCGATATACCATTAAACGACAACAGGCATTAGATCATTAAAGAAAATAAGATCATCTATAATACCTTTAAGCCTCTGGTCAACGGGTGATATTTAGATATACTAAAGAATAGCTTGGCTCTGACAAGCCCAAATTTACTCTTTGAATTGTTTATATTTGATTTTATAGTAACAGTAATCTAGATCTGCAGTATGCAAACAATAGTGTTCTGCATGGGTAAACTGCTGATGTATTGTATAAATTAAGCTGTCCATAATATCATTCTGAAGCTGAAATCACCATCGATCAAAAGTCGCACCACTTCATGTTGCGTTATATAGAAGTTGCTACTAGTGTAGGCAATAGTTTATAAGTACAAAATGATCTAAAAGAAAAAGAGACAGTAACTGTTTTGAGGATAAAAATGATATTACTTGAAGGCATGAAGCAGAACATACAGGAGTTATTTGAAATTATAACATAATAAAGAGCAAAATTCACAAAGTAATAGTGTAGATGCTTTTGTTATTTCCTTACACTTGCTTATATAATAAAATAATAAAAAAAAGGAAACCAGATAGTTAATTGTACAAATAAACAAAGAGAAAACTTCCTTGTGATAGAGACTTGAGATACCATACTTATCTAATGTACCGGTTTACCATCAATCAATCAATTTTAAGGTTATATCTTAAAAGAAAAAGTAATTAAACTTACCCTTGTGGTGCTATCACCCAGTCATCCCATCCCAGCGCCTTAAAACTAACATAAAATCTTTGCTTGCAGCACTGATTCCCAGAATCCTCTGAACAATCAATTGCTCTCCGTCGTACTCGCTTCGCTGTACTGGGATCTGTATGTATTACTAGGAACGGCCTATTGGTGTTGGCTTTAAGGCTTCTTTCGTTGATGTTGTTAAAAAGATGGATGTGCCAGTTAGCACAACAGCTGCAATCAACAAAAAGTCGCAGCTTTTCATCGTTCGACTCCGCTAGCCATTGTCGGACGATCTCTGTAAGGTCTATTTTTTGCCAACCGCTTCGCGATTCTTCTAGGGTTACAGAGATGGGATCTGATGTGAGGCGATCGAATTGCTGAAACAAAAAAAAAAATAAAGTTAAAAAAACTGCAAAATGATCGTTTTTGTTTATGATGTTGGTGTCTAGGTAAAGTTCTTCGAGCTCTTTGTTAGTTCTTATCCTATATTGTCCTGATTTTTCCTTAGGATTTTTCTTTCTCAAATATATAGTCTCTCTTAGTTTGCCTTTATTAAAGTCCACGTTTCGCTTCCGTACATCACAAATGGGTCGTGTGATTGTTTTATAGACCTGTATCTTTGTAAGTATTGTTAGTTGTTTCGATTTTATAAGGTTTTGGAGGACAAACAGACATCTGTTGCCGGCCTGAATCCTGTTGTTTATTTCTTGTGATCCGTTATTGTCTTCAGTTATTGTTGTTCCAAGATACCTGAATTCTCTAATGCGCTCAAAGTTAAAGTTAATTAAGTTATTTTATTCATTTATTCGCTGATAACAGTAAACAAAATAGGTGCCAGCTTTAATGAACAGAACAATGCTGTTTCAAAAGGAACTGAATAATTTACAGATAGATATTTATTTCATTTACAAAAAGATAATTTATTTTAGAATTTCCCTTAAATTTGAGTTGCAGATCCATCTTCCTGATATAATTAATATACTTAGAATGTATTTGCCACACATGCAAAACTAGCCGTACTATAATTTACCGACTTTGAATGAATATTGCTAGAACAGCAAAGTAATCTTTATACTTTTGCACGTTTCTTCAAATCTTTAACTAAACAATTCCAAAAGCATTACAAAAATAGTTTCTCAACAAATATAAATCGTATCTTACCCTTGAACTAAGTGTAACAGACTCCGGCAACGTTGTCGATATGACTTTGAAGACGAATACGTCGGTGGTCCGACATTTGACTATGGACGCTGCACCGTGATAACGTTGCGGCGGCGTCTGGAAATCCGCCTTCAGCCACAGCGTCGCTGTCCTCACCTGGAATTCCTGACCTACTTGATTGGATTCCTGAATTGTGGCACGGAATTCCAACAGCCGGTTTTGATTGACTCTTGGACCTGTAACGAAGGAAGAGATTTCTATTAAGCAATCGAGCAGATACGATCGAATAGGTGTTTGTAATGTAGTGAATTATCAGTATGTGTATACACTAAGAAAACAGGTATGCTGTTAAATATCAAATAAAAGATTAGCACATAATAAGTTTTATAAAATATATTTACTTCAAATGTATAAAAAATGCATAGAAATTACATAGTAATAAAGTTGTATACAAAAACCTGGGTAATTCAATAGTCAACTATAACTATAAAACTAGTTTACCTTTTGAGAATTTTTTTTCCTTGGTTTATTTCTTTAACGAAATTTATTTTTAACAAAATTTAAAAAAATCTTAAAAAATACAATAATTCCGAGGCTTTTGGTCGAAATTTATAGCATTTATTTCTTTTGATCAGTATAAGGGATCAGTTGCTAGCCCATCGCGTCAACCCTCTTCCTTTACCTGGCTTGGGACCGGCACGCACCGGCATTTACTGAGCTACCCAATCCACCCAGCACTTACCGGAGGCGGAGTTTATATATCAGCGGAAGAATTATACCAGCAACTTAAAAAATGCATTCATGAGGCTGGAAGTGAATCTTGGGGGTAAAAAGACAAACATGAAACAAAAAATCATGAATGGTGGTCGGAGAATATGCAAATATTACTAAATTTTCCTATGTTTGATTTTGGTTATGTTTCCTATAAGGTTATAAGGATGGCTTCTTGTCAGTCCAATAAAAGATTGTACTTAGATAGTAAAACAATATATGTTACATAAAAATATAAGTGGCTCATACCTTTTCTAAGCATCCAAATGGAAGGTTTTGTGTTAGTTTATTATATCAAACTTTATTGATTGTTAGTGCTACTAAAGAGATTAAAAGGATTTTGCACAAATGTGTAATCTGCTTCAAATTTAAGGCCAAGTGCAGTAAACAGCTAATGGGATCTCTACAAGAGCAAAGGGTGCGTTCAGTAAGGGTTTTTCAGAATGTTGGTATAGACTACTGTGGTGCATTCCAAATTAAACAGTAACGAATTAGAAAGTCTGTAACGACAAAAGCATATATAGCATTGTTTGTTTGCTTTTTTGTGAAGTAAATTCATATGGAGTTACTCTCTGATCTAATAACGGATACTTTTTTAGCCTAAAAAGGTTCATTTCTAGAAGGGGTAAACATCCAAAATCTTTTGTGACAATGGTGCTTTCTTTTAGGGAGCAAACAATCAAATACAAAAACTTCCAAAAAAAAATGTCAAGTTAAAAAACTGTTGCCTTGATAATAAAATTGACTTGCTTTATCCCAAGTTATTCTTTAGTCTAAGGAGGTCTATGAAAGGCTAAAGAGTGCAAAACATCATATGTTTTGATGTAATACTTTAACTACTAAAGTTAAAGGAATATTAAATTCAAGGCCTCTCATGCCAATTAATAGTAATTCAACTGACCTAGACTATCTGACCCTAGGTCACTTCTTAATAGTTGCTTCTTTGACAAGTTTTTCTGAAACTAACTTAACAGAGATTCTCCAAAATAGATTATTTAAGGCAACTTAAAAATAGATCGTTGCCAAATTTACAAAACGGTATGCATGTACTTGTAAAGTAGGGCAACGTTGTTTCTTTTAGGTGGCCTATAGCAAAAATTATAAAAACTATCCCTGGTAAAGACAGAAAGGTAAGATTGATGGAAGTAAAAAATAAAAATGGAACATACTAAGTTCTGTCACAAAAATTGCTGTACTACCCATTAACAGTATACAAATTTAATAAAAAAAAAGGGGTAAGAGGTGGAGTATCTAGTTTTGGTATCAGAACCAAGTCCCCCAGCATGTTAGCGAAATAAATTCTCAACATACATAAAAATATAAGTAGATCTTCGCTTTGGGAATCCAATTAGTTTCAAGTAAGTTGTGTTTATAAAATAAAGGTTTTATTTTGAAAACTTTCCTAAATTATTCGTAGCGTTCTCACCAGCGAATTTTGTTTAATGTTGAAAAAATCCAACAATGACAATAAGACAAAAGCAACACTCTTGCATACTCAGTCATATGAAATGGTGGGGAAAATGAAATGAATCATGGTCAAACAACTTTTCAAAGTTATATTTAAACATCGGAATGATTGGAATAATATTTTTCAATTTTTCAATAATTTTCAATTCAAAAGGGAAACTGCGAAGAAGGTTATTTTGTCAGGCTGTATAATAAAAAACCACTTTGATATCCATCCTTTTAACTTTAAATATATTAAGAAGGTTCGTATGAAAATAAAAGACCATACATTGTACGATTTATTGAATTAAAAAACTGTTAAAATGGAACCAAAATTTGTTAACATTACCAATTGTCTTGCACTATATGATGACTCTGACCAACACGGTAAAGATTAGTCAAACCTGCACATTCTAGAATCGAAATTTATTTATGTCACAGTGGAGATGACAGAATATTATAGAAATATTCCGAAACTTCTACGTGACTCAATACTTGTCACCTTTACGGTAAATCCCGAGGATTAATCTAAAATCAGAGTTAAATTTGAACACAGATCTTTTATCAGTGTACTTCTATGAGACGCTACTTAGCCTATTTGGAGTTAATTTAGTGCCTTATAATCCACTTGTATTAGAGAAAGTGGATCTTGTATTCACTTGTATTAGAGAAAGTCTTCCAAGGATCGGTGTTAATTGTAACGTTATTTCTTGTTGCAATTAACGATATCTTGGAACAATGTCAACAAATAGTTAAAATAGACTGTACGCAATGATGTGGTTCTCCTACTATAAGGACTAAATCTAGAATCCAGCCCAAGAGTCCTTCAAAGCACATTTAATAATCTCAAGAAATGGTCTGATAAAAAAGGGCTAGCTTCTCTAACGAGAAAACAAAATACTTGCTCTTTTTAAAAAAAGCAAAAAGAGGATAATACAATTTTAACATTGAGTGGTAAGAATCTGATCTTTGTAAAATAAATAAAATTCCTCGGTCTTACATTTGACCAAACGTTGGTTTGGAAAAGTCACATTAAAAATCTAAAGGGTACTTGCCAGCAAAGCATTAATATTTTAAAGACACTGTCGAACATTACCTGGGGCAGCAATACGCAGCTCTTCTACGAATCTTGTCATTCTTAGTTCGATCAAAAATTGACTAGGGCTCAGTGGTATATAACTCAGCCAAGAAATATGTTCTTAGAACTAAATGTAATTTAAAAGACGAGACTGCAAGTCGCTTTGGATAGCTTTCGAACAAGCCCCGTACTATATATGCAGTGAGTCAGGGCAAACTCCTCTAGAATTTAGAGGAGATTTTTTTAAGTTGGTCGTTTGCTTGTAAAGTTCTATTCTGTCCAGATAATCCAGTCTACCATAACGTTCATAACAAATGTTTCAGCCACTACTTCTTATCTCATTATCAATGCAATCCGCCTTTCTATGAACAAATTAACCAAAACATATACTTGTGACATCCAAAACATATACTCCAGCAACCCTATTCATAAAGACATTTACAAAGCACTTCAAAATGCTGTAACGGAAAACAAACTCGTGGTAATAATCTGGGTTCCATCTCATATTGGAGTACACGGTAACGAGGTTGTGGACCGTCTAGCTCACGAAGCAGCGGAAATCTTGATGGTCAAGTTCAACTTAATAAAATAGTGCCAAGTGATATTGAATTGTGCTTAAAAAACATAGTTAGTTGTGCGTGGCAAAACAAATGGTCGCAGTGTTCTAAAAACTAAGTCAAATTGAGAACAATGCTTTACAAAAACAAGCCTTTTTATCATCATTTTTGGCTTTACAACCCTGTGTGGGTCCTAGACTCCCAAGAATTCTTTTTCAGTTGTCCATCGCCTTTCTCCGCCAAGCACGTATTTCCATATTTCTCACATCTTGGTCTATGTTATCTAGGAATCTTGTTCTGGGTCTTCCTCTTCTTCTTTGACCAATAGGTCTATCAAGGAGCGTTTTTCTAGCTGGGTCGGTTTGCTCCATCCGCATTACATGGCCTACCCACCTCAGACGCCCTATCTTAACGTGTTTTACGATATCTGGTTCATGGTATATTCTATAGAGTTCGAAGTTGTATCGTCTTCTCCAGACACCATTTTCATTTACCGCTCCATAGATTCGCCTCAGTATTTTTCTTTCGAAACATCCTAACATGTTTTCATTGCTTTTTGTTAAAGTCCAGGTTTCTGAACCATATGTTAAGACTGGGCGTATTATTGTTTTGTAGAGTTTTACTTTCCCAGTTCCCAGCTGTTCTCCGCGTGCGTGATTCAGCCATGTGTTACCTCTAGTCAAATTTAATTTAATACTGAACATCACAGTTATTTTACAACACAATGTACAATCTTTTATAACTAAATGTAATTTAAAGGGTTTTTACCCTAGTATTTTGGTGGCTCAGGCATTGTGACCTAGCATTTTTCGATTTTAAAACCTGATGATGGACTGTGTGGTCCGAAATCGTTTGTTTTATTGATGTAGCCCTTTTAAGGGTTTTTTAAATAAATATACCCATTTACAAAGACTAACCTCTTTTTTTTTACTTTTGTATTTCTTGATATAGCTGTAGATTTAAAAAGTAGATTAAGCCCAAAGTAACGTCTATTAGCCGTGCAAATTCTGCGGTTTATCTCTGCGGTAATGTCATTGTCAGTATTGACGATCGTTTCCAGGTATACAAATTCGTTAACTGCTTCGATAAAGTCGTTTTCTATAACAAGTGGCCGTCGTATTTGTGGTTGCAGGCCTATTTTCATGTATTTAGTTTTGTTAATGTTTATTATTAAACCCATTTTTGTAGCCGCTTCTTTTATTGCTACATACGCCTCTAGTGCTGCGTTTTCCGTTCACCCAACAATATTGATATCATCAGCATATGCTAGGATTTGCACAGATTTGTTTTTCACACAAACAGATTTGCACACACAAACAAACCTTTTGTTTACACATATTTACCGAATCACAAGAGATAACTCTCCATACTATAACCAGTGTCAAATTTCCCAGGAAACGAAAAGTACTTAAACTTCCCAGAGACATAGGCGAGTTTCTTAATAGATAATAATCATCTAAACAATCTTATAAAGTTATTATCGTCTGTAGGCATAAAAGATATGCACATTAAAGTTTAGTTTGTACAATAATTTACTTATATCAATCTTCTTTCATGTATGTATGCAATTAATATTATAATCTTTCTCTGTTTTAATATATATTTTTTATTGTTGTCGTATATCCCCTCCTTTTTCATTTAACGTGTTACACATAGTAATCAGACTAATAACAAGAGAGAAACGATATATTGCCATTTTGGTAGTGTCTTTGCGTTTATTGTTTGTCCTAATATATTCATTACCACCTCCCCTTTCCATCGATACCTTGCACGTTGTTGTACGTTGAGCCGTTTAGACGTTATAAGCTTAGTGTCATTTTGGCAATGCCGCTATCTTTGTTTTTTATGTTAACGTATTCCTTACCCCTCCTTTTTCCGACGATATCTCATACGTCACGATCCGATGAGGCGTCGCGCTTTCACAACAAAATTAGCCAAAAATGACCAGAATGGACCTTAGCGATTTCTTATGAGATTTAACATGGGAAAATACACCGAACTCTCACAGCCCCTTTACTTAGTAGTTATAAAAAAATATTCTATTTATTTTGTAAAAAAAATATATTCTAACAATATACCTAAACATTTTTTTATATCAAAACTGAACTACTGTTACGATACTTATGACTCATAACTGTAACATATTCTTTCTAATTCTATTTTGTTCTAATGAGTTCGCCGCCTTTCATAAAGAACCGGTCTGTTGTGGGATTCCTTCCATACTAGTCCAGAAAGTCACTGTCCGAATTTCGAAGGGATTTTCGATTTACTCGATTAACTCTATTATATATCTACAAAGGCAATTTTGTTGAAAACAGTTAGTTAGTTTTTGAACATGAAGTCGAGTTTTTAGACCGAGATATAATTGTACGCGGAAATAAATATAAATAAATATTATGAAATAAATTAGTAGATAAAAAAAATTGTTTAAAATCCTTTATAAAAGGTATATAAAAAATGCCCCAAACGGGCTATCACAAACACATTGCAGAACGTTTTCGGATTGATAAATCCATCATCAGTGCAAACGGTTGTACATGCTAGTAGCCACCAAAATATATGGGTCAAAACCCTTTAAATGTTTTAAATTTGTAGTTGTTTTACATTATTAGTAGTTATAATTTGTGATGTTTAAGTTACCGTTGGATAGGTCTCAGGACCACAGCGGTATCCAAGTAATCCAGTATCCAACGGTAACTTAAACATCACAAATTATAACTACTAATAATGTAAAACAACTACAAATTTAAAACATTTAAAGGGTTTTAACCCATATATTTTGGTGGCTACTAGCATGTACAACCGTTTGCACTGATAATGGATTTATCAATCCGAAAACGTTCTGCAATGTGTTTGTGATAGCCCGTTTGGGGCATTTTTTATATACCTTTTATAAAGGATTTTAAACAATTTTTTGTGATATATGGTATACAGCCAGCTACAGGAACTTAGTTTCCTAGTAGAAAATTAGTGGATATTTTAATAAAGACTTTAATAAATTTGTAAGTGTTATAAATAGAACCTTTGATAATAAATGAAGGCAATAAAGTAGATTAATAAAAATACTACACTACCATCAAAATCGTTTCTTCATGACCTGCTGGGCCTGACTTAATCTAACAAGAGTCCTACATGGTCATAAATTAAGTTTCAATACTTTTAATTAAAAAAATTACCGTATTAAAATCTTCAAATACCTATAACATCTAATAAATAGTAATAATAACAAAACTATAGATATGTTTTTTAAAAATACGTTACGTTATACCCTCGTTTTGACAATTTTAACGATCATAAGTTAAAGCTCCGAAATCTTAGCCCAGTTGTTGTGCTTTAAAAACACTGTTGACCTCAACTTCCTCTTTATGGGGTCAAAAAATACGAGTTCGAACTCAGACAGTGCATTAGAAGAAAATTATGGCAGCAGTTTCCTACGAGAGCAAAGATACATCGATCGAAGTAATTTCTTAGCAATTCATTTGTTTAATGGACCATTATGGTATAAGAGCAATTGGTTTAAGGTGACCTTGGGATTTATTACGATATATGGGAATTAGTGTGAATTTTAATAAATTATGTTCAGATTTACACAAAGTTTACAGACATTTTACAACTACATTTCTACTCATTTTATAAGTATTGGAATGCAATTTACTATTTTTTGTTGGGAATAAGCCACAATTTTAGTTTGAAATAAGTTTTTTGAAATTTCCGCTTTGCCAATAGTGCTCAAAACTAAAACATTAAAAATTTTGATTTTTAAATAAAAGATGAAGCTAGATGAAACCCCTCTTTGGCTCAAATGTAGGCTGACTATTTAAACAATATATTTCAAAATAAAACATCGGTTTGAAATAATATTGTTTATAAAAAAATCCACAAGGAAAAAAATTCCTGTAGCTGGCTGTATACCACGTATCACAAAAAAGAGGTTAGTCTTCGTAAATGGGTATATTTATTTAAAAAACCCTTAAAAGGGCTACATCAATAAAACAAACGTTTTCGGACCACACAGTCCATCATCAGGTTTTAAAATCGAAAAATGCCTAAAAATAAGTATAAACCATTTAGTTAAAACAAACGTGATTATGAAATTTTGACTATGGTTGAAAAGCAAAAGATGGTTATACTTACTAGGTCACAATGCCTGAGCCACCAAAATACTAGGGTAAAAACCCTTTAAATTACATTTAGTTATAAAAGATTATACATTGTGTTGTAAAATAACTGTGATGTTCAGTATTAAATTAAATTTGGCTAGAGGTAACACATGGCTGAAGCGAGTTCCAGAGCCGGTGAGAGAGAACCTCTACACGCGGAGAACAGCTGGGAACTGATTGACAAGATACTTATGAACGATGTCGAAAACAAAATGTCAATGTAACAAAAAACTATATTAGTTGTACATAGTATTACTACAGCCAAAAGATTCAACAAGTTTTGATGATTTTAAAAATAACAGCAATCTAGGTGTTGGGATTTAAAAAACTTTTTTATTTATTAATTTAGGGTATAAAAGATGTGAATCAATGATGGTTTTATAGTCATGATTAATAGAATGACCTGTGTCTTAGGCAACTTATGTTGCTTTTTGTCATATGGAATGTGGTCTAGAAGTGTATTTTATGTTGGATTAGCTTATATATATATGAAAATTATCCTTTTATGTTTATCACATCTAGGACAAGGTAAAAATTAAATAACAAATATTTGAAGCTAATATCAGACCTCATATTTAAATGACTTTATTTAAGACTGCTCCTATGGTGAAAAAATTAATAAAATTAAGTTTAGTAAAATGGAAATCTACAGGCTGAAGAAATTAAAGTAATAACATATGTGATTGAATTTAAAATTGAAGAGGCTGGGTTCCTCAGAGACTTAATGAGAATAAAAGTAAAGGAAATGACTGAAGAAAAGGAGGGGGGCGGTTAAAGGAGAAAAGGAGTTAATCAACAATTAGAGATAATAGGGGTCCTTTATACTTAAAGTATCTAGCACCCTGAACAAAATCTATTTTGGTGGTATTAAATTCAGTTTGTAGAAACCTGAAATTTGTTGTATAAGTGTGCTACTAAATTGTTGACCGAGAGAAGGTGGACAATGGTAGATAAGGATTCTATGTAATATGGTAGATTATGAATTTTGATAAATTGTTAGATAATGTTTGAATGATTACTAAGTTAAAACTATTGGATACATGTTTGATATATGAATTGACCAAGAAATAATGAAAGAGAAAAGAATTGACAGGAATGTGATGTAGAAGTGAAGAGTGGATAAGATGGTGATATGTTGGTATGATAGATGTGGATGGTTCTGAAGTTAACATTAGGGTCGAAAATTTGTGAGAGGAAGGTGTGGCGATATTGTAGAGAATGGGTGTTTAAAGAAACACAAAATTGTGTAGGATTAAGGTGTTGACGTTTGTATAGGAAAATAAGGCAGAGAATGTAGGGCAGTATTGTGAAGTGTGAACTATGAAAAAAGTTGTCGATGTAAAGGTTGAAAGTCACGGTTGAAAGATACATGGCGATTAACGCAATTGGGGCTATTTTGTTTTTCTTTGACTATTTCCAAGTCTTCATACAGATCTAATTTTAGAAAATTTTTTTGGGGGATATTATGTAACAAAGAGACATCTTCTGGGATGTTGAGGGTATGTTTATGTTGTGCAAGATGTTGAGAGAAGGTGGAAGTGTTCTCTTTTTAGTGTGTTCTAAGGAACGGGAAGTTAGTGATCTACAGGTTCTACCTATATATGTAGCATCACAATCAGAGTACTGTAATTTATAAACACTACTACGATCCATGTAGTTGATGGGATCTTTTGTATTGGTTAAACGTTGTCCTAGATTGTTCGGGACTTTGAAAGAAATGTGGGTATTCTCAACAGATCTTTTTAGGATGTATCTAATATCTCCAGAAAGACGTTCTTGAAGGTATGGCAAAGAAGCATAATGAGGTTTGATGGTCAAACCATATTACATAGAATCTTTATCTACCATTGTCCACCTTCTCTCGGTCAACAACTTAGTAGCACACTTATACAACAAATTTCAGGTTTCTACAAACTGAATTTAATACCACCAAACTAGATTTTGTTCAGGGTGCTAGATACTTTAAGTATCTTCTTCTTTTTGTGCCACTCCTATCGGAGATTGGAAATCATCAAGGCTATTCTGACCTTGTTTACGGCTGACCTAAAGAGTTCATTAGTGGTGCAGCCAAATCACTCTCTCAAATTCCGCAACCATGACATTCTTCTACGGCCTGGATTTCGTTTTCCTTCTATTTTTCCCTGCATTATATTTTGTGGTAATGCGTATTTATATCCTCTCATCAGGTGACCAAAATATTCGAGTTTTCTTCGCTTTAGCGTTAACAAAATCTCTGGGTCTTTTCCTATTCTTCGTATTACTTCACAGTTTGTTATTCTTTCAACCCAACTAATCTTCAGCATTCGACGGTAGCACCACATCTCGAAACTTTCAATATTTTTCATGTTGTTCTGTTTGAAAGTCCAGGCCTCTACACCGTATAATAGCGTATTAAATACATAGCCTCTCAGCATTCTTAATCGTAGAGGGATGCTTATATTTCTGTTGCAGAAGAATTTTCTCATCTTTATGAAGGTGGCCCTGGCAATTTCGATACGTCTTTTTATTTCACTGTTTTGGTCTCCAGTTTCGTTTATTAAAGTTCCCAAGTATTTGTAACTTGATACTTTTTCAACTTGAGTGCCGTTTATACTAATATACGCTGGTTGTGTCATGTTTTTACTGAAGACCATATACTTGGTTTTTTTAATATTGATATTATATATGATAAGTATAAAGGACCCCTATTATCTCTAATTGTTGATTGACTCCTTTTCTCCTTTAACCGCCCCCTTCCTTTTCTTCAGTAATTTCCTTTACTGAACCCAGCCTCTTCAATTTTAAATTTAATCACATAGGTTATTACTTTAATTTCTTCAGCCTGTAGATTTCCATTTTACTAAACTTAATTTTATTAATTTTTTCACCATAGGAGCAGTCTTAAATAAAGTCATTTAAATATGAGGTCTGATATTAGCTTCAAATATTTGTTATTTAATTTTTACCTTGTCCTAGATGTGATAAACATAAAAGGATAATTTTTCATATATATATATATATATATATATTATATATATATATATATATATATATATAAGCTAATCCAACATAAAATACACTTCTAGACCACATTCCATATGACAAAAAGCAACATAAGTTGCCTAAGACACAGGTCATTCTATTAATCATGACTATAAAACCATCATTGATTTCACATCTTTTATACCCTAAATTAATAAATAAAAAAGTTTTTTAAATCCCAACACCTAGATTGCTGTTATTTTTTAAAATCATCAAAACTTGTTGAATCTTTTGGCTGTAGTAATACTATGTACAACGAATATAGTTTTTTGTTACATTGACATTTTGTTTTCGACATCGTTCATAAGTATCTTGTCAATCAGTTCCCAGCTGTTCTCCGCGTGTGGAGGTTCTCTCTCACCGGCTCTGGAGCTCGCTTCAGCCATGTGTTACCTCTAGCCAAATTTAATTTAATACTGAACATCACAGTTATTTTACAACACAATGTATAATCTTTTATAACTAAATGTAATTTAAAGGGTTTTTACCCTAGTATTTTGGTGGCTCAGGCATTGTGACCTAGTAAGTATAACCATCTTTTGCTTTTCAACCATAGTCAAAATTTCATAATCACGTTTGTTTTAACTAAATGGTTTATACTTATTTTTAGGCATTTTTCGATTTTAAAACCTGATGATGGATTGTGTGGTCCGAAAACGTTTGTTTTATTGATGTAGCCCTTTTAAGGGTTTTTTAAACTAAATATACCCATTTACGAAGACTAACCTCTTTTTTTTTTAATATTGTTTATAATTTGCGACTGAAATACCGGTTACATTTTGGATTTTATAATATAGGTACTCGTTGAATATAAAAATATTTTAATTATTTTTTTGTGTTGCCTAATTGTTCAACGATGATGGTTTTCCAAAACTCGAATAATTGTCTATTCGCGAAACGCAGATACTTTAAGTTAATTCTGCAAACTTCCAACAGTTGGCTTTGTGATTTGTTTATTGTCATTGAAAAAGCCAGAAGCACGAAAAATTGTAAATGTTTGAAATCAGATGGTACTCAATGGATGACAGATGAGATCCGGCAACTAATGGACAAAAGATCATACAAAAACAAAAATGTAAACGAATACAAAGCCACACACAAGGAGATCAGGATAAAAATACGGGCAGCTAAAGAGAAGTAGTACAACAATAAATGTTTAGAGATAGAAGAACTCCAGAGAAATCATGATAGTTTTGAATTGCACAAAAAAATTAAAGAATTAGCAGGTATAAGACGGTCTAACAATAGTAACACCCTGGTTGATACGAATGGTAAAATAATATCTGATATCAAAGGCAAACTAAACAGATGGAAAGAATACGTTCAAGAATTGTTTGAGGACGACAGGACACAACAAGATAGCATGAACGATAACGAGGAACATGGTATAGGTCCAAATAATAACTAAGGTTGAAATAATGCATGCACTATAGTGTATTTTTATGTATAGTTGTGCAATATAGCAATAGTTGTGAGGGTTACTAATCCCTAAATAAGGTTGCCAGTGTCGGAGTGATGGAGGTTAACAGGTACTAATGAATTTGCAAGAAATGTAAGATGTTTATTTTATTGGTTATATATAACCAATAAAAGTTTAACAAGTACCTACCTATTTGCAAAATAAAGTTTAATTCTTTAGATAAAATAAAACGTTTTATTTTATCTGAAATAAGTGCATTCCACAAGGTAAGGGTTTCAACAATCAAACATTTAATTCTTTAATTCCAGGAATCTACGACAGTAATTGACTAGATAATTACCTTCTAAACTTATTCCACAGAAAATGTGATAGTGGGTTTTTCCATTTTCTAGGAAGGTCCAAGTGGCGTATTCAAAATTCTTAACAGTTCACTAAAAGTAGGTACTTCAGTTGCAAGGTGCAGTTTATTGTGTATACTAGTATTATGGAAAATTTGGAAGTACCGTGTAAATGCCGAAAAATTGGTCCTTTAACAGTTAATGAAAAAACATTAATATTTAATTGTTTTAAATCATTTACAGACAAACGTTTATGTGAAAGTGTTGAGGAGACCGTTGAGTTAGTTAGCAGTACACTTGGTGTTGGGAAATCTACGATTTACAGAGTTATTAAAGAAGAGAAATGTGGTAGTTTTCAAATGCCACGTAATGCTCCAGGGAAACCAAAATTTCAAATAGAATATCATTTTAAAGAAGGACTTCGACGGAAAGTGCATGAATTCTTCTTTAGACAAGAATTTCCAACATTGGATAAAGTTCTTGTCTCAGTTCGAGATGATAAGGATTACCCAGAAATGAGTCGAAGTACGTTATGGAAACTTTTAAAAGAAATAGGCTTCCGCTGGAAAAAGAATCCCAGAAAGTCTATTTTATGAGAAAGAAGCGATATTGTCCTATAGAGAAGACATTTTCTAAGAACCATAAAGGAAATGAGAAAACCAAAAAAGAAAAATATTTTATCTTGATGAAACATGGATCAACGAGGGTCATACACCAAATAAATTTTGGCAGGATGAAACTGTTACAAGTCAAAGGCACGCTTTTGTAAATAACTTATCTACTGATTTAAACCCACCATCAGGAAAGGAACGCAGGATGATAATAGTACACATTGGCAGTTCAGACGGTCTTGTTGAAGGTGGTTTATTAACTTTTGAATCAACTCGTACCGGTGACTACCATGAAGACATGAACGCTGATGTCTTTCAAGAATGGTTCGAACAAATGATAGATCTTCTTCCTAAGAACTGTGTAATAGTAATGGATAATGCAAGTTATCACTCCAGACTTATAGAAGAACTGCCCACAACCAAGTTGGGGAAAAAAAGACTTGCAGAATTGGCTGAGTTCAAAAAATATTACGTACCATCCCTGATCTATAAGAAAGGAACTTTATTCGTTGTGTGCCCTTCATAAAGAAAAATTTAAAAAATACTAAATTGATGAAATTGCCAAAAAATCGTGGAATGACAGTACTTAGATCCCCACCATATCATTGTGAATTAAACCCGATTGAACTGGTATGGGCACAGATAAAGAGTGAAGTTTGAAGAAAAAATACCACTTTTAAAATTCATGATGTTAAACAGTTGTTTTTGGAGGCCGTAAATAGTGTAAAACCTGAAAACTGGGAAAAGGCAGTAAATCACACTATTAAAGAAGAGGAAAAAATGTGGAAGCTGGACAATATTGCTGATAAAATGATCGAGCCAGTTATTATAAATCTTGGTTCTGAAAGTTCATCTTCTGAATCTGATTTGGATTTGTAACAACTAGCTGTAAGTTTTATATTAATATTTTTATTCATCTATTTAACATACCTTAGACGGTTTTAAAAACTCTTTTTCTCTTTTGTAATTTTTAAAAATTAAAAAAAATGTGAATTTTGTGACTTTTGTTTACATACACATAACACTTTATAACACTGAAATAATTCATTTATTTTTTACAATTATTCAAAATAATTTTTCAATTAATCTTGAGCACGCCCATGGAGTGGTCGAAGGTACCAGTTAAAATTATGCTAATTACTCTCTCGTTCATAAAAATAAAACTATAAATCTGTCAAAATCTAATAAAACTGCGGGGCCTGACACAATTCCAACTGAGATAATTAAATTATTATCAGAAGATCAGATCAATGTATTATTCGACTTAATTACCTACTATTTAAATGGGAATTAGCCACAATTAAACGTTAAAATACGTTTATTGACGTTTCAATTTCCACTTCGGACATCGTTCTCAAAATACAAACATTAGTAAATTGATTAAATTTAAATTTAAAAAATTCTTATACAGATATTTGAAAATCTGTATAAGAATTTTTTACTTTTTTTCTTCCTTGACTGGGGTACCTACTCCTCAGTAATAGGTTTCGGCTTTGTCATTTGTCGATTATATTCATTTCTTTTCCTGTCGCATTTTGATTTTTCGCACAGTTTTCTCTTGAAATTTATGATAATATCGAAAACTCAAAGAAATAACGAAAATCTTCTAATAAACGGGTCTAACATCGAACAAGTGAACAAATATGCATATCTAGGAACAATAACTGACTCCACAAATGATTACATTCAGATCAAAGTCAGAATAGAAAAGGCTAGATCAAATTTCGACAAAATGATAAGTGTTCTATGTTCAAGGGACACTCTTCTTATAGGACATATATTTAAAAATTTCAACTAATAGTTAGATTTGCTAGGTGCTATGTTTTTCTTACTGTTTTATGGAATGGAATCTTGGAACTTGAAAGCGACATTAATGAAAAAACTGGAACCATTCGAGCTGTGGGTGTATAGAAGAATTCTGAAAATATCGTGGACAGAACAAGTCACAAACAAAGGTCCTGAGAGGAATAAATAAAAAAATAAAAATTTTAAATACAATTAAAACAAGAAAATTGGGCTATCTCGGACATATTACACATGGAGAGAAATATACCTTGCTTTAACAGATTATGCAGGGAAAGATCCAAGGAAAAAGAAGCATAGAGTGGCGGAGAATGTCATTGCTGCGAAACCTGAGAGAGTGGGGTACAGATGTACATCAAATGAACTTTTCAGAGCAGCCGTCTCGAAAGTCCGAATAGCTCTGATGATTGTCGACCTCCGCCGCGGAGATGGTACTCAAAGAAGAAGAAGACTTTTTTCTCACATATTTTAGTTCGATCTCGTTAATTTTTGACTTACGTTTTTTAATTTATGAATTGTCCAGTTTTCGTTTGCGTTATCATTATTGGCACTATTATAGTATTATGAATTTTTCTCTTGACTTTCATTTTTACAGCTTTGTGTCCTAGTATTGTTGTATTAATTGTATAGTATTCTCATGTAGACTTATTCTCTCTACTTTTCAATTACTAGTCACATTGCTGCTCAGGTCATTAGTAAGTGATTTTTTTTAATATTGTTGCAATGCATTTAATCTCCTTATTGTTTTGGTCTTCTTTTTGCTTAATTGTCATCGTTTTTTGTGTTATTTGTATTTACCTTTATTTTCATTTTCACTATATCTTCAGTCAAACAGCATTCGTACTTTATTTTTATTGTTTGCTACCAGTATAATATCATCAAAATTATGTAATTTGATTGGTTGCAAGTTACGATATCCAGGTATTGTATTTAGGTTTTCTTTTTTAGCTTTGAGATTATTTTATATATTTATAATTCTGTCCATTATTATGACAAACAACGATGGGTTTAAACTGTATCCCTGTTTTATTCTTTGTTTTTTAAATTAATTGGATCGTTGGCTTCCCACTTGTACTTTATGACATCTGGATACCTTGTATGTTGTACTTGAAGAACAACTTAATAAAATTATTGTTTAGAAAAAACTTTTCGATTAAATCGTTAATACTTTTTATTATTAATATCATGTTTAAACTAAATTTATATATAATATTATTCATTTCACAAGATTTCGTAGAAAATGTTTAATGAACTTATAGTAAACATAGGTCTAATCAGTGTACTCTTAACCTCATTTCAGATACATTAACATCAATATTAAATAAAATGAAGATCATTTTAATAGTTTCTATTTGGTGCAGTGTATTTATAGTAAGGTAACATTTTTTGTATATTTTGGCAGGTAGGGAATTGCAAACATTGTTATGATTTATTTTTTATTGTAATAGTAAAAACCCCGTAAAATGTTTTAGCAGGACGTTACCGGTACAGATCATGGTTTGTTTTTTAATTAAATAAAAATTTGTAAGTAATGCAGGTATGTAGTCGTATATTATAACGATTTACTATTACCTGGTGCCTTTGACGTTGAATACTTCTTCTTCTTCTTCTTCCTTTTTATATGTAGTCTTTGAAGCCTGTTTCTTATATATTATATATTATAAGCCTCCTAAATTGTTTTAATGCCAATACTTCTTCGTCCATTTGGTAATTTATCTTTTGCTATTCGTACTATTCTATCCTCTGCCATTCTACTAATGTGTTAGTTCCACTGCTGTTTCCGTTTTGTCAACCATCCATTTACGTCTTCTATATTGCATGCTCTTTTTATGTTTTCGCTTCTATTCCTATCCATTAGACTTTTCCCACAGATATTCGTCGTATTTTCATCTCTATCGCTTTTGATGTGTCATGTCTTGTCTATGTCTTGAATGTTAATATAGGTCTAATTGCTGCTTTATAGATTCTTGTTTTTATGTCTAAGGTGTTCTTTCAGAATGAGTCATTAAAATATTTGCCGCTTTACTTGCTTTTAAGCTTTGTTAAGCTTTGTTGTCGTACTTCTTCTTTGACATCTCCGTAACTAATTATATCTATTCCCAGATATCTAAACCTTGCTGCTTTATTATTTTCGAATCAATTTTGGATTTTACATCATAGTGACTATTTAGATGTTGTCATGTATTTGATTTTTTTTGTTGATATTATTATATTGTATTTATTGACTGTTGTATTGAAGATGTGTGTTAACCTTTGGAGCTCGTCTTCTGTTTCGGAGATTAATGCGGCGTCGTCTGCATAACATAATATTTGCATTTCTTTATTCTTCATTTTGTAACATTTTGCTTGTATTATTTCGTCCATTATTATATTAAAAAGAAGCGAACGAGACACCCTGTCTGACTCCGATTTGCACTGGTATATACTGTGTTAGTTTTCCATTTATCTTTGCCTGTATTCGATAATGGAGGTAAATGTTTTCTATGGTTTGTATAATATTAATTGGTATCTTTCTTTTATACAGTAGTATAAAACATAGATATGCTGGTTTATTGTACTCGATGACCTTTTCAGTGATTTGTCTTAGTACAAATGCGGCGTCTGCACAGGATCTTAGGGATCTGAATCCTTATTGTTCATCCGATAAAGTTGTTAGTTTATTGATTTTGTTAGTTAGGACTTTTGTGATAAGCTTAAGTGCGGTGTTTAGTAGATTTATACCTCTATAATTATTGTTGGGATCTTCTATATGCAACGTTTAATACGAAAGCATATTTTTTGAAACTATGTCAATTATCTTCACAGATGTCCTGAATAAGCGGCTTCCACCAATTCATCCTTGGTCTTATTTTCCTACTCGTTTCAGGAACGTGTAAGTCTTCATATTGACTGATTACTAGCTCGATGTTGAATATGATTTAACATTATTACCTATGCTGATTTAGGCATCACTTAATAATGCCACTTAATTTCCTCTTATTCTTGCTCTTATAGTGCCTATCCGTTACGGATATTGGACACACCTGGCTATTTTTACTTTTTGATTGCTACCCTAAAGAGTCCGATAGTGTATTTGTGTATATGTTATACAGTTAGGATATTATTCTTATTTCTGAATTTTTTTCCATGCACCTTACCATGAAGTATGGTCTGAAATAGATTGTATCGTTGCTTATTACGAGTTATACACCCTAGGTATTCCAGTTTGCAACATATTATGGTTATGACTAGTTCGTGCTTTTTATCTATTACGTACAGAAGTTATGCGTTCTATAGCACTACATTTTAAATGCTTTGAGTAAAGCTTCAAGTAAAGTCCATGACTACACTTCATATAGAAGAAAATTTTCTTTATCCATTCTTAATTTGTTCCTTTTTGCCGTTCTACTTCCCGACATATATATTCGTTGTGCCTCTTTATTTTTATTTAAATATCATTCAGTTCTATACGTCATAGATAATCTTATGACATATTGTAGCTATTTTACCATTAATAGGTACCATCCTCTTCGCAGTAGCATTAACATCTTCAAATAAACACTTGAGATACCCTTTTTTTGTTTTAGTTCATCTAAAACTACATTATTAGTATAAATTAAACACAATGAAAATTTACTCTGAGATACTCATATTTTCTGATTCATCATTTGGTTTCTAGAATAAATACCGATAAAGCTCTTAGCCATATACAATTAAAACTTCAAATGAAATTTATCAGTTTCTGTGACACCTCTCCTAACACTACACCCTCATTCATTCCTCTCATAATATTCACATACTTACTGGGAATTTTTTTATTTATAATATGTTCACTCGTGGCAGCTCTATTGCCACAGAAGAGTTTATTTCTTTATTCCTATATTTTTGTCAGCCTTCTTCTTTTCATATGTTCTCACCAAGTAGTTGTATATGTTTGGAGTTTTGCATTGTTGAACTTATTTATTTTTTGTACATTACAGGTACTAATATTCTGTTTTTTATACGACTGGTCTTATTCCACGTTAATAATTATATTAAAAAAACCTTTTGGCCAACATCTTCCTGTCTCTCCATTTACTCAAGATATTATCTCGTTTAACTGGTTTATCTTTTTTTTTTTTAGGTGCCTAACCAGTTTTTCTGTTTGTTATTTGGGTGATTATTGCTATTTTTTTTTTCATAGAGGCTGTCTATTGTAAACAGGTCGTAATTTAAACAGTTGGTTTACATTTTCATGTACATCTTCTATTTTTTATGATACCCATTATCAGTATCATATAATTTGGAGTAGCTTAATAGTTTCCAAAAATGTATGTCATCTGCAACCTAATGTCTAGCAGTCATGCAAGATATTTTTAACTATATAAAGTGCTGATATGATTAAACAGTCCCATTGTACGCAGGTGTCTCTTGACTAATGCATGTAAAGTAAGAAAGACTGGTACAACTAAGCTGTTTCCTTCTAGGTTTAAGCAGTATTTTAGCTCTATTAACAGATGTACTTACAATATACATTTTGTCATGTGTTTGAACGAATATTTTTTTCCAGTAAAAGTTTTGTTATCTTTAATTTCAGGATCTCTTCCAAACATTAAAGATGCCTTTTGGCATTGCTACAGTTGGCTCTGGACCGAAAAATTTTGTACCTGATGCTCTTTTGGCAAGTGCAATATGACACTGTTGTGTTCCGCCAGTCTATCGAGGTCCTCTTGGCATTTCCACACTTGCCTAGAATCCACCTAAGGCCTTATAAGAGGCCCTATGGCTAGTAGGCTATCTGTGCATATATGTATATCACTTTTACGTATCATCTTTATCATATTTTTATTATCTTTATTAAGGTTGGCAACCAGTACAACAAAGTCTAAAGGAAACGTTTTTATACACCAGTCCATCTTCTATAAGCTTGGTGTATGAAAGTATTTTCTTCAGTTCTAATCCAGTATATTATATAATGATCCACGATTTGTTCTTTCTTTCTATATAACGTTCTGATTTCATATTTACCCTGGTAAATAGTTGTAGTTTTCCTATTTTTTGTAGAGAATTATTTGTTATAATTATGAGGTTGTCCTAACTTTAATAATTTTTAACATATTATATGGGTGAATATTCATCCCTGACAACACTTCTAAAACGGAAATACCAGAACTTACCACAAAAAAAGTTAGATAGGTATATAAAGTTAATTAAGTATATATGCTATATTATAGCAAATTACTGAAAAATCACTAGAATATAATAGATCAGCATTTCTATGTCTGATAGACTTTAAGAAAGCATTTGACAGAATAAGATTGAGTAAAAATAACATACTCTGTTACGTAGAAGACGCAATATTAATAATACAAGACCAAGGTAATCTGCGAAGACTAGTCCACAGATTTAACATAACAGCAAAAAAATTTAATGTATCAATCTCAACACAGAAAACTAAAACAATAGTAATCAGCAATAGTAATGAAAATAAAATATCTTGGAATTACACTGCCGAGCTATGAATTCGGTTCTGTCGATTTAAATTATTTTCTGGATTTCCTTTTGTTCCTGCCTCTGTTTTATTTGTCTATCTACGTATATATATTTTTAACAGTTTTGCATATTAATTCTACTGACACTAACAGTAAGGCTGTGAAAACTAACGCTTTTATTTTTATGGTATTAATTTTCAATAGTATCTAAAGCTGTTCTTTAATACCAGGTTTTTTTGTAGTACATTATAATTTACTCTCAATTCCTCTACTTATAAGCGAGTTAGGTTTAAGAAGGTCTTCAGAGCTGCCGTTGGTGTGCCCTTTCTTCCCTAAAAAAGTTTTTTTATTATTTTCATTTCAGATAATATAATCTTCTTAAAATTATTAAGACCCAACCTTTATGTATTTTTGTAATACGTATTTAGATTTTGTCTAAAACTTAGTTTTGCCTTCCGATCACACTGTGATAAACTGAAAACATAACGGCACACTACACAATTTTGTCTTCTATTACGAAGTGGGTGCAAATACGTAGTCGCCATCTACTTTGTATTATAAAAAATAGAAAGACATCGTCAACTGCGAATAAATCGATGATATTTGAATTAGGTCTAATTCACTTATATGTATAAACAACTCTTAAAAATATTCAATCACTTTTAGGACATCCACAGCCAAGGAAGAATTTCCTAAAGATTTTTTATTTGGAATTGCGTCAAGTGCTTACCAGATTGAAGGAGGTTACAATGCAGATGGTAAGTAATTCCTTTGATTTATGAATATACATTTTTCTAGAAATTATATATTACTTTTTTTGAGAACGGCTTCCCGAGTGGAAGTCGAAATGTCAAATAGTCAAATACTAGTTAGTTAAAATTGTAATTTTTATTACAACCAATATTTGTGGCTTAGTCCCATATAAACATAATATCTAAATTAGAAAGTATTCAACTTAAGTTAGATTTACAACAGACAGTCAATCAAATGTATTTGAGAGCTTGGCAAAACTTTTGGAATGGAACATGCTCAAAACTTTATAATATTTACGATATACCATTTATGATATACCTAGAATCGCTACCCTAAACATACCAGCACTTTGTAGAAGTGACAAAGAAGATTTGAACATTGCCGATTACCGCATGGTTACCTGATGAGCTACCTTGGTACCATATCTTTAATACCTGTGTCACTGTGAAACATATATTAGTTAAGTGCCAACTATACACAAACGCTTGAAGATTAAAAAACTGGAGGAAGACCTACAGCCACTTGGTGACAATATTAACCTTAAAAATCTGATAATGTTTCTCAAAGACTGTGAGGTATGCTACGCCATGTAGATATTTTTGCTTTCTGAACATACGATGACCTTCACATGTAATCATATGTAAACCTATCAAAAAGAGAGGAGAATGTCTATATGTTCAATCTAGAACTCAATGGTTTTATCCCTTTCGCATTGAGTATATATCTTACCATCAAAAATAAAAGCAAGAAGACTATATAAAACTCTATTTAAAAAAATATCATTAATCAAATGGTATATACATAAAATTGCACAAATATCTAGTATTTACAAATTTAAATTTGCGTGGTAAATATAAAAAAATTGCTTTACAAAAGGTGAACGAATTAGCGGAAAAACACAGTTGTTTTGAAAACTTAATATTATAAGATGAATTGTTGATATTTATATCACAAAAACTAAACTGCTTGACTACAAAAGAAATCTGGAGTATGCTAAAATTTTGATAAAGTTAAATATAAATGTTCCAAATAAAGATTAAAAATCTCTCCATTCGCGGCACAAGATTCAATAGAGTTCATAATTTAACGTTTTTTAATATAACAGCAACAATAGTGCATATACCAAATAACGGTACTGGATATAGCAGCAAATAGTTTTAGTAACAAATTGTGTAGGTTGTAATTTACCCCAATGGAATGATCGAAAATGACGTCCTCTACGACATACAGCAACCACAATAGTGTTGATGATGTCGGAGCAGTCTTCACCCCTACTGGATAGAACAACTCTTCCTTTCGACTGACAGTTGATTGAGAGCGGCCTTCCACCCCTTACTAACACACCAGTGTCTTGCTTGACTGATGGAATTTGTCCTTTCGATGACTGAGCAGTCTTCACTCCTACTGTATGGAACGACTTGCTGTTACTGACTGAAATACTGTGGTTAGTTCAAGAGTTTTTTCCAAGGGTGATATTTACCAAAGCGATCAGCAATTTTACCGAACGACCATTTTACCATTGTTAAGATACAATGTATGAATGAACAGCCTACTTCATTGCAACATTGTATAAAAACCGTTTATTGTTCAATGGCTTTTATATTTTTATACGCGAAAAATTTGCTAAATATACGAGAAGAATCAGGACTAACAAAAAGCCTGTTAATATTTAAGCAATGGTTATCCAAAGTTGCGAAACTGCAACAGATATTGGTCTTATTATTTTGCTCGCATATATTTTAAACATACAGTAATTCTTGGTTTTGTAAATGTGTCAATGGCAATTGTTTCAGATAAACGTTAATTTAAATAGAAAATAGACATCTTAGACATCCCACAAGAAAGTAGTTTCATAACCTTGTTAAGCAATTTTAATCTGATTTTTATTGCTATTGCCGATTGGGTAATAGTCCAGTCAGGATATTATTTGACCTTTCATGGTAAAATAACCCATATTTTATTATTTTAATCTTTAGGGGGGTCAGTAGTAGTGTAAATTTAAAATCGCGACTGAATTCCTCCGTTACGTCAGCCGCCATCTTAATTTTAAACGAGAACCAGTTTTGCTTAATATTTCTGCCGTTTTCAACTTTTCGACAAAATTGGTAAGAACTGAGATTGTTAACTGTTGAACTGAGTTAAAGGAAAAATAATGGAAGGGGGGCATAATTAACGAATTATCTCGAATATTTTAAATTGTACGACATAAATGTATATAAGGAAAAATGAAAGAATTATATGTTATACAATTTTGATTTTTTTCATTTTTGCTAAAATTAATCTTTAAAGTCGTAGGTTTGTTCCTGTTTATGGTTTCGTTAGGCTTAGAATCTCAACTATCGGTTTTAGCAAAAAAAAAAATGAAACAGATCAAAATTGTATAAAATATAATTTTTTTAAATTTTTGTGTAGATGTATTCATGTTGTAAAGTTATTAATAAACGAGACAATTCAGTAATTATACTTAGTCAATATTATCCCCTTTCACTTGGAAAATAAACCCCCTCTGTGGCTCAGTGGTAAGAGCGCCTACCTTTAAACCTAAAGGTCGTTAGTTCGAATCTCATGTGGGTGGAGAAATTTTCGTTTATTAAAAATTAATAAATGAAAATAATTTCTATCCTTGTGCGATCGGTACTCACCGGAGGGACCGCAGACGTACGGATACAATTAGCGTCTCTTAGCACAGACAATGACGTCGACTTTGCTAAGTATCAAGACAATTACTCTACACACACACACTACAC
The DNA here is from genome assembly GCA_918026665.1 of Diabrotica balteata. Taxonomy (NCBI): domain Eukaryota; kingdom Metazoa; phylum Arthropoda; class Insecta; order Coleoptera; family Chrysomelidae; genus Diabrotica; species Diabrotica balteata. The sequence continues at coordinate 152,645,131 of OU898278.1, read as the reverse complement.
TAGGTACCTGACTGTACCATGCCAATGATCTTAGTTGTCGAGGCATTAGAGAGTTATTAAGTAAAATTTTATCCTTCCGTTATTTTGACACGTAAACGCTATTTTTTACGGTATAAAGTTTTAACGGAAATGTAGTTTTAGGGTTATCAAATGGTGGAATTGGTGCTTCACGTTAATAGTTGGCAGCTGTCAGACAAATGTATTTGACAGCAAAATAATTAATTTTTTTATGTTTTCTTTCATCTAAGGTAATATTTTGTCTTATTTTGTACATTTTGCGTTTCAAATTTTTTTCTACAGAAATATGGAAGACATTTTAGAACAAGCAATATTAGTTGAAGCAAATGACAAAGTTATAGAAGATTTAATACTAATTCATCTTGTAAACATCAACATAAAATCATATTTTAAATAATAACATACAAAATGTACATTCTGTGTTCAATTTTGATAGCTTAGACTTAGAGTCTAAGCAAGCCAAACATTTTTCATATTTTCGGTTTGAAAAACAGGGCATTCCAGAGGGTTGACTCCTCGCACTTCTTTTACTAGTAAAAGGTTATCAGTACTTGTAAAACGCAGCCTTTTTGTCTTTTTTACTATTTCCGTGTTTATAATTGATAAATATGAATGAAATATAATAAAATGTTTTATTTCTCTCGCAGATGCTTAACCAAGAAAACGGAAAACACATGTTAACTAATGAACACAAATAAAATTACACAACAGAGACTTTAATCTCCGAGTTCCGAGTCTTGACGAATTGATGCGATTCGCTGCTAACGTTACCGTATATCAAACCCGTTATTCGACGTACGGTAACGGAGTCCATAAACGTTAAAATCATTTACGTTATTCACATTTCATACTACGCATGCTCCGCTGTCAAAATAACGTTACCGTATTCTCACTCTTTCACTTGATAACTCTCTATTAACTTAGAGATAATAATAAAACAAAAATTCGGAAAATATCAACTGTACGAAAAAGATTATAGAAAATTGTAATTGCAACAATTTAAGTCCTTACAATTTTGTCAAAATTTGGTCAAGATATTAAATAAACACAATTTCAATAAAAAGCTCTTACGTTCGCGCCTTTACCGCATACATACGACCAAAAAATGAAATAAAATCAATTTTGTGTAAAATATAATTTTCTCCCTTTTGGTTAATGTTTATTTATGTCGTAAAGTTAATAATAAATTAGATAATTCAATAATTATGCTTCTCCCACACTTCCAATATTTTCCTCCATAACTCGGACAATATCGATTATTAGATATAATGTAGTAGGATTTAGTTACCAAGATTAAAAAAGCCACTAAAAAATAAATGTCAATATTAAGTCAATATCATACCGAGAATACAAAATTTATGTTTTGAGTTCATATTCATATAAAGTAAGTATTTGATGTTGATATTGAGAGTAAACTACATATTATTACCATATTAGGATAGTTAAACACTTTTTTACTTTGGTTTTATTTATAATTGAACTTAAGATTATTAACTGTTATAATTGAGTGTGGTTGTATTTTTAAAGACAAATCATATGCTGTCTGTTTTGCTTGACAAGTATTTTCAACTTAAACTTAATTTCCTGTAATCAAATGAACTCACCTTACAATGACTAACAGTATCATTTTAAACTTCTTAACTCTCAAAATGTATAATGTATAAGTTTCAATTTTTATTATAAATAAGAATTATAAAAGTAATTTATAATAAAAATATTTTTTTTATTTCAAAGAAAATCAAAATAAGATATTTTTAATTAAAATTGTGTGATTAGTTTTTATGAAATACAATAGAAAATATTAAATATGTTAAATAAAAAATATATCTTGTAATAAGCTATTTTCTTTTTACAGGAAAAGGAGAAAGCATTTACGATTACTATACCAAAACCAGACCTGAGAAGTTTTATAACAAAAGTAATGGAAATACAGCATGTGATTCGTACCACAAATGGAGAGCAGATGTGAGGCTTCTTAAAGATTTAGGCGTACAATTTTATAGGTTTTCAATTTCATGGAGTAGAATTCTTCCTAATGGTTATTCCAATAAAGTAAATCGAGACGGACTGCGATATTATAATGATTTAATTAACGAATTAAAAAAGAACGGTAAATATATCAAAATTAGGTTTTTATTTTTGATTGTTTTTGTATAAAAAATACTCTACATATTTCTTATGTTTGTTGCTTTAAAATAAGTTTTAGCTCCTCTTATATTGTGTATTTTTGGTTAAGTCATTGCTTATCTTTATCACAGCTTTGCTGACTAATTTTTAAACGGGCCATTGCATTTATATTTAAAGTTAAAGAATAGGTGGTTAGGCAAAGAAATAATAAATAAGACTTACTCACAATGAATTTAATTTAACTATCAGACGACTGGTTTCGCTTTCTACAATATGCAAAGCATCTTTAGGTCTCGATACAAAGTTAAATAAATGCTGAAATGATAAAAAAACCCATATTAGGGTGTTGTCTAATAAAGATAAACAAATTAGATGTTATAAATTACAATAATTATGCCAATATTACATGTCTGTGATTTTATTTCAAAATAAGTAAATTGAATAAAAAGGTATAAAAAGTTTTAAAAGTTTAAACAGACAAGGTAAGACTCACAAATTGTTATAAAATAGTCCATTAGAATGTAATAAATTAATAATAAATGAGCAAATAAATAAACATTACTTACATGCTGGTACTTTATTAATTCTCCATTAATAATTAATTATTAATGGAGAACTTAATTCTGCTATTGTAGTTGTTTGACAGTAAACGGGAAGTTTTTAAGGAGATATATTTGATCCAATGTAGCAGATATATGTGTATGATTGTTTGTTAAATGAAAGTGATGTTATATACCATTGTATTATTTAAAAGTTATTTATACTTTTCGAGAGATATATTTATGAAATGTGTGTTATTTATTGAGTAATTGTTTTATGAAGGTAACAGTTTTATGACAATGTATAAGTTTAGATGTACAAATTGTGTGGGTGTGCAATTTTTTTTTTCAACTTGTAATTATCAATTAAAAAAAAATAATTGCACACCCACACAATTTGTACATCTAAACTTATTCATTGTCATAAAACTGTCACCTTCATAAAACAATTACTCAATAAATAACACACATTTCATAAATATATCTCTCGAAAAAGTATAAATAACTTTTAAATAATACAATGGTATATAACATCACTTTCATTTAACAAACAATCACACAAAGATCTCTGCTTCATTGGATCAAATCTATCTCCTCAAGAACTTCCCGTTTACTGTCAAACAACTACAATATCAGAATTAAGTTCTCCATTCAACAATACATAATAGTTTCAACCATGTTCTACCATCCATCAATTAAGAGAGTACCGCCATGTAAGTACTGTTTATTTATTTGCTCATTTATTATTATTTTATTACAATCTAGTAGACTATTTTATAACAATTTGTGGGTCTTAGCTTGTCTGTTTAAACTTTTAAAACTTTTTATACATTTTTACTTGATTTACTCATTTTGAAATAAAACCACAGACATGTAATATTGGCATAATTATTGTAATTTATAAGATCTAATTTGTTTATCTTTATTAGACAACACCCTAATATGGGTTTTTTATCATTTCAGTATTTATTTAACTTTGTATCGAGACCTGAAGGTGCTTTGCATATTATAGAAAGCGAAACCGGTCGTCTGATAGTTAAATAAATTGATTATGAGTAAGTCTTATTTATTATTTCTTTACCTATTTGAAATTGACTCACACAAGCAACACATTCATAATTTCATAATAGGTGGTTATTTCTGGCAGAGCCTGATAACCTCACATAATTAGTGATTACGACTGCATATTGAATCCTTTCCACCAAAAGGAGAATTCATGGCACTTGGAAAGGATCTTTTTTAACGACAACATTTCGTTTTTGAAATTTAAATATTGCCACACAAAATTTGTTGTGTACTTTTTATTATGAGTTTAGGAGAAATTTTTACATATTATAACGTGTTTAAATAAAACCAGCAGTTCTCATTTATGTTAATCTATTTATTTTTCAAGGTTCTTTTTCTTCACGTGCCATATCAGAGTTATCCTAAGTGCGCGATCATCATTGCGAAGTCTTCTTGATTATCTGCCACATTAGTAAAGCTTACAGTACGATATTATCTTATCAGCTCCACTCCTTATAACGGTGGTCCTGTATGTAGCAGTTACATTAATTCTAGAATTTTCTGGAGTAGTCCACCTCTATTCGTCTATTATGAACGATCGCTTCTCCGTACCTCGGTCGTCACATCTGGAACATTCGGCTATATGCCACCATTGCCCTAAGTAATCGGTATATGGGCTAAATTAAAGTTAGCTTTGTCGTTACAGTATAATATTTTGCCCAACAAAGACAGTTATTTTCTTCTCTTTAAGGTCTTAAGGACTTAAATTTGGATGGGATTCTAAATTAGTAGTCTAGTTTTGAATTAATTGTAATATTACAAATGTCACGTCTTGGTTTATATATCTTCAAATAATTATTTTATTCCAATTTCTTTTCACCATCACATTGTGACCAATGTGATGTCTTCGATCAACCTCTCAGATTGAAATCTACCATCAACCTGTAGTATATGTAACGGTACCTCTATTTGCCATACAATTAAAATGAGATAAAATAAAGTATACCAAGTATACCTTATTTACTTGGGCCATATAGCAAGAAGAACATGAACCATGAAATTATTTTTAATAGAAGGAAAGGTAGAAGAACGGTCTTCAATTAAGAAGAAGATTTCCAACATGATGAGCCTACCAAATAAAGACTCTGGTGAGAAAATCCCCACATAAAACCTATACCTGAGAGATGCTAGTAAAAGCATTAACAACTTAGTTGGTATATTAAGTGTCAGTTCATAGTTACTTGAATAATGATCATGGATCGTGGTTTCAGTTGTTTCCATATGATTTAATGATATTTAAATCTGCAATAACATATGACTAATTATGATATTGGAAAGTAAAGGTGTAGGAGGTCTAAGACTGTATGCCCTTGTTGCCAAGTTTTTGATTTATTTTAATCGTTATTATCTTTTAAGGTATTGAACCGATGGTGACCCTATACCATAATGATCTTCCTATGCCTCTTCAAGAAATTGGAGGATGGACTAACCCCTATATGGCGTACTACTTTGAAGACTATGCCAGATATATGTTTAGTTATTTTGGAGATAGAGTAAAATATTGGATAACAATGGAAATGTCTTCAAACGGCTATGGAGATGACAAATATCCACCGTTTATAAACCAGCCTGGTATTGCGAACTATCTTTGCCAACACGTTATGTTATTGGCACACGCTAAGGCTTATCATTTATACGATGCTGAATTTAGACAGAATCAACAAGGTAAGCTTTAAAATTTATACCGACTCTTTTATTGACTTAAAAAATCTAAAAAATAACTATTGACTGATAAAATTTCAGGTAAAATTGGGGTTGCTGTAGATGCTACTTGGTACATACCAGCAATTCTTTCCAAAGATCTAAAAGCTGCTGAGCGAGCTCGTGAATTTAAGGTACCAACAAAATTAATAGAATTATTTTGTTTATTTATTACTTTTGAACAAATGCTTCGTCACACGAATACGTTAACATCATATTACTAATTTTAGAGACCTTGCTAATCATTTATTTGCCTGAGGAAAAATATCTTTAGACTATCCAAGAAGTACTTCCAATTATATAAACTTCAACGTTCAAGATCTTTAAGAATATCTAGTCTTTATTGCTACCTGAATGCAAGACAAAATTATTGTATTTGGGGCAGTGATCTGTTAAAGATGACTATTGCCATAGTCGGTGATAATAACAGAAACCATGCGTTTTTAAAGCAATGTCGCTTGTTGAAAGTGAGACTTTCTGAAATAGTTTGTCAAAATATCAATAACCACATAATAAATAAGTTTAGGGTAAAGTTGGTGGTGCAAAAGAGGTAGAGAATTATAAAGAACAAAAATAAACACTAACAAAAAATTCTTAAAATTTTAAAAAAATAAAGAAGGTTATTTTTTTGGGTTGATATTTATGTATTTTGACAATTAGTGGCTAATCAAAAGCCATTTCATCGCTAAAAAACGACAAAACACGAGGTCCCGACAACATACAGGGCGAGATAATAAAACTCCTATGCGAAACGGATGACAACTTTCTCGATTTTCTGACAGGCCTTTTTAACACCTTTTACGACAAAGGGGAGATTCCGGAGGAATGGCTTCCATCGACCTTTGTAGCCATACCTAAAACACCAAGCGCAAAACACTGTGATCAACACCGCTTAATAAGCTTGATAAATCACATTACCAAAGTTTTCACCAAAATCATACACAATAGAATATATAATAAATGCGAAGCAAATATATCGGAATCACAGCTCGGAGTCCGAAGCGCATTGGGCACAAGAGAGGCGATCTTCAGTCTGCAAGTTTTAATTCAAAGATGCAGAGACATGCACAAGGACGTCCACTTGTGCTTTATCGACTTCTTCAAGGCGTTTGACAAGGTCAAACATGATAAACTCATGGAAATGCTCAGGAAGATGCATATTGATGGCAAGGATCTGCGCATAATAACCAGTCTCTATTGGAACCAAAGTGCTGAGATAAAGATGGGCAACTTACACAGTGGGAAGATAGATATTAAAAAGGGTGTACTACAGGGATGCGCCCTCTCGCTGTTCCTGTTCAATATATACTCTGAATAAATCTTCAGAGAAGCACTGGGAGAAGTTTCGGAGGATATCAAAGTAAACGGAGAGGTAATCAATAATATTAGATATACTGACGACACAGTTATTATCGCAAATGACTGCAACGAACTTCAAAGACTCATGCAAAGCATACACACAGCAAGTCAAGAATATGGTTTAGAACTCAATACAACCAAAACTAAATGCATGCTCATTAGCAGAACACAACAACCTCCGATGCAATTGACATTAAACAACCGAAAAATAGAACAAGTGGAGACATACAAATACCATGGAACCACAGTCAACACAAAATGGGACCAGTCAACAGAAATAAAATCACGAATTGAAAAAGCGCGAAACGCGTTCAACAATATGAAAAAGTGGTTCACAAGCAAAATGTCAATGGAACTAAAATTAAGACTGGTCAAGTGTTATGTCTTCCCGGTCTTGTTCTATGGAGCAGAGGCATGGACCACAACGGAAGCTACCCCGAAGAAACTAAAATCCTTTGAGCTGTGGATATATCGCCGTATTCTTCGGATATCCTGGACAGACCACATCACTAACGTGGAAGTAATGCAGAGAATAGGCAAAAGCAAAGAAATAATCTTCACCGTAAAGAAACGGAAGTTTGAGTACTTCGGACATGTCATGAGGCATACTAAGTATCGACTGCTACAGTTAATAGTTCAAGGAGGAATCGACAGTAGCAGCGGACCGGGAAGAAGACGACACTCATGGATGCATAACCTGCGACAATGGTTCGGACTAACATCGACCGAACTGTTCAGAGGTGCCGTAAACAAAGTCAAAATAGCCAACGTCCGAAACGGATAGGGCAAAGGCAGAAGAAAAAGAAGTTAATGGATATAGTCTAATAAAAGTCCTACACAGCGATCTAGTCTAATAGCAGTGATCCCTCAACACCCCTCCTTTAAATCTTCCAAATTCTAAACATCCAACAGCTCTAAATAAAAGAATTGATATTGACGCCTTGCGTCAGATATATCACTTCTTTATTATAATAAACATTATAAATACGAACCAATTAACATACAATATTTATTTTTAAATAAATTTTTCTTCTTCTTCTGGTTCCTATCCGTTTCGAATGTTGGAAATCATATTGGCAATCATAACCTTACTCGCTGCGGCTCGAAACAGCTCCGTTGAGGTTTTCTTAAACCATGTTCTTAAATTCCGCAGCCATGATATTCTCCTTCTACCGGGTCCTCGCTTATTTTTTACTTTTCCTTGCAATATAGATTGTAACAGGAAGTAACGGTGCTGATTTCTCATAACGTGTCCCAGATATTGCAATTTTATGCGTTTGATCGTAAACACAATCTCTGGTTCCTTTTTAATTTTTCCTAGAACTTCCTTGTTCGTGATCCTTGCTGTCCATGATATTCTCAGCATTCTTCTATAAAGCCACATCTCAAATGCTTCAAGTTTTTAAATAGTGGTGTCTGTAAGCATCTATGCCTCCACCTCGTACAACAACACAGAGAAAACATAGCATCTCAAATGTCTCATTTTTGTATCAAGGGATATGTTGTGACTTTTGAAGATGGCGCTTATTTTGTTAAAGATCGTTCTTGCATTTCCTATGCGGAAAGGCAAGGACTTTATTTCCTGTACATTACTCCACTGTTTGTTTATAATAGTTCCCAGATAACAATACTGTTTTACTAGCTCTATCTGCGTACCATTAATGTATAGATGAGCCCCGTTTATATTATCCTTGCTGATAATCATTTGTTTCGTTTTGTGGGTATTAATGTTTAGTCCGTACTGTTGACTGTACTCGTTTATTCTGTCCATTAGCCATTGAAGTCTCTCTAAACTATCTGCTATCACCATGGTGTCGTCAGCATATTTAACATTCTTTACTCTTTCACCATTTAGAAGGATGCCTTCATCTATTCCGTAAAGAGCCTTGTTAAAAGTTTTCTCTGAGTACATATTAAACATGAACAGCGATAGGATACATCCCTGTCTAACTCCACGTAGTATTTTTATGTGATCTGTTTCTTCTCCGTTAATTTTCATGTATGCGGTCTGATTCCAGTAGAGTTCTGAAATTATTCTGAGGTCTTTGTCATCCAGGTCTGCCTCTTTTAAAATGTTTATCATCTTTTGATGTTGAACTCTGTCAAATGCCTTTCCATAGTCGTATTCATAAATAAATAGTCAAAAATTATGCCATTTTCCTTTTCCAACAAATTATTCCATGAACCCTATAAATTCTATCTTTAATGCCCTTGACAACCGCGCAAGTCTCTACAGCTTAGCCATTAAGCACGTAGAAATAAAATGGACATTCATCTTTAACCCTGTTTAGGTATCTAATGCGGATGCACAATGGTCCAAGGGACCGACGGCTTTCTGTGCCCTCCTAAGCACGGTGACGATTCGGATAATTTATAGTAGTAGCTTTAAATAAGATAATGAACTTTTCTCAAATATCTTGACCCCAAAGGTCTATTTAAGAATTGTTATCAGTAGGAATATCCTTAGGACATTGATAACAGACGCGATAATGTCATGACAATCGAAAGCTCGTTCCTTGGTAACAGCACGAAGCCGAAGGCTGAGCATCGAGCAAAAAGACAAAAGAGGGAATGTAAAGGTAGTGGGGGCAAAAATATTGTTAGACAGGAAGTGTGATCTTTAGAGGCCACTTTAAACAAGGAAAGAGAGTCTCTCTCCTTGTTTGACATCAAATTTAGTTGGGTTATGTAGATGTTATTGTTTGTCCCAAATGTCACATGAAATCTTATTTATATTGAAGTTTTTTAACAATTGTGTCGCATTTTAGACTATTATCGTTAATAATTAATTAAAACTTTCTCGTCTAAGACACATTATGAAAAATATTATATAGCTAATGTTAATAAGTGTCGGAAAATTTAAATTTGGCGCATTCGCATTTCCGGATATGACCGCCATTAGAGGCCACTTTTTTGGTCTCCTTTTGATAAGGATTAGATTCCCTCTTTTGTCTTTTTGCTCGATGAGGCTGAGTGCTGTTACCAAGCAACGAGCTTGAGAAATTTGTCATCAAATTATGAGGCATTCATCAATGTTCGAGGGATATTCGGCGGATAATTTTTCGAATCACGAACAAGGAAGTTCTAGAAAAAATGAAGAAGTAACCAGAGATTGTATTTACGATCAAACGCATAAAATTGCAATATCTGGGACACGTTATGAGAAATCAGCACCGTTACTCCCTGCTACAGTCTATATTGCAAGGTAAAGTCAAAGGTAAGCGGGGACCCGGTAGAAGGAGAATATCATGGCTGCGGAATTTAAGAAAACCTCAACGGAGCTGTTTCGAGCCGCAGCGAGCAAGGTTATGATTGCCAATATGATTTCCAACATCCGAAACCGATAGGAACTAGAAGAAGAAGAAGAATTTTTCGAAAAAAAAATCATAACTCAAATAACGAAACATTTATTTATTAAAAGTACAGTTAGTAAAAGTACAATTAATAAAATTAAAGTTAACATTAGATTCGTTGCTGTTCTCTACTATCTCTAAGTCACAAAACGTGACATTTTGAAATTTATTTGGATGAAGTTGTCAAACTCGATCGTGTTGTCATAGGGATTAAAAATTGCACTGAATGCAATTATCAGTCTAATGTTGACATGATTGGGTGAAATTGTTCCACATGACACAAAATGACGAAATTTGAATGGTTGTTAGAACAGTCGAAAAATTATTACATTATTAGATTTATCATCTTATTAAAAATACGTTATATGCACTTTAAAACAATATGAAAGGTTTTGGTAATTACACAGACGTGCTGTATTTACCAGTACCCTATATCCATTTTGGATGGAAGCACCCTGTATAGTAGTTTTCAAGTATAAAAATAGAAAATGTAGTCTATATCAATGATTGTAATTTGGTTATGAGTTGACTAGATTCATTACACAATTTTATACACATATTTTTTAGATTGGTTCCATTATGAATCCAATTTTTCATACTGATGGCAACTATCCTACTCTGGTTAAAGAAATGGTCGATAATAGAAGTACATCAGAAGGTTATCTGCAATCCAGAATGCCAAGTTTGACGTTTCAAGAAGCCGATTATATACAAGGCACATTTGACTTCGCGGGCTTAAATATATTCACAAGCTATCGTGTTAAACACGATACTACAGGAACAGCTAATACTACCTTGGAGAAAGATGCAAATGTTAGTCTTCACCAGGATACCGAATGGGAGAAGAGTAGTTCTGACTGGTTAAGGGTAAGAATACTTAAAAATATATATTTAAAAAATGTAAACACATAAAGCTTATAAATAATCTTTACTTAATATTAATTTTAAACATTTAATATTATGTTTGAAAGTGTTTAATGCTCTACTGACGAATATCTAATATTTTACTTTATTTTCCAAGTGGCAAATTTGATTATTTCACATAAAAGTTGCAGTTATTATAATCTTATAAGGTTAAAATGGTTGTAAATATAAAACATAAAACTGGAAAGTATATTACTATGTATATAATTTATTTTTTAAAAATTAAATCGCATTTTGATATAATAAAATAAAAACCTTTATAACAACAATTTTAAATTCTAAATTGATTCACAACTTCACAGCTGAAAAAATGTTTTTTTTATGTATGTACATATTTGCACTGCATTGTCTCTATCTCTTTCTCTTTTTTTTTTATCTCTCTTTCTGTATCTCCCCAACCGTTCGTGGATATTTGCTGCCGATCGGTACTCACCGGAGGGACCGCAGACGTTCGGATACAATTAGCGTCTCTTAGCAAAGACAATGACGTCGACTTTGCTAAGTATCAAGACAATTACTCTACACACACAAACACACACACACTACATTAATAAACTTATCTTGATTGAGACTGGCTGAATGACAATTGTCTAAGCCAAAACACACACACAATGTTATTCCTTCAGCTGAGCCTCAGTCGGACTATGGTTCTCCTGCTGATTTGATTTTTTCCTCTTATATCTGTTTAATTTAGAAGGAAAACATCTTTTGGCAACAAAGAGCACAAAATGGCAAATAATGGAGGAGTTTAAGGGAGGCCTATGTCCAGCAGTGAACGTGATAAATGAAGGCTGGATGATGATGGTGATGCTCTGTTTGATGAGTTGTTCTTCATTAGTTTTATGCACATATCCTGCTTACCCAAATTTCTGTTTATACATCGTTTTTAGTTCTTCATTGTAATTCGACAGTGTATGGTTATCAACTGTCAGCCCATATATTTTTATAATATTTGCAATGAAACAGCCTTTACAATAAATCGCTTTGTTATGATTAAGGTGTCTCAGTCTTTTGATACGACTTGTCTAATAATTATTCTGGTATATTATTATCTCATCTTTGATGATGTTGACAGCACGTTTTTGACTTTAATATGTCTTGTTAAGAAGCCTTTGATTACTTTCTTTATACTTGCCCGTATTTTTCTGTTCATGTAGTTGTCATAAGTTGTAGTGGACCTAGATACTGGAATTCTTTGACAATTCCAAAAATTTCTGTGTTCATATTAGTTATATTTTGTCTTATTCTATCTCTACCTCCTGTACGGTTGATACCTTGTGCATATATTTGATTTTTTTATTGATATTTGGTCCTACTTTTTTGTTTTCTCTTACATTTTTAAACATTTCTTGTGTGTCAAAACATAAATCAGTATATGTATACAAAAATCATTTGCGATCTCTGGTCAGCACTCCAAAGCCAAACACTCCCAGCTTTATGTTAGTTTTTTTGTTGGTCATATCTAACACTATGTTAAACTGTATTAATGGTCCATCGCCTTGATTTAAATGTTCTATTGTGTCGTATTTGCAACATTTAATTCTGGACTCTAGTCATCTCTTCCTAGATAAAATTTAGATCAACTGGTTGTACCCAAAGCGACAAAATTTCTGTGAGAAGATTCGACTATTTTTCTTTTTTGCAAGCCCCTACTAGTTTGTTTTATTTTCTCACCAGAATGGAAGTGCATATTGTTAACAAAGTACCTGAATAATATTTTTTCCATAAACACACATACATGCACACACATACAAACGAACATAAACACACACAGACATACACATATTTATTGCATTCTAGTACTGCAGGTCTATGCCTTTTTTTTCCCTTGTTTCTTTGTGGATTTTATATCGTTAACTAGCTGTGATAACACAGTAACTGCTTTCGGTTTTTACAGGAATATATAAACAAAGTGTCGCTATCAGTAAAACTGAAGTGCCTTAAAAACGTCTAATATTTGCAAGACATTTTTGTAGAAGCTTCATACACCCCAAGCTATTGTGTACAGCTAACAGCTCACAGCTCAAGATAGGGAAAGATGGAGAGAACTGGGGGAGACCTATATCCAACAATGGAAGGATGGAGAATAGGTTCAAAAAAAATTCACAATTGGCAGAAAACTTCTTATCCTTGCAATTTTTACAGGAGACTTTGAATTTACTTACTAACGTCACTGTAGACTTTTTACTTAGTTTCAATTTACAGTGGCAAAACTTAGATATCGCTATGTCCTTTAACAACTTTTCAAATATATCAATACTTAAAGTTTCATACTGCCAAGTGTCTTTTGTCAGTTCATAGTAAGACAAATTCCTTGCAGTTTTACCTTTGAGCTAAAGGGCGGAGTTGAAAAAGATCTAGATTTAATTTTAGGAGTTTATAGACTACGTCGAGATGGGCCACGGCTTCTTACAATGTTTAGTTTGTTTTTCTTTGTGTTGTATGTCTTATAACTAGTACCTACTTACTTCTTGTTTTCCATTTCAACACTATAATATATCACAAACACGAAATAATTTAGTATTTCAAACAGAAAACTAACTAAAACAGAACAATCAGCAAATAACTAAGAAAAAGTTGTAAAAAGTTGAGTGCAGATATTCAATATTTAATCATAACCCAAATAAACTAAGAAATTCAATTTTCAATTTTTGTTTGCCCTTAAATTAAGACAGTACTTTTTTCATATCCTCTAAAAGTCTGTCTAAGGTAACTTCTTCTTTAGTAAATTTAAATACATTTCTCGTCGCTTGGGATCCTAAACATATTTATATTTCTCACTGAACTTGCTGTGAATTTAAAATTAGGAGCTTGATCTCCTCCAATTAACGGTCATAAAAGAAAGGAATAAAATTATGTAATTATATTAAATTTGGTTAAGTCCTACGAGGCAAATTCTCGTTTTTTTTATTTCATTGTTCTTCCAAAATAATTTTTTGTTGTTAAGTTTAAAAATTGAATATATAAAGGGTGTGTCATGAGGAACTTTACATACTTTTACCATATGTAGAGTTCTTCAGGGAGCATATCATGTGGCCACTAAAAAATGTCAACTCCTCTTCTTTATTAATTAACAGGGTCATTCGTGTAATTGACCATTTATTTCATTTTACTGTAGTGTTTATACGGCTCATTTGATTTTTTTAATTTTTGCATGATACAGTACACTACTATCAAGCATTCGACTGGTGTTAGCTAAACTAAAAAATTCCAGGACTGGCTTTGGAAAAATTAATTTAGGGATTCGTATTAAATATTACACCCTGTATATATATTTTTTTAAATGCAATAAGTGATTTTCAAACTACATAAATAGCCAATGAAAACGACATATGCGACAATGTTGTCGAACTTTTATTAAATTTTTAGTGAACGATCAAATCTTACCAAAAATAGAACAATCATAATGAAGTATCAAATTATAAGGTATTAATTTAAACAAATGTTATAAATTTCAAACATTTTAATTAAAATGAGTTCCTACAACATAATCTAATACGTAGAAAATTAACATCTTTACTGTCACTTTGTATTATCTCTACGATAGAATTGTTTTTTAATTTAAAATTTTTACTCATAGATCGTATTGGGGCATTATTTTCGATAAATAATAAATTAAATTGATTAAAAAGTCAAAGCTCTTGTATGTTAGGTTTTGTTGATTGTAAATGATTAAAATTTTATATCAAATAATAATAGATTGCATCAACTGTACTAAATAAAAATAAAATCTAAAAAAGTTTAAAATGAAGGTTGGCGTTTACCGTTTGACGTTTCTTAATATTTTATACCATTGTCATTATTGTCATTATCAATTGTTATTTATGTGTACAAGAATACATATTTCTTCTGTCATGTCTACGTTAAGTACATTGTGTTAGAGGTAGAGCTTTTGTTACTTTCGTTCAAAATGCCACATCAGTTTTCGACCACAGAATACGCAGACATAATATTTGTTTATGGATTCTGTAATGGGAATGGTAGGGCTGCTAGTAGAGAATATCGCAGGAGATTTCCTAATTGTCGAACTCCCAGTCATCCAACATTTGGGTCAGTTTTTAATTATTTGCAAGAAAATGGCACTTTTCCTAGTGGAACAACAGAGCGACATGTAGATGAAGCGCAGGAAGATGACATTATGGACGCCGTTACTATGAACCCTACAATAAACACTAGACAAGTAAGTCGAGAACTCAATGCTACTCAATCAAACGTAGTTTTACAAAAAAATAATCTATACCCATATCACATTCAAATGGTTCAGCGACTACATGCTGGCGATGAGATCGATAGGTTGGATTTTGTAGATGGATTAACAATAATCGACCAACGCTATACAGGACACTATTTACAGATAAAGCCCAATTTACCAGAGACGGGATAAATAATTCACGAAATTCACATGTGTGGGCAGAATAAAATCCCCATGCTATTCGAGAACGTCGTTCTCAGTTAAGGTTTTCGGTTAACGTGTGGATTGGTGTCATAAATAACCAATTAGTAGGTCCTCATTTTTTTGATGGTCCTTTAACAGGACAGGTCTATTTGAACTTTCTACAAAATATTTTGCCGAATTTGCTTGCCAACGCGAACGTTGCTATCCGAGGGATGTATTTTCAGCATGATGGAGTACCCCCACACTTTTTACTGGCAGTGAGAAAACATCTCAATAATGTTTATGGCAACAGGTGGATAGGACGTGCAGGTCCCATTTCGTGGCCTTCAAGATCTTCTGATTTCAATCCCGTTGATTACCATATTTGGGGACGATTGAAGCAACTAGTTTACGCAGTGAATATTAATAACCGACAACAATTAATTGATAGAATTATACATTGTTGTAATACTATTAGAAACGATCCCCAGAGTATCCGTAATTGAATACGTCAATTAACAATTCGGCAACAAAAATGTGTACAGGCTGCAGGGTTCCATTTCGTAAATCTATTTTGAATTATTTTTATTTTGTTACCATTATTGTATCTTTTCCAATTCTAATTTATGGGTTTATCATAACTATGTACATATTTTTAGTTTTTTTTTAAATTGTTCTTCGTTATTGTTAGTAGTTACTGTTTTTTGTTGTGCAGTGACTCAGTTTACCATTTCAATTAAATGTTTGAAATTTATAACATTTGTTTAAATTAATTACCTTATAATTGATACTTCATTATGGTTGTTCTATTTTTGGTAAGATTTTATCGTTCACTAAAAATTTAATAAAAGTTCGACAACACTGTCGCATATGTCGTTTTTATTGGCTATTAATGTAGTTTGAAATCACTTATTGCATTTAAAAAAATATATATATATACAGGGTGTAATATTTAATACGAATCCCTAAATTAATTTTTCCAAAGCCAGTCCTGGAATTTTTTAGTTTAGCTAATACCAGTAGAATGCTTGATAGTAGTGTACTGTATCATGCAAAAATTAAAAAAAAATAAATGAGCCGTATAAACACTACAGTAAAATGAAATAAATGGTCAATTACACAAATCACTCTGTTAATTAATGAAGAAGAGGAGTTAACATTTTTTAGTGGCCACATGATATGCTCCCTGAGAGACTCTACATATGGTAGAAGTATGTAAAGTTCCTCATGACTCACCCTGTATAGTCAGAAGGTGCTTTATTGCTGACTTAATAATTATAAAAAACTAATCTTTAAAAATTTGTCGAAGCTAAAAAGTTTAAAAATATTTTTTATATATAATTAATGGATTGTTCCTGTTAATTTATAACAACATGTAAAAAAACACTACATTGTTATACGATAGTCGCTGTTTTAATAAAAAAGTAACAAAATCTTAGCCAAACTTCTCAAAGTTCTAATATTCTGCTCAACTTTACCTAGTTAGTTTAAATTTCAGAATTTATCGAAATCTAATATTAATGGCTTGTTTATTAGGTTGTGCCAATAGGAGTTAGACATGTACTAAAGTGGGTCAAGGACAAATATGATGATCCAGAAATTTTCATTACCGAAAATGGTTTCTCTGACAAGGGAGAAATAAATGATGTTAAGAGAATACAGTATCTCCAGGTAAGGTTCTATTTAAATTTGGGATTTCCACAAGTTTAGATATGAATTTAGATAAGTTTGTTGTGTACGGGAGACTTTTTTCTCGCGTAAATAAAAGCATACATAAAAACATAAGCAGGTTAATGATCTGTGATAATGAATCTTTATTATAGTAGAAATAATAGTATTCTAGTCTAGAATATCTGCAAAATAGGCATATCTCCAATTAGACCAATAGAGACAAAGATATGAAAAATGAACAGAATAAAAACTTAGATTTTCATGGAGGCGCCGATGTTAATTTTTATAGGCGTATCCACCAAATCACAGATTTTGTGGCTTTAGACACATACCCTATTTACTAATAAAACAGATGGGAAAGGAATTAGAAGCCACACTCATTAATTGTTGCGTTTTTTATAATGCTGTCTTCAAATTTTTAACCCATTGAGCCACCCTTGGCCACTCTGAAGCGCTTTTCCTGCTTAACCATAGATTGCCTCCGTTACACGGTAGTCGCTTGTTGCCACGCATGCGTAAATTTTACGTGTAATGGTTACAAATGGAAAACAGTTTGTTTTAAGATTAATTAAAAAAAAATAAACAATTACTTCTTGCAAATAAAAACCTACAAATGTTGTGTAAGCATTAATCCAGCATTGATTGTTTTTGCTTGTAAGTTTACACCATTATTTTTTTGTACTTAAGAGTGTAGGAGAAAATTTCGGGCCATTGTTTTTTAAATGCATTTATTTTTTTCGAATCCTGAGAAAACTAATAAGTATTTTTGAAAAATTTAAACGCAGAATGAAAGATTACGTTATTATCGAAGGCCAAAAGTCCCTGAAAACTTCTATAAAGTTAATTTTAGTAAGTTACAGGGGTAAAAAAGAAGAGGAAATTAAGTGTAAATGTTAAATTCAAGAAACTTTTTGTTTATTGTAAAGGACTTTTACTCCTCGGCAATAATGTAGTCTTTTACTCTGCGTTTAAATTTTTTAAAAATGTTAATTAGTTTTTTTAATTTTTTAATATTTATTTCAAAAGCATTGGCCCAAAACGAAACTAATTTTGAATGGGTTGAAGTCAATAAAATGAGCTCTTAAAAATTACTTGAGCTTTCAATTGTGGTGAAAATTATTTTCAATAGCTACAATATAAATTATCTGATAAAGAGGAAAAAATAATTACAAAAAAGGAGTAACTCATCAGATAAAATTAGGTTTTGTTAATGAAACCTAATTTTATCTGATATGCTAATACTTTTTTTTGCAGTTATCTGTTTCACTTTATCAGATAATTTTTATTTTCGCTCTTGAAAAAAATTGTAATCACAACCAGAAGTTCAAGCACTTAAAAAATAGTTTTCTAAATTAGTTCCCAAAAATTAGTTTTGTTTTTTACAAACGAGTAAATGTTTTATTAATTTTTTATTATTATTAATTGGAAGAAATACCTGAAGGAAGTTTCCATTTCTATTCAAGAAGACGGAGTAAAATTAAAGGGGTATACGGTTTGGAGTTTCTTAGATAGCTTCCAATGGACAGAAGGTTACAGGTATGATATTAATTTTGTTACTGCTAGAACTTGGAAACAAAAATCAAATTCTAAAAATTTGCAAAAATATAATAAAAATATTACATTATTCCTTTGGTGTTGACTTTTGACTCTTTAATTATTTTCTCTAATGTGATGGTAAATAGAATACAAGATAGGGCATCTCCCTGTCATAGGCCCGTTCTCACATGGATTGTATCTGTAAGTACGTTTGGAATTCGAATTTGGCTTTATACTTCAAGTGTTTATTTTACTATATCAATGAGTTGACTTGGAATATTAAACTCTTTTAGTGCATGAATCAGAAATTTTTGATGGATACTCTCAAAATCAATAAAAAGATGGTGTGTCTATGTTAAATTCACTAGTCATTTCCATGATTTTCCTCAAGACGAAGATCTGATTTATTGTGGATTTCTGTCAGCATAAACCACATCGATATCCCCCCAACTATTTGTTCCTCATATGGTCTGAATCGGTCATACGCAATATTTGACAGTATTTGTGGCAGTTTTTTATTATTTAATATGTTCACTATTAGTTCGTGTATCGCATTCAACATTTCTTCACCTTCCTTTATTAATTTTGTGCTAATGTTGTCTAATCCAGGTGACTTGTTGTTTTTCAGTCTGGTAATTGCTTCTTGTATTTCAGCTACCGAAGGAAGGTTGTTTCTCTGGTATCCGTTTGATCCATTATATAGTGGATCTTCGTTTCAAACGTTTCTTTAAAGAATTCTGTCCATCTTTGTAGTATTCACTCTGTTAAGTTATTATATCTCCTTCTTTGTCTCTGCACATCATTGTTCTTGGTTTCTAAGAGTTTATTTAGTTTTTTCATTTCTTAGAGTTCATTTTCTATGTGTTCTCTTTTTCTGCAATGTATTTTCTTCTCTTCCCTCCTTAGCATTCTATACTTTTCCTCTGTTTTTCGTGTTCTATGTCGTTGTTGCATTTTTCCTCTCTGTTATATTACGACACTTTTCATCGAATGATTTGAGCTTTTTCTGTAGACTCAGGGTCTCTTTTGCAGCGTCTTGTATGATGTTTTTACACGCTTCTTATTCTCTGTTTATATTATTGTGCTTTTGTCTGTTTTCTAGCCTTCCTTTTATATATTCTTATATTTTGCCTTTTTGCTGTTGTCTGTTAAGTTTTTTATTTTATATTTTTTTAAATTTTGGATCCCTTTTCTTTTTTAATGTTCACATCGATCATGTTTACTGTAACCCCATCTGGAGATCTCCACGTTCCGTTATGAATATTTTTTCGCTGGAAGCATATGTTGGCAATGACCATGTTAAGGAAACTTGCTAGATTTATTAGTCTGATGCCAATGTCATTGGAACCTCATGAAGGCTGGGCTTACCTATAGTTGGTAGGTATTATTGCTCTTTTCTTATTTTTGAGTTGAAATCACAATAAATAATTTTAATGTCATTCTTTAAGCATGAAGGGTGTGCAGCTTCTAGTTCTTCATAGAATTTTTCTTTGATTTCTTTCTTTTCCTCTGTAGGGGCATGCACATTTAAGATGCTATAATTAAAAAATGTTCCCCTTAATCTCAGGATGCACATTCTAGAGTTCATAGGTGTTTAACCTTTTTATTTACAATGCAGCTAATGAAGTCAATATATCTTAGGTCTCAAAAGATAATGGAAATTTGTGACGAACGAATTTATAGATAATAATACAAAAATATTGAGAACCAAAGTAATTACTTACGAAGGATGATTCTAGATTTCTCGTTCTCACCGACACAAAACACAAGCGACGATAATAGCAATGTTGTAAATGGAGGCCCAAGAGTGGCAGTTTAGATTTCGTTTTAAACAGGCTACATCTGTTACACATTAGAAGAACTAGAAGCCATTAGTCAACTAGCCCCGGTCTCCCCTACTGCTCTTATAAAATATTTTTAGATTCTATTCAAGAGTTGCCGCTATTTGTTAAACTTATTATTAAAGCATAAAAACAACATTTGACCAATGCACGTTTTATTTTCGTCATAACAGAATTATCCTTCTTTTATATGTTTTATATGTATTTTTATTATTTCGGAGCCGAGTTTGAATGAATCAGATATGAGTTTGAAAAGTAAATTTGGCTATTCATTTTTGGCAGTCGTTTTAAAATACATAGTTGGGGATATTATTTTTCATTTTAAAGAAAGACGATATTTAGTATGTTCTTATATATGTCAATCTAAGTAGTTTTGATTTGACTTGAAGTTTATGTAGGAAATGGTAGTATCAAAAGCACTATTTTTAATAGATAGGAGGAAAAATATGATCTTTTTTTACAATATATGCTCGTGTATATTGTGATTATTAACAAGTATGGATTCTGGGGGGGGGGGTGGGAACAAAGACGGGAAAAGATTACCCGACGACACTTTACATACTATCTATCCTACTATCTGATGTGAAAGACTTACTGAACTTGAGAGCGAACTAGAAAACATAAAGTGGGACATAATATAGGTCTCAGCAAGGTCAGAAGACGTGGCGAAGAGTTAATTAAACTAAAATCAGGACATAGTTTTAACCACGTAGGTGATGATAATAATTCTTTGGGAGAAACCAGCTTCATTATACATAATGTTTCCAAACGATTATAATATCACTAAAGAAATTTTCCACAAAAGTGATTTGTCTTTCCCTCACTATACTATGATGATATCGAAGATGCTTTTAAAGACCAACAAAGACATTTTACTTTTATATGTGGTGATTTTAACACCAAAACAGAAATGAAATCCAACCCTACAGAAACACCACTGGGAAACTTTGGCTTGGATGGTAGAAATGAACGTGGCGCAATATTGTTAAGGTTCATTCTGTAACGTGAACCATTCTAAATGAACAGTTTAAAAAAAAACTACAGAGAAGATGGATATGGCAAAGTCCTAATGGAAAAAACGAAATAGATTTTATTATCACGGACAAAAAAAAACACACCGTTAAAGACATCACGGTTCTAAACAGATTTGTTACCAATAACGATTATACAATGATATGAGGTAAAATAGAAATAAGTTTAAAGAAGGAGAGGTATCTTCTTCTTCGCGTGCCATGTCAGAATTATCCGACGTTCACCGATCACCATTACGAATGGCGATCACCATTACGAAGGCTTCTCGATCTTCTGTAATATGGAATAATTGTCTTGCATTGAATAATTGTATCTGAGTCCATTCACGAATGTTTTTTAAACCAAGAAACTTAGTTTTATTTCTACACCTCTACGGCCCTCTATTTTGCCTTTAAGGATCAGTTGTAAAATTTTATATCGACTTCTCCTTACTATATGTCCCACATAAGACATTTTCGATGTTTAACAGTCTTTAGCAATTCTCTGTCTTTTTTTGATGTTCGTTAGTACTTCTTCATTAGTTTTTCTTGCTGTCCAAGGTATCTTCAGCATTCGTCTATGAACCCACATTTCCAATGCTTTAATTTTGTTTATGATCGATACTTTTATCCTCCAGACTTCTGCACTATACAAAGTACAGACCAAACATAGCACTTAACTTTCTTTGCCTTAGTTCTAAACTGAGATGGTTATTGCAAAGAAATGACTTCATTTTCATAAAAGTAGTTTTAGTCATTGCTATTCTACGTTTTATTTCTATGTCTGGATCTAGTTGGTCCGTTGTCACAGTTCTCAAATATGTCATTTTGTGAACTTTCTTAACTTGGACTCCGTTCAATTGAAGCTTTGCATCGTGATGTGAGTCACGACTAAACACTAAAATTTGGTTTTGTTTGAGTTTATTTTAATGCCCATTTCCTCTCCTACCTCGTGAATACGATCAAGCAGAGTTTGAAGACCTTTAATATTATCTGATAGAATTACTGTAACGTCTGCATATGTAATCACATTAAGTAGTTCCCCGTTAATTTTTATTCCATATGGTTGTCTCTCAAGTGCCTTTTTAAATAACTGGTCAGAGTAAACATTGAACAATGTTGGCGACAAAATGCAACCTTGTCTGACTCCTCGTTGTATGGGGATTTCAACGGTGTAGGTATCTCCAATTTTGACGATAGCAGTTTGATTCCAGTACAAATTTTTAATGACACAAATATCCTTATCATCTATTGCGATATTTTTCAGTATTTGCACTAATTTTACACGCTTTAAAATTAGTGCAATTAGGTCGCGGCATTTTTGTAATAGGATATTAAGCGCAAAAATGTTATAGGAACCTACCTGGTTCCTATAACATTTC
Source organism: Diabrotica balteata (assembly GCA_918026665.1). NCBI lineage: Eukaryota > Metazoa > Arthropoda > Insecta > Coleoptera > Chrysomelidae > Diabrotica > Diabrotica balteata. The sequence continues at coordinate 152,622,230 of OU898278.1, read as the reverse complement.
TAAAACCAAATTGGGTATCTTCAAGATCTTCGCTTCTTCTCTTCAAGGACAGGTATAAGATGATTAAAAAGAAGAACAAATTAAAACCATGGATGAAACCATCAGATGTAGATAGTTTTCAGCAATGTATTTTCGACATACTTAGTAGTCTTGAAATAGAAAATAATATAAACAACTTAAATAATAAATTAACTAATGCTTTAATGAAAAAGTCAAAACAAATTCTGTCCTTGAACTCAAAAAGAAAAGAAGATTAGCCAAAATACTAGGCAACTAATGCAAAAAACAAGAGAAACAGAAAACGAGACGAAAACTAAAGTCGACGAACTACAAAAATTAAATAAAGAAATATCCAAAGATATTAGACAAGACAAGACATTCGAAAATACAACCAAGAACAAATCGAACGTACCATTGAGAACAATAGAAGTATGAAAGTATTGAGAAAAAGACTAAAAACGGGGTCAAGGCAGATAATAAGGATTAAACATAAAAATGGTCATCTGACAACCAACAGAAAGGAAACCCTTAAAATAATTAAAGACTTCTACAAATTGCCGTAAAAAAGCCAACACAAACAAAATAGCAGAGAAGATCAAGGATTCCAAAAATATTAACAAGGAAAAAGGGCATTGTCAACCAAGGATCAGAACTACTACCGGAAATCACAATGGACGAAATAAAACTTGCCCTAAGAAAAGTTAAAAATAACAATTTTCCAGGCGAAGAATCTGTAGTTACTGATGCAATTAAAATCGGAGGCACTTGGCTACTGAAGAAAATAAAAAAACCTTTATAACATGTGACTTTTGAACAGTAATATACTCGACAAATGGCACAATGCTAAGGTAATTCTATTGTACAAAAAAGGAGATCCCTATAAATTAGAAAACTACCAACCTATAAGTCTTCTTATTCACCTATACAAACTCCTTACAGGAATAGTCACGAATCCTATTGAGAAAAAACTTGATTTCTACCAGCCAATAGAGCAAGTGGGATTTCGTACCGGATTTGAAACAAATGATCACATACAGAGCATTAAAACGGTAATATAAAAGACTATCGAATGCAATCGACTATTCGTTCTGGCTTTTGTAGATTTCCATAAAGCCTTTGACACGGTAGAATTTTAAAAATCCTGAAAGCACTACAAGCGTGCAGTATTTATTACCGATATGTAAGGTTATTTTACAATACATACAAAAACGCAACGATGTCGGTGAAACTACATGAAAACAGGGATCATATCCAAATCGGCAGAGGAGTCAGACTGAGTGATACCTTATCGCCTAAACTGTTTTCCGCAGTACTAGAATATGCTTGTAAAAAACTTAACTGTGAAGAGAAAGACCTGAACATTGACGGTAGAAGGTTAATAAATTTAAAATTCGCAAACGACATAGCTTTGTTGTCGGAGAACCTCAAGGAGATATGTACAATGCTACATAACATTCAGTAAGTGTGTGTCAGTGTGGGTCTTAAATAAACACCTTCACAACAAAATTTATGACAAACCTAATACCTATAGGAAATTGGAGACAACGAAGTAGAGCTGGTGGAAAAGTACATATATGTTGGACACGAAATAAAGATCACAAGAGACAACCAAACATGCGAACTACGAAGAAGAATAAACCTAGCATGGACAGCCTATGGAAAACTTAAAGACATTTTAAAAGTGATATACCAATTTTTTGAAAACGTAAAACATTTGACCCAATGTGTGTTGCTTGTGATGATCTATAGTGCCGAAACTTTGACATTGACAGCTATAAGTTCTAAAACGCTGTAAATAGCTCAGAGGAAAATGGAAAGGTCAATGCTGAGTATATAAATTCGTGACCGAGTTATAAATAAAGACTTAAGACAAAAAACAGAAGTTAACGAAGTTATTTCCGAATTGCCACACCGAAATGGAACTGGGCCGGACACGTCGCTCAAATCAGTAATAAAAGGTGAACGAAGAGATTGCTTGATTAGAAGCCGAGGTTAGACAAAAGAGGTAGAGAAAGAGCCCCTACTCGTTGGACTGACGATCTCAAGAAACTATCAAGAAATTGGATAAAAAGTGATCAAGATAGAGCACAATGGACAAAAATGAGCGAGGCCTATGTCCAGCGATGAACGCAAATGGCTGGGTGATGATAATGATATATAGTAATATTATACTGGTAATGCTAGGTTAAAAATTAAAAATCTACAAATATTTGTAAACAACTTATTATTAATTTAAATAATATTGCAAGCATCATAAAATCTACTTTGTTTTGCTATTATTACAAATTAAAAAAAACACTAAATGTTTAGAAACCGTTTGTAAAATAACTTGTTTTTACAAATATAATTGAAAAATTTATTGCATATATCCAGTTTTTTTTATTAAATAATCGACAAATTCAAACTAAATAACAATTATAAACTTCCAGGGAGAAATTTGGTTTGTATCATGTTAACTTTTCGGATAAAAATAGAAAAAGGACTCCGAAGTTGTCGGCTACTTGGTATAAAAAAGTGATAAAAGAAAGACGAGTAGTAGACTGGAAAGAGGTGACGAGTAATCTCGAAGAGGATTTATAAAAGGATTTTTGTGTCCTTCTCCGAACACGTGCTTCGCACTTAAGGTAGGTTAGGAATCGGAAATATTATCGAGGACAAGTCGTGGTAGTATCACAGGTTATAGTTGTAAAGAGATCGGGGACGAGCTGGATATTTTTTTTTGTTTCAGTAATAGTAAGTGATAAACATATTGTTATCAAATTGTGTTGTTTATTATTTTGTCACATATTAATATACACAGTATATAGAGGCAAATTTTTAAATCACCTTATCCCAAATAAATTCCTAAAACAATCATAGTACTTTAAATATGGCATCCTAATTTGAGTTAATTTCAAATATCTTCTGAACAATTGTCTTACAAGAAATATTTTTTCAGTAACTTCATGAAGTAAATATTCTCTTCCTTGGTGTAAACACTTTTGTGCAATTATTGTTACAAGCGAAGGGAGAGTGGTATGTTTTTATCCAGTTGTTTCATGAAAATACCATTTTTTTAGCAAATCCAAACAGGACATGAAATTGTTTAAACAACGGTCTGAAATTAAACAGATATCATTTTATTTACTTCTTATTTGCATGTATAAAGTGAATTGTGTGAAACGCCACTCAAAAATACTACGAACAAAACTTTGCAAGAATTAAAATGGGACAAGAAATCACCTCTCCTTTTCAAATAACTAAGGGACAAGGCTGCTGACTGTCACCTACCTTATTTTAAAATCTATTTGGACAGATCCTTAGTGAAATCGATAAAAAAATGTAGAAACATGGGAATAACGGTATAAGAAAACACGCTATATACACTTTTCTTTGCGGATGACCAGGTAGTAATTGCCGAAGATAGCTACGATCTTAGCTATATGGTAAGGAAACTGCAAGAAGAATATGAGGTGGCAGGTCTAAACATGAATATGACAAAATGTGAATATCTATCAGTGGGAACAGATGAAATATGTGACCTAGTCTTAGAAGACGACAAAATCAAAGGCGTACAATCCTGCAAATATTTTGGGGGTCATTTTTAATAAGAAGGGAAACAGCGCAGATGAAATCAGGGAAAGAATAAACAAGGGTAGAGCAGCGACCCGTGCCTTAAACTCTCTTCTCTGGCAAAAAACAATTCGACGAGAAACCAAAAAACACATTTACGGTAGTATAGTTCAAAGTATTACACTTTACGATTCGGAAGTATGGGATGCCACCAAAGCTAATAAAAACAAACTTATGACGACAGAAATGGATTATCTAAGACGAAGCTGCGGTAGATCTAAACTAGAAAGAGTTGGGAACGAACAAATAAGAAACGAAATAAAAATGGAGCGAAATATCAATGATGACATAGAAAGAAAACAAGTAATCTAGTTCGGACATGTTAGAAGAATGCCAGAGTACAGAAGGTCTAAAAGAGTACTGGAATAGATCCCTCCTGAAAGAAGAAAGAGAGGACGACCACGGAGAAATTGCGCGAACGATATTCATGAAGCAATGGCGGCAAGAGACTTAGAAGAGGCAACTGCGTATGACAGAAAAAGGTGGAAATTGGGGGCGGAGAAGCGGTAACACCCGTAATCAATCCGTTATTATATTATATATATAAAAGTGAATTGTTACATACTTGTTTGACTAAAAAAATCACGGTAAGATAAAATCAATGAAAAAACTAATATTAATCTCTTTATTTTGATATATATTCATCAGTTATTATTAATTAGTACCTAATCAAAGAAACATACTTTGTTAAAATATTGTATAAACCACTTACAATTATCTTCACCTAAAATGCTTGAAAAACTTAGTATTGTAACTCGACCTAAATCAGCACCAGTAATTTTTACAACAATGCGGTAGGTAAAAGTAAAACACTGAGAAAAAGTTATAAAATATGAACTAACAAAACTACAAACAATATTAAAACTGACGAAGTAAAAAAATAAAATGTAAAAATTTTGTAAAATCGCTCTCATCTAAACTAAAGAAAAGCGAGTTACAACTTTTTCCATATCAGGTGTCGATATAATATATAAGTCTATTGTTTAATATTTTGTGAATTATATACAGGGTGTTCCAAAAAGGTATGTTATAAATTAAATCACACATTCCGGGGACCGAAAAAAATTAATTCAATCTAACTTACCTCTGTACAAAAGTGTAATATGTTACAGCCTTTGAAGTTGCAAAATAAAATTGTTTTTTTTTTTTAATTACCTTCTAAACTACTTGACATTTTGTAATAAAAATGGACACGTTTACTTTCTTGTTCTGAAAGCATTATTCACACAATAGAAACAACAATTCTGAAAGCATTATTCATACAATAGAAACAACAAAATCTAAGGGCACAGAATTTTAAATCTTGCGTCAAAATTTAAAATTGTGCTGCGCTAAATCCCCTCAAACTTTTGAGTACGTTTAAATCAAATAAATTTTGTGGCATTATTAGTTTAACACATTATTTTTAAAACTTTTATGCTTTTTTTTTTATTGAGTTTAATGTGTCGACAACCAATGGTCATTGACATGGTACAGTGAATTTTTACAGTCAGTTACCTAGTGTGGTGTGTGTAGGTGTAGAGTAATTGTTTTGATACTTAGCAAAGTCGACGTCATTGTCTTTGCTAAGAGACGCTAATTGTATCAGAACGTCTGCGGTTCCTCCGGTGAGAACCGATCGCACAAGGATAGAAACTTATTTTCATTCATTAATTTTTAATAAACGAAAATTTATCCACTCAGGTGAAATTCGAAATCACGACTTTACGTTCAAAGGTAGGCGGTCTTACCACTGAGCCACAAAGGGGGTTATTGGATATAAAAATTGGTCGAGTTGCCTGTTAGTTCCTTATTCAGTCCTTATAGTAAGAAAATAATGTACTTGCATTTTGACTTACCCTGTATTTGATTTAACAAATATTATAAAAAAATATATTTTAAAATTTTTAACAATTATAAAAAAACTATGGTTGCGATAGATCAATGTTCCTATACTCCTTTTTTAATTATACAGGAGTTAAACTTGATACGATTTTCAGGTAATATTGGTTATACCTTTTTAAATACTTGGTATAACATAATAAAACTTTACATTGTTGTAATGTGGAAGTGAAGCAGATGTAAAATAAAATACAGGGTATTCTATTTAAAAAAACATAAGTTTAGTATGCCACCTTCTTATGAAAGACCCTGTAAGATTGTAACTAATTTTAAAATGTGGAGTTTAAAGCTGCCTGCAAGTTTTGTTAATAACTTTTTTCTGTAATTTTTACTATAACAGATGTACTGAGCTTCCTCACACTACTCAATCACCCTGTATATATGTAACAAAGATATTGTTGATTGATTTCCGAAAAGTGAAAAGTTAAAAATATTGCAAAAAATCTTTTAATACAATATAAATGTGTACCCTCTCAAGTGGTAGAGTAAGGTAAGTACAAAATTTTAAATATAAATATTATGTATACATTTTAGAATATAAATTCAAAAGGAATATTTTAATTTAAATTATTGTATAAATTTTTATATCGAAACATATTTGTTGCTCACAAAAATTAGATGAGTTCATCTTGAAATATATTTTTCTAAATTAAATAATTTCTACTATAGAAAGTCATTCATATTAAAATAATTTATAAACGGTATGTGAACAAGTATGTGAACTTCACATACTTGTTATTTTTCTTTAAATAATTATTTTATATAAATTTCTTTCGATTTTATTTATCATAAAATTATTTAACGATCTCTTTATTATATTTACGATTAAATTTTTATTTACTAAATATTCTGTCATAAACTAAATTCTAACGCAACGGCTACAGTAAATGGCAGAGATGAGAGCACGGAGAAAAATTACAGGAAACAAGCAGAGATTAAAAGATAAGTAAAGACATTAGAAGAAAATGTAACGTACAGTGTAAAAGAATGGACCCAAAATAAAAAAAAATGAAATAACCACATAAGCAGAATAGAGGAGACCATTGTCATCAACATAGCAAGAGATAAGTCACCAATCGACAGAAGAAGTATCGGACAACTGCGCAAAAGATAGAGTGACAACCTTTTATAGAGGTACTAATATCATCATTATCTAGCCTCAACAGTCCACTGCTGAACATAGGCCTCTTCCTCATGTTTCCAACCCCGTCTATCTTGCGCCGCTCTTATCCAGTTTTTATTGAGTCTTCTTAAATCGTCAGTCCATCTTGTAATTGGTCGACCGACGCTTCTCTTGTCTTCCCTTGGCCTCCATTCCCATAACCTCTTTGTCCATCGCCCATCTGTCATTCTTGCTATGTGTCCTGCCCATCTCCATTTTAGTCTGGCTATCTTCTCGATGATGTCAGTCACTCCGGTTCTTCTGCTGATGTCTTCGTTTGTTATTCTGTCTCGAAGAGTTATTCCTAACATGGACCGCTCCATTCCTCTCTGCGTGACTCTTAGTTTGGTAGCTGCTGCTTTTCTTAAGGTAAGTGTTTCTGCTCCGTACGTCAAGACTAGGAGGACGCACTAATCAAATACCTTTCTCTTTAGGCATTTGGGCAGCTCACTTTTAAAAGTTTCTCTCAGTTTTCCAAATGCTGCCCACCCAAGGCCGACTCTTCTCTTCAGTTCATGAGTCTGGTTATCTCTGCCAATCATAATTTCATGTCCCAGGTATTTATATCTATCTACGAGTTCTATTTCTTTCCCACCAATACTGATGTTCTGGTTGGGCACCAAATTGGTCATGATTTTTGTTTTCGAGATATTTATATTTAAACCTACATTTTCTGTAGCCACAACGAGTTCCTGTACCATCTCTCTTGCCATACCTAGATCTTCAGCTATTATCAATATATCATCGGCGAAACGTAAGTTGTTTAGATATTCTCCATCTTTTTTTATTCCCTTTGTCATCCAATCCAAATTCTTAAAAGCATGTTCTAGCACCGTATTAAAAAGTTTAGGTGACATTGGGTCTCCTTGTCTAACCCCCCGTTTTATTTTTATGCGATTACTGTTAATATGTAATTTGACAGTGGTTGTTGCCTGCAGGTATATTTTGTATAAAAATTTAGTATATCTATAATCTAGCCTGCATTCTTTAAGCGCCTGTAATATTTTGCTTAGCTCAACTGTGTCAAAGGCTTTGTGAAAATCGATAAATATTAGAACTAGAGGTTTATTGTATTCCACTGCTTTCTCTAATACATCCACTTTAATACAATTTAATTTTTTCAAGTAATACATCCCCTCCAATTTTTAGTGCTTCTGATACTATTCCATCTTCACCCAAGGTTCGATTATTTTTCATTTTCTTCAGGGCTTCTTTGATTTCTGATTTTGTTATATTGGGCATTAAGTCTGATCCTTGGTTTAATACTCCAGTTTTTAGTGTAATTGGAGGTTCCGTATTGTTATCTTTTTTTCTTGATCTATATAACTCTGTGTAGAACTTTTCGGCTATTCTTAATATTTCATCTCTGTTCGTTGTTTCTTCTCCAGTTCTGTTTCTCAGTTTGTTAATTTCTATTTTCCCCTTTTGTACGCTCCTCTTCAAAACTTTCATGTTCTTATTTTTTCTCTATTGCCTGTTTTGTTTTTCTACATTGTTGTTTCTTATGTCTTTTCTTATTGCCTTTGTGATCGTCTTATTTATTTGACTTACCGCTTCTTTGCTTGCAGTTTCATTTGTCGCCTTAGTTCTATAAGGGTTTTCGTGGGTTGACTCAGTTTTTCATCTTTTTTGCTTGTCGGACAATATTTAGTTTGAGCCTGTTGCATTGTGTTGACTATTTGTTTGTTCAATATATTGATGTCAGCTGTTGTTGTATCTTTCAATGAATTCCCAATATATTTTTCGAACTCCTGAATGTTAGTTGGTTTTGTCCAAAGAAATGGACAAATGAGGTACTAATATGCCAATGAACAAACAAAATTACTCATAAAGAGGAAGAAAAAGACGAAGAAACTAAATTCTAATTTTGATTTTCATTTATTATTCTGATTTCCTGTATTCAGACCCCATTATGTTCTATACCGTAAAACATAAAATTTCTATGCCTACTTCAGTCGACAAAGTATATCTTTCAGTTGGCTACTCTTTGACTTCTGTCCCGTCACTTCAATTCCAAAGAAAGGGAATTATGATAGAATATTTAGTTAATCGAAAGTGTTAAGGAATTAAGTGCTAACTATTGTTAAAATAAAAATAGTAAAATAAAAGATAAGGCTATTGGATCTATAAAATCAAAAGAAGGTGAAATAAGTATTTAGGAAAGAATAATACAGTTATGACACTTATAACAACAAAAAGGACTAAGTATCATCATGAGACATTATCAGAAACATATAAAACTATAAAAAAATTTGACAAATTTTTAGGCTAAAATCAATAATAATTTTTTTTTAATTTTATTTTTTTTTCTCTATTTTACAAATAAGCTCAATATATGAACACTCAAATTTTTTGCAAAATTTTGGCAAAATGGAGGTACCTTAGGAATGTAAACTTTTTTTTTAATTAATAATAGACACTTTCATCTACCTACTCTTTAATATTAATCCTTGATTAATTTTTTTGGTCCATTGTCTTCTTTGATGGAGCTGATTAAGTTACGTGCTTACATGACAGTTAGGTATTCCTTTTCTAAACGTGTACTCGATTTACTATTTCAATAAGGATTATTCAAAATCTACATTATTATTTATTTGTAATCGCATCACTTTGTTGTTCTTAATAAAGCCCAAAATCTAATTTCATGTGTCACATTCCCAATATCGCATTATGGAAATCGATTCTCGCGACTTTGAAAAGTTAGTGGAATGCAACGAAGATAAGTTATTTGTGTGTGATTTGCACAAAGTTGCAAGACTATAAATTATTCAGGAAGTTGAAGTTAGAAACTATTTTCCCGATGTAAAGTAACAAGCAGCGAAAAGATTTATCTTTTTACTCATTAAATGAGACTTATTCTGCCAGAGAATATCAAAATCACTAGTGAATACATTGATTCGCAAATGTTTAGGATGTTTATGGTTTTTAAAGAAAAATTTTAGGTTTTTAGGAACTACATTTTGTTATATTTATAACTAGCTTTAATTACTATTTAACTGGGAATAAGCCACAATTAAAGATAAAAATACGTTTATTGACGTTTCAATTTACACTTCGGAAATCGTTCTCAAAATACAAACAGTAAATTAAACAAACTTTGTTGTTTGTTACATAGTGAAAAATTCTTCTAATAATTTAATTTTATCTGACTCATTTATATTGACAATTCAGATATACATTATGCATTTTAAAGTAGACCACTTTAAAATGATATTGCCAATATTGTTGAGTTGCGCTCCTGGGACGACTTTACTTATAAGATAGTTCATTCGATTACATGAAATCAACTTTAACTTGAGAATATCCGTCAGAAAAAATCATAGCGTGTAATTCGTCTTTAAAAAGACAAACACATGACATGATAACAGTAAAATTCTCCTGTTAGTGATTCCATAGTAAATTATGAGGGAAAAACCAGGAAAAAAACCTCATAATACTATCCCGATATGGTAAGTATTTGTTCGTGCATTTAGTTAACCTTCAATAAATACCAAAATTCTGATTTTATATGTTTCGGTGTTTAAAAAATATAAATGATGTATGTTTATATACATTTATATACACATGGAGTACCGACAATTCATAAAACGAATATACCACTTAGACCCATTTGTAGTGCCATGAATTCTCCCTGTAGTGAACTATCAAAATTTTTATTAAATATTTTAAAACCATTTACAAATAAAAATGACACATTCATAAAAAATACTCAACATTTTTTAAATAAATTACCAAATATTGAGTTTAATTCAAGTTTTGGTATTCATTGGTATTTATTCAATACTTTGGTAAGTTTTGACATAAATAGTTTATTTACGAATGTGCCATTAAATAAGACTTTAAGTATAGTCAAGACAAAATTAGAGAGTGATGATTCATTGGCAACTAGAACAAGACTAAACATATCGGCTATAATGGAGTTATTAACATTGTGTACTGATAATACATATTTTCAACTAAATAATGAATTCTATAAACAGAATTTTGGTCTAGCAATGGGCTCTAGTTTATCTCCATTCTTAGCCGATATATTTATGGAAGATTTTGAAACGAATATCATTTCTAATCAAAATTTAAAACCCACAGTATGGTGAAGGTATGTAGATGATGTATTCTCAATATGGCCTCATGGATCAGAGTTGTTGGACACATTCCTAAATGATATAAACGATAAAGAAGAGACAATAAAATTTACCATGGAAAAGGAATATAATAACACGCTACCTTTCCTGGATGTTTTAATCTCTAAGAACTATACTGGATATGAGACTCAGGTGTATAGAAAACCAACACACATCAATAGATATTTAAATTTTAAGTCAAATCACAATATTAATGTAAAAAAGGGAATAATTAAATCCTTATACGATAGAGCCAAAATTACTTGTTCTAACGAAAATTCGTTCTTGGAGGAGAAACATTTGTTAACATCTGTTTTATTAAAAAATGGTTATCCTTTATCGTTTATATTCTACATTCTACATACACATCGATTATTCAACAATTGATCGAATAGAACAGAACAACTTAGAACGAGATCCTACAGCATACACAAGGAATAGTACGAGAAAAATAACAATACCGTACATAAAAGGATTATTAGAAAAACTTAGAAGGATAGTCAATAAATTCAACATTTCAACAACATTCAAAACAACAAACACATTGAGATCTATTTTGTCCCAAATCAAACCTAACAATGAACAAGAAAGGACAAAGAATTGCATTTATAAAATACCTTGTGAATGCGATCAGTTTTATTTAAATGAAACATCAAGCCCATTCAATGTTAGAATAAGTAAACATCAATCTTATATTAAAAATAGAGAATTTGATAGATCTCAAATATGTAAACACGCATGGGATAATGAACATAGGGTTCAATGGAATAATTCAAATGTAGTCCTAAAAGAGACGAATGGTAAAAAAAGAAAAATCAAAGAAGCGGCTCTAATTATGCTAAATGAGGCCAATTGTGTCGCAAATTCCTCGGCAGAATGTAGTAGGATCTGCTTACCAATATTGAAAGAGGAAGTTATTAATAAGAAAATACCAGTATTAGTAAGTCAGTAACATCTAGAGGATACATCATTTATGTTTTTTAAATAACGAAACATATAAAATCAGAATTTTGGTGTTTATTGAAGGTAAACTAAATGCACGAACAAATACTTACCATATCGGGATAGTATTATGAGGTTTTTTTCCTGGGTTTTCCCTCATAATGTACTATGGAATCACTAACAAGAGAATTTTACTGTCATTATGTCATGTGTGTGTCTTTTTAAAGAGGAATTACACGCTATGATTTTTTCTGACGGATATTCTCAAGTTAAAAGTTGATTTCATGTAATCGACTGAACTATCTTATAAGTAAAGTCGTCACAGGAGCGCACAAAAAACAAAGTTTGTTTAATTTACTGTTTGTATTTTGAGAACGATTTCCGAAGTGGAAATTGAAACGTCAATAAAAGTATTTTTATCTTTAATTGTGGCTTATTCCCAGTTAAATAGTAATTAATTTAAAATGCCACAAGAAAATAGCTTCAGAACAATATAACTAGCTTATTTAGACATGATATAAAAATATTAGATTATTCATAGTATTTATGCAAGTACGTAAAGAGCAGAATGGTAACAAACCATAGTCATGGGGATGATCTTTAATTATTAAACTAAAGTTTTTAAACAGATAAGACTAAATTGATTTAAGTCATAATTTCCAATGATAAAAATAACCATTTTGTTTAATTTTTGATTAAGTGTATTACTACATCACAGGTAAACATATACATAGTAAAATATGTACAACACAGGTAGATAGATACAATACTAATAAATTCTGTAAATAAACATTTAGGATACAAATATATTTAATTGACTCTTTTGTCACGTTTAAGAAATCGGATGGGTTGCTATTGTAGGACATAATATCGCCTTCGTTCAACAGGTTTTTAACGTACTGTGTGACATAGAAATCTGAACACCCATTATAAACTATTATGTTATTAAAATATTTTGTATAATTATATAGGAAAGCAAAACTAACAGGATAAACCAGGTTGGATCTGTTTTGAGGTGGATGTGAGAGGTAAATTTAAATTTTTTCCAAAAATAATTAGGTGATAGCTTCACCCAGAAAAATTTCCTTAACTTAGAAAGAAGCCAGAGGTCCATAGAACAGGCATCAAGGAAACTAGCAATCAAACAGTAATTCCTGGTATTTTTTATGCTTAAAAAACTTCACGAAATAGTCAAACGACTGAAATAGCCAACCAACAAAGTGATGTCGGCTTAAACCATTTAACTACCATTGCCAACCTTGAAAACATAATGGCAAAACCATTGGAGATAATAGAGACTATGCTAAATTTTCTTACCACTATGATTTCCAAAATATACTAATGGAAAACAGACTTAAAATAGCCGTCTGAAACTCAAATAGCCTAACAAAGCATATCGAAGAAATCAACGTTATTTTCGACGAGAAAAAAATTGATTTTATGCTTATATCAGAAGCTCATCTAACAGGCAAAAATAGTATTAAAATACCAAAATAAAATATTTACTAGACAAAACATCAAAATGGCAAAGCACGTTGTGACGCAGCTATCAGCATCAAATGAAATATTAAACATCACGTTAAATAAGTTCAGTGAAAAGTACTTACATTTAACTAGCAACGTCATTAAAGACTGGTTAGGCAACCTTATCTTATCTGCAGTTTACTGTCCTCCTGGCCAATCCATTAACAAAAACAACTTTAATACCTGCTTTAGTTCTTTTGGACCAAAATTCATACTAAGAGGAGACTTTAACTACAAACATCACCACTGGGGCTCTAGAATAATCACAACAAGGTGTAGTCAACTGAAATCAATAATGGAAAACAAGGTACAATGTATATCTACAGAAGAACCAACTTATTGGCCTACAGATCCAAATAAAATACCTGATCTCTTGGATTTCTGTGTGATTAAAGGTATATCTCTTAACTACTGCGCAATAGAATCATGTTGGGACATTTCCTCAGCCCATTCTCCTATTTTAATTGACCTAGATTCCAAAGTCATACCTGAAAGTAAGCCTCCAGTGCTAACAAATATCCAAATATACGAAAAAATATTTCGAAATGTACTTACAGAACAAACATCAATAAACTCTTCACTCAGAAGAGAAATACAAATTAAAAATGCTGTACAATATCTTACTACTTTCATACAAAAGGCGGGATTAAGTACTACTCCTGAACAGACAATATAAAAGGAAAGCATTTTTTGAGTGCAAAAAGCTTGCTTAAACGGAAAAGAAAACTAAGATGAAATTATCAAAACACATACGCATCTATTGACAAAGTACACATAAACAGAATTACCAGAAGACGTAAAATATACAAACTATTCTTCATGGACAGCAACGAGAAAATTAAAAGTGCCACAAGACGCTATACTTCCTGTAAAAAATGCCAAAGATAAATGGACAACAACAGATACAGAGAAATCTAAGATATTCGCAAAACATCTTTCGAAAGTATTTAGTTTATTTACCAGAGAAGTGCCTGTAGAACACGAAGAACCACTTCATACTTTTCTCGACGCTCAATATCAAATGGAACTACCATTCTCCCAATTTAACAATAAAGATATTAAAAAATGATATAAAGCCCAACAACGCGCTAGAATACGATCTCATTACAGGTCCATTAAGAACTAACACAGGACTGTTATAGAATAATTACAATGATCTTCAATGCTATGTTAAGCCTGCACTACTTTCCTTTGCAATGAAAAGTGGCACAGATTATACTCATTCAAAAACCTGGTAAAGTTTCAAAAGATGTCAACTCATATCAACCGATTAGTTTACTCCCAGTCATTTCAAAGGTTTTTAAAAAACTTCTGTTGAGAAAAATCAAACCAATATTGGACAAAAGGGTCTTATACCTGACCATCAATTCGGATTTCGTTAGTAATACACTACAATAGAACAAGTTCACAGATTATACACAACCCTACAACGATAACATCAAGGAAGCTGGGAAAAACTCAAAAATAATATAATTAACGCAGCAACAGAATCAATGAAGAAAGGAAAGTAACAAACTAACATCAAAAAAGAAAACACTATGGTTAAGAGAGGAAGACATGAAAACAAAATGCGAAGAAAAGAAGCAAGCCTTGTTTACAATACAAAACACAACAAACACAACAGCACAAAATGGAACAAATACTTTAGTTAGACAAATAAAAAAGAAACACTGGCAGAGTTTCTCAAAACAGATGGAACACGATTTCTACGGAACACAAAAAGAAATATGGAGAATGATCAGAGGGCAAAGAAAAGAGATGAACGAACTAACAAAAACGAAACATATTCAGAAGAACACATGGGTATACTACTTTCGATCTTCGTTTGCTAAAGGTAACGATGATGAACCACCAACACCAGAGGTGACGAAAAACGAAGAAATAAATATTGAGGAAAAATAGGTAAAGGAAGCATTGAAGCAATTAAAAAATAGAAAATCACCAGGAGAGGACAGAATACCGAACAAACTCATAAAGTACGGAGGACCAGATCTGACCGAACAACTATTAAAACTAATCCAAAAAATAATAGAACAAAACAGAATTCCTCAAGAATGGAGATCAAGCATCCCAATACTTATCTTTAAAAAGAGAAGCAAATCGGACCCAGAACATTACAGAGGAATTAATTTATTAAACACAATAAAAAAGTGATAACAAATAAACTGAATGAAATTATAACACTAATAGAAAAACAACAAGGTTTTAGGTGGACCTTGAGAAGGCATTTGACCTCGTAAAATGAAAGGATGGTATACACTTATTATGCACAAGAGAGATATATTTAGGAATAACCAAAACGATCGAAAATATCTACCAAAACAACACAACAAAAGTAAAAGTAGAAGAAGAACTAACCAACCCCATTAAAGCTGGTAATGGGATAAGAAGAAGATTCCCCGATTCAACCTAATTATGGATTAAATAATAAAAAAAGTAAGCACTCAAAAATTGTACCTAATGAGAGAAAAACAACCTAAAATAATCTGCTGTGCAGACGACGCAATACTACTATCTTTACAACGTATTCTGCACCAATTTAATATAACCTTCAGAAAATTTAACATGTTAATTTCGCCAAAAAAGGCAAAATAAATGGTTATAACAGCAAATTTACAAGATAAAAATAAAAGCTAAAAGGTCAGATAATAGAACAAGTGATGGAGTTTAAATATCTGGGCATCACGTTATCTAGCTACAGAAAGCTCGAAACCGAAGTGAAAGATCAAGTTGCTGCAGGTTGCCTGGTTGCCTGAATAAAACAGAGACAAAAAGGATATTAAAAACAGCAGAGATGAAAACACTTCGAAACATTAATGGTAAGACACTATGGCACAGAACTAAAAGTACGCGTATACGACATATGTGCAAGGTGGAAAGTATCAAGAACTGGGTGAAAAATAAAAAAGTGGAATGAAGACGAATGACAACAAATAGAGTAGTAAAGAGGACAAGAGGCCGTTTCTCAATAGGAAGACGATTAGTAGGAAGACCACGAAAACGATGGAATGACCACTTGCTGGAGGCACATTGAAAAACAGACAAAGTCATGTCCACATAAAAAGAAGATAAAGAAGAAAAAGTTCGTGATATTTTATTTAATCGAACGTTTTCTAATAATCAACAAAATACATATACGTATTATCAAAATTTACTGCTCTACATCGTTTAAAAGAATACCTTTTATTGCAAAACATGTCTCTTAAGTACCCAATGCATTCTTGAAGCCGAATTGTGTGTTTGTCATGTGTTTTTTTACACTTTCTTAATGTACATATATTCTTTCTCACATATATTCTTTTATGCCTAATGTTTAAAAACATTTTCAGGAGATAGCTTATAATGCTGATTATTCGGTAGTCTTCATATTCACTTTCTATAGTTTATTTTTATGAACGAGAGAGTTATTAGCATAATTTTAACTGGTACCTTCGACCACTCCATGGGCGTGCTCAAGATTAATTGAAAAATTACTTTGAATAATTGTAAAAAATAAATGAATTATTTCAGTGTTATAAAGTGTTATGTGTATGTAAACAAAAGTGACCTCTTTTATCACACACTATATTAGAACTGACTGGCCTATATTAAAAAGGGTTTTAAAAAATTCACATTTTTTTTAATTTTTAAAAATTACAAAAGAGAAAAAGAGTTTTTAAAACCGTCTAAGGTATGTTAAATAGATGAATAAAAATATTAATATAAAACTTACAGCTACTTGTTACAAATCCAAATCAGATTCAGAAGATGAACTTTCAGAACCAAGATTTATAATAACTGGCTCGATCATTTTATCAGTAATATTGTCCAGCTTCCACATTTTTTCCTCTTCTTTAATAGTGTGATTTACTGCCTTTTCTCAGTTTTCAGGTTTTACATTATTTACGGCCTCCAAAAACAACTGTTTTAACATCATGAATTTTAAAAGTGGTATTTTTTCTTGAAACTTCACTCTTTATCTGTGCCCATACCAGTTCAATCGGGTTTAATTCACAATGATATGGTGGGGATCTAAGTACTGTCATTCCACGATTTTTGGCAATTTCATCAATTTCGTATTTTTTAAATTTTTCTTAATGGAGGGCACACAACGAATAAAGATCCTTTCTTATAGATCCGGGATGGTACGTAATATTTTTTGAACTCAGCCAATTCTGCAAGTCTTTTTTTAACCACTTAGTTGTGGGTAGTCCTTCTATAAGTCTGGAGTGATAACTTGCATTATCCATTACTATTACACAGTTCTTAGGAAGAAGATCTATCATTTGTTCGAACCATTCTTGAAAGACATCAGCGTTCATATCTTCATGGTAGTCACCGGTACGAGTTGATTCAAAAGTTAATAAACCACCTTCAACAAAACCGTCTGAACTGCCAATGTGTACTATTATCAGCCTGCGTCCCTTTCCTGATGGTGGGTTTAAACCAGTAGATAAGCTATTTACAAAAGCGTGCTTTTGACTTGTAACAGTTTAATACTGCCAAAATTTATTTGGTGTATGACCCTCGTTGATCCATGTTTCATCAAGATAAAATATTTTTTTTTGGTTTCTCATTTCCTTTATGGTTCTTAGAAAATGTCTTCTCCATATGACAATATCGCTTCTTTCTAATAAAATATACTTTCTGGGATTCTTTTTCCAGCGGAAGCCTATTTCTTTTAAAAGTTTCCATAACGTACTTCGACTCATTTCTGGGTAATCCTTATCATCCCGAACTGAGACAAGAACTTTATCCAATGTTGGAAATTCTTGTCTAAAGAAGAATTCATGCACTTTCCGTCGAAGTCCTTCTTTAAAATGATATTCTATTGGAAATTTTGGTATCCCTGGAGCATCTTCTTTAATAACTCTGTAAATCGTAGATTTCCCAACACCAAGTGTACTGCTAACTAACTCAACAGTCTCATCAACACTTTCACATAAACGTTTGTCTGTAAATGATTTAAAACAATTAAATATTAATGTTTTGTCATTAACTGTTAAAGGACCAATTTTTCGGCGTTTACACGGCACTTCCAAATTTTCCATAACACTAGTATACACAATAAACTGCACCTTGCAACTGAAGTACCTACTTTTAGTGAACTGTTAAGAATTTTGAATACTCCACTTGGACCTTCCTACAAAATGGAAAAACCCACTATCACATTTTCTGTGGAATAAGTTTAGAAGGTAATTATCTAGTCAATTACTGTCGTAGATTCCTGGAATTAAAGAATTAAATGTTTGATTGTTGAAACCCTTACTTCGTGGAATGCACTTATTTCAGATAAAATAAAACGTTTTATTTTATCTAAAGAATTAAACTTTATTTTGCAAATAGGTAGGTAGTTATTAAACTTTTATTGGTTATATATAACCAATAAAATAAACATCTTACATTTCTTGCAAATTCATTAGTACCTGTTAACCTCCATCACTCCGACACTGGCAACCTTATTTAGGGATTAGTAACCCTCACAACTATTATATTCTATTCTGCTCCAACCTTTATACCTAGTGGTCATACTCAATTTAAAATTGTTTTCCTATATACTTCTGTAAACTTACAGTTTATTCGTCTTCCGGGTTTGGACCGTGTCATTTGTGAGTGACCCAAAAGTGGGTTCATCTCGACGTTTCGCTACAATTGTATGTAGCTTCTTTAGGAGAACAAAGAAAAAGAAAACAAAAGACAGGGAGATGGGTAGTTAGCAACGGTAACTCAGTTACTCAACGCAACCAGAGGCGAATACTAACTACCAAGATGGGCATTTGGTCACAGTAACTCAACTACTCAACGCAGCCAGAGGTGAAAACCAAATGCCAGGACAGGGATTCACGTCCAACAGCTCAGAACACTACGGTGTTAGTAAGAGGTGAATGAGAAGTAGAAGTGGAGGAATGTGATTTTTTCTTTTGGTTTTCACCTCTGGCTGCGTTGAGTAGTTGAGTTACTGTGACCAAATGCCCATCTTGGTAGTAAGTATTCGCCTCTGGTTGCGTTGAGTAACTGAGTTACCGTTGCTAACTACCCATCTTCCTGTCTTTTGTTTTCTTTTTCTTTGTTCTCCTGAAGAAGCTGCATACAATTCTAGCGAAACGTCGAGATGAACCCACTTTTGGGTCACTCACAAATGACACGGTCCAAACCTGAAAGACGAATAAACTATAATTCTGACTCTGGCCGGGGAAGCCTACGATTTCTTCTGTAAACTTGTTGACAAATATCTGTTTTTCATTAAGTCACCCGTATCAACAGTTTAGGGATTTGCATACATAATTTATTGTTTTATTACTCTCTCGTACATAAAAATACACTATAGGTTGCATCATTCTGTTGTAGCCAAATGTTTGGCCGCTTTAACATTGTGTTTTCCATTTTTCTCAAATATTTTCAATGATTTATGTTCCTTATTTAGAAACTTGCATAATATTAATTCTTTAATTAAAACGTAATTACTTTGTTTATTGGTGTCTGGCAAATAATAATATAAATTACAAAATAATAATGAAAACCTAACTCAATCGATATAATTATTATTGTGACGACATTAGAAAAGTTTCCCCAAAAAGTTGTATCGTGAGTTTACTGTTATGTTTCCTTATACTGCTTAGTTTTATGTATGTGGCTTATGCAATAAACGTTGAATCCATAACCTTTATTTCTCTATTCCTCTATTTGAGAGTCGAGTAAACACGACTGAATGAATACACCCTTTTTATTTCGAAAAATGTCTTCGGCATGATATGTGGAAATGGAACGGAAATATATGTATCTTATCTGAGGTAGCTTTTGCTGCGGAATGTTGGGGACTTATTTTGGGTCAATAGTTACATAAAAACAACACGATGAAAGTAGACAAGATTATTAATTCGTTTAAAATTTTATAAACAAGACAGATCATATATAAATCATCAAAATATACTTTTTAATTTTTAAACTACGTACAAAAATGTTGGGCAGTGAAAAAAAGTTAAAATAAAACAAATATTTTGTAAAATTTTAAAATTCTATCATTGTTAATAATTAATCTGGAGTTTAATATTGTCAAGTCACAGACTTTATAATTTTCTTTATTATGTCATTTCTTCTGCCTCTTATATATAATAATTGTTACAAAAATATAGTGAAAGCTTTAAGTCGTGTAATATTATTAAGTTTATACTTTGTTGTATGACTTAAATTATCCAATAATTTATTCTTCTTTTGCAAGATTTTTCTTCTTTTATTTTTGTAGGTAGTAATCCATAAAGCTATATGTATTATAGACAAGATACATCATCATTATTCTGACTTTACAACCCTACGTGGGTCTTAGCATCCTCAAGAATTTCCCTCCAATCGTACTTATTCATCGCCATTCTTTGCCAAGCACGTATTCCCATATTTCTCATGTCTTCCTCGATGTTATCAAGGAACTTTGAACTGGATCTTTCTCTTGTTCTCTGGCCAATGGGTCTATCAAGGAGAGCTTTTCTAGCTGGGTCATTCTATTCCATCTGTATTACATGTCCTATGTATCTCAGACGTCGTATTTTAATATGTTATACGATATCATGTTCCTAATATATTCTGCAAAGTTCAAAGTTATATCGTCTTCTTTACACTCCATTGTCATTCACTGCTCCATAGATTCGACTTCGGACATAGTACTTTTCTTTCGAAACATCCTAACATGATTTCATTATTTTTTGTGTTGTATCGAGTTCAGGTCATTAATTGGCATTAAGGATCCGCCTACTTCGCTGCTACGTGTTCTCGGTCTTACTTTATGCTGTCGAGTCCTGGACTGTGAATAAAATCGATCTAAATCGCCTTGAGGCTTTCGAAATGTGGTGCTATAGAAGAATTTTAATGGATTTTTTAAAGAATTTCCTGGGTGGAGAAGATTCGTAACTCCACATTACTAGAACGTTTTAGCAAGACTACTGAGATCATAAAAAGCATCCAGCAGAGAAAGCTTGAATATCTCGGACATGTAATGAGAGGTCCCAAATATAGATTGCTACAAAATATCATGCAAGGAAAAATAGCAGGCAAACGCAGTCCAGGACGAAGAAGAACCTCATGGTTGAAGAACTTGCAAGATTGGTGTGGTGTAGATACAAGCATGCTATTTAGGGTGGCAGTGGATAAAATTAAAATAGCTATGATGGTAACCAACGTTCTGAAAGGACATGGTACATGAAGAAGAAGAAGAGTTCAGGTCTCTGTATCATATGTTAGGACTAGGCGTATTATTGTTTTGTAGATATATAATTGTGGATTTAACAGGTTGAGCGTCGTAGCATACACCGGTGTCTGCTCTGGTACTTTCCTTCCGGGCCATGGCAGCCACCGGTGTCTGCTCTGTATCTGAAATTTTATCGATCTGTACTGGCCAGGCAGACACACTTTAACGCGTTTTAATATGCTAGCATGTCTGACGTAGCCCAGAAGAATACTGATCTGATGCTGGGTTTTTAGTAGCTGTTTTTTTTTTATTTTTTTTTTCAAAACACTACAAAAACATAATAAAATATTTTAATCACTTTTAATGAAGCAAAAATACAGAATGAAGCAAATTAACTAAAATTATAAGGGTGCAACATAAATGTTTAAAAAATATAAGGTTTCCAGTGCAATAAAATTATTACTTTTTATGGAAAAAATTGAAGCACTCTAAGCAAAATCTTGGTTGTCCTTCACAAAGAGAACAAAATGTTGTGATACGTTTGACCTTGCTTTTCGCTAATATTCCTTCCTGTTTTTTTTTGTAACAGCCTCCACAGTATTTTCTGTTTTCTCGAGCTTTACAGTCTAATTTGGAAAAAACACGAGTTCGAAGATTCTGAACCGTCTGCGTCTGCGACCCAGAATTGATTTCATTGTCATCTCCGAATTTCAATAAGTTTTCTATAACTGACATTCTAAATTCGGTTATAGACATGGTGCTCCCTTCGCATTCCTTGTAAAGAAAATGAGCATTTACCATTGATGTACCCAGGATTACTTCAATGGCCACTTTTTATACCACCGAATTGTGCAACGTAAAGCAGTACTATAACTCGACATTTGGTCAGATATGTCGATTGAGCTTTTTCCGCGATTATAATCGATTACTGCTTTTGGTTTTTGAATCTCTTTTTTACGGCGTTGAATCTGCAGTGTCTCATCGGTGTGACAAGGTTACTTTCACTTTCCATTATTTGGTGACTATCAGTATTTCCCAAGTTTGGTTCTTCTGTTCAACTGGCTTTGTTTCACTTTCCATTGCTTGAGGAGTAAACTTTTTTGTAGTTTGAATGGGAGAAATCTGGCGAGAAGAACTGTATGGGCCCGGATCTGATTGTTTAAATATTTTGGATGTTTTTATTCAGTTGATAACCATTTTCATCCTCTGTATCACTACTAGACTAATCTTCAGAGCTCCCATTAGGAATATACCCTGGATCCTATCTAACCTATCATCAGATACGTGGGAAATATAGTAGGTAAGCTTTTGTAAAACAGTACAGCATTTGTGCAAAAAAAACAATAAAATGTGTTGACATTAGCTGCGCCTTTCGTTTGTTGGTTTGACTTAAAAAACTCTGTGTAGTAATATAGACGTTCTACCTACCTTCAGAAGCATCACCAGAGTCTTCTTTTGAATGTAATACCACCATTTTCACCATCCTTTTCCACGATTCGTCATTTTAAACAGTACATGCATCTGTTTATCACCACGTGCAATAACAAACTAACCTAATTTACGTCGAGGCAATGTGTATGAGCGGTAAAATTGCAAGATCGGATATCGAATCGGAACATTTCGACGACACTTTGGATCGACACAAGTGCAAACGGCTGTGCCAAAGCAGACACCGGTTCCTGCTGTGTCAACCTGTAGGGCCGAAGCAGACACCGGTGTCTGCTTGATTTTTTTTAAAAATTAACAAAAAAAAACAAAAAATTTTTCGCGCGGAAGTCATAAGATACAAGAAACTAAAAAAAAATGACAAAAATTGGTGTTGGTCCACGGGGAAGTTTTGGCTTTTTTTCATCGGCGCTCAACCTGTTAAGAAAGAGATTAAGCCCAAAATAGCATCTGTTGGCCGTGAAAATTCTGCGGATGTGTAAATTCTACAGAAATTCGTTGACTGCGTCGATGACGTCGTTTTCTGTAACAAGTGGTCATAGGATTTGTTTTTGCGTGCTTGATTTCATACACTTCGTTTTGTTGGTGTTTATTATTAAACCCACTTTTGTAGCTGCTTCTTTTAATGCTACATACACCCCTTGTACAGCGTTTTCCGTTCTCCCAACAATATTGTTATCATCAGCATAGGACAGAATTATTTATTAAATATTGAACCAGTAATTGTGAGTTCTAACATACGCATTACTGTCCCTGGCGAGAGAGGGTCTCCCTGGCGCAGCCCATTATTTGTTTTAAAAGGTTCAGACAGTTCCCTGTGAATTACTACTCTACATTTAACTTTTTGAAAAGTTAATTTTGTTGAATTTACCTACTGATTTGGTGTTCCTAGCTCTCTCATTGCTTTGAACATTTTTCTTATATTCGCAGAGTCGTAGGCTGCTTTGTAGTCTATAAACATGTGATGAGTATCAATGCCATATTTCAGTGTTTTTTTTTTTCAAAATTTGTTTCAGGGTTGCAATCTGATGAATGATCGATTTACCACGTCTGAAACCAGCCTGGTATTTTTCTACTATCCGTTTTGCATATAGTGCCATACGCTGACATAGTACGGTGGAAAATATTTTATACGCTGCATTTAGAAGCGTAATTCCTCTCTGGTTAAAGCATTCAAAGATATCTCCTTTTTTCTGTATGATGTAAAGTATTTCATTGGAATTCCAGTAAAATATGGGACACTCAAACCAGACAGATACAACGCGCATACGCCGGCATAAACCCAGATACAGCGGCAGACATGTCGGTAAGCATTGGATCTGCATTACCGGCCCATGCGTAACTTAGTATGGTTCAGAACCTTTAGTTATGACCATTTTAATTTTTCTTTTAATTTCTATTAACCATTCATTCTCACAATATTATTTTACTTAATTAAATTTATAAAATTTAAGAAAAAAGTCTTCCAGAGTTAGGATTTGAATCCGTATGAAATATTTACTAGATCAGCATACTACACGCGACACCACATCATCAGTTGGCGCTACAGCCCTTCGTGAGCCTTGGCTTGCTTCAAAACATTCTTCCATCCTTCCCTATCGAGTGTCTGTCTTCTCCAGCCCCTCACCACACGCGACACCAAGGGATCGTTAATATTATGGGCTCAAAAAAGTATAATAATATAAATCAGGTCAGTAGCTAGGAATTTAAATCATAGCATGCAATCATTGGGAAAGGATTTCTGTCTTAATATTTCTTTTATAGCTGCTGTAATGCCATAATGGTATCATGTCCACCTTTTTTATATAGTTTAGCTTGGGTGATTATCTATTTCGGGTGATTTGTTTGTGGCTAGTTTTTCAACTGGATCTTTAACCTCAAGAATCGTTAGTGGATCTTCTTCACTCTCTGCTCCCCTTACCTCATCTCTTTCGTCTTCCAGGTTTTTTCCTTCTTCCTCCATATTAAGTGCCTGGTTAAAGTATTCCATTCATCTACTGAATACATCTTTCCTTGTTGTTAATAGGTCGCCATTTTGACTTATTCATTGTCTTGTGGTTGCCTTGAATTCTTATCTGTTGATGATATCTTTCTTATAGAATGCTTTGAATTCTTTCTTTTTATTAAGGTTTTCTGTATATTTCAGTTTTTTTCTTTTGTGTTTTCTTTTTTCTTCTCTTCTCTTTGCCTGGTAATTCTCTATAGTTGTTCTAGTTTGTCGGGTAAGCATATTTCTGTAGGCTTCATATTTTCTTTTGTTGCATTCTTGCATTCATCGTCAGTCCAATGATGTTTAAGGGCACAAATTCCTGTTCCTATTTTATCTTACTTTGCTGCTTCAATGTCTTCCTTTATTTTGGTCCAGTAGAAGTCTATATCTGTCTAGCCTTCTTAATTTACATTTTGATTCCTTAGCCTATTGGTGATGTTTTCCGAGTACCGTTCTGCAATTGTCGCATCTCTCAGCTTTTGCACATTCCATTTTTTTGTATCCATTTTATTTTCTTTACTGGTGTTTGAAATTCTAGCCGTTAATGTTGAGATCACTGGACAATGATCGGGGTCTATGTTTGCGCCTCTATAACTTCTGCAGATTATTACGTCTGTTATATGCCTTAAATATATTAAGATGTGATCAATCTGACTCATTGTTCTTCTGTCAGTAGAGGTCCACGTTATCTTATGTATAGATAGAGATACTACATACAAATACGACGCGTTGGCGATAGAAAGGGCTTAACACTGGACTAACTGGTTTGTTTTTAAAGTAAATTTCCCACAGTAAAAGATGATAAAATTGTTAGATTTGGCCTTGGTTTACCTTTAAAACATAATATTTTACTAACAAGAAGTTCCAGCTTGACGATCGTCGCGCGAGTAGAAAGCACCAACGCGCCAACGCAACAATCGCGCTAGGCAATCGGATTATCAATGGTCAACGTCGTCGTGTTCCTGCGTACCAATTCAAGTGGTTTTACACCAATCGAACAGTTGAGTTTATACTTTGTTGGAGTTTTCTAGGACTCGAAAAACAAAAACAAAATCAAAACTCCTATTTCCATTAAGCACACTATATTTTGTTCCAGTTTTGTTTTTGTTTCCTGTCCTTCTCAGACATGCTTGGATAAAAAGATTTTTTATTTCTATTTGTGTCTGCCCAATACTGAATTTTTTGAACTTTATTATCTGACGCTGAAAACGCTCATAATTTGTTTACAAGTTTTGTAGTTAATTTGCACCTGATACAACTCATCGCAGAACCTACTAGATTTAGAACTAATAACCAACCTTATACTTTAGATCTAGTTGTTATTAACGACAAATGGCTGATTTCATCTCTCGAACGTAGTCCGTCTATAGGAAAGTCAGATCATGCAGTTATAACGGCTCATATCCAATCCAATCAAATACTACTTTGGAAAAATTATATTGTCACATATGCTACTACAAACTTGTCTGCAATGAACAACCTTAACAAATGAATAAAACATATTAATTAGAAACGACATCTATAGCGGAAATTTAAACACAGCGGGCTTCTTAGTGATTTTCAAAACCCTGCAGATTTTTAAATAACGTACAAACACCTCTAAAAACTCTAAGACACAATTTTAAAGCAGGTGTTATTAAAAGTGTTAACATTAAAAAAGTCTACAAATACATACGATACTCCTTGATGTTCAAAGTTTTTTATTCCTCTATTTCAAAAACTCAACCAAACTTTATGCTCTTCTGGCAAAGAATCTTCCGAAACTTTCGCTTTAGTTTCGGCGCATCCTTACAGCAAGTTAAATTCACAGATGAACATATCAAACAACACTTAATTAAACTTCGCACGGCCGCTTCATCTGGATTAGATGGTTTAACACCAAAACTGTTGAAAAGATGCACAGATACTCTTGAAATACCCTTAACGTTATTTATACAAACTTCTTTTTTCCAGAATTTCTTACCACTAGTTAGAAATTACCATCCGACACACCTATTTTCAAAAAAGGCAACAAAATCCACCCCAACAATTATCGTCCAATTATCTTGCTGCCAGTAGTAGGCAAAGTTAAGCAAGCCATTATTTCTGAGGAGATGGCCAAATTGCTTGTCCAGGGACATCTTATTCCAATACAACAACATAAATTTGTCGCATACATTGTGTTAATGACTGGACGTCATCCCTTAACCGTAGTGTTTCGAATTGGTAAAAATAACCCACTTGTGCCGTACTTTGTTAATGGGTCACCGTTATATTCTGTATTCTTGTATAACGAGTTTGGTGTTATCGTAAACAGCAGCCTAACTTGGTCCGACCAAATTACTTCTATTTGTAAACGAGCGAATTCCAGACTATATCCTATTCGGAGGTGTTTTTCGAGATTTTCAGTGCAGTCATTGTGTAAGCTGGACCTACGTTGTATCCTGATTTATTTCGAGACAAAACTTTGTTGAAAAATGTTCAAAGAAAACCCACTCGAATTCCTTTCGCCGGCAACTTGTAGACTTAATTAACACATTTAAAATATTAAAATTAAATTTTGGAAATCTCGATGAAATGTTTACCATAAATCAAGATCAACTCCTTAGAGGTCACCAGATTAAATTTAAAAAAGATAACTTATTTTCAAGATTAAGACAAAAGTTTTTACCAAATAGAGTTTTTGTTCTTTTAAACCAAAAATTGCAATTTTGTAATTTTGACATCTAGTAGTTGCTACTAATATACTTTGTTTGTTTTTGAGCATAATAGGGACTTTTCCCTTTGCTCTTGCCTACAAAATAATGATAATAATGATAATAGTAATAACCATCTCCCATATTATTAATACGTCCCAGAGAGTATGCTTGAAAATGACAACTTCAAGCTATATTGGAACCGCACTGTGCTCACAGATTAAACAGTAGCACGAACAATGAAATTTCTCACAAGAAGTAAAATGTCGAATAGAGAAGGCTAGAAGTGCATTCAAGAGCATGGCTAAACTCTTTAGAAGCTCTTTAGAAGCCGCAACCTTAATCTAGTGATGAAAATAAGGCTCCTAAGATGTTATATCTTCTCGATATTATACTACGGAGTTAAATCCTGGACACTAAGCAATGGAGAAAAAACTTGAAGCCTTCGAGATGTGGCTATACAGAAGAATCCGAGGATATCATGGACGGACAAGGTAACCAACGAGACTGTACTACGAAGAATGGGGAAAAAAAGAGAAGTGATGAAAATAATCATTTAAGGCAAAGTATCCGAAAAGCGAAGAATTGGTAAAAGAAGAATATTATGGTTAAAAAACCTGAGAAAATGGTTCTTCACAACAACAAACTAATCTATTTAAAGCATCAGTTAAGAAAATAATTATAGTCAGAATGATCGCTAATATTCAAAACGAATAATCAAAATCATAAAATTATGATGTTAATTGTTTTAACTTACTCTAAGAAATATTAACGCGACTTTACAGTGAGCCGATTAACAAACACCACTCAACAAATTGAATGACATCCGCGACTTATTATCGGAGTCTGTATCTGTAGTCACCGTATTGCTAGATCTGGTCTTAGAATTTTCGCAGCTGTATATAAGCTTAGTAGTATTTCTGGCGTATTTGGGTTACCCAGTAGGGAAGAGGGGGGCAAGTTGTTACACGGGCAAGTTGTTACACGATTATTTTAAAACGCAGCAAGTATCATGAGTTGCCGATATTTTATGGAAAGTTGGGTCAACCGACCCGTCATCTGTGAACGGATATTGATACTCAAGTCAGACATCCATCATAGTGGTATTGCTTAGAATGTGGTTTCGGGTCTAAAACTGTACCGTTGTCAGGTGGCTTTTGTTTTTATTTGTGAGAAATTGGTAAGTAGTATAAATATGTGTATTATATAGTTTTGAAGCGTATATATTTCTCGTTATTAACATGCTATTGCTAGTAATTGATTCTCAATATTTACCAAAAAACGTTGATTTAACCTCATTTCGTACACGTGGGGCCAGTTGTTACAATAATCTGGGGCCAGGTTGTTACTGTAACAACTTGCCTCGAACACGTTAATGTAAGAATATATCGAAATACCTACAATGGTTACAATATGGTTACTATAATTTATGATTTCACTAAAAATCCAATATTATGATCAGACATATTTTGTAGATAGTAATTTGTTTGTAATGAATAGCATACCTACCTACATTTATTTTCGCAAAGCATGTTAGAAACACAGATTAGGTTTTATTAAATTTTTCTATCATGAAATTGTTTTGGTTGTTTTCAGATAGCTTAACATGGTGCGAACGTATACCAAGAAAACCACAAGGGGTATTATTCCAACCGAACAATTTGAAAGGGCGGCGCAATCGGTTTTACAAGAACACTTCTCAATTAGGGATGCTGCTACTCGCTATGGAGTTAATTTTATGACATTGCACCGCTATATGAAAAGAAAATCAAACTTAGGTGCTGAAAACAGTAACAAGAACTTAGTCGGCTACGCTACGGCCAGAAAAATATTTAACAATGCTGAAGAAGAGGAACTTGCCGAATATACTAAGCATTCTGCTAAAATTTATTACGGTCTTACAACTTCTGATTTGAGAAAATTTGCATTTCAATATGCAACAGCCAACCAAATATCTGTTCCGGAAAATTGGAAGGTTAATGAAATAGCTTCCAGAGACTGGCTATATGGATTTTTGAAGAGGCATCGAACTTTATCAGTCCGGACACCTGAAGCTACTAGTATGGGTTGAGCTACTGCGTTTAATCGTCATAATGTTTCACAGTTTTTTAACAGGTTTATGATAAATATAAATTTGAGCTCCAAGAAGTGTACAATATGGACGAAACTGGACTTACAACTGTCCAAAGGCCTACAAAAATTATTGCAAAAAGGGGAACTAAGCAGGTAGGTGCTATCACATCTGGAGAAAGAGGCCAACTTGTTACCTTGGCATTAGCTGTCAACGCAACTGGAAATTTTGTACCTCCATTTTTAATATTTCCGAGAAAGAAATTCAAAGATGTTATGGTAGCCAATGGACCTCCTGGTTGTGTAGGTGCGTCTCATTCCTCTGGATGGATGACACGTGATAACTTTTTGTTGTTTATGAAACATTTCGTCCATTTTGTACGATGTAGCAAAGAGAACCCCGTTTTGATGGTATTAGATAATCACGAGTCTCATTTGTCTATTCCGGTGTTGAATTTTTGCAAAGAAAATGGAGTGGTTCTTTTAAGTTTCTCGCCACATACATCACACAAGTTGCAGCCGCTTGATAGGACGGTATTTGGCCCACTTAAAAGATATTTTAATAGTGCTGCAGATGCGTGGTTAAGATCTAATCCCGGTAAAGTAATGAACATTTACGATATACCTATCGTTCTTAAAGATTCATTTCCTCTTGCTGTTACACCTCTCAATATACAAAAAGGATTTAGTGTGACAGGAATTTGGCCATACAACAGAGAAATTTTTTAAGATGATAAATTCTTGCCTGCAGAGGTAACAAATAGGCCAATAACAGAAAATATAAACGCAACAGTAGTCATAGATCCGGCACCTATTGGCACCGAAACACATAGAACTCCTTCCTAACAGCAACCTTCTACAAGCACAGATTTTAACTTGGCGATAAATGAACCTGTCGATTCACCTACTCATATAACGCCCCAGGAGTTGAAGCCTTATCCAAAAGCAATGCCAAGGAAATCCAAAGGGGGTCGGAAGAAAAGAACTTCCGCTGTTTTGACTGATACTCCCATTAAATCAGCTTTGGAGGAGGAAGAAAAGGCAAGAAAAAGAAAAAAAAATGTGGGGGCAACCAAAAGAAACATATCAGGTGAATCAAGAAACAAGGTAAAAACTACTGTTAAAAAATGTAAGAAACGGACCGTCATTACCAAAAACACCTTCAAAAAATCAGATTCTGAAAGCTCGGAAGAGGATGAGGAATCGACGTGTCTGGTATGTTTAGCTCCATTTTCGAAGTCCAAAAACGAAGAATGGATTCGGTGCATTGTGTGTCAAAATTGGGCATATATTGCTTGTGGAAAAGACGATGATTTTTATATTTGTATTCACTGCTCGTCCGATAGTGACTAGTTTAACATTCTTGTAAACAGGTTTGTTAAGATTTTCATTTTTTATTTTATTTCATTTTGTGTTATGTTTATAATATTTTTTGTAGCTAAGCAAGGGTTCTTTCTGTGACCACTAAATAATGTTGTGGGAAGTTTTTAGATTTTTTTTTCTATTGTAACATCTTACCCCATGGACTGTAACAATTTGCCTCATAGTGGGGTATGTTGTTACAATTTACAAGTTGAGTTAAATTAATAATAACAAAATGTTAAATATGATTTTTTAAATAAATTAAAATTAACATTATTTGTGTAAATTTATCAACTACCTTAATCCGATTTTAGTTTTCATATAAAAGATCTACTATTGCCGAAATAAATAATAGAATCAATTATGTAACAAGTTGCCCCCTCTCCCCTATAGATTTTAATTAATCAAATCAAAAGATCTTTCTACTATATCCTATACTTTTTATTTTACATAAATTTTTTTAGCAGTTTAAACCAATTTTTTTGTTTTCAAGTTTGGTGATTTTAACATGTGACTTCTTAATAACTGAATACGACATGAGTTGTCGTAAAGTGTACGAGGCAATTGGTCGCACAAATAGTAATAGCAAAAACCCAAACAAATTTTAAAAAATCATCAGGAGAATAATTTTATTCAGCAATAACTCCTCTATAACCCCTTTTTGCTGATCAAACATACACATAACCTCCGTTTCCGTCCGTGTCCAGACGAAATATCGATGTTCCAGTTCCCTTTTTTTTGCTCCGTCCAATACACTTATCCTGGTATCTCCACTAGGACTTTTTTCATTTTATTATGTCCATTATTTGTTTTTGTCTATCTGAAGTCACATTTCTCGATTCCTAAGATAGTTCAGTAGATACGGTCGTAATGTAATTGGGAAATGTTCAAATGCAAATTTGAACGTGATCAAATTGATAAAAGTTGTACTTTTTTAGTAAATCAATGTGCGATGTTAGCTTAAATGTTTATGTATATATATATATATATATATATATATATATATATATATATATATATATAGTATTATTACATTATATTTATAGTAAAACGAAAAATTATGAAAAAAAAATATTTTTTGGATGTTTTGTAATATAAAAATATATCATAGTAGTGCTGTTTTCCACCTGGACATGATTACGTAATTGATGGTTTTTTAAAATTGGAGTAGGGATGGTGTGCTAGATTTTTTGAAAGGGTATCTATTATGTTATTAGCGATATAAAGTTCTATAATTTCTGAATTAAAATAATTTAAACAACAAAAAGTCAGTATGTAATTTATTTTCATATAGAATACGTTTTACTGCTTTTAACAGTAAAAATTTCGTGAAAAAGACAGCAAATATTTGATTTCACGCAAACAGCGCCTTTGTATCTGTTGATACGTATTTCGACCTAATAGGTCTCATCAGAACAGTTATTCAAAGGTGTTCTCAACGTGAAAGATCAATATTTTCTGTCTTTTAAGAAGCAACACTAAAATGGCTTCAATACGGACGCAATAGCGACATCTGACAATAATTGTGTTTCGAAACTATTTTACGGTTTTAGTAAAAATTTCATTTGGCGTCTAAAAATTGTTTTTTTGCTTATTTCGTAAAATTTATTGAATTAAATGAGAGTTAAATAAATCTCCAATTGTGTCTGCTATTAAAACCCATAAAGAATGTTTGAATAAATGTTTAGTACTACTTATTATTCTTTCTATTTGTATGCAAAAACAAAAATAAATTTTTATATCAGGCACATAAATAATGAGAATCAAAAAGAATTATATCACAAGGTATAGATTTGGCCTGAGTCAAATTTATGTTAATTTTTTGCATTTTCTTATAAGGATTAGTTTATTGTATGAAATATACAAATAAATAGTTTCTGGATTAAAGGAAATACAAAAAATCGAAGTATTAATTGGTTAAATGTAGAAATAAAACCAGAACACAAGAAGTGTGTAATTTATTTAATACAAAATTTTCTAATATACCTATACCTATAACACAATCCATTGTAAGTAAAATTTAGAAGACTTTTAGTGAAATTGGACACGTGAAACAAGTTGCAAATGCTGGTCGTCCGCCAACAAATGATAGTGCAAACATTAATGTAATATTAAGAATAACAGATAATCCCCAAATTAATTTAGTTTAATTAATTTAACGCAAATTTTAGGTGATACACAAATTTATAAAAGGTCTGTTATAATATGTGTACTAAAAAAAGAAAAATATCATCAATATGAAATTCATAAGGTCCGAGAAATCAAGGATAATGATTCAGGTCACCGAATCCAGGTGAAGGGACGCCTACCGAATAGATGTCACGAATTTTAAACGGATAAGGATCTTCTTTATTATCGAGGAGAGTTAAAGAGAAGAACTGGTCAAGGCTCTTTCTCCACAAAAGGAGAAAGTAAGCTTTACGCCACCCCAAGTAGAGACCCGTGACTGAATTTACTAGGGAAAGAGTGACGGAAGCTAGCAAAACGCTCAAAGAGAAAGTGAAATGATCACAGGATAATATGACAATCTGCTGAGAAGGCAATAATTCCCAGGTGATCTAAAAACGACAAATGTCATACTTATCCCGAAACCAGGAAAGGAATTGGAGGATCCTGGGGCGAACAGGTATTTATTTTTGCAGACTAAAACGACCCTTCATTAATGTAGACTGCATTTCACGATACCGTCCACAATATAATTTTCACAAATACCACCTTTAGTAACATTTGTAAAAACAACTTTAAATCCTGGATGAATAAAACAAATTAATTAGAAACGACATCTATCGCGGACATTTTAAATACACTGGGGTTCTCAGTGATTTCCAAGTGATCTGAAAACAACACATTTTATACTCATCCTTAAACCGGGAAAGGAATTAGAGAAGCCTGGGGTGACCTATATGACTGTTAAACACCTTAGACAAGGTTTGTCAGATTCTAGTGAAAACAAGGTTAGAGAAAAAATAACACAGAAAGGTGGCATATCTGACCGCCAGTATGCGTTCAGGATAGGAAAATTAGCGGCAGACGCTATTAGCAGGATGAAGAAGGAAATATCCATCTGTAGGAGCAGGTGGATGTTAACTTTCTTTCTAGATGTAAGAAATACTTTTAATAGTGCTAGATGAAAAATTATCGTCAGACTACTGAACAGCTTGGGGATATCTCGCTATCTGCAGAATTTGATCACGAATTACTTCACGGATTGGTACATCAATACTGCGAGAGGTCACTCTATGACGAGCACGGTGGGAGTGCCGCAAGGCTCGGTACTGGAGTCATTGCTTTGAAATGTTCTGTGAAACCTGCAGAATGCAGGTAGCAATGAGGAGACCAAATAGAAGGCAATACTGAAGGCAGTAACTCAAATCGTCAGAAGGAAGGAAATACTAGAGCTAAATTTGCAGCAAAGGTAAGAGAGAGAGAGAGAGAGAGAGAGAGAGGGAAAGATAGAGAGAGAGAAAAAAGACGGTCTACTTATGTGACGCACCGACTGAACAGAACCTACCGCATGAGTAGTCCGATTAAGGTAGTGGATTTTATTTGCATCTGTGAGCATCGTCTGGAAGGACTGCGTGCGGATAAAGCCTTTTACCCTGAATCCAATACACGCTAGGGCATTCTAAACTGGACATGGCCTGGTACTTTAAAAGCTTCACCACCTCCTTCACATCAACAAATATCCAAATTCACATGAAATAGTGAATAGGCAAAACTGCAGATATTGGACTAAAGGGAATGGTCATTGGATGATTGAGACACACATTCAGCAACCTCAAATAATCAACGTACGAGCAATGAGCAGAGATAGTAAAGGATAAAATTATAGATATATTTTTCGTCAATGGTTCTTTTACGGGTCAAAGATATCTTGATTTTTTACAAAATAATCCAACATTGTTCTAAATCAAAATGATTTTAATGTGGCTAACGACATTTGTGACCCCCGAGATTACCGCATCTTACACCATTTAATATTTTTCTATGGAGTTCATTAAAATGAAAAGCTTCTATCAATCGACCACAGAATTTGCAAGATTTAAACACACACATTTTTTTATTTTTTTTTCTGGCAGCAGTCAAATGTATTTTGTATTAAATAAAGTACTTTCATATATATGAAAGCCAGAATAGAAAAAGAAGCCACAGAGATCGAAGAACAAAGTGGATTCCGACCAGGGAGATCTTGTGTCGACAATGTATTTACTCTCAAACATCTAATAGAAAAGAGATTAGCAAGAGGACTAGAACTTCATGCCACTTTTATAGATCTCCGTAAAGCGTTTGACACCGTACCACTGCAGAGACTATGGACAGCATTGGAAAACGCAGGTATAAATACAGTATATATAAATGCCGTGAAAAAGCTATATCAAGATAACCAAGCTTATATTAAGGTTGGAAACCAAATTTCCAAGGGTTTCACCCAAACAAAGGGTGTCAAACAGGGCTCTTGCCTCTCCCCAACCCTATTTAAAATATATCTTGGTAATGCTTTAAAATATTGGATGAAAAAATGCAGCCCAATGGGCATATGGGTAAATGACACTCCTATATACACAATCCTCTTCGCAGACGACCAGGTAGTTCTTGCCGAGGACCTACAAGATATGACGTACATGATAAACAAACTAATAGACGAATTCAAAAAATGGGGATTAGAGGTTAATACCGAAAAGACACAATACATGAATATAGGAGGCATCGGTCAAGACATGGAAACAGAAAGCGGATTAATTAAAAACGTTGATCAGTACGAATATCTCGGAGTTACACTAAGCGAAGACGGGAGAGACGACAAAGATATAACAAGAAAAATAGGGAAAGGAAAAAACATGATAAAAACACTACATCCGATCCTGTGGAATAAAACTTTAACTAAGAAAACAAAGAAAAATATATATCAGGCTATGATTCAGCCGGTGCTGACGTATGGGTCAGAAGTGTGGGTCTTTAACAAGAATATGTCACAAAAACTCATCTCAACGGAAATGATGTACTGGAGAAGATGTTCCGGGTTAACTTTGTTTGACCACATAAGAAATGAAAACATAAGAGAGAGAATGAAAGTAAAGAACACAATAATGGATACGATAGCCGAAAAACAATTAAAATGGTATGGACACCTGAGACGGATGAACGAAGAAAGGATACCACGAAAGGTTTGGAACTGGAGACCTACACAGAGAAATAAAAGGGGAAGGCCATAAAAGAAATGGATATCCAATATTCATATAGAAATGGAAAATAAAGGTCTTCAAGAAGGAGACTGGG
The DNA here is from genome assembly GCA_918026665.1 of Diabrotica balteata. Taxonomy (NCBI): domain Eukaryota; kingdom Metazoa; phylum Arthropoda; class Insecta; order Coleoptera; family Chrysomelidae; genus Diabrotica; species Diabrotica balteata. The sequence goes on along the minus strand of OU898278.1, from coordinate 152,586,010 downwards.
CCGATAAGAAATTATGGCGATTGGGATGCAAGAAGCGACAAAATTAAAGTTGCAAACACTCGCTATATATATATATATATATATATATATATATATATATATATATATATATATATATATATATATATACTTTCATATTTCTTGTTGTAAAAATGAATGCAAATATTAAATATTTTTTAGTCGTTCTGTATAAATAATTATCTTAAATGTTTATATCAGTGAATAGAGAATTAAATAACTTTCAAATGGTCATTCTCAATAAAAAAATCATAGATTAGGTCATGACGCCCAGATGGATAACGTCACAATCATGTCCGGTATTCATTGATTTGTGCATGGGCTGAACTGTTTGATTTGTTTAGACCTTATGTCGACAGGACTAACAGTTTTGTTTTTTATATGGTTGGGACTGATTTATACAATTTGTCGAGAATCTTGAAGCATGTGGTTTTCATCGTTTTCATCTCTTTGGCTTTTTATTTTCTATGACCTTGTGATGGTTTTTGTATTTAAAAACAATTGATGTGTTACCTGATTAGCAGTCACCTGTTAGTGGCAAATGTTAGTTTTTTTGAACATAATAATTTTTGGACGTCATAATTTGTGGACGTTAAACATGTGTGCTTTAGTTTTTATTTATTTTAGTGTGCTTTTTCGTGCTTTAGATATTAATGTAATTATTATCTAAAGATAAAGTATTTAACATTTTTGTAAAACAAAAATTAAAGAAAGCACTCAAATAATAAACACACACAGTTAAAACCGACACTCCTACAACGGACACGATTGCAGATAAATAGTCCAAAAATAAAAAAAAATACATGGAATATATAGATGAAAAGAAACCTTCGTCCAAGTTTAGATAGAAAATAAACACCATTCAATTTATTATATCTAATTTGTTTTAATCTGAATGCTTACTAATATTATTCTCTTCTTTTTGTTTTTAAAAAACAAAAACATTTCAGAAATCTATCTTTTCGAATATTATAATCCTAGACTCATTCTTTATTGACTGGACTAACGGACGTTCTAAGCGAATCTCCGCATAAGAAAGTTATAGGCCTATAATTTGTCGATATACATATATTTCTGTTAGTTTGTACTCGCTGATGAAGTTTAGGATGTAGTAAAACTTTCCTGTAGAAGTTCATGTTTTGAAGAAAATTTCATTGTTATTTTTGTTGACACTATACGGAGAAATAAATCAGTTTGTAAACTAGTTGAAAACAACAGCAAGTCGTTTAGAAAATTTAATTTTTCCAATTGAAGAAAAAGTTTTGGTGTAAAATAATGGTTGTTAAATTCTTTATAGATTGGATGGTAGCAGTTTATTTAGCAGTAAATTTAACTACTTTGTATGTTTTTTTTTAATAATTATTAGCTGCATACTAGTATATATCTTTTTACTATATACCTTTTTAAAACAATGGATAAGAAAATGCAGTCCCATGAGGATGCAGCAAAAGGTCATTCACTTATATACAATCCTTCTTGCAGATGAATAAGTAGCGGAAGTCTAGCGAAAGATCAGTAGAACATGACATACATAATCAACAAACAAAATAGATTTTATTTATTTAGCGTATGGCAATTTGATACACAACATTATCACATATATGTTACAATCTAACATCTAATGTATTAATATATTCAATCGACGCTGGTGTTACAGAGGCGAAGTCTAGAGGATCGCACAGCAGAGGACAGTCGCACTCAGCAGAGGTTCTCATCCTCCATTTATAAAGGGAATCTGCGCAGACTCCATGAACCGTTCTTATCCTGTTAAGAGTTGACCATGATTTTCGGGGGAGGTCAAAACCTGGTGGAGTTTCTGTGGTGCATGGTGTGTTTCTCATTATTAGGTTCGGTCTGTCGCTCTGCATGTTCTTCCACTGGGAGTTCACTTGGAAATTGTTGGAACTCAAGTTTATTGCATCTCTAGTCGGAGGTTTTCTGGAGCGCAATCGATGTGAATTAGCGTCGGCGATATATGTGTGTATAGGTAATGGCGGGTTGTTAAGCAGCTTTTGGAATTCTCTAAGCAGAGTATGCTGACGACGAAGATTATGTGGAGGTATATGGCTCAGTAGTGAAAGCCACTCCACAGGTGTAGACTTGATCGTTCCGGATATGAGACGCATGGAGACATTGAGCTGAGTATCTATCATTTTTGTGTGAACGGTATTCAGCCAAACAGGAGAGCAGTATTCAGCTGGGGAGTATATGAGTCCAAGAACACCGAAGCGTACCTGCTGATGAGCCCCATGTAGTCCCGCAAAGCTTCTGTATGATGTTGTTACGGGTTCTCAGCTTTACTGCGGTTTTCTCAAGATGTTTCTTAAAGGAAAGTGTTCTGTCCAGGGTGACGCCGAGGTACTTGGGATTATAGTTGTGCGTGAGCAGTTGGTTATCAATGTATACTTTAAGTTTTGTGTGGGCCATTTTGTTGTTCAGGTGAAAACAGCTAACCTCGGTTTTTTTGGGGTTAGGTTTAAGTCTCCATTGTTTAAAGTATTTAACCAGGCGTTCCAGATCTTCCGTTGGGATTGCCTCGGAGTTTTGTATTAAGGAGCTTTGAGTTGCAAGTGCCCAGTCGTCTGCATATCCAAATTTTTTAGATCTGGTAGGGGGCATATCAGCTATATACATACTAAATAGCAGCGGTACAAGTACGGAGCCCTGAGGGAGGCCATTATTAAGCATTCTCTGTTTGCTCACTGTAGTTTCCATGGTTACACGGATGTTTCTACTGCTAGGCATAGTATTTATGAGTCGGGCGGTTGCTTTACAGGAGCTTATAGATGAGGCCATCTTTCCAAAACCGTGTCATAGGCAGCCGATAAATCGATGAATGCCACAGACGTCTTCAGTTTACTTTGGTAACCTGCCTCTATGTAGGTAGTTATAGAGAGCACTTGGTCAGTGGTGCTTCGTTGAGGCCTGAATCCTGCTTGTTCAATTGATATTTTTTGAAGTAGCTTTGGGCCGACTCTGTTCAGGACCAGTCTTTCGAGGAGCTTGTAAGCTGCACTGAGTAAAGCGATGGGGCGGTAACTCGCTGGGTTGTCTGTTGGTTTTCCAGGTTTCAGGATGGCTATTATTTTTGTTTGTTTAAAGAGGTTTGGTAGGTTATCTGTTTTGAGTATATCTATATAGAATTTAGACAACCAGGTTTTTGCAGATTTCCCACAATGGATCAGGAATTCGGGAGGTATACCGTCTGTACCAGGAGCTTTGTTAGGTTTAATCTCTTTGATGGCGTTTGAGACTTCTTCTGGAGTGAATGGTGCGGAGTACTCTGTATCTGATGGACAGGCAGCTTTTCGATGTTTAAGCTCCCTTTTTATAGTAGTGGTAAACTTTTTATCACATGCTCCTCTGGAGGTGGCAACTATATGTGATGCAATTTTATTAGGGTTGAAGTCGTGGATTTGTCGTGTTGCCAGTTTGTCACTTCCGAGTTTTCTTAGGAGCGACCACGCTTTACAGCTAGACTTTTTGAAATCTAACGATTCATTTGTCCATTTCTTCCTTCTTGCTGCATCAAGGCTCAGGAGAAGTTCGTTCGAAATGTCACTTTCACCGGTTTCAAGATATTCTTCGTAGAGGTTTTGGCTTTCCTCACTCCATCCTGGTATGTATTGCTTACGATGGCCCCTGGGAATGTGTTTCTTTACTGAACAAAATAGAATAATAAAAGAATTCACAAAATGGGATTTAGAGATTAACTTACAAAAGACACGGAGTAATACTGTTGACTGCGCAGTAGTTCTACTCCAACAGCTAAGTTAAGCCAGACAGAAAAAGTGGATTGAGACCCTGGAAAAAATGGACATGACACATAGTAGGAAAATAGCATGGAACCTTGTAAAAAAACTTAGCGGCGATCCAAAAGAACATTTACCACCTTGCAAGGTTACTGCAAACCAAGTCGTTGCTCAACTCCTTATGATTGAAAGAAATACGAACCAATATAAGGACCCAAACACTAGAAGAAGATTGGATTCGGAGACAAACCACCTAGAAACTTCCTTTACACTAAAAAAACTCCACGATGGTATGAACAGGTTAAAAAATGGGAAACCTGCAGATGTCGATAATATATGCAGTAAACAAATAAAGCATCAAGGCCAAGATGCAAAAAACTGGATCTTGCAATTTTATAACACGTGCTGCAAAGCCTGCGAAATTTCAAAATCATGGAGAAAATCTAAAGTAATAGCCTTGTTAAATCCAGGAAAGAATTCAGAAAATATTTGTAGTTACAGATCTATTTCGTTGTTGTTTCACTTTTTTAACCTATACGAAAAACTCATACTCGCCAGAATGAAAAAAAATGTCGACAAGCACCTCATCTCACAACAAGGAGAATTTAGACCCAAAAAATCGTGCGGCGGTCAAGTCCTCGCACTAACAGAACACATTGAAGAGGGCTTTAAAGAAACAGTTATAACAGAGGCTTAGGAAGATGCAGAGGAACAAGGTTAACTTAAGGTTTGAAAAGGTATTCGAGCTGGATGGACGTGTGGGAATTTAAGTCATAGATAAATAATATAATGGTTTAAGTGGTCAATTACCGGCAAACTAGTGGAAATCTACTCTCTGTAATATGACACATTAAGAAAGAGTAACCACAAAATATTTAAAGAATTTGTGCAGTGTATCAGAATATGAAGGTATTTAAAGCAATATATTGGGTGTGCCTACTATGTGCAGTTGATTTGGTTCCAGCCTCAATTTTATTTGTTTCTGGTCGTTTTTTCATTCCAGTCTGAAGCAGTCCTTCTGTATAGCAGAGGTTCCAGTAAATTCCCGTTTAATCCTTAGAAGTTACAGTGTTAAATTTAATGTGAAATCCCAGGCAACATTTTGCGTTTAATTTTCATAGTAAAATAGACATTTTTTTTATAATAATAATTGCTTTCGTTTAAAAATTTAAATAATGTAATATGTATTATATACCCTAAATCAAGGGTGTGGTTATGCTGTCAATATATTTGTTCTTTGTCATTAAAATTAAATGTTGACAAACACAGCTAGCTTTAATTTGTTTTTGTTGTGACAATTTTTAATTTGCTTGTAGAAAAGGTTAAACCTAACGATATTTTCATTTATAAGGATATCCAGCTGGTAACTCAGTTACCAGCTGTTCTCCGTGTGAAGAGGTTTACTCTCCGGCTCTGGCACTTCAGCCATGTATGTTACCTGAAGTCATATTTAATTTAATACTGAACATCACAGTTCTTTTACAACATGATGTATAATCTTTTACAACTATATGTAATTTAAAGAGTTTTTACCCAGGAATTTTGGTGGCTCAGGCATTATAACCTAGTAATTTTAAAATTTAAACCTGATGATGGACTGTTTAGTCCGAAAATGTTTGTTGTTTTGATGTAGCCCTTTTAAGGGTTTTTTAATAAATATACCTATTTACGAAGACTAACCTCTTTTTTTAAATAAGTTAAATTAAAAATAAAAGATCTCTAATTATTAAAGAATATTAATGATATTCGCACAGTTTGCATTGTCGGCACTTAGCTCGTTACTTTTTATGCAAATCTATCATTGTAAGTTAATTTTTTCAAAAATTTCTCTTTACAATGTAAATTCAGCAGGAATTAGAATTCTCATGAGACAAAAGAAAAAGTCAACATATAGAACATGAGCAAAATAGTGCATTTCATGCACTTTTGTTAGGTGGTTAATTACTTAATTGCAAACTATTGCTCAAAGCTTCAACAGAATGTTCCACTATACAATAACTGATATAGAATGTTCACATCGCAAATTCGGTTTAAAAATGACAATAACTAAAAATTTGTATACAAATTTAATAGACACTAACAAAAAATATACCAGTATTATGTTAATTTATTTGTTTGTTATTTTATTTTGCTGCAACCAACTAACCGAATGCAACAACAATAATAACACTAACAAAGCTATTGTGCGTCCAATAAATTAAAAGAACAAAGACTGTATTTACAAAGCAAATCTATTTAGATCTGTATGCAGCATAAAACTGAATAGTGTTTAAAAATATCATTATATTTGGTGATTATTAAATTGGAAACTATAATATAGTTCTAAACCGGCTAATACAAATTAGCATAGATTAATAAACACAGGCAAAGTTATATTAAATTAAATATTAGCTAACGAATTATATACAGCGAAGATTTCATTGGTTTCAACAATAAAGTTATTATATACAAACTTCACCGAAAATTGTTAGAAACTACAAGGTAATTAATGTTAAAAACATTTAACAGAACTCTTCAATATTGACATAAATCTTTAATCATGCTATAAATATTTGAAAATATTGTAACGAAAAAGCCCAGAATAGACAACCCAACAAGAAGTGAAAGCTTTGTCGGTATCTTTGATGTTCGTAGAATAGAAATTTCGGAGGGAAAATGACAGTTGCACTACTTAGTACACTAAGAAAAGTAATGAAAAAGTTGTTCAAAACAGTAGTAAAATAATAGTTACACTGAGAAAGAAAGTAATTATTATACGTGGCACCCACAATAAAATCCTCCTTTTCGTGGAGACATCACAATGAGTTTGTTACAAAAATATGTATAAGAGTATTATTCTCTATTAAACAATACACACGAAACAACACTTCTTAACACGTAAACAAACTTCAGTTTTTATTGGTTGACAGATAAACTATGTATAACATGGCGGATTCGCACATGCGCAAAGAAATTTAGATTACTCTTTGTTTCGCTTATTGGGTGTTGTATTCCATACAAAAAAGCTTATGTTTGACGTATTCTGTATAATGTATTACAATTCGACTGTTATCAGTTTCTAGTTTGAAGTTTCGAAGATAATTTTGAACTTTTGAAAAGTACTGTTCGTCGGTAACATCCGGAAGTGATTTTTGTGTAAGCACAAAGATTTGGAAAGTACGTGTGTCCCTGACTAAAGATGCTGATCGTAAAGCTAACAGTTAAACAGTTGGGTACACAACTAGAAGAACAGGAGAAAGATGGCAGCGGGTCAGAGGAGATCCTTCAAGAAAGACTGAATGATGCTCTCAACAAGAATAGAGATGAACCAGAGATATTCCAGTTTTAATCAGCAGAAGAAGCAGTTTTAATGAAAATAATTGATGAAAAATTTGAAAATATTTCTTAACTGATTGAAAAAAACTTGTAGAAAAAATGATAATAAATTTAAAAATGTTTCCAAAAAATTCCATTATATTTCTTAATAAAAGATGAATATAGGCAAAACAATGAGAAATTTGAAGAAGTTTCTAAAATATTCGATACGAAATATTTTAGAAAATACGGAAAAATGTAGAGAATGTTTACGAATTATTAAAAAGTTGTAGATCCTGCTATAAAAGAAGGATCACCGAGAGGCAAAACGACGAAACATCATATAAGATTAAAGTTGCCACCAGTTAATGAGAAGTCTTCTTGGTCCATATTCTTCTTCTTAACGTGCCCTATCAAATCCCCTTGACATTGGCGATTAACATGGCGAAACTGTCTCTGTGTCGAGCTATTCTAAATAGTCGCTCAGCTTTCTTTATTCCTGTCCACTCCCTGATATTCTTCAACCAAGAGGCCTGCTTTCTACCAATTCCTCTTCATCCTTCAATTTTACCCATCATAATAAGTTGAAGAATATTATATCGCTCTCCCCTTACTACGTGTCCAAAATAGGCCATCTTTCTACATTTGATGTTATCAAGCAGCTCGCGAGCAGCATTTGCTCTTTCAAGGACTGCCACATTTGTCAGCATAGCCGTCCATGGAATTTTCAGTATACGTCTGTGCAGCCACATCTCAAGGGCCTCCAGACAATTAATGGTGGATATTTTTAATGTCCATGCTTCGACACCGTATAAGAGGACTGACCAAATGTGACATTTAACCATGCGCTTTCGAAGTTGAAGTTGCAAGTTATCATTACAGAAGAATGACCTCATTTTTAAAAATGTCATGCGGGCTATCTCGATTCTACATTTTATCTCTTGATCTGGATACATATAATCAACATAGAATCGTGCATCTTGATGTATGATGTACTAAACGGCTAAACACCATGTGTTTTGTTTTTGAACAGTTTATGTTTAGGCCAAACTCTCTTTTCACTTTATCAATGGCATTTAAGGCATTGTAATCCATTCATGTGATCACTTAAAATAACTATCGACTGCATATCTGATTGTATTTATTAGAATTCCATTAACTTTCACGCCCCATTCCAAATTATTCAGCGCTTCTTTAAATATTCTATCTGAATATAAATTAAATACCAGTGGGGATAGTATACAACCCTGTCTGACACCTCTTTGTATTTTACATATTTCTGTTGATTTTCCGTTTATGCAAGCTGTCGATGTTTGATGCCAGTATAACTTTTTCTGTGAATCGTATGTCTTGACTATCAACTCCTTTATCTTTTAATATTGTAATAATTTGTGATACTGTACTCGATCAGCGGCCTTTTCATAGTCAATAAATACAGCAAAGACGTCTTTCCTTTGATCTCGACATTTCTGCAGTAATACATTTAGTGCAAAGAGGGCGTCCCGAGTTCCCAGTCCATTTATGAATCCAAATTGTGTTTCATCCTTGTCTTCTTAACATTTATCTCGGATTCTACTGTGGATAATACGTAGAAATATTTTCAAAGTGTGGCTCATAAGGCTTATCATTCTATAATCGTTACAGTTTTTCGGACGTTGTTTTTTTGGTAGTGGTATGAATTCGGACTTAAACCAATCTTCAGGGATATCATATACCTTCGATAATTTAAAGGTATTATGGCATCCAATTATTGAACCGAGTAAGAAAAGGCTGTTTCCTTGGCTGGTGCTTTACTAGTAGATATAATAGGTGTGGACAGTCGTAGCTCAGCGGTGAGATACTGGCTTCATAATCCAGAGCATATGAGTTAAGAATCTCGGTATCAATAACGACATTTTTATTTCTGCGAGCCGTTTACCGTGCTTCGGAGGGCACGTTAAGCCGTTACGCAAACAGGGTTGAATATGCAAATAGCACTGAAACATGTACAAAAGGATCTCTCACGATATTATTATTATTATAAGTATGCTGCTGTTATCCTCAGATCGATTCCGTAGGGTCAAGGCAAATGTTACCAGATATTATTCACTCGATTAAAAAAACGATATGGAGAAGATCATCTCTAACAAGTCTACAAAGCCTAACTAAAAAGTATATTTCAACGAGCAAGCGAAAACGACAAGTTCATATTGGGGATGGGTTTCCTTAGAAAATTTGGGGCTGTATTGAATGTTAAACATGGAGTTCTTGAGTCAATGGTGAATAATTTCCTTTTCATGAAGACAAGGAAGGTGGCCGCTTACTAACTACACTCGACATATCAATACCCGGTAAGAGTGAAAAAATTTTGATGACTTGACTTGATGATACTCTTAAGAGGAAAGTTTAAGGGTAATATTAAGATGTGGACAATATCAAGTTTTTGAAGGCAAAAACTTTATGGAAAAGTATTTGAGATGTCGTTCCTACAATAGATATAAATTTAAAGCAAATTACAATCAAGTTAAGTACAATACTGATCGAAAGTGTGTTCCTGTGGCTGCGATTGGTTCTGAGAATACCAATGAGAAATCCTTGCAATCAAAGTATCCAAAGGAGCTTGTTAAAATGGTCATTAAAACATTCCAATATCTTAATGATGAACGAATGAAAAGGTAAAGTATATGCTGATAGAATTTTAAGATGTTTTTGATGTTGGTAAAAAGGATAAGGGCAAACCAAGTACAGAAACGTATAAAATTAATAAAGGAGAGCTCAGTCAATTGGGAAAAGATATGAAATCCAAGTGATTATTTAAAATATGAACAACCAAGAAGAAATTAAACCATCAAATAGTAGATAGCAACAGTAGTTCTAGTAGAGATGAAAGATGGTTCAATCCGTTTTTGTATTGACTGCCGCCAGCTTAATGCGGTAACTAAAAAAGATAGTAACCCTTTGCCCAGAATAGACGGTAAATTGGATACTCTTTCCACTTGTCGTTGGTTCTTTACACTCGATCTAAAAATTGGATATTCGCAAATAGACATGGAGCCAGCTGATCGGGAGAAAACCGCATTCTCGATAGGATCAAGGCTTTGACAGTTTAGGTTATGCCTTTTGATTTAGGTAATGCTATCGTCACATTTAAAAAGATTAATAGAGGCAATTTATTTATTTATTTATTTATTTGGTTAATTGGTTTAAGTATTTGATGACTTTTATCGTTTTTTATAAATTTTTATAAAGTTTTTTATAAGTTTTATCAGTATGTAGCCTATTTTGTAAGGTATTACACAAACTTCCTGTGAGGTTTACTGGTCCACAATATGTACCTTTTATCATTAAAATCGGTATAGTCGTTCTTGAGTTATAAATGTTGTAACGAAAATCACTAATGACTTTGTTTTATATGTATGGATTTTATTAACAAATTGATCTAATAGTTCACGGACAATATAAAAATTATTCATACAGACTTTAAGGTAGAGAGCTATGAGAAAAGAATCAGTATAAAACGATTTGAAATAAAAAGGATAACAAGGTCTTTACGTTAAAAAAAAATATTAAACATATAATAAATAAAAATTTAAATATTCTGTTAATCTTAATACTTATCTGCAATTTTTTAATCTGTTTGTCTATTACGTAAAATCAAGTATTTATTTTATTGTTCGATGCCAAGATCAATAAAGTAAGTATAGGGCTGAAAGTTAGTGTACCTTTAGATATAAAACTACTTAGGATACTACTGATCTGTTGAAAATATCGTAAAAAGTATTCACATAAAAACTTTTATATGAGAAGAAATTTCATTATTTAAATAGTTTTCTTTTATTTTGGGAGTGGTATTGCCATTAGTGAGCCATCATTTGTTTTGGAAATTTTAGTACATAGTAATAATAAAATAAAGCTTTAATCGGTAAAATTGTAGGGTAGTCCGATCTTTCAAATAAATGCGCACCTATAAAATGTCTGTCTAAACCTCTTTTTGTTTGACAATCCTTAGTTTGTAAATATTGCATACTGTCTTTTAGACATCCGAATGCCCAAAAAGAATCGTCTAATTAAAATTAAAGTTTTTTTTAAGTTTTGTCTTTAGTAATGAATGAAAATATGGACAAACACAAAAATAGCAGGTAACATTTTTTTAATTAACCACTCTTCATAGTTCTATGGTCCTTATGAGAATAACAAATCTGTAACAACTTTATGGGCGAATTTGCCTTCAGTATTCAACGAAATGTAATTAGAATAAACCATTACCGATACTTAACAATTAACCCAATCTGGTTCCAAGTGGACCGACAAAACGACAGTTCATAGATGGCATTGAATTCACGTGACTTTGCTTTATAAATTTTTTGTATGCTTTATCCATAAAATGGTAAGTATTTCTAAGCTTAAAAAGTGGTTTGATGTGAGAATAATAAATGATATTTTCAAATAATAAAAAAATTAAAATCAATATAAAAAATTTACCTTGGTCATATTTATTATTATCATTATGTGGATGTAAAAAAAATTACCCATGTTAAAATAATAAGTATATTTCTTAAACACTTCACTGACCACTGCACATTTTAAAAGGGTAACATATCCTTCTAATTACGAATAAGCACATGAACTGCATTCCAGGACTGGTTCTGGACTGAAGTAGGAACCCATGAGGGACACCATAACAAGGAAACCATAACAGATTTCTCAAAAAACACAAAAACTACCAACATCTATATTGACAAAGTGGTGTTCTTTCAAAAGAAGATCCGCGTTAGAATTGAGGTCTCGAACGCGATCTCAACTGGCCCTCAAGGAAAATTTGGATTACAACGCATCGACGATTTCTCAAAGATAAAATTATCGTGGAATTTTGTTTATTATCGACGAAGCTTTTGAGAAGTGCTCCTCTTCAAAAACCTCAAGACGCAATTTGAATTTATTAAAACGGAATATTTATAATATTAAGCGTGAAAAAATGAAATACAAAAAAATGAAAAAAAAAAAATATTTATAACAAATTCGTGATTGTTAATTGCAAAAAGTTGTTCGTTAAGAGAAATTCGTTATTTTCATATTTAAACGAGATGAGCTGATTATCCCACCAATTTTTATATTGAAGATTCCTTTTAGAAGACATTTTAAATAGAATAATTAGTAAACTAATTAAAATTTGATTTTTTATTTAAATACAAGGCATCTGCCTTTTATTTGACCGAGCACATGTTTTATTAAATCTTACCCTAGTACTTACGTCCTAGAGCATATTCAGGGGCATTTCGTCAAAATTAGGCTATCCAACAATATATGGAGAATGTTATAAACATTAAATGATACATTAACACAACACGACAAGGACAAACAGTTTAAAAATTATTAAAAATCGACGAAGCTACATATTATTGGGTGGCATCAGGAGAGAGAATCAGAAAGTTTCTCACAACAATTTTTTTGTCGTTCTAGCAGCACATTTTCTATAGCTGTTCTTCAGATTTTCGAAGAATTTCAGCGGTTTTCTAAAGATTAAAGAAAAGCGGTTTTCTTTTATTGACCACTGATTCATATTTAGCGAGCAAATGCATCCATAGAATGTTTATTTTCCTTCACTTGACTGTGAATAATTGCGCTTGGTATACACTGAGCACCTTATACCAGTAAATTTAGAAGGCTGTTGCTTTAGAAGAAAAGTTTTTTGACCTTTGAAGGTTTTTTGACCTGTGATTTTTTAATCTTTGCTATTTATTTAAAATTATCATTGATCAAACTTTCGTTAAATTTGTCCGGAACTGGTTTTTCATAAGGATAACTGTGGGGTCCTTTATTAAAAGATAACTTCTAAGTTAAGTTTTCAAATTGGTTAACCATTTATGCTTATTATAATGCTAATTCTAATTTCAACGGTTCTTTTAAATTATTCAGGAGTAATTAAATTGGATGATAAAGATCTTCTTCTTAAGGTGCCCTCTCCATTACTGAAGATTCGCCATAACTACAGCAAATTTCTCTCTATCTTGAGCTGTTCTTAGTATCGAATGTGTGTCCATACCTGTCCAGTCCCTTACATTCTTCAACCAGGAGCAGTTTCTTCTTCCTAGACCTCTTCTTCCTTCCACTTTCCCTTCCATTATAAGTCGTAGGACTTATCTCGTAGGATAACTCGTTTTCCTGTTTTTTACAATATTAATGAGTTCTCTTTCAGTACCCATTCTTCTTAGCACCTCGTTGTTGGTCACATGCTCTGTCCAAGAGATCTTCAGCATCCTTCGAAAAACCCACACTTCAAAGACTTCTACACGCCTCAAACTTGTAATTCCGAGAGTCCATGTTTCCACTTCGTATAGCAATATGGAATAAATAAACGTTTATTAGGAATAACGAGCACGTATTTCGACCTCGTGGTTAAGATCGTTTGTTATCCAGCAACGAAGATACTGGAATCTTTGTACTGGTTCTATATGTTTGTTATAGATACGAATATTAATGTCGACATTTGGTGCACGTGTAACAGCCATTACTTTTGTTTTATTTGTTTTTATATTTAGTCCCAAGCTAATAATAGTCCCATGATAAAGATAACCTACAACAATTACTTTAAGCTACCTATCATTATCATCATCATCTTTATCATCATTCAATCTTCGCTTATCCACTGCTGGACATAGATCTCTCTCATAATTTTCCATCTATTTCGATCTTGTGTCTCTTGTATCTAATTCCTATGACAACATTTTAGATCGTCAGTCCAACGTGTTGGTGGACGACCTCTGCTTCGGTAGGCATCATCTCTTGGTCTCCATTCCAGTATCCGCTTACTACCTATACAGGTTTCAAAACATTGCAGAACAATGTAATATGGTTATATCTATTGAGAAGATACATTTACTAACGATTAACAAAGAACCTAACAGATGTAAACTAGCGGCAAATAACCAAAGTGTTGAGCAAGTTATGAACTTCAAATATTTAGGAGTCTACATTACCAAGCAGAGTAGCAATATTATTTGGATTGGTGGGTGATCAAATTATTACCCAATAAAATTCAATTTTTTTACAAAAAGAGTATATAATTGTGCTGTATAATATATTAATGCGTTTGTTTCCATTTTATTATCTTGTAAGACTTTATAAAAGTACAATAAATAGTCTGAGAATAGTGGCAAAACAGCGGGCGTGGCAATATGTGACGCAGATGCCATTTTTGGTCACCGCTGTCCAGCCTAGGTTGCGACTTGTGTACTTATTATTTTGTATTCTTGATGTTTAGAGTTATAATAAATTGTTTCCAATACTTTTTAGCGATATTATGATAGTCGTATACTATTTTAAAACATTTTGTATGTTCGTTATTATTAACGAATTATAAACGTTCATTATTATTAATTAATGTTGGTACGTTACACCAGTGGTACCAGAACATCATGAGAAAAGCCAAAGACATCTCATCCAGGGAATTAGTGAAAATTAAAAGCTTTTTGTTGAACACTTATCACTTTAAGAGAAAAATAGCATTAATTTTTAAAGTTTCAATAGCAAATGTGGACCGTATAAAATAAACTTGACAAAAATTTGGATTTGTCCCCACGGGGCGAACAAAAATGTGCTCGAAAAAAAAAAAATTACAATGCCATGAGATGAAAGAAAAATTCGAGATATTGTCTTGGCAAACAGAAAACAACCTCGAAGGATTTTAACGAAAATGGTGCAAGAGTCTAGTATCAATACTTTACCAATGACAGCTCGTCGGCATATAAAGGATTTGGGGACCTGTCGCCCTGCAAAAAATGCTCACATCAGCCATGAAGAAAAAAAGGCTCCAATTGGTTAAAGATTGGATCATTGATGAGTGGAATCAGGTAAATAACAATACCTTTTTTAAACTTTGAGGGTATACAAGGCAACTATCGAACACGGTGATTAATTTAATCTTGCCCAAGTACTTTCAATCAATAGATCATCTTCAGGGGCATTTCGTCAATTGTGGACTATCCGACATAGTAGAATGTCATAAATTTAAATCTACTATGTCGGATAGTCCACAATTGACGAAATGCCCCTGAAGATGATCTATTGATTGAAAGTACTTGGGCAAGATTAAATTAATCACCGTGTTCGATAGTTGCCTTGTATACCCTCAAAGTTTAATTATTCGAACATTCAACCTTATATTGAATACCTTTTTTCTTGTAGTTTATAGTTGATCAATTTGTTTGCGATTCTAAAATAATATTAATATTCCAGGTTTGTTTTTCGGATGAATTTACTGCGCAGATTTTGATGAATAGAGCTAAATTTGTCAGGGGAAGACATGGGGTAAAAAACAAAGCGAATTGTATTGTGAGAATGGTGTCACCTCCTGAGCATCATGGTGTGGTCTATCATAAGTATTCAAGAAACTGGTAAAGTCGACATTGTCGAAAGAACAATGCGACAGGACTAGTAATTAAGAATACTGCACACAAAAATGCTTCCCCAGGTCCATGAGTGATTATCGAATAATCGTTTCACATTTATCCATGACTGGGCGCCTTTTCACCAGGCAAAAACTTTTACAAAATTCCTTGCTGATAACCAAATAAAGTTGGTCGACTGGCCTGGCAATTCGACAGATCTGAATCCAATGGAAAATCTTTGGAATTTCATGAACAAAAATTGTTTATTGAAATTATAACCACTAAACGTCAATTGATCAAGCATTTATTATCAATATGGCACAAGAGTGGAAAAATTCCACAAAATTGCCAGTAATGCATACAAAGTATGCCAAGAACGAACCAAGCAGTCATTGCTGGAAAAGGTGACATCACCAAGTACCTATACCAAGCACCTAGACTGAAGGCATAATTTTAAGTGTTTTCATATAATAACCCGCTTCTTTTTTAAAATTTATAAACTTTATTAGGTTCTAAATTACAGTAAAGCAGAATTCACTACAAAAATATGTTTTACAGCTTAATTACATGACATTATGAAACAAAAAGTAAAATTGTATGGGGTGGCTCTAATAATTTGATCACCCACTATACTTGATATTATCTGGAGTAACAAGTAAGTGAGTATAGGAAGTAAAGTAAGGATATATAAGACCTGCGTAAGACTAGGAATGACCTATGTGATCAAAACTAGAGCTGCTACCAAGAATTTCCTCAAAATTCTCAATGAGAACACTAAGAACTATTGCTGATTAACAATCTTCGAGATTTAAAAAGAAATGAGTATATAAGTGAACAATTCGGCGTCTGTGACGCCATAGACAGAGACAGAGGCATTGTAGAGACCAAATCAATAGAATGGACGATGAGAGGCTCGCAAAAATTGTAAGGTCCAAAAAACTCTGGGCCTTCTAGGAGACCTCAAAAACAATGTGCGAGAGCTGGACATCGGAGACCCAAGACTGAGTTGTAATAATAAATAGTACTCAGTCCTAAATTATTTTATTTCGAAAGTCTAAGAATAAACCGTTTTTAAAAATCTTCCAAGCTTAAAAAAGCTTATTTTTGGTAATTTTGACGTTTTTATAAATGTATAACCAATCATCCCAACTAAGCTAAACTTTTGTGGTCAATAATGAACTAATTATGTCCAAATTAATATTGTTATACACAAGAAAACATCTGTAGCATATTTCTTGCGTCACTAGTCTCTGAATAAATATTCTAAGCGAATTTTAGAGAATATTATGTTCTATAATATAATATTATATTAAATAATATTAATTGTTTCTGATGACTAACGTCGGCGAGTCGTTTCTGTAATACATTTTTGGAACGCAGTGAAACTAAAGAATCTTAAGTTTAAAAAAATGTGACGGTATGCAGTAAGTGAATTTAAGTTTTCGTTTTCTTGTATATAAAATTTCTAAGATTATTTGGACGTAAATAATTTCAGACAAACGTTGACAAAGTTTATGATAAAAAATCTTGAGCTATGTACAATATTCTCATTGACTTTATTAGCTATCGTAAATCTAAACTTCCCGAAACTCTTCTGTACCGAAAAATATCATCAATTTTCTCTGTTAGTTACTTAAATATGACATATATTAATAATGTTTTTGGCCTTTCGTACGATTAGTCTGGAGCATTACCAATACAACGTCGCCATGTTTAGGGTTAGTTAAATATTTGTCGATTTCGGAAAAAATGAATTCAATTAAGTTAGGTCAAGTTGATGGCCGTCATTACAACGTCTTTATTCTTAGGTTTGTTGCAAAAGTAAGACAAAGTTAATAAGTTTAATAAATTTTATGTAATTTGATATATTAGGCAGATATGTGATGTACGTTAGTTAAAATTTGTGGATATAGCGTTCTCATGTTAAATATTATAGTATTTATCATAATATAATTCAGTAATTTATTTTTCCGCAAATCGCCAGGAAATTTTGACATTCCTGTCAAAATTTCTTGAAGAAAAAGTCAGGACTTCCTGACAGAAAAATCGGTCACTGTTCATATTTTCTGGTCTTAACGAAACATACTTTCGATAAACATTCAAGTAGATCTGATTAATTACAAATGATCTTGGTTTGTTGGTTTTCGAATCAGGTATGCTGATTAAAAGCTTAGATTCTAAGTCTTCTATATCGTGTACAGTCATTCGTACTAACTCATCCATTCTACAGGCCCCAGAAATACCAAATATTACAGCCACCTAAAAAATAAATAAAGCTATAATCTAAATAGAAATTAAAACCTTGTAAATTACCTTAATCATTAAATTTTCTTTATCTGGAGCTTCCTAGATAAATTTTTCAATTTCTTCCTTCGTTAAAATCTTAGATTTCTTTGCCCTATAACCTTGAGCTTGCCGTTTCAATAAAGAACGAAGTTTTGAGTATGTAGATATATCTACATTGTGTTTAAGTGCAAGAGTTGACTTCAGCATTGAATAATTGGCCCATAATGTTGAAGATTTCATCTTCAAACAAAGGTCTAGGAAGTATGCCATTACAACATTTTCTGAGAAAGAACTCGTATTTTTACTCATGCGATAATCCATAAAACGTCTGTATGCATTTTCGTACTTTTCTCTTGATTTCTTTGGCAATAATTCTAATGAAGCAGTATTCACTGCCTCAACCAGCTCTGGAGGAGTCCCAGGAATGGAAATTTCATCATCACCTATCATTTTACTGTCGATAACACCAGCAATTAAATTTATAAGCGTCAAGTTTGACAATTCAACCTCAATACGTTTCCATAGTAACCCAAGTAATTTTATTAGGAATTTCAAAGCACCATTTATTTGGGAATAAAATTATCGCGTTTTTTTTAAATCAATCAATATCTGTCGAATTTTAAACGATTTGCGGAAAAATGGTATGTTTACCTCGTAGGAAAAGCCACATTCCTGGACTCTGTGTTGCTAAGTCTCAGCTTGCGCCTCGACTTAGCAATCTTCACAGTCGTCCAGGAATGTTAAGCTTTTCCTACCCGGTAAACAATGTACTATATTTAGCGTGTGGCTTTATCAGAGATATGCAATAGTCTGATTTACGCAAAGTCTGATTTAGTTGAGCGTCACTAACTTTTAGTGTGCGTGGTGTTGACCCACACGGAGCCGCACCAGTGCTGTCGATCTAATTCGTCGATTTTTTAAGTTTTGCAGTCGACTTTGTTAGATCTTCTTTTAAGCTTAGCGTTCTATCTAGTGTCACACCTAGGTATTTTCAGTGTTTAGTCTGGCTGAGGAGTCTGTCTTCAAAATGAATTTTTAATTGGTAGTTGGTCAGTCTGTTGTTTAAATGAAATGGCGATAGTTCCGTATTTAAGTGATTTTTGGTATTTACAGGTTAAACTATAATTATTATTTTATCAATCTTTAATAAATAAAATTTCTACATAAAGTATTGCATGTAAAGTACGTACCTCCTATTGGCGGGATACGGACAATAATACATTGACTTATAGGACAAACATTGTAATGGGAATCATGACATGTAGTTGCATTGGTGGTATGTTGGCTAAATTGTACAGGACATAATTCTGTGTTGTTACTGCTACTGGTTGATACTGATAAAATCAGTAACGTATTAGTATGAAGATAAATATAGCGTTCCAATGTAAGTAGTAACAAATAATTAACAAACCCACAGCCACCTTTACTTCCAAGCGATGAAGTAGAAATTTGGCAACAACGCGTGGTAGTCCGACTGTGGTTTGTTTTGGTTTAAAATTTCATATAGGAGGGCTTGTAAAGTTTGTTGAATTTATTGTTTTTTGAACTTTATTCGAATGTTTTATTTGTAAATTTTGTTTAAGTCAATTAGAAAATATTGTTCTGAAGCTATTTTCTTGTGGCATTGTAAATTAATTACTATTTGTATGTAAACATGCATGTTTACATATTTGAGATCTAAATGGGATAATGAACATAGGGTTCAATGGAATAATTCAAATATAGTCCAAAAAGAAACGGATGGTAAAAAAAGAAAAATCAAAGAAGCGGCTCTAATTATGCTAAATGGGGCCAATTGTGTCGCAAATTCCTCGGCAGAATGTAGTAGGATCTGGTTACCAATATTGAAAGAGGAAGTTATTAATAAAAAAATACCAGTATTAGTAAGTCAGTAACATATAGAGGATCCATCATTTATGTTTTTTAAATAACGTAACATATAAAATCAGAATTTTGATGTTTGTTGAAGGTAAACTAAATTCACGAACAAATACTTACAATGTCGGGATAGTATTATGAGGTTTTTTTCCTGGTTTTTTCCTCATAATTTACTATGGAATCACTAACAGGAGAATTTAACTGTCATCATATCATGTGTTTGTCTTTTTAAAGACGAATTACATGCTATGATTTTTTCTGACGGATATTCTCAAGTTAAAGTTGATTTCATGTAATCGAATGAACTATCTTATAAGTAAAGTCGTCCCAGGAGCGCAACTCAACAATATTGGCAATATCATTTTAAAGTCGTCTACTTTAAAATGCATAATGTATGTCTGAATTGTCAATATAAATGAGTCAGATAAAATTAAATTATTAGAAGAATTTTTTCACTATGTAACAAAAAAACAAAATTTGTTTAATTTACTATTTGTATTTTGAGAACGATTTCCGAATTGGAAATTGAAACGTCAATAAACGTATTTTTATATTTAATTGTGGCTTATTCCCAGTTATAAATAGTAATCAATTAGAAAATATTAATATAACTGAAATTTCATTAAATTTAGAACTTTTAGAAGAACGACAATTTAAAAGGCAAGTATAAATATAACCTACAAAACAAACTGAAAATAATAATACTTTTGCTTCTTGTTACAAAATATATAAACTAAAAACAACAATAATAATACTTTTGTTTTTTGTTACAGATGCTCTGGCATTGTTATATACCTGGTTGCAAAACCAATTATGTCAGTACTTTAAAAACGAAACAGGCAGAAAGTATGTTTTGGTTTCCCAAAGATCCCCAAAGAAGGTATACTGGGTTATGCTCTATTCATAGAGAAGGCTGTACAATTACCAAATCTTCCGTAGTATGTGCCAAACATTTTCATGAAGATGATATTCAGCGGACTGAACAATGAGAAGATAAAGATGGAAATGTACACATTGAAAAGTTAATATTTCCCAAATTAATAGGCAATGCAGTTCCTAATATATTTCCTGAAGTACCATCATATGTAACTGTTCATCGTACTAAAGAAAGAAGGAATCCCGAAGACAGAAGAAACTTTTTGCATAAGAAGAGGGAACAAGAGATAACATAATTATGTCAATTAGACTTAGACAATAATATCCCATTGAAAAACTGGACAAGTAAAATTACAAGTGACTGTGTATATTTCTATGTATTAAACATTAATCAGTTGGGACACAAGTGTGATAATATTTGTGTAATATGTAGTGTAATAGTTAGCAGTAATTTTAGTATAATCGTCAATGTAGGTAAGAATAGATTAAGTGGTAATGATTTGAAATGGATTTTAGAATATAGTAAATTAACAAGATGGTCACAATTAGGGAACTTACTTTCTCATTTGGATCTGCTTTTTAGATAAGTGATAACAAATTTGAGTATTACATTCAAAAATCTTTTGAGAATATAGGCTATTTTAAATCGATATACAAGTTATAAATGGTATGTTACATTCAACACATTTTTCATGTATACCTCTTTTAACTTGGTCTATATGACAACAAACCTATTCATATTTAAAATTGCTACTTATATCTAAATATGAAATATTGTTATTTATATTGTTATTGTTATAGATATTATATCATATCTAAATATGATATATTGTATATCTAAATATGAAAATTCAACAAAAGTTATAAGTAAATGGTAAAATATTTAATTTTCAATTAGATTAATTTAGAACCATATTTATATTGTGTCTGATTTCTTAGGATGAATTTTTTAATCATAATAGTTACACTAAGTTTTTACTTAGCACATATTTTATATCTTTTGTATTTTTAATAGTCTTTTTAAATGTCGTGTTAATGTATTGTATTATTTATATGCTTAAGTACTTAATATTTAAAATTTCTAGAGATTCTTGACTGCATTTGATTGTAAGATTAACTGTTTGACACTGTATTTTAAGTGCAATAAATTTTACTCTAGTGATTATTTTATTGATAATATAACCTAAATAATAATAAAACTTTATATATATTTACTAGGTATATATAAGGTTTTATTAATTTAATTTCCCTAAAAATATTTCTGTAATAAATTGAAGTTTTCAAAATATCAGTTTCCTAAAATTCAAATTAGTTTAATATTCTTCTGGTAGACCTTACAGCTGATTATCGGACTACCGACGTCATAGAATGCAGTGTTGCTTTTTTTACTTCATGGCTTGGAAGTAAAGGTGGCTGTGACAAACCCCCTATACATCCCTTGTTTACCTAATGGCGATCTTTTAATAACAGATCGCGATTTCATATACTTAAGTATATAATTTCTATACAAATAGTATATGTTAAAATATGAATTATAAAATAAACTAAGATAATAAAACATAGTCAGAAACTCACTGCTCCTGTCACACAAGAAAGACACTAAAATAAATATTTATGAAAACTTTTAAGCTTATGGATTACGCATTCTGTATTTTAAAGATATCTAGATTAAGAAAAGGGGTTTTAATGGAGTAGTGATGCGCGTCATAAGGTGTTGCTTCCAGATAACACCTCTAGCCTCTCCTACTCAATTCCTATCCTCACCTCCGAGAAGTGTGATCCGGATCACACGGATGAACCCCGGTAAACCTGAGCAACCCTACTGGAGACTGGGTAACCAACCCCAGTGAAAGGTAGGGTCAGGGCTGACGAGGAAGGGAGAAATGGTCCTCCGAAAAGGGGGTTGGGCATGAGGCTAACTCCCTCATCCCATAAAAACCTATTGTTACGAAATCTCGAGATAGAAAAGCCGGACTTAATTCAAGACGACGACCCACGCACCAAACTAAGGACAATGATTTAAAGATCAGTACTTGGAATGTAAGAACGCTGTATAGGACAGCGGGACTGAAGCTGTTGCAAGATCAACTCCTGGACAGGAACCGGCATTTTGCAGAAAAAAGAACATGATATATATTACAGCTGCAACCCGAACCGACATGAGTTCGGAACCGCGTTCCTAGTATCAAAGAGAATCAAAAATTTTATTATTGGTTTTAAAGCCATAAATGATCGGTTATGCATCCTTCGAATAAAAGGAAAATTTTTCAACATATGCCTAATCAACGTGCACGCGCCAACCGAGGAAAAAGACGAAGAAATTAAAGATCTATTTTACGAAGATCTCGAAAGAGCATATGATAACTGTGCCAAAAACGATATTAAAATAATCATTGGAGACATGAACGCCCAGATAGGAAAAGAGATATGCTACCAAGATTATATTGGTAAACATAGCCTTCACGACGTTACTAATGACAATGGTTTAAGGCTTATTAGTCTGTCAGCTTCCAAAGATTTAATTGTGGGAAGTACATGTTTTAATCACAAGAATATCCATAAAGCCACTTGGATATCACCAAATGGACACACCACAAATCAAATCGACCATGTTATAATTGACAGAAGGCACTTTACAAACCTAATGGACGTAAGAAGTTACAGAGGAGCAAATATTGACTCAGATCATTTTATGGTAGGGGCCAAGTTACGACAAAGAATTTCCAATGCCAAGAAAGAACGGGGCACTAGACAAGTAAAATATAATTTACATAGGCTAAAAAATGAAAACAAGGAGAAACAGTTCCAGTCACATATAAAAGAAACCCTAGAACACACCTGGGCAGTCGACCAGTCAAGCACGGAAATGTGGAACAACTGCAAGGAGGCTCTGAAATTAGCAGCCAAAAGCACATTGGGAATATCCCGAACCCAAGAAAGAAACGACTGGTTCGACCAAGACTGCAAAAAAATAACAGACGAGAAGAACGAGGCGTTTAGGACCATGCAACAACGAAAAACTAGAACAACAATAGATAGATACAAAAAGTTAAGGAGAGAGGAAAAACGCTTACACCGAAAAAAAGAAACGATACTCGGAAAATGACATGTTAGAACGGCTCGAAAGCCATATGAGTCACGGAGAAACAAGAAAGTTCTACCATCAAATACATAGTATTAGAAAAGAATTCAAACCAAGAATCAACTATTGTAAGGATAAGGAAGGCAACTTACTTACCAACAAAGAGGACATCCTTTTACGATGGGTAGAGCTTTTTAATGTCGCCTTAGAAAAAGTTGTATAAGACGCTAATTTAGATAGCAGGGGAACAATATTTAATAGGTCAGTCCAAATTCTAGCATATGCAGACGACGTGGACATTATAACAAGAACTAGGGCGAGAACTGCGGAAATCCTACATATAAATCAAAATAAAACCAAATTCATGGCGACTAACACAAACACAAGAGCTGGAAATGTTGACACAAATTTAATCATCAATGACCAAAACTTCGAAGCAGTCAATGAGTTCATATATCCTGGGAAATCGGTTAACCCCAATAATAATACATCTGAGGAAATAAAAAGGCGAATAATAATTGCAAACAGGTGTTATTATGGTCTATCAAAGTACTTAGCTAACAAACGTCTGTCTCAAAAAACTCGTATAAGGCTGTATAGAACACTGATAGTCCCTGTTCTCACATACGGATCAGAGGCATGGACGCTAGCGAAAACAGATGAATCCGCTCTATCCATTTTTGAAAGAAAGGTGCTACGCAAGATATTTGGAGCGGTCTGTGAGAACGGAATATGGAGGCGTAGATATAACTTCGAACTGCAGAATATCTACAAGCATACGTTTGGTGGTAAAGATATTACCACTATAATTAAGCGAAACCGCCTGAAGTGGGCAGAACGTGTAGCCCGGGCCCCTGAATCGATCATGATAAAAAAGATTCTAACAGCGCAACCTGTGGGAATGAGACGACGGGGTAGACCAAAGCTGAGGTGGATGGATGGGGTAACACAAGATGCGGAGAAGATCGGAGTCGGCAACTGGAAAATTCAAGCAAGGGACAGAACAGAATGGCGTAGAAAGCTTGAGAAGGTCGAGGCCCTCTAAGGGCTGTAACACCAAGATCATGATGAAGATTAAGAAAAGCATATGGAGCGCCTCAAAAAATAAGGAAAGGTAAAGCAGTTGGACTCCTGGAAAAGTGTGGACAGCTTTAGGAGAGACAGGAACAAGTTGGCTAACAGGTTTATTTAAGAGAACTATAGAAGAAGGACAAATGCCAAACAAACGATGAAGCAGTACCAGTAGCTGTTTATAAAAACAAGGAAAATATACAACAACGCACAAACTGCAGGATCATAGAACTTTTTTGTTAAACCTTGGAAATAATATCTTTTTATGATAGTTCCGATGGTTCCGAGAGGTTCTGTGGTATGCGAGCAATAATGTATGAGGAAGTAGCAACTAGAACATTAGGACATAAATTTCATGTGAAAGTAGAATATCTCCAAAGCTCGATGCTTAGGCCTTATTTATTTCTAATAACTAATATTAGATCAGATAGTTGAACTAAAGGGAATATTCGCTGATGCTTGATGTATGGCAATAAAAGAGTAAGCATGAAATACTGAAAGTGATTTGAAAAAATAACTAGAATAGTGGATACATGCTCTTGAGAAAAAATATTTAAAACTAGGTAGGGCAAAACAAAGCATGTAGAATTTCCATTAAAAGATTGAGTTTTCCGGAATGAACTAAAAATAGGTAATTTTCATTGCCATTGTTGTTATTCATTGGCAAAAAATGTAGTAATCAATTTTAAGAATTCAACTATAGTGTATTTTTATGTATGAGAGAGTAATAAAACAATAAATTATGTATGCAAATCCCTAAACTGTTGATACGGGTGACTCAATGAAAAACAGATATTTGTCAACAAGTTTACAGAAGTATATAGGAAAACAATTTTAAATTGAGTATGACCACCAGGTATAAAGGTTGGAGCAGACTAGAATATAATAGTTGTGAGGGTTACTAATCCCTAAATAAGGTTGCCAGTGTCCGAGTGATGGAGGTTAACAGGTACTAATGAATTTGCAAGAAATGTAAGATGTTTATTTTATTGGTTATATATAACCAATAAAAGTTTAATAAGTACCTACCTATTTGCAAAATAAAGTTTAATTTTTTAGATAAAATAAAACGTTTTATTTTATCTGAAATGAGTGCATTCCACGAAGTAAGGGTTTCAACAATCAAACATTTAATTCTTTTTTTCCAGGAATCTACGACAGTAATTGACTAGATAATTACCTTCTAAACTTATTCCACAGAAAATGTGATAGTGGGTTTTTCCATTTTGTAGGAAGGTCCAAGTGGCGTATTCAAAATTCTTAACAGTTCACTAAAAGTAGGTACTTCAGTTGCAAGCTGCAGTTTATTGTGTATACTAGTGTTATGGAAAATTTGGAAGTGCCGTGTAAACGCAGAAAAATTAGTCCTTTAACAGTTAATGAAAAAACATTAATATTTAATTGTTTTAAATCATTTACAGACAAACGTTTATGTGAAAGTGTTGATGAGACCGTTGAGTTAGTTAGCAGTACCCTTGGTGTTGGGAAATCTACGATTTACAGAGTTATTAAAGAAGAGAAATGTGGTAGTTTTCAAATGCCACGTAATGCTCCAGGGAAACCAAAATTTCAAATAGAATATCATTTTAAAGAAGGACTTCAACGGAAAGTGCATGAATTCTTCTTTAGACAAGAATTTCCAACATTGGATAAAGTTCTTGTCTCAGTTCGAGATGATAAGGATTACCCAGAAATGAGTCGAAGTAGGTTATGAAAACTTTTAAAAGAAATAGGCTTCCGCTGGAAAAAGAATCCCAGAAAGTCTATTTTATTAGAAAGAAGCGATATTGTCGTATGGAGAAGACATTTTCTAAGAACCATAAAGGAAATAAGAAACCAAAAAAGAAAAATATTTTATCTTGATGAAACATGGATCAACGAGGGTCATACACCAAATAAATTTTGGCAGGATGAAACTGTTACAAGTCAAAGGCACGCTTTTGTAAATAACTTATCTACTGGTTTAAACCCACCATCAGGAAAGGGACGCAGGCTGATAATAGTACACATTGGCAGTTCAGACGGTTTTGTTGAAGGTGGTTTATTAACTTTTGAATCAACTCGTACCGGTGACTACCATGAAGACATGAACGCTGATGTCTTTCAAGAATGGTTCGAACAAATGATAGATCTTCTTCCTAAGAACTGTGTAATAGTAATGGATAATGCAAGTTATCACTCCAGACTTATAGAAGGACTGCCCACAACCAAGTGGTTCAAAAAAGACTTGCAGAATTGGCTGAGTTCAAAAAATATTACGTACAATCCCGGATCTATAAGAAAGGAACTTTATTCGTTGTGTGCCCTTCATAAAGAAAAATTTAAAAAATACGAAATTAATGAAATTGCCAAAAATCGTGGAATGACAGTACTTAGATCCCCACCATATTATTGTGAATTAAACCCGATTGAACTGGATGGGCACAGATAAAGAGTGAAGTTTCAAGAAAAAATACTACTTTTAAAATTCATGATGTTAAACAGTTGTTTTTGGAGGCCGTAAATAATGTAAAACCTGTAAACTGGGAAAAGACAAGTAAATCACACTATCAAAGAAGAGGAAAAAATGTGGAAGCTGGACAATATTACTGATAAAATGATCGAGCCAGTTATTATAAATCTTGGTTCTGAAAGTTTATCTTCTGAATCTGATTTGGATTTGTAACAAGTAGCTGTAAGTTTTATATTAATATTTTTATTCATCTATTTAACATACCTTAGACGGTTTTAAAAACTCTTTTTCTCTTTTGTAATTTTTAAAAATTAAAAAAAATGTGAATTTTTTAAAACCCTTTTTAATTTAGGCCAGTCAGTTCTAATATAGTGTGTGATAAAAGAGGTCACTTTTGTTTACATACACATAACACTGAAATAATTCATTTATTTTTTACAATTATTCAAAGTAATTTTTCAATTAATCTTGAGCACGCCCATGGAGTGGTCGAAGGTACCAGTTAAAATTATGCTAATTACTCTCTCGTTCATAAAAATAAACTATAGAAAATTGCTTTGCAACCATATTTTTTATATAAAATACCAATCTATTCTAATTGAATTAAAAAAAGTAACAATATTAAAAATTATTTTCAATTCTTAGATATAAATTGATTAGCAAGTTCATTGGATATGTAGTTTTCAATTCAAAACTGGATTTTCTCCAACTGTTCTGTACCATTCATATACAATCCCATTATTAATTTATTACCAGATCCCGAGTTTAACGGAAGTAACTGAAAATAACTTTTGGAACACCTTTGGTGTTAAAGTTGTGCAGGACCGTTTCTTATACAAACTAATATAATATTTATAATAAAATAAGTTAAATGTTGTGATATTTATCTAGATTTATTTAAAATTAAATAATTTATGTAAATTTATTCTTTTTCGTCTTTCTCACTTCTCTTCATTTTTTCTGTAGTGGTCCCGCTGCTGCCACAGTCGGATTCCCAGACTTCTTAGGTCATCCTACATACCATCTGTATATCTAAGTCGGGGTCTTTCTCTACTCCAAATGTAAAATTTGAAAATCATTTTCTTCATCAATTTTCTCATTTTTCTCATCGCTTATTTGGAAAGTTTTAACGAAACTGCTACCATTATCTATTAATGTCGTCACAATTTTATTTTCTGTTAAATTCAATTCTAAATTTACATCTTCTGGTATTTAAGCTCTGCTTCTGTGGGAGTGAATACCTTTAAACCTAATGTACATAGTAGTTTTTAAATATGTGTGTGTGTGTACATCTTATGTGTAGTATGTATAAGACTATTAATTTGTACAGTAGAAAGGCCGAAAAATAAAGGCTGTAGGATGTATTTTCGTTTAAAACATTTTAGAAAAAGGAAAGTTAGTGTAACAATTTATATTTTTGTTATTTTAGTTATTATATGAACTAACTAGGATATTTAAAAATAATACTTGTATTTATATAAAATTATTTTAAAACGAGAAGTGTCATAAAAACTTAAACAGTTGATTCAATATTAATTAGATAATATTTATGACTCAAATTTTGACAATTGTTACTAATCGAATCTTTTATTGACACATAATCTTTTAATTTTTTACTTTTCATTTCATCTCAATATTTTTTTAGTTATTTTTTATGCAGTTGTTAATTTAAAACCTGCTTATAATAAATATATAATAACCAGAGATGAACTGATCGAGAGAAATGAATCGATGACGCCTTCTCGTGACTCTAGTTTCGTGACGTCTGCGTCAGCATTTTACTGTAGAAAAAAAACAACACAATGCCAGCATAGAAATTTGCCTTCAAAAATTTTAAAGACTCAATAACGGTCCTGGATTATACTTTTAACTCTAAAACTTCCAAGGTCGTCTGAATGTTCTCCCGTAGGTACATTACAGAGAAGCCTAGTTTCAAGTAGATTAAACATACCAAACGATACATATATATATATATATATATATATATATATATATATATTTTATATTTATATATATATATATATATATATATATATATATATATATATATATATATGTATGTATGTCATGTGTATAATTTTACAATTTTTTTATTTTCAAGTAAGTTGTAAATAAATAATATGTTTATTTAATGAAATAAAGTAGCTAAGAATTTACACCAACGCTGAGAATATGTAAGGATAAAGAAGGACATATAATAGATATTAGAACATTATCCCTTTATTCAAAAAGTACCGCATAATGCAATACAACTAAAAATATCAAATACTCAGAAAGTAATGGTATATCCTCAGAACTTACTAAATATTGATGAGGTAACGCCCTGCTTATCTTTGAATATAGGATCGTATTAAAAATATTTAGTGGCATCTGTGTAGACGGTATTTCGTAAAGAGGTACAACTTTGATATGTATCCCAAATATAAGCAGATATCTGATTGTAAAGACGTATTATACCTCATAAAAATAGAAAGACGATATATATTACAGATACTATTGCGGAAGAAGATACTACAGATAGAAAACTTATATGGAATGATGGCACAGATATATAATACAAACAAACTAGGTGCTGCAAATACAGTCGCCTTCCTCCAGTGCTGCTTCTTCTTCTTCCTCTTTATAAGCAATTCTGTTTATTTATTGGCGGATTAATACCTCTATGGAAGGTTGTCACTCCATCTTCTATTCTTTTTTCTATTTTGTGTCCATTTATTTATACACTGTATACATTGTATACACTGTATACAAATGTATTTATATATTTTCTTCTGTCTTCGTTTCTCGTGCGACAGTGAAAACTGACGCAAAGCAATACCTGCATCTCTTTCTAATGGGCTGGGTTTATCGACCACGTGACCTAAACATTGGTTAGTTATGTAACATGTTTGATAAACCTGGCAAGTTAGAAAGAGATGTGGGGACTGCTTTGCGTCAGTTTTTTTCTGTCGCACTGAGATGTCTATGAAAGGATGGTTTGGACAAATATGTAAAAAATAGGTGTAGCAAACTGGTAGCGGTTAGCAATACATCGGGTTGATTATCAAAATTAATGATCTTAACTTCAAGATTAATGCTTTACAATAAGTCTGTAGCGCTACTGATGATAAAAGAAGATAAAAAAGGGGACACACATGTGGTTAATATAATATTCTTATAATTAAGGCTTTACACATATGTTTTACAATTTTATCGCGCAAACATTTAAACAGTTCGGATATTTTATTAAAAACGTTCATCTTCACGATCCTTCATATTGAACCGAAGAACGAGATTATTAATACATTAAAATCTTTCAATAATAACAAAATATTGAAATGGCTCGGCCTCTATAAACTTTGAATTGCAGCGTTAGCGGTAAAATAAACAAAAATGTTGCACAACATTGTGAAAACTAAATGTTCGGACCATTCATTTTAGCCAGTGAGATTTTGATTCGAGGATGGAGGGGACGATATTTTTTTATGAGAGATCTCCATGTAGAAGGTAACCGTATGGCGTTATCTTTTTTATTCAGACAATTTGGCCTTTTTTTCTATTTCTATGGATTATCAGATAATTCTTGATTTATAGAATCGGATGGAAGCTATGGTTCTGGAGTTTTCAAAATCAATTTTGTGACCTGTATGAAGATGGTATTGACCTAGAGCTGAAATTGAATTAGAATTGCGAACAGAATGGAATGTTCATAAATCCTATTCTGGATTCTACGATTTTGTTTGGCTTATATAGGATCGTGGACAGTATATACAAGGAATTTCATAAACTTGTGTGCTGTTCATTTGGAATGTTGTCTTTGATTGATCGGATAAGGGATGAAGGTTTTTATTGGGGGATAAATATTTAATATTATTATTTTCCTTGAATTAAGAATTTTGTTGATTTTGTTAGTGACTCCTTTGATGTAAGAAAGACAAGCTTTCGTATTATAAGGGTCTGGTTTTTGGATTGAAATTGAGTGGGAGATTGATGTCTGCGGATGCTTCTATTGATGTGATTTTTGCGGTAACCGTTTTGGAAGAGGGCTTGTTTTAAACAAGAGAGCTGAGCTGGTCTACTTGCATCACCGGAAAGGCGTGAACAAGTTTAAGCTGCTGCATGTGATACCCAAATATATATAAAAATACTTTGTTGCTTGTACCTAAACGTACATAAGGAAAGGAGTTTTGGATTTAAGTTGCAAAGGGAGATGGTTGTATAATTTTTTTGCCGAACATAATATAACTTTATTAACTTAGTGGACGGGATCGGTCAATGCACATCAAAGCTTGAATTTCTGATGGAATAGTCATGATTAGGTCTTTCTGAAAAAACATGTAGGTGACTACGAATTAAGCAAACAGTTTCTAGAATATATAGAAAGGAAAGAGTTAAAATCACGTGATTTTTGAAGTAGCTTCTACAGTGTGTTATTCTACTGAAGCCAAACAGATACCGCATTGCTCTTTTTTGTAATTTAAAAATAACATCAGATTGAATAGCTGTACTAGAATCTTAAAAAGAAAGCCATATCGATGATGAGACTCGAATAAAGAAAAGTATGTTATTTTTGAAGATGCCGAATTGATTTCCTTCGAAACAGATCTTATTGCATAACAGGCTGAAGCTAGTTTTTACTTAAAAAATCGATAATAAGGAACCATTTAAGGTTGCTATCTATAAAAATACCTTGAAATTTTACAGAATCCACGATACTGATCTGGCTGTTATTAAGAAGCAAGGGGCTCCTTTATAGGATAATGCTAGTATCTTATCCACGTTAATAGAGAGTAAATTAGAGTCGGACCAAGTTGTTATTTTAAGCAGATCAGAAGGTATAACAGCATGAAAAGTTGCAATATTAGAGTTCCTCTAGGTAATACTGGTATCATCAGCAAAAAGAAACATTTTCCATCGATTTGAAAAAGTAGAGCATCCAGTACTGAACCTTGTGATACTGAACATACAATTCTTTTGTGACTAGAGTCATTTGCTCTAACTAGTTGTTTCCTATTTCTTAAGAAAGATTGGAACCAATTCAAAGAAATACCTGGAATTCTGTAAAAATTTAGTTTTTTATCAAAATGTCTTGATTTAAATAATCAATCATATGTAAATAATCAATCAATCATATTTTGACTTAATTGTAATTAAAGAAAATTGCTTATTTAAAATAAAGACAAGCTTATCTAAAAAATCACTGAAGTTATAGTCCACGTCCAAAGAGGGAAAGTGACATCCAAAAGTAAAGCACAAATTCTGGAATTAACGAAAGTTCTGAGCGGAGAAAATCCTACCTAAACGTTGGGTTTTTGAGGATTGTTTGTTAAGATTGGTAAACTTGGTATATACTGCTTCATAGTCAGAGAGTCCTGCATTATTAAATTGTAGATCATACATCAAGGGGTGAGAAATCTGAGAAAATATAAAAATTATGGTAAATGTTTATTTTAGTAATTCTTGTAGGGGAATTAACGTGAATGAGCACCATAAGCTGAACTTGCATGATCATACCTAGCAATTGTAGTATATTTTTTAACAAAAAAAAGGCTAGTTAACTTCCAGTCAGTGCTCGGTAACCGCAACTATCGGGGAAATCCTAATTTCTCTAGAAACAAAAATAATTTGTCTGTTGTATATCTTATAGAACGAATATTAATCAGAACCATGCTTAAAATTACAATATGTAAATTTTGGATTATTTTCGAAACTGAGTTTACCCTTTAATTTAATAGTTTATAAAATTAATTAAAATTAATTTTTTTTTCAAGAGAACTTTTGATTTGAAGTTTATTTGACATATTTTTCCGTGTAATATTTGTAATAAATAAAAGTAGTTTATATTTATTTTCTATTTTCTTTCCATAAATTTTAATATCCTAACGCTATTATTTATTTTCACCCTTAAACAGCGACCGGTGAAAACAAATTTTCCAATTACAAAAAAAGTGTAATAATATGTCTAGTAGTCGTTCAAAATACCGGTTTTATTTTCCTGGAAATACAAGCTGATTTGCAAAATGATACAACACATTTTATGTTCCGCACGAAACAAGTTACACGTCAATAATTGGAAATGAAGCCTTTTAAACCGATTTAATCACGATAGGGTTTTTTCTTATTCGATCCTAAACTATAGGAGAGGTGGATTAGCACGGCAGGAAATCCCTCAAATTAAACGAAACTATGCACCGATGTCTGTATATACAAAGTGTATGGTAAGTATCTGTTATAGTCTTTTAAAAATGAAAGTTTATATAAGTCTATTTTTAGACACATTTACATCTGTAAATCATTTCAAAATGACCAGAGCTGCAATATGAGGATTAACAATAGAAAAAGCAAATTAGTAATAAAAATCAAGGTAAGACTGTTAAAAAACATCATAATATCCATAATATCATACAAATCTCTTGCATAGGGACACACATGTATCACCAATAAAAAGGATACACAAGCTGCCCATAACAAAAGCTTAAAAAAGCTACAAATATCCCCTGATACGGAGCTGAACGCTTCCTATTTAGAGATGAGAAAATAAGCGTACTAGAAATGATAAAAGAAAAAAATTATTGTGCGAAAGATATTATGGGAGTTTCATGTGTTTCATAGATGACAGCATAGAAGATCAAAAGAACAAACGTTAGGAAATATCTAATAAAGTCCAGAGCTTTATCTAAATCACGCTCATTTTGAAACCACAAAAAAATTTAAAATTCACTAACAAAAGGTGCAAGATGCAAAAAATACTAGCAAAACCTAGTAAACAAGCAAGAGGGGTCCACTTACTCGAGCCACGAGAAGCCACATTTACAAATTCATCTGGTATATCTTCGAATTCTCTTGCTTTTCCACCGTTTTTTATTCTAGGATTTTTGTTACCCCTTTTTTAACTGTCTTTGAACCATCTAGTTCAAGAGTTTTCGTTGTATGACGACGAATACCTAGAAATTTTGACGTTAAGTTCCTCCTCTGAGCTTTCAGAACTATCTTCAAATATTTGTTTCTTGACTTTTTCTACTTTTTTCACTTCGATTTTATTAATTTTTCTTTTCTTCATATTGCTTCGTTCTTCTATGGCATCTTTTTTAGGTGTATCAGTAGCTATAATACTTTTGCCAGTTCTTCGCGTAGTTTTAGTTTTGTGTTCTCCTGTTTTGGAAAGCCCTTAAATTCATCTGGGCTTTTAAAAATATCTGTGACAGTCTTGCCATTTTTATCGTTCTGTTGATTGCTATTTTCAATACGGGTGTCTAAGGTAGCATCATTTTTACTCACGGATATTTTATTTGTTTATGTTGATGTACTAGGTAGATCGATGGACTTTTTTTGGCTTACATCTTCTATTAAATCGCGAACAGTAACAGCGCTTTGTAGAAAGTCTATATCTGTGAAGACATTGGCATTGTATGGATATATATCAGACTTTTTGAATGCATTTATAATATTGCTCGGTGTGAGAGCTTTTTCATGAGCAAAGCCGACGCACTCAGCTACCTCATATATGGTGAAAAGCTTATCTGGATGTTGCATAATCCAGGTATCTACAGATGCATTATAACACGTTGAGAATGCCTTAAATACCTCCACATCTACTGGTTGCATCTTATTTGTGGAATGAGGAGGAAATTTTAGAATTGTTACTTTGTTGTCTTTGGCCAAATGAAGAACACGAATACTAAGATGACTTTCATAATTGTCATAGATAAAAAGCGATGGATTTTTTTTAGAGCTATTAGAATATTTTATAAAATGCTTTATTAATTCTAAAAAAAGATTAGCATTCATCCACCGACTTGGAGTAGCAATCCCCAACGTTCTTGATAAGGAGCCTCGTAGCATGTGCTCCTTAGATGTACCCTAGGAAAAACCATTGCTGGTGGTAGGTATTGCCGCTTGGCACTAGCGATGCAACAAGTGGTAACCGATGTACCTCTCTTCCCACTTGTTACCTTGCTTCATTCCTTTTTCAGCAACGACCTTTGCTGATTATTGAATCGTCGTAGTCGCAGTCTCATCCAAATTGTAGATTCTTTTTCCGTCAGCAAGCGCATCAGTTCTTCAATATATATTCTTTAAATTTTGGTTAAAAATTGAAACATTATGTCTATTAAATGACGTCGCACGGAATAAACTACATCCTTCGGGGGTGCGAAGCGACAGTCGAACATGTCTTTGGCGAAAACCTCTCTTCCATTTCAGCCCTGCTATGTTTCTTTCATGCCATTTGACAGGAATTTTCTTTTTATTTTCGATTGCCATTTCATAGGCAAGTTTTCTACTATCGTCAACAGACAACCCATAAAACATGCGTGAGTAGCTTATGACATAGTTTTCTAGGGAATCTTCTTCTGCAAACGTAAATACTTTATTAATACTGTAGTTGGGACTCATCCGTATTCGACTAATGTCGTCAACGTCTCTACCTTTCTCAACATATCTAGCCAATGTCTGGAATGGTATATCTTTCAAAGCAGCTACTTTTCTCAAAGATCCTCCTTCTCTGACCAGACTTACTGCTTCTTTTATTGTTTCCTCTGTGCAATTTTCAATTTTTCTTTTCGTTGGATCCATAATTAGCCTACAAAAAAATATTTGGTCACATTTGCCCAACAGCGAGACACTGGCTCACTGTTGGGTGTCGCACTGTTGGGCAATGTAGTCGGTTAGTAGTTAGCCTACTACGTTTACCGCCATGACACTGCCAGTTTAATTCCATCGAATACATTTGGGGTATTATGATAATCATGTAGTGGATACATTGACGATGCAGTTAGGTAAATGTAGCAAGAAGCTCTTAAAACTACAACTCCAGAAATATGGGCCAAAACTGTGAATAAATGTGAAAAATTATTAGAAGAGTGATGGATCCGGGAAAATAAAATTAATAAGATTAATCCAGTAATTATAGATTTACATAATGATAGAGGTAGTATTTATAAATTTAAATAATCAGTAAGTACACACTATTATAATAATATTTACAAAATAATAAACAGGTTAACCATTATATTTATACATTCATTATTAGCCAAATAAACAATAATATTTAAAATTCCATTTGACGTTTTCTCCCTCATTTTATACAAATTAACTCTAACTGATAATACAGGCAAAATATTCGAAACAAAGTAATTAATTAAAAAGATTATGGAGAACTCCAGTGCAATTTATCGTGCCTCTTATTTTAACGAAAGGATTTCTGCTAATTTCATTAATCGTTTAGAGGTGTAAGTAGGTTGAGTGTACTGTAATGAACACTCTTATTCACCTAAAACATAAGCAAATACTTTGCTTTATGCTTATTTGGTATTTTCTTTATATGCAAGTTTTGTTTTTAATTTTGTTTTATTTTTTTGACATTTCACCACTAAGTCTACTCATAATTATTTTTTTTAAACTGAAAAATAGGTTTCCACAACCTTGACCATGCCATGTGCCACTATAATTGGAGTCGAATTTTATCGAAAAATGTTAAACGAGAATGCGAACTGATCATTTCATCCCTATTGTACGTAATCCGTTTAAAATAGAAATCATTGTCGTATAGTTCGACAACCCTTTTTCATTTGATTAATGAACGTCGGTGAAAATCGAGAGTTGTGTGTCAATGGACCTTTTACTCGATTTCGCAATTTATATTCACAATTTAAACCTACGCGTTTTACCCATTAATTAAATTTGTGCAGTTCGCCGGGAATTAAATTGCGTTGAATTTTTTTATATTCACTTTGTGGTGGAAGTTTGAAGGTCGTTCTGTAAAAACGATGGCAACCGGATTACTGCTGTTACATTTAATGTAACATTTAAATATTCAAAAAAAAAATATTATATAAAAACATGACGAGGAAACTGTGAGTACCTATGTTTATTATTTAATATTTTTTATATGTAGTATAGAACTTTATGAGTAGCGGGTGGATACTTCTCTGCGATCCCAGCAGGGGATATATCTACTTCAGGAATAGTACACCTGCCCAAACGAGGTCATGAATTTCACCAGCCTCTTATCCCCGGGGAAACCATGTCAAAACTCAAAGCATTCCCATCTTCACTCCTTCCTCTCACCACTTCCAAACCAATCATCATCATCAATGTATGGTTGATGTCTCCGCTGCAATTTTAGTGTTAGCTTTAAGTACCAAAAGAAGGCACTGATGATGATCTGAGCTAGATCGAAAACGTTATGTATTTATAAATTTTGGACGACACTTTAACAAGTTTTAATGAAATGTTTTTATACCAATATACACATTGCGAAGTTTTTTACTTCTGTATAAGTACAACATAACTCCTAAATTTATATGGATATGGATGAATTAGTGCACGAGATTGCATCTAAAGATCTCAAAACGTTTTTTAAACAAAAAGAGATCGGTCAGTGGTAGCGTGAATGGTTTCTATTTCAAATTAAAAGTGAAACTGGAACAAACCATGAAGTGGAGATATCCAGGAGTGGCTAGTATACCTGTTGAATACAAAGCACGTGGTGGTCGTGTGTATTAAGCTATAAAAAAATGCTTTATAAAAACTTAAAACTTTTATTTTAAAGAAGATCTTTTCGGAATAAACTTATTCCAAAATCAGTTTAATAAAAAGTTGTCAAAAAAACGTTGTATGGCCACATGAAAAAATAGTAGAGAACTCCGTATTAAAAAAACTATCCTCAAGGTGTTTATGAAGGTAAATGCACTAGACTGTTGATTTGTAGATTACTAAAAACTGAAAATGGGGGCATCTTACATGACCCCCTGTAGTTGGTGAGGTTTTATTGACTTACATTACTTCTGATCTGTGCTGGAGTCTAGGGCTAACTGGACTCCAGTTAGCCCTAGACTGTAATAAACTCATAAGATAAACTAACCGTTAGCGTTTTGCATTTTTTACGAATATTTTAGACGTCGTTGGGGTCTAAAATTACTTGGACATTTGGGATTTATTACTTGGACAAATTAACATCCAAAATGAAACAAACACAAAAATGAAAAGCGAAGATTTTTTTACAACGACAGCAGAACAACTAGTGTTGCATTAAATTTTAAGAAGAAAATTATAAATATAAATAAAAAGGACAGGAAACAAAAACAAATTTGTGAAATATGCAGTAAAAATGTGTATAATAATCACTGTATAATTAAGAAAGTTTATAAGTCCTGCAATAAAGAAATAAATAACTGATCTATGTTTTTTAACCTAATACATAATAATAATTTAATTTGTCATATCAACTTGCTATTCTAGTTGGAAATAAGCTAATCTTGTGGCTTAGTTTTAACTACAATAGTAAATTAATATGACAAAATAATAATTTGTAAAAGTAAAATAATAATATTCTTCTGAATGCGTTTTATTAACTTTCATTCTTTTTTGTCGGTACTTTATACCTCAGCTGCTAATTATCATCATCATTTCTTAGAAGGGTTTGACATAATAATAAAAGGCAACAACACCGTAATCTTTTTCCAGGGTATGCGTAAACCTCAACCCCTGTTTTTAAATGAAATGGCCTGGTAGATTTACAAAAGCTTTTATTTAATTATTAATTCTTTATTTGGCTTCAAATGTTTATTACTTGTGAATAAATATTTTTTTACAAAAGTTTTCTTACATTTTATTATTTTGTGCAAATCCTTCAGGTAGATCGCACCCTCGAGGTAGACCGCATACTATAGTAGTACCTTTTTTTTATCTAGACAATTTAAATTTAACTTTAATAAAAAAATCAAAAAGAATATTAGAAATATCCGGGTAAATATGAATTGAACATTCAAGAACAGTGGTTGGCAAAACGGGCCCGAGTTGCCCGGTTACGTAAGTAAAATGTGTTGCTCGGATAAGGGTTAGGAGAAAACTGTCCAGTTAAAAAACTTATTAAATTACGTTAGAGCAATAAATATTTTTTACCGAATCTAAACTTATTGTTAAGCTTTATTTACTGAGTCTATCTATCTATCTAATTAGCCTTCTTCGGTCCATCTTTGGACATAGGCCTGCCCAATCCTTTTCTATTCTTCTCTGTCTGTCGCTACTGTCATCCACCTAGAGCCCACGTGCTTCTTGATATTATCTGTCTATCTCATTTGGGGCCTTCCTCTGCTTCGTTTATATTCCCGCGGTCCAACTTATAAGAATTTTGTTCCATCGGTCTTCTTTTTGTCTTATATATTGTGTCCGGCAAATCTCCATTTCAATTTTGCAACTTCTTGTCTAACATCCCTCACTTTGTTTTCTCTCTTATCCACTCGTTTCTCTTCTTATCCATTAGTCTTATGTGCAACATTTTTCCATCTTTCCATCTTTCCATTGCTCTTTGGGTTTTTATGATTTTGTCCATGTTTGCTTTTGTAAATGTCCACGTTTGGGAGCCATACGTAAAAACAGGGAGTACGCATTGATTATATACTTTGGTCTTAAGATGCTGTGGATATCTTTTGTTTTTAAGAATGTAGCTTAGTTTGCCAAATGCCGCCCATGCCAGTCTAACTCGTCTCTTGATCTCTGCTGTTTGGTTCTCTTTGTTAAGTTTTATAGTTTGACCAAGATATATATAATCATTATCTTGTTCTATTTCATCTTGTCCGATTCTCATTGTGATGTCTTCATCTGTATTTGTTATAGTTTTGGTCTTGCTGTAATTTATATTAAGGCCTATCTTTCCAGCTTCTACGTCCAGTTCTTTCATCATTTCAAATAATTCTTCTTTTTTATCGGTTATAAATACGATGTCATCAGCGTACCTTAGATGGTTCAAGCGTTGTCCACAAATTTTTATATCTTTTTTTCCCATTCTAATCTTTTAAAAGTATCTTCAAGAGCCTGATTGAAAAGTTTTGGTGATATTGTATCACCCTGTCTCACGCCTCTACTTATTTGTAATGATTTTGTTCCTTCATATACTTTAATTGTTGTTTTGGCTTCCTTATATATATATATATATATATATATATATATATATATATATATATATATATATATATATATAATATATATATATAATATATATATATATATATATATATATATATATATATATATATATATATATATAGGTATATTATATATATATATATATATATATATATATATATATATATATATATATATATATATATATATATATATATAAGGAAGCCAAAACAACAATTAAAGTATATGAAGGAACAAAATCATTACAAATAAGTAGAGGCGAAACTTTTCAATCAGGCTCTTGAAGATACTTTTAAAAGATTAGAATGGGAAAAAAATATATAAAAATTTGTGGGCAACGCTTGAACCATCTAAGGTACGCTACCTTAGATGGTTCAAGCGTTGTCCACAAATTTTTTTATCTTTTTTTCCCATTCTAATCTTTTAAAAGTATCTTCAAGAGCCTGATTGAAAAGTATCGGTGATATTGTATCACCCTGTCTCACGCCTCTACTTATTTGTAATGATTTTGTTCCTTATACATATTATATAATAATATATATATATATATATATATATATTATTATATAATATACCTATATATATAATAATATATATATATATATATATATATATATATATATATATATATATATATATAAGGAAGCCAAAACAACAATTAAAGTATATGAAGGAACAAAATCATTACAAATAAGTAGAGGCGTGAGACAGGGTGATACAATATCACCGAAACTTTTCAATCAGGCTCTTGAAGATACTTTTAAAAGATTAGAATGGGAAAAAAAAGATATAAAAATTTGTGGACAACGCTTGAACCATCTAAGGTACGCTGATGACATAACCAATATATATATATATATATATATATATATATATATATATATATATATTGGTTATTAGTTCCGTATATCTGTGGTCAATTTGGCTGTTAATCAAAGAACTTTTCACTGCCCAATGTTCGACACTGTCGAACTTTTCGAAATCTATGAACGCCGTATATAGGGGAAGGTGGTATTTATTTGCTCGTTCTATAAGTATTTTCATACTTAGTAAATGGTCACTTGTGCTGAATCCCTTTCTAAAACCAGCTTGTTCTTTCGACTGGTATCCAACGAATTTAGTCGTCAATCTATTGGTTAAAATTTTTGTTAGGAGTTTATACATTACATTGAGGAGTGTTATAGGACGGTAGTTTTTTATATCTGCTTTATCCCCTTCTTGTGTAGGATAATGGTTACTGATTCCTTCCAGTTGTTTGGGATTCTTTTTTCTTTTAATATCCTGTTAAAAAGGGAATGTAGAGTATTAATTACCACTTTTCCACCATATTTCAGCATCTCTGTAGTTACTCCTTTTTTTCCACGCGATTTGTTGTTTTTCATTTCTGTCAATGCCTTCTTTATCTCTGATTTGCTTATTTCGGGCTGCAGCTCTGAGTTGACATTTTTTATTTTGACCTTAAGTTGGTTTTTAATTTCTTCTGGTGGTTCCTTTTTTGTTTTATATAATTCTGAGTAGAAATGGTGGATTATATTTATGATGGTATCTTTAATGTTTGTTTCTATTCCATTTACAACTTTTATTTTGTTTATTTCAAACTTACCTAATTTCGGCCTTAAGCATTTCATATTTTTGTTGTTTTGTATTACTTCTTCTATTTTTATTTCTTGTTCTTTTCTCTTATTTTCTTTTATCATTCTGCTTATTGTTTTATTAATTTCTACATATTCTATAGATTTTCTTTTGCCTTCTTCGTTCAGCTTCCTTCTTTTATCCATAAGCTTCTTTGTTTCTGTTGATATACATTTGTTCTTTTTTAGATCCTTCTTTGCTATTTCTTTTTCTGATGTAATCATTGTTGCTGTAAGTATGTTGTCTATTTCGTCTATATCTTTATCGTCACTGTCTAATCTTTGGGTAAGTTGTTCTTTTAATAGGTCTTTGTAAATCTCTTTATATTGCCCTAGTTTGTTTCTATCTACTAGATTCCAGTTTCTACTTATTTTTCTTTTCATCTCATAGTTACCGTCAATACTAATTTTTGCTCTGACCATCCTGTGATCGCTACCTGTTGTGAATCTGTTAAGAACTGTTACATCTTTAATGATATATCGTTCCGTGGACAGTATGTAGTCGATCTCATTTTTTGTGGATCCATTAGGGCTGATCTATGTCCACTTTCGTTGGGGCTTCTTTTTGTAAAAGAAGTTCATTGCGTATAGATGCTTTTCTTCTAGGTAGTTCATCAAAGTATCACATCATTTCTCTGGCCATACCCGAAATCTCCTATTTTAGTTTCTTCTTTGTTTAGTTTTTTACCCAGTTTGGCATTGAAATCTCCAATTACTAGTGTAAGATGATTTTTATGTTCTTCCATAGCCTTTGATATATCTTCATAAAATAGTTCGATATTTTCTTCATCATAAGCTGTCGTGGGGGCATATACCTGGATAATTTTAATTGATGTTCTTCTTATTTTAAGTATGACATAGGCGACACGATCTGATATACCTTTGATAATTTGGACGTGCTTACTTATAGCTTTATTTATTATAAATCCTACTCCAAATTTACTATTCATACCGCCATATTCATACTGAGTAACGCCGCTAATTACCTGCCGGTGGATGCGGCACCTTTGCTTCAATAAAAACAAATTTTTAAAAAAAATATAAATTACATTTTTTATTATTCCACTTTATCTTTAAATATGTAACAACTGGCCTAAACAGCTTCTTTCGATAAGTTTTCCTACCCCAAGTTCGGAATTTCTACCTTTATCCTTTTAACCTTGATCTTACTCGCAGACTATAAAGTTGGGACTCGATTGCGTGCAAGGGAGTCGGGATAATGCTTCCACGTCATGTACTTCCGGTCGCGTGCAATTGTTTATCCTGTAGGTGCAACGTTCCAACCGGAAACCCGATTCTCGTTGATCAAAATAGTAAATCCCCCTTAAAGTGGCATCATGTTACTTTCCTTAGTTTACTGGAGTGCCTGGTAAATGTAAAGTGGTTGTGTAAAGTTATAGACCATTTTTTGGTATTTATATAAAAAGATAGGAGTATTTTTAGATGTCTTTAACATGAAGTTTGTTTATTAGCTACTTAACATATACTTGCTATGTTTATTCTTGACTTTTTTTTATTTTTTGTATTACTTAGAGCTTCTTCTTTTTCAAGCAAGATCTCCGCTATAGATTGATGATCATGGCAATTTGAACTCTCGAAGTTGATCCTCGAAACAGTTAGATAAATCTACAAGCGGATTTGGCTTTAGAGACGGACTAGGAACTAGAGAGGCACTGTTTGCTTTTAATGTTCTAACACAACGATGCTTAGACGTAAACCAGGACATATTTGTGTGTTTCCTAGACTATAACAAAGCATTTGATACAGTAAAACATAGGCCACTGATGCAAATACTGGAAAATAAAAATATTGATACAAGGGACATGCTAAGGAATCTATACTACAAACAAGAAGCTACAGTATAAATTAACAGCTCGATATCAGATAGAATACAAATC
Source organism: Diabrotica balteata (assembly GCA_918026665.1). Taxonomy (NCBI): domain Eukaryota; kingdom Metazoa; phylum Arthropoda; class Insecta; order Coleoptera; family Chrysomelidae; genus Diabrotica; species Diabrotica balteata. Next base: position 152,542,500 of record OU898278.1, on the reverse strand, counting down.
AAAAGAGGTGTTCGGCAGGGCTGTGTGTTGTCTCCAACCTTGTTCAATGTCTACGCGGAAGAAGTTATTAAAAAAGCTCTTATGAACGAAAAAGCCGGAGTAAAGATCAACGGTCACCCCATTTGCAATATCCGATATGCTGATGATACCGCGCTCATAGCAGAAAATATTGACGACCTACAAAGATTACTAAACAAAGTGGTAGAAGCAAGTGAAGAATTTGGTCTGTCACTGAATACAAAGAAGACCAAATTCATGATAATTACAAAGAAACGTATCAATAATATCAACTTACATGTAGGACAGAATCTCATTGAACGAGTACAAAATTACAATTACCTCGGAACAAATATTAACGAGTCAAACGAATACACCAGAGAAATAAGAATAAGAATAGAGAAAGCCCGCAGTGCCTTTAACAATATGAAACAAATGTTGTGTAGCCGTAAACTAAGCCTAAAGCTGAAAATACGAATGCTTAAATGTTATGTTTTCTCGGTCCTGTTATATGGGGTGGAGGCGTGGACACTAAATAAGCAAAGTATGGGTAAGCTGGAGGCATTTGAGATGTGGGCGTACCGAAGAATGTTAAAAATCTCCTGGAAGGATAAGATAACTAACCAAGTTGTATTAGACAGGATGAACAAACAAAAGGAGGTCGTATTGAGTGCTAAAATGAGGAAACTACAATACCCATATTACACGTGAGAATAAAACTGTTACAACTAATTATGCAAGAAAAGATTGAAGGTAGGCGCAGTATAGGTAGTAGAAGAATGTCATGGTTGAGAAACCTCAGGGAGTGGTTGGCTTGCACTTCCATACAATTGTTCCGAGCGGCAGCCTCCAGGGTCAAAATGGCCATGATGATAGCCAACCTTCGTAGCGGAGATGGCACGTGAAGAAGAAGAAGACAAGCGGACTATTCTCTTGGATACCTTAACCAAGAAATCTCTTTGCTCGCTATCCTGTGCTTCCTCCAACTCTTACCCTGCGTAATCAACCTTAATAACTCGTATTTTAATATCATCAGTCCTATATTGAGCTTATTTGTTACCTCTTATAATATAAAAGCTGACTGTGTCCTGATTTGTGTATGTAATATGCCTCAGTAGATGCCCAAGTCTTTAATTTTTTTTAATTCTTTTTATTTTAGGTTTTTTTAATCTTGTACCTTCAACACTTTCCTATCTTTTATATCTTCTTTTACTGACTCCATCCATTTTCTTCGAAGGCGGCTTCTATTTCTTTTTGTATCAGCCTCAGTGTTTATTAATTATTTGAAAGTTATTTCTTCTTTCGTTCTAGCCATGTGTTAGAGCTATTTTTATCGTTAAATTGTAACAAGTCTTTTAATATCGTTTGTTCATATATTTAATCCGTTAATGGTTTTTTTTTGTTTAGACATTATTATGTTTTACATTTTTGTATATTTCTCTAAGTATATTACGCACCCATCTCTCTAAATTCTCGCTCCATATCTTAAAGAATCCAGGTCTCACTTGCGTACAGCACCATAGTCTGAAAACAGTTGTATACATTTATGTGAATTTGAATAATTTTCTTTGGACTTAAGTTCTTAGTTAGAATCCCAGCATTTGAACTACGTTTAGCCCTTTTACGATGTCTTTAGTTCCGTTCTTTAGTATTACTTCTATCAACACTTGATCCGTCAATAAACGGGAAGTGACTAATTAACACTTAGCCACGGAACAGGTCTGTCTCAGCTTAACACTTAACACCCTAGGGCCAGTGGAGTTGTTCCCAGATCAACATTGATAGAACTCCGGACGACTGGCCTTCAGTCAACACCCAAAAGCCCGGTGAAATTCTCACCAAATCAGCACTCTGCCGAAACTCGAGTATCTCTTGTGGCGTACACTATTTTGTACTATGGTTTCTGGCCTTTCATCTCGTCTAGCGCGCATCGATGGAAGTGGAACTCGGCGGTGGGAGTGCGTGTGACCTGAGCGTTAGCAAGACGGTGGCGATGCACGTAGTTACAATTTTTATTGCTTTAGATAAAGTTTTCTTCTTTCTTATTAGTTAAAAATTTCATTTAATTCAGCTGGTCGTTTTTTGGTTAAAACAAGATCATTCGCATTATGTTATACTTTGATGCCTGTAATGATATGTCGAAACTTTAGTATTCATGCCTTCTTCCCGTAAAATTCTCTTCACGAATAAATTGAAAAATACAGTTAGTGTACACCTACATTGGAACCGTATTTCTCCCGAGCCGATATCGGGCGACGTCGGCCGACGTCGGATTGAAAACAAACTCAAGGTATTAAATCATAGCGTTGATTGAATAGGTTATTCAATCAACGATTATAGTGCCTATACTGCTTCGTCATGGAAGCATGTAGTATGTTCACGCATAATTTAACTGTTGCGGTTATTAAATATTTTTTAATATAGTTATAGTTTCTTTCTTGGTAGGTGCTTCTTTATTATCTTTTTTGTCTTATGTTACTGCACCTGGGAGTTTTTATCTTTAATGCTATTTCTCTTAGCTTAATATATTTTTGCAATAGTTGGCCAATTATTTTAATTATTTATTTATATAATATTTTGGTGTAGTGTTATGGTGGATTAGCTTCCTATTTCATGCTATCAATGTCTGGTTTGTTAATTTTTACAACCTTCTTTAATATAGCCTAATTTCTGCTCCAAATCATTAAATTTTTTCTTCTATATATCTTTTTTCCCGTCTTTTTCAGCTTACTTTACGTAAGTTTTCGTGTCCAAGCGTGATCATTTTAAGTGTTTGTTCCTTTAAGGAACTTTCCCTTCCATAATCAGTCGTAGCTACACTCTATAGGAACACGTATTTCAACTTCAAATATTATTTAAATTTTAAAAATACAGAAACCATACTATAAAGTTTTACTCTAATCTACTGTACCGCCTAGAGATCAATTTATATTTATGAAAAAATAAGAATAGATCGACATTACCAAACCTGTCAAAATTAAAGATCAATTATTGATGAATAAAATAAACGTTGTTGTGTACCCAGTGTTGACTTGTTCAGACGTGCACAGAAACTTTTTAGCCGATTTAAAGAGGATTACAACAAATTTACACAAATTTACATAGGAGGAGCTAATGCTGTGATATCCGCCAGACCTTTAGATATTTTTTAAATTAAACCAAATCCATTTTTTTTTATTGATACATTAGATTCGGAATTGCATAACGAATCATCATTTATAAAATAAATATACACTAATACTCAAAGTTTTAATTATTAAAATAAAACAATCGATATAAAGCTCAATTTGTTAAAGTATTTTTAATAATTAAATCATTCATTAATTAAAGACCTTGCTCTATTTTTCTTTAATTTTATAACTTTAATAAAATTGGAATAAGCATTTATGCTTAATGAGTTTAAACGGAATGAATGTTATATTTATAAATAATTTTGGTAAAGTAGGAGAAGGGTGGGCAAAGTGGCCATGCTAAGAAATATTTTTTTATCTTGAAGAAAATAAATAAGAAATACACTTTATATTAACATACTATATCCTATATACTTAGCTACATAAGACAATTTTAATTTTCACTTTATCTCGGTAAATTTTTTAGATACATATTTTATACCCTAACCCAGTGGTTCTCAACCTTTTTGTGGCGACGGAACACTTTTAATTACCGAAAAAAATTGCGGAACACCAAAGCAATAACATGCATATATATTGATAAACAAATTAGGATTAGCACATAAATTCTGTAATAAACTTTATTATACGTACTCAAATTTGTAAAATTTTACTTAAAATATAAAAACAAAAAACATTTTTAAAATTAACAAAAGCGTAATTCTCAAAATACATCATATGAGTAAATACTTCAAATTAGAGAGGCACTTGTGCCTGGTGTCGTTTGCAAATTTGCTCAATATCAGGCCTGATGTGGGAAAGAGCTACTCTCATTTCTTGTTCTAAGTTTAGCAGCCTTTCCCGTTTCTTATTTTTAATGTTTGTTAAAGATGAGAACCCAAATTCACATAAATAGGACGTTGAAAACTGTATTAAAATACTTATCGCTTTTTTGGCAAGAAGTGGATATTCCTCTTGGACCAAGATCCAAAATTCCTGAACATTCACTTCTGAAAACTTAATTTTCAGAGTACGATCAAATGACAACGAAATAAATTCTTCTTCTTGATTCAGAGAAAACTGGAAATTGGCTGTATTACTTGTGCTAAAAGGACTTCTTATCCAGTCATATTTTTCTACGTTCAGAAATGGAAAATACCTGGCAATTGTTCAGAAATGGAAAATACCTGGCAATTGTCTCTTCTAATAGTGATAAGTCTTCATCACCTTCATTCTGAAGCAGTGGAAACATATCCATTTTATTTGTTTCTAAAATGCGCTTCTTCCAAAATGACAATTTTTTCTGGAAAGCTGACAGCTTGTCCGTGGATGTTAAAATATTTTCATTTTTGCCTTGCATACTTGAGTTAACGCCATTTAAACAATTAAAAATATCGGCCAAATATGCCACTTTAGTGCACCATGCATGATTTTCAAATATGTGGTAAATGTGTCATTACCTTCTTCTTGAAAAAAAGTTAACAGCTCCGTTCTAAGTTCATAAATTCGACATAATACTTTGCCCCTTGACAACCATTTAACTTCAGTGTGCAGCAACAAACATTCATACTTTGATTCCATTGAGATGCAGAGTTGTTTAAAAAGACGGGTTTTTAGTGGTCTTGATTTGATGTAATTCACAACATTAACCACTTGGTCTAATACAGATTTCAAAGTAGCTGGTAGCGTTTTTGAAATTAGAGATTCTCTATGCAAGAAACAGTGCGTAGTTATGATATTTTCATTTCGCTTTTTTACAAGGGTACAAAAACCTTTTATGGAGCCTACCATGGAAGGGGCACCATCCGTACAAATTCCTACGCAAAAGTCCCATGATATATTTTTTTTCTCTAAATATGACGTTATGGAATCAAATACATCTTGACCTGTTGTACGTGCTGTAAGTTCTCTGCAGCATAAAAACTGATTGACTATTTCACCTTCGTCGACAAATCGAATAAATCCTAATAAATGAGCTTTGCCACTAATATCAGTGGATTCGTCCACCTGCAATGCGAAGTTTTTTTTGTAAAGTTTATTTGTAACTTTTTCCCCAATATCTGCAGATAAATCAACAATCCTCCTTCTTATTGTATCATCCGACATAGGAATTTTCCGTATTTCGTTTTGTGCATCGTTGCTAAGCATAATTTTGACCATCTCACAACATGCTGGTAATATAAGAGATTCTGCAACAGTTTGTGGTTTCTGTTTCAAAGCAATTAATTCGGCGACCTTATATGAAGCTATTTGTGCTTTGTCGGAAATTTTTAGCGATCTTTCAAATTGTTTTGCTTGTTTAGCTTGTGTCTCCAAAAGCCGCTTGAAATAATCTTTATTTTTTGAAGCTACACTAGCGTGTTTGGTAGTAAAATGGCGTTTTAATTTAGCCGAAGCCATTGCGCTATTAACGAGTGTCTGCCCACAAACAATACACTTGGGAATTAGACAGTCTTCTTCCCCAGTCCAAATGAAGCCATAATCCAAATATTCATCCAAATATTGCCGGTTCAACATTTTTTTGCTGCGCTTCGATTTGTCATCAACCCCACTTCGTAAAGTTCCAGTATCTCCGCTGGTGCTCGCTTCATCATCAATAATTATGAGTTGTTCCACAATAGTTTTTCTTTTAAGTTTGAGGAACTTATCAATTTTAATTTATTCGTCTCTAAACAAAATAATGCGGATGAATGCTTCACATTTTGTATAAAATATGCAATTACTTACCTTTGATAGATAAGCCGTACGTAAACGTTATCATAAAAAAACTGACACAGCGATTTTCACGTATTACGTTTGTGCAATGTAACAAATTCAACATTCAGTTGCAGACTGTGGCGTGGGTGACGCAGATTGGCTGTGGCCACTGCGGAGTTCAGCGCTCAGCGCTTATAAAATCCAACGTGTGCACTGTGCCGACGCGGTGTTGTCACGTTGGGCAAATGAACATTTAGGCTGCAGAATTTTATTAAATTAAAATGTACGTAAGTGGCTATTTTAAAATTTGAAAATATTTATTTGAAAAGAGTAATTTAGCAAAATGGTATGTAGGATTGCGAGTATTTCGCGGAACACTTGAAAGGAATTCGCGGAACACTAGTGTTCCGCGGAACACCGGTTGAGAACCACTGCCCTAACCCTACAAATGGCCACTTTGCCCTGCGGGATGGAACAAACTGGCCATGAGGTGCCCACTTTGTTCGATGTAAAATACAAAATTGAAACTGATTTTGTATACTAAACGAAAGTGTATTTTCAAAATAAAAACATTATTGCCATCGCAGTAAAAGAAAGTTTTACAGCGAATTTATTTAGAAACGTCACAAATAAAATTATTGTCTTCTTCTTCATAGCCAGCACAAGCTTCATGTGCCCATCGTAAACAGCCTGATTAGTTTATCCATCCTACATTTTCTCTTGACTTAGAATATGAGTCCCCAAAGGAAAGGCAATCAGCATCACTTACGTCACTGTTCGAATCATTAAATAAAGCACGCTTCGCTGATTTTAATTTCGTTATCTGCTTTCCTTTAAATTTTTTTTGCTTTCTTTATTCTCTCTTATTAGCTCTATTAGCTCTTGTTACTCTGCTGTAAACTTCCATAAATGGTCAAACCATTGTGTGAAAATCTCAGTTTGCATTCCACTTTCATCCAGTGTCTAGGGAAGATAATAAAAAAAGAATCAGAACTCCCACAGCTGACATAGAAATTACAAATGTGCTGAGAGCAGCTCTCTCTGCAGATACAAGAGATCCGACTAGTCGTCGCCCTTTTAGAGTAAAAACCTTTGAATACTTTGACTGGATAGTCATAAGTCCAGTTTCATCAACATTGTACACTCTATGAGGAGGATATAAGTGACACTTGTTCTTCACATTATTTATATATTATGTTATGTATCACTTTTAAAAACGTTTTAATTAAGTGGCTCATTAGGCTTATTTTTCTGTAGGCTTTGCATGTTTTACATTTAATTTTTTTGGTATAGTTACGAAGGTCAACTAACCAGCTTTGGGAAATATTTACAGTTATATATATTTTGTTAAATATAGTCGATATCTATTGTATTCTTTGTTCGTCCATAAGTTTTGGGAATTCTGTATAAAATTTGTCAGGACCTACAGCTTTACCATCTTTAGTTTTAATAGCTGCCGTGACTTCTTCAATGGTAATCGGGGTTCTGTTTGGCATTCTATGTCTTCAATAGCAATCTGCCTTTCATCTGCAAATGGTACTTCCACATATTTCTTCCAAGTATCTAGTCTCTTTTCTATACTTAATAGTAAACTACATTGGTTGTCTGCCAAATATCCAACTCTTCTAGGCTTGTATAAGCCTGCAGCTTCTTTAACTTTTTTGTACATATTGATTGAATCGTGTTTCTGTTGTAATATCTGTATTTCTGCACATTGCTTTCTCAGCTATGTGTCCTCAGCCAATCTAATTGCTTTTTGCTGAATAATTTTGGTTTTGAGAAAAATTTTATTTTGACAACGTTTCGACATGGTAGCACTTGCCATTGTCAAGTCATGTAGTAACGATTCTTGCTAATGTTTGAAGTAGACTTAAAGTATTTCTTACTGTTGTCTGTTGGATAGGGAGATAAGCAAAAACATAAGAAGAGCATGCAATATAGAAGACATAAATGGATGGGTGACAAAGAAAACCGGAGTGGAACGAATACATCAGTAGAATGGCAGAGGATAGAACAGTACGAATAGCACGAGATGAAAGTCACCAAATGAACGAAGAAGTATTGGCAGACCAAGGAAAAGATGGTGCGACAATTTAAACAATTTACGAAGCTAATATTAAAGAAGGAACAGGCTTTAAAGTCTACATACAAGAGGGAAGAACAAGAATAAGACATTTAAACTTCAAACAGAAGTTTTTACTTCAATATTCGAGTTTTTTAACTTACGTGGTATATAGCCAACTTCAAGAATTTATTTCATTTTAAGAATATACAAAATATCATAATGCAAACACATTATTTTAAAATATATTAACTTTACTTGTTAATGCAAATTTTGTTTTTTTTTTGTTTGATAGACACTTTTTTAGATTACTGATATAGACTGGTATAAGGTAGATGCACTGTTGTAAGTTTATACAACTTTGTGTCTATAAATAATTCCTTAACATTTACTACCACTATTACACAAGTCTACAGACAGTTCGATCAAATATAATACCATGGTTCAATATTTGCCATTATCAATTCCATGCAATTATGTTTCATTGCCAGACATGCATGAATAATTCAATACCAATACTTTCGATTAAAAAACTATCGACAAAATGAGAAAATGTATTATAATAAATTTATTTGTATTATAATCGCTAGTTTTTAATAATAATTATTATGCATTTTCCATTTTGTGGGTATAACAACAATACTACAAACTATGATGAAATATGATTCTTTAATAAGTTACAAGTGTAATCAATACTTGAGAAAAATAAATACCACAATTACAGTACGACAATTGTGTAACACAGAAGTCGCTATGGCCTCATTTCGATATGGAGAAGGAGACGATAAAGAAGATATGCTACTGAATTTTTTATTACATCATGGGTTCTACGTAATCATCTTATTTTTCAAGAAGAATCAATAACGTAAATGGACGTGACATAGCAAAAGCTATGGCGATATGATTTCGTGATCACAAAAAGAAAAGAATAAGCTGGGTGTACAGAGGTAGAAATGAGGAGGTCCTTAGACGCCTAAACCAAACAACAGAACTGGTCAATATAATAAAGACACGCAAGCTGGAATACTTCAATCACATTATGAGACATCCTAAAAAATGAACTTTTACTTCTGATCATTCAGGGAAAGATTAGTAGAAGAAGAACTTTTCTTTAAGATTTTCATGGCTCAAAATCTCAGACAATAGAATAGAATAGAACAGAAATATGCTTTATTGTCACTGAAAATTATTGAACAATTTTATGGACAAAGCTAAAAAATAAATCAGTCAAATAGTACAAAAAGTATAAAACAAAAAACAAAAACAAATATAGTAAAAAACAGAATAACACAATTTTAAATTAGTAAAATTATTGTATAACCTACATAATTTGTACAGACAACAACAAATGAGACAAATTGTAGCCACTGCTTAAGACACTGAAGAACTTTTCTTTAAGATTTTCATGGCTCAAAATCTCAGACAATAGAATAGAATAGAATAGAAATATGCTTTATTGTCACTGAAAATTATTGAACAATTTTATGGACAAAGCTAAAAATAAATCAGTCAAATAGTACAAAAAGTATAAACAAAAAACAAAAACAAATATAGTAAAAAACAGAATAACACAATTTTAAATTAGTAAAATTATTGTATAACCTACATAATTTGTACAGACAACAACAAATGAGACAAATTGTAGCCACTGCTTGAGACACCCAAATGTAATTATAAACAATACTAATTTTGTTTCTTTGTTATACATTAAGAAACTCGTCAACTGAATAATATGGTCTTTCTGAGAGATAGATTTTTGTCACCTTACGAAACTTAATGAAGGATGTTGTGGATTTAATTTCTCTTGGAAGGTGATTATAAAGTTTCTTTGCACGATATAGAATAGAATTCTTTACTAGCTGAGTGGACGGGATCGGCAAATAAACGTTACAATCCGAATTTCTAATGGAGTAGCCATGGTCAGGTCTATCGGGAAAAATGTTTAGATGCTTTCGAATCAAACAAACCGTTTCCAAAATAAATAAAGAGGGAAGCGTCAAAATTCCGTGATTTTTGAAGTAGGTCTTGCAATGAGTTGTTTGTTTGAGACCAAATAGATAACGGATTGCTCTTTTTTGCAACTTAAAAATAGTATCAAATTGGGCCGCTGTACTAGAACCCCAAAATGGAAGCCCATATCGAAGATGGGACTCGAACAATGAGAAATATGCCATTTTGGTAGAAGATAAATTTAGACCCTTCGAAACAGGTCTTATTGCAAAGCAAGCTGAGGCTAGTTTCTTCCTTAAGGAGTCAGTATGCAAGGACCATTTGAGATCACTGTCAATGAGAATACCTAGAAATTTCACGGAATTTACGATATTGAGTTGGCTCTCATTCAAAAGCAAGGGTTGCATGACTCCTTTATAAGATAATGCTACAGTCTTATCCACGTTAAAGCTAAGTAAGTTGGAGTCTGACCAAGCCTTGATTATAAGTAAATCAGCGGTTATAATTGAATGAAGCGTTGAAATATCAGAGCTGCTCCAAGTAATACTGGTATCATCAGCAAATAGAAAAATTTTCCCTTTAATTTTCAAGTAAGTGATGTCATTAATGAAAAGTAAAAAAAGAATGGGACATAATACTGAACCTTGCGGTACTCCACACTCAATATCTTTACAACTAGAGTCGGTGTCATTTATTCTAACCAATTGTTTCCTACCTACCAAGTAAGTTTTGAACCAGTTCAAAGACACACCCCGAATTCCATAGAAAGTTAATTTTTTTAATAGAATGTCGTAATTTACGCAGTCAAAGGCTTTGGAATAGTCGCAGAAAACGGTGGCGGAGGAGAGGTTACTGTTTAGTGATAGATATACATCATGTAACACAGAAAATATGGCATCACTAGTGCATTTATTAGACAAAAAGCTGAACTGATTTTGCGATAAAATATTATATTTAAGGAGAAAGGGCATAAGTCGAACTTTTATAAGTCTTTCAATAATTTTTGATAGTGCTGGTAACAAGGCAATAGGTCTATAGTTGCAGGCATAAGATTTTTCTCCACCTTTATGAAGAGGAATGACGATGGCAGTCTTTAGGCAGTTAGGGAATGTACCTTTTTCAAGGGAATCATTTACTAGCGAGACCATGACCTCCAAAACATTATGCGGTAGATTTGAGAAAATTTTAATAGATAATCCATCTGTACTACAGGACGATGTGCTTTTTATACTACGAATTGTTGAAATGAGTTCCGTCTTATCAACTGGTCTTAAAAAGAAGGTATCAGCAGTGTTTTTTGAATTAGAGAGATAGGAAACTGGATCTTGTTGTGGCGAAATAGTTGAGGTTATATTTTTACTCACATTAACAAAGTAATCATTTAGATTTTCGGGGTTAGGAAAAGAAAAGGTTTGTTTCGCTGTACTGGTTTTATTTCGAAAAGCGTTTATTAATGACCAAGTTTCTTTTGAAATATTTTTGGAGCTTGTTAAGCGATTATGAAGGTAGCTACTTTGAGTAGTTTTATATAGCATTTTCTGTACTTGTTGATATAATCAGAGATGGGGATACTGTCATTAAATTTTTTAATATATAACAGAGAACGCATATTTTTCGCAGATATGCGAATGCCTTTGGTAATCCAAGGTTTGTTATGTTTTGGCCTGATGTTTAATATAGGAAATGCTTTATTAAAAATAGATACAAGTCTATTTAGAAAATCACTAACATTACAGTCAATGTCCCCAGAAGAAAAACTCCAGTCAGAAGTCAAGCATGAATTATAGAATTTACGAAAGTTTTGAGTGGAAAAAATCCTACCTAGTCGTCGGGTTTTTGAGTGAGGTGTTTGTAAACTGCTAAACTTGGTATAAACAATGGTACGGAAAATCGACTGCATTATTATTTAGAGCTGCTGTCAATAAAGTCACGATATGGTAGACAACATGACATCCAAAAAATTAAGTTTATACTTCTGTAGTTTACGGGCTGTTTTTTATTTCCTTTTTTAAATAGTAAAATTAGTTCGCTCGTTCTTCATTCTTCCAGTATTTTATTATGTTTTATAATTTTATTATTAATGTTGTTTATTGCTCTATCACTGCGGCTTCACAATATTTCAGTAACTAGTTTGGTATTCCGTTTTTATCTGCTGCTTTTCTGCTCTTCAGGTTTTCATGTCTTTTCCAAACTTCGTGTACATTTTTATTCAGTTGTTCATTTGTGGTAATTTCTGGTGTTTCTGGTTTTAGCGTCGTTTGTTCTTTCTCTGCATATATGTTTTTTAGGTAGTCAAACACGTATTCTTTAATTAACAAATTATAATAAATTTTCCGTCCCACAAATTATAATGATGGCGACTTTTTCAGTATTTGGAAAAGTTACAATATCCACTCTCTTGAGAAACTGTCAATTTTTGATTAATTTTACTCCTTTTTGAATTATTCATTTGGCTTGTTTTCACTAGGTGGGCAAGGTAGTCCCCTTGTCCGGACAGGGAAAAAGTATGTTCCCTTTAGTTGAAATCTCATAACGTCGACCTTGTGTAACTACTTTAACGAATATCAGCATGATTCTCATCTAATGTAAAGGTTTTTAAACCTATTTTAGTAGCTAGTTTCAATTACCTTTTTAAATTTAATTTCTACATTTTTAGAAATTTAACCATCAAAAGTTTACTGTCATTTTAAAGTAAAAATGTACTTTCAGGTATTACTGATAATGGTACAGCTGGACCCAAAACGTTTTGGAATAACTCTTGGAATAATCATTTTGGATAAATTGATATTATTTTATAATAAAATAATGCACCATTATAAACCAGAAGATTTTACTTCTATGTAAGTTTTTTATATGATATACAGTCAAATACTGAGATTTTTCCTCTTTTACTTTGTAAATTAGAAGCCTTTGAGATGTGATCACAAAAAAGGATGCTTAAAAGTTCAACTAATCTCAAACATACAAGTCTTAAAAAGAATAGGTCAAGGCGAAGGTGACTTGAGGAATATGATAATAGATAACAATTATCTGATGCATGAATGAATGAGAGGCAGCAGATACTGGATACTACAGTTAATACCCAACGGAAAGATCGAGGGAAAAAGAGGAATTGCTAGGAAGAAATACTCATGACTCTGAAACCTTCGTCAATGTTAATCGCTTATCAGCAGATAAATTGTTACATACCACCCAAGATCGAGAATAATATCGGCAAATAGGCATGGAAACTACTCTCGCCTAATTTGGGCACGGTACTCAAAGAAGAAGATGATATATGGTACTGAATATTAGATAGTTACAAAGAAAACAATAAATCAAATTAGCGAAGATGAGAACATCTAGATCGATTAGTAGAGAAACAAAAAGGGACTTAATTCATAGTTTATGTCCTGGAAGAAGTCTAGTGGTGGCATCAAATAATACAAAAATAAAAGTGATAAATTGTATTTATCTCAGGAGAATCATAACAAATGGCACAAATGACAAAATTGCGCAACGTTTATTTATTTAACACATTTATAAACTCTAAGTTTACAAAATACAAAAATTTTGATTTTTAATTTTACAATGCCTATTACTACTGCTCCTGTTTATGTTGTTGTTGCTATTGCACGACTAATTCTTCTTGTTTAGTAAAATATTTGTCTTTGATTAAACACATCAAAATGTGTGTTTATTTAGAAAATAAAAAAGTAATCTTTTTGTTCTAATACTTGAAGTATAAATTGTTTCATTTTTCATAAACTAAAAGTTTCATAATTGTTTTGTAGAATCAGCTGCTTATTATCCTAAAGAAACTTCTTGAGACAAATACTTATACTCCACCAAGAAGTCGGTCTTCCCGAATCGGAACGCGACAAGATCAAATCGCAAGCCGCACGGAAGTTCGGAAGTTGCGAATAAAATCAGGAAGGCAGAAGGCAACTCCAACTCCAACTTAGTATCTCGCTCGGATGACTGACCTCGGCGGAGTATGAGTCATCGGCGGGGTTGCCGAATCGGGAATTTTAATATACATGAAAATGCATTTCCTGGCGTCTGTGCTTAAATTATTAAAGCTTCTAGAACTGTTACAAAATATGTAAGTCTTATCTACATTGTGAATAATATCTTGCATATACCCATGAGATTAACCATGAAATCAACAAATACCTCCGCGTACTTCCGAGATAATGTGTAATTATTAGTTTGTGTATATTAAATATTTATGATTATAAAGCCCATATTTATTTTTAATTTTATATTATATAAACATAAATTCAAGTTATTAAAGAAAACTACAAATATAAAATTAAGAAAAAACGTGTTCAACATACAACTATTATAAGATAAATCTATAAGGAACTTTAGAACAAAGATATTAATTTTCTTACTGTGTAATATCTTTATTTTTTAGCAAGTCAAGCAAAATTATATACTTGCACCCATATATAAACTGATCAGTCAATCAGTCAATTAAGAAGTCAATTTTTGATGAAAACGGGATTTACTCAAGTATAGGTTAAAAAAAATGTTTTAAATGTGGGTAAAAGGGGACAAGTCAATATGTTGGGAGTTTTTATGTTAAGTTGATTGTTCCAAAAGATTCACTTACAAAATAGTACATAAAATTTAGTGTAAACAGGATATGTTAACATATTTCTTTTGGCACTTCCTATATCAGTATTTCTCTTAGTAAATAATAAGACAACTTGACTTGTCTCCTTATTCACGGTTATATTTTAATGTAACGAGCAACCAACTTAACACGCATAACCTATAAATTAGTATGCAGCAAATGAAAAGCTGGATGAGGACATCTGGTATCAGGGATACAAGAACGCCAATAAGAAGTTCCATGTGTATCCTCCTTACAAAATGCCTATGGACAAAAAGCTTGACGTAACACGAGATTTCTTTCCGGACGGCAAATGGCATGGTGTATGAAGGGATGAAGGAGCTGAACGGGCTGTACCCTTTACCATGAACGAACTTGTCGAGGCATTGTGTTCACTCAAGACGCATAGGTCCCCCGGACTGGATCAGATACCACCTGAGGCGGTGAAGAATCTAGGATGGGTGGAGCCTGCGTGGCTTCTGGAATACATGAATGAATTGCTGGAAGCACAATCCTTTCCTGAGCCTTGGAGGACATCAAGGTTAATACTGCTCCTCAATGGAAAAGTATCGCCATATCTGTCTTCTTCCATGCATCAGTAAGCTGTATGAAAGTATACTGCGAGTACGCATAGACGACATGATTGAGACATCAGGTGGTTTATCTCGAAAGAAATTCGGTTTTTGTAAAGGGAAAAGTACGATTGATTCAATCATGAGTGTACTCGGAGCATTGCGCAACAGAGGGGATGAACAGCGCTGAGCGGCCTTGCTGTTGTTTAATGTTAAGAATGCATTCAATACGCTGCAGTGGAACGAGGTAATGAAGGCAATGGAGGAGAGAGAATGTTACCTTGTTCCTTGTCCCTTGTTACCTGATGAATGTGGTGGCGAATAATCTGTCCGAGAGGAGGATTATGGTAAAAAAGAGCACGATCGTGGATGTGACGGCAGGGATATCCCAGTGATCTGTCTTGAGCCCGACGCTATGAAACCTGGCATATGACGGAGTTATGCACTGTCAATACAGAGAGGATATAACCCCCTTCGCATTCACGGATGACCTCGCTGTACTGGTAGTAAAGAAATGGATGATTCAGCATGGACTGAAACTTGAGACAGAGAAAACTAAAGCCATTATTCTGAAAGAGAGAAGGAACAGGCAAAGTGTTGATTGTAACTCAACACAATGTGCTAGTGTTAAGTTACAATGTGCGGAAGCATATTTCACACCCAAGAAACAAGTAAAGGACCTGCAAGTGACACTGCACCAGAATGGAAAATGGAAGGAGCACGTGAGGCAGGTGGTCTGGAAGGCTGCAAATAGTACGGCTGCGTTGGATAGGCTGCGACTTACACGGTGTTGTACAGTCGATCGTCCTCTACGCGGCACCAGTTTGGAGCGAGGCGGTAGAGATAACGGTCTATAGGAGGCTTATGACACAAGTGGACAAAACAAGTCTGTTGCAAGTGGCATGCGTCTACAGGACTGTGTCTGCGGCAGCCTTGTGGATCATCACTGGATGTGTTTCGTTGCATGTCTTGACGGTGGAACAAAAGAGCTCTATGAAAGAAGAGGCTCAAACCTCACTGTGTCCGAGAGAAGACAACAAAGGGAAAGGTCAATTAAAAGATGGCAAGAAGAATGGAACAACACGGAGGATGTAGCACAGTCGACGAAAATGCTAATCTTGAACATAAGAGACTGGGTGGACTGTGGCCACAGGCGACTGGATTTTTTCCTGACGCAGGTGCTCACAGGACACGGATATTTTAGGCCCTAACTCTCTAGGTTAGGAAAAGCTGACACAGATGAATGCCTATACTGTAAACACTCATACTGAATTAAATTTTATATTGATTTTAAATAAAAAAAATTGTTTGACCTCACTTCTACTTTCTGTTACGCTACTGATAAAAATTACTTCAACATTACTGATCTAATTTTTTAATGTTTATTATATAATTAAATAATATTACTGTAAAATTTAAAAATATTACTTGCTGAGTTCATGAAATTTTATAGTGCAGAATATTGGTGGGGGAGAGTGTCTGATATACGTTTGATAAATCTGATCCCCAGTAACATAAAGACAGGTGTTAAAAAAATGCGGAATAAAGCTTTTTTATCAATACGTTTTTGATGCAAGTAACTTTTTGATTATTAATGCATATACCGATAGGAATGAACTATTATAGAAGGGTGATACAAAAAATTGACAAATAAAGTGCCTGGTTTACATCACAATAAAAAAATTGTTGTTACTGACGATAAATAGTAGCTCTTCAGAATTCGAGAACAATTATTTGGTTATCTTCAAGCAGAACTGCGAGAAAATCTCAAAATGATAAAAAAAGGCAGAAGCAAAATTGTAACTGATACGTCCAAGAAATTAGAAATTGAAGAAAAACGTTATAAGAAAAAAAGAAACTGCTCTCTCTAAAAGCTTCAAGAGAAAATAAACAGGATAATTGAGTTGCTGCACTATCATCATCCAGTAACATTGACACTGATTCATTTGTGTTTAATTCTTCAGATGCCGAATCATTCACAGATTTTAAGTTCGGTCGTTATTACAATATGCCTGAAATTGATTTTTATGTGCTGGTGGAATTTCGTGATAAAAAATCAGTTTTTTATTTGGCGAAAATTTTTAAAGTAAACGACTATAACTTTAAAGTCATATTTTTTGTGACAGTACTAAAAGTACAAACACATTTTTGTTTTTCGCTGTTGAGAATACATCGCACATTATTAAAAGTGACCAATAACGACACAGATTGTTGCTTTGGTAGGTTAATCACAAAGCTTGTTATTAACTGCTTTGTCATTGGCCTCCGGGCGGAAGATTGCTGCGAATTCTTAAACACAAAGTGTATAAAAGAGCAGCACATCTTCCGATCGGGTTCTAGACGTCTTAGACTACTTGCCCCGCTAGACCTTGTTGCCTTGGTGCCACTACCACTACTACCTTAAGTTTTATTATTATTTAGGTAACGAATTTTCGTCGAAGACGTCAAACAAGAAACTTTATCAACTTCGAAGAAACCTCTTTTAAGGATTGAGTAACTTGGAAGCCGTAGCTACAACATTACTCAAACCATAAAAGGTACAAGTACCGGCGTGTTGACTAAGAGCGTTCCCTGCCAGCAAGACACGACCATTGAAATAGAAAAGACAGTGGTCTTTAAAACTATTTCTAATCGTGTCGACCTGACATAGCGTTCCTTAGGGCCATTGACGGTAAAGAGCAAATAAAAGACCCAAGTGGGTTTGGAATTGCGTTTCCACTTAGTGGCCGAGATGGTATAGCGCTTCGACGCCAGAAACCTTACGTAAATAGTAATTGTGCTTACAGGATCAAAAATATTGTGTGCAAAAGGTAGTGACACGAAGCGAGGGGTAGTAGAAGAGTCAACACATTGTCGGCATTCGTGTGCCTCTCGAGGAGACTGAAGGCCGGTATCTCTGTGGAATTCGAGGTATACACTGTGCCTAAGCACAGGCAATCATCGTCATTAACTAGCCTTTAATGTCCAATGCTGAACATATGCTTCTCGCATACTTTTCTACTTAGTCCGATTTTGCGTCATCTGAATTCAATTTATAGTCACTCGTTTTATGTCATCTGTTCATCTCGTTGGGGGTCGACCTCTATTTCTGTTAGACCCCAGTATTCGGGGACTCCATTCCAAAATTCCTTTTGTCCACCGATCATCAACTGATCTTGCTACATGACCTACCTAGTTCCACTAGTGTTGTTATCCTTTCAATAACGTCTGCTACTCCTGATCTTTTGCGTATAGTAGCGTTGTGTATTCTATCACGTAGAGAAATCCCATTGCATTATTCTCTCCATTGCTCTTTCTGCAACTTGTAGTTTACTCACTTGTTGTTAGGGTTGTCTTCACCGTTGTTCTTGTGAGTATTTCTGCGCCGTAGGTCATCACTGGCAAAATACACTGATTAAATATTTACCTTTTCAGACACATTGGTATCTTAGACCTAAAAATATCCTTAATCTTTCCAAATGCAGCCCAAGCGAGGTTTATTCTTCTTTTCAGCTTTTCAATTTTCAGATAGTTTGATTGTCTTGACTTATTCTGATCTTATGGCCCAAGTATTTATAGGAGTCAACTGGCTTAATATCTTTGTCTTCAACTGGGATGTTTTTCTTGTGGACTAAATTTATCATAAATTGTGTTTTTGAAAAATTTATTTTAAGACCAACTCTTTTTGTGACAGTAAGGAGTTCTTGGAGCAATATATGGGTCTGATCAAAGCTGTCTACAATAAGAACGATATGATCTGCAAATTTAGGGTTATTTAAAAATTTTCCATATACATTAATGCTCTTTTCGTTCCAGTCTATTGTTTTCAAGCGTATTTTAGCAAAATTGTATATAATTTAGAAGACATGTTGTTTCAATACGAAAGGTCCCAGTATCTTCATTAAGTCTTACACAGTCTGTAGCATGCTGATAGTTGTATCTAATGAGGAATACCTTTCGGTGATCTATTCTACATTGTGTTAGAGCTTGGAGCATTTCACTTTGATTGACCGTATCAAATGATTTTTCAAGGTCGACAAAGACAAGTATCAGAGGTCTATTATATTCAATGGTTTTTTCAATTAACGACATAATGGTTTGCAAATGATCATTTGTTCCGTATCTAGCTCTAAATCCTACTTGCTCGCAAGGTTGATAGAAGTCTAGTTTTGATGTCAACCTATTAGTTATTATCTTCATAAACAACTTATAAATGTAAGATAACAATAGGTCTATAGTTCTTTAGCTCTGTTATATCTCCCTTTTTGTGCATGACTACTATAACAGCTTTATTCCACTGATATGGGGGGATTCCCAGAATACTAAGATAAAGTAATTATAAAAAAGTCGAACTGTTAAAGTATTCTAGTTGCCGGTGTCTCGTTGTCGATCACAGAGGTCCAGCAAACTTCTCCCAACGCAGAAGCCCAATTCACATTAAAGTCCACGAACACGAGGATGAAGTCAAAAAACTTACGATCTTCCTCTAGAGCGGCGATCGTAGAGCGTCAAGATGCACCAAACACCATGGAGTACGCTACAGGTCGCTACAGCCTTACGACAGATGTGTGCTGCCACCAATTCTTAATTGCGGAGGTATAAAACGTCAGAAGATCTTTATTTTATTTGGCGTCAAGTTAGATACTACAGACATTCGTTGAGAATTTTGATTTGACTCGTTTTGTTTAGGTTTATGTACACATGTCATTTGAAATTTTAAAATATATAACGAATGTTTTAAAAAATTTTAATTATTTTGGATTTCTCTCAAGCTGGCCCACTACTTAGGCAAAGTGGCGACAAAAACGTGTTTATAAAAATACATAATAAAAGAATTCTAGTTTGTGATTGCCAAAGACTACTTTTTTGTTTGATTATAAATATATTTAATAATTGCAGTTTAAATTTGAACTTAAAACATTAATAATGATCAGCTTATATTTTAAAAAATGTCTTAACGTTGCCCACTCTCCCCTATTCTCACTTTTGCCTTTTAAAAAATATATGGGGTCGTAAAGAACGTCTGTGTTGTCAAATCTTCTAGAAAATAAAGATATAAGCTGAATACAAATTTTCGGTATTTTTGTTTACAAAATATATATTAATGGCAACAATTTTTATTACTATAATATGATCTGTTAACAGTCGGACATTTGTGAATGATGTAGTATATTTTCAGGAAAAAGCGTAGATAAAAAGGAATGTGACTGGAATTTTGAATAAATTTAGGTCTGTCTGGTTATTTTGCCAACAAAAAAAAAAGAAAACTGATTTTTATTACCAACAAGTAATATACGTTCCTGTAGTTGGCTATACCATATATTAAAAAATTTATTAAAAATTCTTTATCAAAATATATATTTAAAAACTTAATCGGGATACGTTCAACAAGACGTTTTCGAAATTTCATATTCCATCATCAGTGTCCTAAAAAGTATATAACCACTTAATTAAAAAGAACATGAAATTTAAATTTTGACCAAGGTTAATGCAATATGTGGTTAATACTTACTATAATTATAGGTATACATGAATGTAGCCACTAAATATGTGGGTAAAAACCCGTTAAAAATTATTTGTTTAAATTTATTTGTTTTAATATGGGACTGCTGGTTACCGATCTAACCAGAGATAACAGCATATTGGACTATATTTGTACTAATTTACATCTAGATATAGCTGTGTGCAGAGTAGTACCCTATTTTTCATCAGATCATAATCCCATTTCCATTTTATGTGAATTTCCCCTTAACAATCCACCTTATACGGCCAGATGGGGTAGGATTTTCAGCAAAAGTAATTTTAATAGGTTTATCAAATTATGTAATCAGGAAGATTGGAATTATATTTTTTGCTCTCCTGATTTCCTTCATCAATTTCATCATACTCCCATGAAGATTTTTAATTTAGCATTTTAAAAAAGAGTTCTTAAATCGAAAACTAAGAAAACCTGGGTTACTAAAGGAATTAGAATTTCCTACAAAAAACCAAGATCGTTAAATTACATTAAAAAACATATAATATGCAATGATAAATTTTTCATATATTTCTATAAATATAGGTCCATATATAGGAAGGTTACTAAATTAGCGAAATGTATATCTTTTAAATCTAGAATGAACCCCCTCTGTGGCTCAGTGGTAAGAGCGCCTACCTTTAAATCTAAAGGTCGTGAGTTCGATTCTCACCTGGGTGAAAATTTTCGTTTATTAAACATTAATGAATGAAAATAATTTCTATCCTTGTGCAATCGGTACTCACCAGAGGGACCGCAGACGTTCGGATACAATTAGCGTCTCTTAGCAAAGACAATGACGTCGACTTTGCTAAGTATCAAGACAATTACTCTACACATACACAGACACACACACAACACTGGCTACCTGACTGTACCATGCCAATGATCATAGTTGTCGAGGCATTAACTTAATAAAAAAAAATCTAGAATGGAAAATGCCAATAATAAACCAAAGGAACCTTGAAGTTTAGCTAATCATCTTAGAGCTAAAGTTCCCCAAATAACTGATATAGTATTAGACCCTAGTGCCCTGAATAAATATTACTGCACGGTAGGTCCAGAACTCGCTGGAAAAGTTAATTCTTCTTCTGATCCAATACATTTTTTGAATGGAATAAACATTACAAATTCCTTTTACTTTTTTCTCACTAACTCGGCTGAAATAAAAAATATTATACAAGGGATTAAAAATCCCATGGCTGCAGACTGGAATAATATCCCATCTAAAGTTTTATTCCTTCTTCCTGATAACGTTCTGAGAATTTTAGCGAAGGCAATTAACACATCTTTTTCAACGGGTCACTTAAGCGATTGTTTAAAATGTGTAGATTGTTTCAAATGAAACGTTATTCCTCTGTATAAATGTGACGATTTACCTGCTAATTATCGTCCTATCTCCTTGTTGCCGATGCTTTTAAAGGTTGTAGAAAAATTGGTAAAAATCCGAATGATAAAGTACTTACAAAAACACAATTTACTTTCTTCTTTCCAATTCGGTTTCCAATCATTAAAAAGTACATATGATGCCATCTTTGAATTCATGGAAAAACTATACTTGGACTTAAATAACGATTATGTTGCTGCCGCAGTTTACTGAGAAATATATAAAGCCTTTGACTCTGTCAATCACAAAATACTTCATTAATAAACTGGAAAGATGTGGTTTTAGGGGCACTGTTCTAAAGTGGTTCAGTTCATACTACAAGACAGATGGCAGTCTGTATCAATCAATGAGTACTACTCTAGTAATATCTTTATTAATTGTGGAGTACCTCAAGGCTCTGTCCAGGATCCTATCTTTTTCTTGATATATTTTAACGATATAACTAACGTCGACATTCATGGCTGGTTTACTATATTTGCAGATAACACCACAATTTTATTGCAAAACAAGGACTTTGCGGTACTGAATAAGATTATTACTAGTGATATGCAAAAAATTTTAGAGTGGTGCAAAGCTAATCATTTAACATTTAATTTTTCAAAAACCAAATTAATTTCTTTTAAAAATGATCTAAATAACATTACTCTGGGCAATGAAGGCATTTGTTCTAATACCGTAAACAAATTTTTAGGTCTCGATATTGATAATAAACTTAAATTTGAACAACACACTGTATATTTAAGCAAAAAGATATCATCAAGTTGCTTTGTGGTCAAATCAGTTGCTCACCATTTAGATTTCAAAATTGCACAAAGTGTTTATGTGGCCCTGATTGAATCTAATTTGAGATACGGTATTGCCTTTTGAGGTATCTGTTCTCTTCATTATTTCAGTAAAAAATTCATGCTGCAAAAGAGAGCACTTAGATATTTATGCAAGGTCAAGTTTGGTACATCATGCAGGCCTCTGTTCCGGAAACATGGTCCTCCTTGCATATATATCCTTGAGTTAGCATGCTTAATTTTTAAAAAACATAAAGAGGATATTCGGACAGTTTTACCTTATAACACTTGTCTAAATTATATTATTTCACTTCCAATTCCCTCTTCTACATTAGCTAAAAAATCAATTATTTATACTGGTAAGAAAGTGTTTAATCACCTACCACTCGATATAAGATCCTCAAGCAATATTTTTGTATTCCGAAGAGCAATCAAGAAGTTTTTATTATCTAAATGTTACTATAGTATAGAGAAATTTTTTGAGGATTTTAGTAGGACTATGCAAATTTACTAATCATCAATTAATTGAATATAGGAAAAAACATTTTTAAGCCCTGTGATGTATGTGAATAAGAAAACATTCGGAACGCACTCAGGTTGGTAACATGTAAGAGTGACGTGACGTACAGGTGCAACGAAGAGGAAATTAAACCATTCTGAATCTAGACACGATAGATGAAAAGTGTTTCATTGTAACCTAATTTCCATTCTCCATAACCTATCCTATAAACCCGACCACGTGTTATCACATGGTGCCGAAAACCAAAATCTGAAACCAAACCGAATTCTTTAAGATTTAAGAAGAGTATAAAAGTGAAATGGAATCTAAGGCAGCAATAAACTCAATGCAAATGTCAGGTAATTTATACGAAAACTGGAAGTTCTTCATACAAAGATTTAAAAACTACCTTCAAGCAACAGAATTAACAAAAAAACCTGAAATAACCCAATGCGCACAACTGCTACAACTAATAGGAGACGACGGATTCAAAATCTATAATACGTTTAAGTTCACAACAGAAGAAAAAGATAAGTTAGAACCATTAATTACAAAATTTGAAGCACATTTCAAACCCAAAAGCAATGTATCAAACGCAAGGTATTGCCTGTTTAACAGAAAACAAGATGAAGGTGAGTCAGTAGACAAATTCATAACAGATATTGTAAACCAGGCAAAAAATTGTGAGTTGGATAATTTGGAGGACAGTCTGAATAAGACTTGCATAACATGTGGGGTAACAGATGAAACCATGAGACAGAGACTGTTAGAAGAAGATGAGATGAGCTTGGAAAAAGCAATCAATCTGTGTAAAAGTATAGAAAGCTCGAAAATCCATTCTGAAAAAATGAGGTCAGAGGAGGTAAACTACATAAAGAAAGGAAACTTCGGTAAGAAATATGTAAATAAAGCACAGTGGGAAGACAGAAGAGTGAATCAAACTCATTCGAAGTCCCAAGGCAGCCAGTTCAATGGTAAATCCGGAAGCAGTTCAGGGTGCAGTAGATGTGGAATGGAGCACAGAGGCCAACCCTGCAAGGCATATAAAGCTAAGTGTAATTTATGTAATAAGATAGGGCATTATGCAAAAGTATGTTTTCAAAAACAAATTAAATATGTAAATGTAGATGATTCAGAATCAGATGAATTGTTTATAGGTATGGTAAATACTAAAATTGATACTTTTGACAATGATTTCATGATAAATTTTAAAGTTAATAAGCACAAATTAAGCTGTAGATTGGATACAGGGGCAATGGCAAATGTAATATCAATAAATAAGTTAAATTCTCTAGAAGTTAAGGTTGAACTACATAAAACAAATTGTAGGTTAACAACATTTTCAAATGAAAAACTTAGAGTCATTGGAAAATGTATTTTGGAATGCAAATATAAAGACAATATGTACAACATAATGTTTTATGTGGTAGGGATTAATTCACCAACAGTATTAGGTCTTCCTACATGTAAAGCTTTAAATATATTAAAAAGGGTCAATACAATAAAAAAAATTGAAAGTAATTTGAATTCTAGAGAAGTTACATTTAAAAATGATTACTCTGATGTGAACGAAAAATTTAAGGAGGTTTTTTCAGGTATAGGCTGTTTGGATGAGCCATACAAAATTGTGTTAAATGAATCTGAAACTAGTGAGTCACAAAATCTTGAAAGTGTCTCTGATAATAATTCTGATCATCACTCTCCAATAAACTTACCTCCACAAACCTCCTCAGGCCGAATTGTTAAAAAACCTGATAGATTAGATTTGTAAGTAATTTTATTATATAAGAAAAAAGGGAGTAAAGGATGTATGGAACAAATGTTTATTTAAAAATTTGTTAAAGAAATTTATTTTAATTTTGTCATTTTAAAAAGAGGGGGATGTGATGTATGTGAATAAGAAAACATTCGGAACGCACTCAGGTTGGTAACATGTAAGAGTGACGTGACGTACAGGTGCAACGAAGAGGAAATTAAACCATTCTGAATCTAGACACGATAGATGAAAAGTGTTTCATTGTAACCTAATTTCCACTCTCCATAACCTATCCTATAAACCCGACCACGTGTTATCAGAAGCCCTTTTTGGCGTTTTTGGCCAGCTCCCCACTGGCCTCCGTGCTATAAATTTCCTTAAAATTTTGATTTATTACCACGTTTCGATTGCAAAACGACAATAGCTGGTTATGTATTTCATACCACAAATATTTACTTTATCACCATTCTTAAGTAAATTTAGGTATATAACAAATGTCGTCGGAATGAACAAAAATTTAAATTTATTGAAAATTCCTGGCAAATATGTTAAATCTTACTAGTTTATTAAACTGCATGCAAAATGCATCTGCCAAGAAACATTTCGTTAGTGCATCCACAGACGCATACAAAATCGCTATAGTATTTCATAAGCATAAACGATGTCAATGGTTATGTAAATTTTCTTACATTGTATACGTTTTTCACTAAAATTATTACAAAACATATATCCCATTAAATTATTTACAGTTAAAATAATTTGTACAAAATTAAAAAAAATTGTACCGCAAGGAAATCACTTTTCTAAAGTTTTACCTACTGAATTGATTTCTGTGACTAACCTTTAATGCAAAAATCTTATAAAAATAGATAAAATAAAAAACAAATGTCTTAAACACAGTATTGGATACTTGGGAAGTAAGCTTGTAGACGTTATGGAAACAGAAACATGTGTTTCATTACAGTGTTTTTACCTTCCATTCTCTATGCATATGAGTTAAAACACACTAGTAAAACATGCCATAAATTAAGGTTTACTATCTTTACCCTAAATTTTAAAAATTTTAGAATGTATTTTGTCCAGATTTTATATTTTGATGTGTGTTTTAAATGTTGAGTGTCAATGTATTTTGTAGATATTCTCAACGACTAGTAAGTTGCACTGAAGAATTGTGATATTTTTTAAATATTTACATAAATATTTGTCTTATTACGGTGTCTTGAAAAAAGAATAAAACCATTCCGAAAGCTAGACAAAAGTCCAAAGAGTGGTTTTTTGAACATCCCGGCCAATATTCTGACTGCAACCCTAAAAAACTGTGTTGTTTGTTTATGTATATATATATATATATATATATATATATATATATATATATATATATATATATATATATAGAGATAATAATAGATATAGGAGAAATTAGCATAGTAATATTATGATTTTTAATTAATAAACTTAAATAGCGATTAAAGAAATAATTTATAAGTTATAGACTAGCGGATATTATAAAAAAATAATTATATGAGAGTATTTTTAAGAATTTAGCATAAGAGTAAGTTTAAAAAGTTTTTTTTTATTTTATTTTATTAATAAATATATTTACGTGAGCCAGGTGCATAGGCAACCAAATATACTGTAATATGACATGTAAAATGGGGTTATTTATTAGTTTGGGATATTTAATTTACCTATAATTACGGATGTAAAATAGTGTTATGGATTATTTTCTGGAAAACGTCAATATAGAAGGCAGTTAACACTATTTGCATAGTCGATTATTCCAGAACTTTCATATATTGATGAGATGAAGAGTTTCGAACATGGTTTATTCCTAGAACATTCTGGAACCATGAAAAGGTATAAACACGATGTAATTTGGAGCAAGACTTCATTATTAAGTCAGTTACATTAGATTCATTAAGTTAGTGACAGTATGAGAGTAAATTAGATTAAGCCAGATACAGTTGGAGAGTATGAGAGTAAACTAAGAGAGTTATTTCAAAACAGTGATAGTTAATAATTAGTACAGTTACAGTGACAGTATGGAGTTAGTTAATTACGAAGGTAAACAGGAGACAGTTCGACAGATAGTGAATTTATTAAGAAGTTAGTCAGTTAGTAAATAGTACAAGCAGATAGTATACAGTGTATTTGAAAGTATATCATACAGAGATTAGAAGGATTTAAAATTATAATAACTATATGGTAATTGGAGAGTATAAAGAAGAATATTTTACCCATTTCTAAATGCTGTTAAGAAGTAAAATATTTAAATTGTTGGAAGCTGATAATTAACACATTTTGATATATTTGGAAAAAGTAATTTGATATAAACAAGGATAACCGAGGCTGCTAAGAAGATATTGAGTGGTGATTGAATCTTTTATATTGAAAAACAGTTTCATTTAGGCATTTAGTGATAGAAAGATACCAAATTTTGTTAATATAATTTAATTATTGTAAGAATTTTCAAATTTAAGATAGGTTGTCCTGAATTTATATTGTCTAAATTAGATATATATGTGTGTTTCATAATAGTTATAATAAAGATAATTTAAAAATTACTTATAACAAGTACTTATACAAACTTATTCTTTGAGAACCGCGATAAAAACCCTATACTTATATAATAATATGTTATTTTAAATTATTCATTGTTCATCTACATAACAAAACATCTAACATATTCTTGGGGAATGTAGTCAATTGATTTGGGCTGATATAAGTAAAAGCTTAGAGCTTAGTCGAACTTTTGGAAATTTTATTTCCTTTTTGCTCTCAGTTTTCAAACTATACTGACTAAACATAATTTAAATGATTTAATTATTAATATAAAAAAAATATGTTAGCAACTAAAACTAATATTAAGTGGTTGTTTCATTTTTGTTTGTTAGCACAAATTACCTGCCAAATATATTTTTTATTCAACTAGCAGCTTCCGGTTAAATGTGGCCCAAATATTCAAGTCATCCTATCCAAGTTATTCCATCCCTCGAATGACTTCTATTGATATATACAGCAGCATGTCCGGAGTTGTTTCTTTTATTTCTACGGACAACTTTCTATTCTTACATAAATCAATCTTAAAGTACTAGGGGAACATAACTTATTAGCGATATCTGTTCGGTTAGATAGAGCCCGATTTCGGAACAATGCAATTGATGTTTCTTCCATGTTTTGTGAGTCATCAGTGCCATTTATCATTTTTTGAATTATTTAAAAGTTTTAAAATGTTTCTACGACTATCGCGATGTTTTGCGCTGCTCCACTTTTAAAGGAGTCGCCAAAATAATAAAAAATAAAACTTCGTAAACAGGAAGGGTGAAAAAAATTGTTTCGATAATTTACGTAGACGATACAAAAGAATTGAGTTTTTTTAAAGCTTAGAAAAAAGTCAAATTTAAAAAATTTCAAAATAAATATATGTAATACTATAATTATTCTCTTAAATACTGTTAAAATACAAAATAAAATCCTAATTCTAATAAGTTATAAGAGTGATGAAAATAAACGTTTGGATATAGGAAATAAAGTATGTGTAAAATAAAAAAAAAATAGCACAACTAACACAAAATACTGTGTTAGTTGTGTGCTAGCATCGATAGTATCTACATTGATTAAGTGCTAATTAATTTTCATCAAATTAAAATGAAACGATTTACATCTATTAGTGGTATTTATAAAATTAGCCTAAATCGCAGGGGGAATATGTGCATCAGTTTTCAAATATTTATTATTCACTATATAATTTTTAAATTGAACCACTTTCACTTCTTAAGGTAACAATGTATCTGTTTTGACAACTAAATAGGTAATTAGACAAAATAATGAGTATTATTTTGAAATTATTAATTTCAAAACAGGAGTTTAAAGAATTAGGAGGTAGTCCGGGCCCAGTTGAACGGTCAAGCTGATTCCAGTGGAAGCAATAAGGAGGATTATTTTTCGTTTTGGCTCAGCTGACATGCTCTATCTAGCACTACAACCCATGAAACTGTGGTAAAAAGCATGATTTTATTTACATGGTTGTGAAACGAGACGATTAACAGATACATTGAAGAAAGATATGTCGCCGAACTGGATGCAATAAAGTATAAAAATAGAAGGTACAGTCATGGATGGCATACAACGAAAGCAGCTTAAATGGTACGGACATGTCCAATTAATGAAAGACAGTAAATTCCCGAAACAAGTACCTGTATGAACACCTACAGGAATCCAGAAGAGAGGACTACCTTTGAAAACATGGATGGAAGGAATAATAAACTCAATGGGCTCGAAAAAACTTAAAGAACAATTGAACAACCGAATTGAATAAAAAAATGGGCGTCGGAAGACGTTTTATAGGGATTATATCATAGTATAGGCACATTATTAATATATCATATTATATATATTTATATAATATATTATATTCACGATATGGAATGAGATTCCAACATGGACAATCAACAAAATCTACATCTTCAACTACACAGTGTAGACTCAACACTAATAGAATTGTCAAATACCGTAATAAAACTCAAAGACAATAAAGCCGCAGGAGTCAATTAAATCTGTTGGGAAATGTATAAAAAAGGTGGTGATCAACTTTTTGAAATAATCCTTAAACTAATAGTACTTATATGGAAAAATAAATTGGTACCAGAAGAGTGGCTAAATGAAATAATATGTGTTGCATAAAAAGGGCGATCAACTGGATTGTAAGAACTATAGAGGCATTACTCTCTTAGCATCTGTGTATAGAATCTTCGGCAATGTATTGTTTGAAAGACTTAAACATTTTACAAAGGATATTGTTAGTCAATATCAATACGGATTTACTGCTGCAAAATCAACTATACATCAAATTCAAGCACATGGACAAATTCTAGAAACGTCACTAGAATATAACATATTATGCCGACTTTAAAGTAGCCTATTGTAGTGTTAAAAGAACTGCATTAGAATTAAAAGCTCGTGCGTTAGAATTGAAGGAGAAAACTCTACGTGCTTTAACGTTAATGATGGTCTAAGACAGGGGGAGGCACTGGCGTGTCTCCTCTTTAATATTGCATTGAAAAAAGCAACCAGAAAATTAAATATTGGAATGAATGTAACTATTTTTAATAGAATTATGAGAAACATGGTGTAGTGTTTTTCAAGGCTTGCGAAGCATCGCAATCCTTGTAAAATACTACACCATGCCTTATGAGATTTATGAGTAGCATTTAAAAAACTTAGATGTATACTCAGTAATTATTTCAATAATTTACAACTAAGGATTTAATATGTAAATATACTATACATAAATGTATTTTTATATGGATGTGAAACATGGATCATGAAGGATAATATGATGGACAATTTAGGATGTAACTCAGGTATATGATAAAGTATGGTAAAGACGCCATAACTATAAACTAAGACTATATTTATCAAAACGATACCCTCAAATAATTGAATCCTGCATCTTGCAAAGATATTTCAGAATTAAACAGCAAGATACATACACGGAACTCAAAGAAATTACAGCAGGGCTGCCACAACGAAGTGTCTTTACCTTTTGTATACGTGTTATATTATTGTCCTAGAAAATAATACAATTGCAACATTTACCGATGATACTGCTATCATATCAGTATGCAAAACCAGCAAGGAAGCGACAGAGAAATTAAACAGGATGTTAATCAAATATATACTTCAGGGAAAAAAGCAAAAAATAGACCATGTTCGTGACACTTAATAATCCAGGTCGCTGACAACCTTTTTTAGTTATTGTAGTCGTCTTTTATTTATTAACAATTTAATGCTTCTAGTTTAAAAAAATAAATTTTTGGAAGAAAATTATTTTTTCACGAATTGTTTAAACAAACTAGCTTATTTATTTATTAATTAATATATATATATATATATATATATATATATATATATATATATATATATATATATACGAATTACATATTGGTAATGTAAGTAGAAATTATATACAAATTAAAATAATAATGATCAAAATCCATTGAGTAGATCCGGAGATATAGAAAATTTTATTAGTTTATAATTGTTTGTTGGGTATTTAAACTCCATGGATTTGTAGGTTCTTCTTAGCCACTATTTGAACTACATTTTTGAAACTTCATAGAGGGTCCTGTAAAGGTACAATTTTTATGCAATTTTTTTAACAAAAAATATAAATCCCATTCTTTAACATGACGTCAATAAGGTTCCTTAATTATTATAATCAAATTAGCTGTGAATAAACAAAAAACCTGGCTAACTTTGGTCCAAATTAACCTAGGCCAATTGTTTTTATTTGAAAATTCGGGTGAAAATACTAGCTTTTTGAATGTGAATAAATATTTTTTTCAAGGACAATTTTATACTAAATGAAAGTTATTATAAATGTTTATAAACTATATAATTTATATATTACAATGTAATAAACATGTACTGAAACTGAGAGTAGAGAAGTCTACAGTACATGTTTGGAAAATTTTAATTTTAAATAAAAAATATATTTTTTTTTTATTTTACAAAATAAAATTTCCACCAGAAGTCTTTTATTTCACTGTAAGTTTATTTATCTTTACTTCTCTACGTAAAATTTCCTTTCCTTGTTTAAAATACATATAGTATTTAGCAAAGTATTAATACTCGCTGAAACTTCTTACCGTTACCTTAAATTTTACCCGCGAATTATGGCTAGCACGTTGGTTTCCATCTAAATGCCGCCCCATTTTATGCCTCAACACACTTGTAAACAAGCTCAGAAGTGGGATAAGACCGTGTACGTTAAATACGATTAGAGAGTTGACATAGGTTATAGTTGGTTGAGTCTTGATAAATAATGTATTAACCTCGCAGGGGTTATGTACATATATTACGAATGAATGAACTTAATTCATTGCGAATACGGTTAAGACAGTTTTTTATTCATGTGCCCTGTATTAAAAATTGAATGACCGATAAAAACAAAACATTACAAATTTTAAACTATTTTTTTACTTTAAAAGAATAATTTCTCAATTATAATAGTTCAAAAACTATCATATGTTTTAATTCTTCTTCTTCTTCTTCTTATTTTTATATAGACATGACTCTGTCTGTTTTTCAATGTGCCTACAGTAAATTGTCATTCCATCATTTTCATGGTCTTCCTACTAATCGTCTTCCTATTGGAAAACCGTCTCTTGCCGTCTTTACTACTTTATTTGTTGTCATTCGGCATATATGATCGTTCCATTCTACTCTTCTA
Organism: Diabrotica balteata; assembly: GCA_918026665.1. Classification (NCBI taxonomy): domain Eukaryota; kingdom Metazoa; phylum Arthropoda; class Insecta; order Coleoptera; family Chrysomelidae; genus Diabrotica; species Diabrotica balteata. The sequence continues at coordinate 152,510,360 of OU898278.1, read as the reverse complement.
TTTCTTACCTAGTTTTTGAGGTTCTCCACCTTGTCTCTATGTCGTATATCTGTACTTCTAGCTCTGTCCCATAGTTACCATCAATTTTTACAAATGTGTTCTCACTTCTGCTGTTTCTTTCTGTACTCTCTGGTGTCAGGTCTTCTTTCTGCCGCGTATGTCATTATTGGTCTGATGACTGTTTTGTAAATTCTGCCTTTCGTTTCTTTCCCGATATTTTTATTTCTCCATATTGTTTCATTTAGGCAGCCTGCAGGTCTGTTTGCTCAATTTACTTGACCTTCCACTTCGGTTTTGAGCTTTCTGTAGCTAGATAATGTGATGCCTAGATATTTAAACTCCATCACTTGTTTTATTATCTGACTTTACAGTTCCAATTTACATCTTAGTAAATTTGCTGTTGTTACCATGCATTTTGCCTTTTTTGTAGAAATTAACATGTTACGTGTTTCTGGTTATATTAAATTGGTGCAGCATCCGTTGTAAATCATCTTCACTTTGAGAAAGTAGTATTGTGTCGTCTGCATAACACATTATTTTAAGTTATTTTTCTCCCATTTGGTATCCTATTTTAGTTTTTACTTTTTTTATTACTTCATATATAATCAGGTTAAACAATAGATGACTTAGTTCTTCTTCTACTTTTACTTTTATTGTGTTGTTTTGGTAGATACTTTCGATCGTTTTGATTATTCCTAAAGGTATCTCTCTTGCATACAGTAAGTGTATAACGTCTTTTAATTTTACCTAGTCAAATGCCTTTGTAAGGTCCACGAAACATAAATATGCTGGTTTGTTGTATTCTAATGATTTGTCTTGCACTTGCCTCATTATAAATATAGCGTCGGAGAATGATCTTCCCGACCTAAAACCTTGTTGTTGTTCTGCTAGTGTTATAATTTCATTCAATTTATTTGTTATCATTTTGGTTGTAAATTTTAGTGTTGTGTTAAATAAATTAATTCCTCTGTAATTTTTCGGGTCCGATTTGTTTCCCTTTTTGAAGAGAGGTATTTGATCTCTATTCTCCATTAGAAATTCTATTTTGTTCTATTATTTTTTTAATTAGTTTTAATAGTTGTCTGATCAGATGGTCCTTCGTGCTTTAGGAGTTCGTTTGTTACTCTGTTCTATCCTGGTGATTTTCTATTTTTTAATTTTCTTAATGCTTTCTTTACTTTTTTCTCCTCAATATTTATTTCTATGTTTGTTGTCACCTCTTGTGTTGGTGGTTCAGTATCGTCACCTTTAGCAAACAGGGATCGAAAGTAGTCTACCCATGTCTACAGTAGATGTTATTAAGTGGCTTCCCGTTTATTATTGGGACTTCATTTACTTCAGACAACGCTAGGATAATTAAAAGAAAAATATTTATATATTAACTGATTTACCGGCTTAAAAAGTCTAGATGTTAAATATTTACTTTTTAAAAAATATAATTTTTGTGATTATTACTGAAGAAGTTTGAAGAGTTTTAATTAAAGTTTTAATTGACTGGTGAAAGTAGACTATTACTTTAATCGTCACTACATTACCTACAACTGTTTATTAGAAATGATGGCAAACTTTTATTGTAATTGCTCAACTTTCCAGACAGACTTTTTTCTATTTTTAGGAGGTTTTGTGGTATATTTACTAGAGTTTTCTTTTTATATAATGTTACAAAAATACGAAAACAATTTTTGATACCTCTGTAGTTTAATAGATGGAACAAATGCACAAAAAAACATTAAAATTAAAGTACAAAAAATATGTCATGGTATATTTTATTTTGAGTTTGTAATATGTTAAAAATAATGGTGTGTTCTTGACATCTCATTAACTGATTTGTATGATCCTTTTAAGATCATATACTAAAATAAAGCCCATGGGAAATTTTTAAGGGGTCATTTAACCAAGTAATAACCACATATAAATAAATGCTATATGTAATAACAACTTTATAAACTAGTCAATGTTTAACGGTACAAATGAGTGTACTGGTAAATCTAAAATCCCACTGCAAGATCGCTACGTGTCCATAACGTAGTTAAGCAATCTCAAATTTGTACATACACTAAAATTAGGAGAATACATTGATAATGGGCTGTCATAATGGGGGTCAAAAAGTTGCTGCAAATTTTATTAAACAAAAAAAGGAATGAATTTCTTATTTTGTTCACCTATTTTATTAAATTAAAGCTCATGGTTTTTAATATTATGATATAAGGTTGCCTAAAAAATGGTCAAAAATTAGAGTTGCCAGCTATTAAAAACACGAGTCATTAAAGATAAAGTAAAATTGAGTTAGAGCACAACGCCACTGGAGAATTGTCAGTTGTGTAAGTTTTTAAACACGTGTCGAAAGATAGGGTTAAGAATATACATTATCACTTCTGTGGCTGGAAGGCAAAAGGGGATAAGTCGATTTTTTGCAAAATAGTGTTATGTATACCATTCGACAGCATTTTTCATTCAGCACAATCTTGGTAAAGAGAGTTAAGTGAAAGTGTACCAATTAAAATATTATAATTAATAAAAAAGGGGTAACTTGGCTACAATTTAATTGTTACGACTGTTTTAAGGATATAACTCAAGATATCTTCTGGAGAGCAAAATAGTAATTACTAGTAAAATGGTATAGGTGCACATATTTTCTAACATTATGAAATTAGCTGAGAAGCAAAACGATTTAAGTCATGTTAACTTGAGAATTATTCAAAATGTATGCTAGTAAAAGGCATTAAATAAGGATATCTTCTTTTGCCGGAATGTGATAGAAGGAATATATATGAAAGTATTGCTAGGTTATACAAGCAGCCGAAAGCAGAAATTAGCAGCCGAAAGCACATTGGGAATATCCCGAACCCAAGAAAGAAACGACTGGTTCGACCAAGACTGCAAAAAAATAACAGATGAGAAGAACGAGGCATTTAGGACCATGCAACAACGAAAAACTAGAACAACAATAGATAGATACAAAAACTTAAGGAGAGAGGAAAAACGCATACACCGAAAAAAGAAACGAGACTCGGAAAATGACATGTTAGAACGGCTCGAAAGCCATATGAGTCACGGAGAAACAAGAAAGTTCTACCATCAAATAAATAGTATTAGAAAAGAATTTAAACCAAGAATCAACTATTGTAATGATAAGGAAGGCAACTTACTTACCAACAAAGAGGACATCCTTTTACGATGGGTAGAGCACTTTCGAGAGTTGCTGGAAGGGGAACCTACTAACAATATAGAGCTGGAATACCGAAATGAGGAACTCGTGGAACCCCCCTCGGTAGATGAAGTAAAAATATCTATAGAAAAACTAAGGAACCATAGGTCCCCAGGTAGCGATGGCATCCCAGCAGAGTTATTTAAGCACGGTGGGGAGCAGCTCACCAAGGTGATGCGAGAAATTGTTTGTAGAATTTGGTCTGAGGAGCAAATGCCAGAAGAATGGAGCTTAGGCTTAATTTGCCCGTTACACAAAAAGGGAAACCAACTGGAATGCAATAATTACCGCGGAATAACTCTCCTAAATACAGCATACAAGATATTATCAAATATTTTGCACGAGAGATTAAAGCCTTATACTGAAATGTTTCTAGGGGAATATCAGGCAGGATTCAGGCCTGGACGTTCAACCATTAACCAGATCTTTACACTACGACAGATCCTCGAAAAAGCGCAAGAGTTTAACATAGATATGTATCATATTTTTGTCGATTTTAAAGCGGCATATGACAGTGTCTTAAGACCAAGTCTTTACAACGCTATGAATGAGTTAGGAATTCCAAAAAAACTAATATGTTTGATAAAAGTGACAATGGCGAAGATGCTATCAGCAGTAAAAATTCAAAACGACTCGTCAACCCCATTTCAAATACATAGGGGGTTAAGGCAGGGAGATGCGCTGGCGTGTCAGCTTTTTAATGTCGCCTTAGAAAAAGTTGTACGAGACGCTAATTTAGATAGCAGGGGAACAATATTTAATAGATCAGTCCAAATTCTAGCATATGCAGACGACGTGGACATTATAACAAGAACTAGGGCGAGAACTGCGGAAATCCTAACCGAGCTAGTAGCAGCAGCAGAACGAATGGGGTTACATATAAATCAAAATAAAACCAAATTCATGGCGACTAACACAAACACAAGAGCTGGAAATGTTGACACAAATTTAATCATCAATGACCAAAACTTCGAAGCAGTCAATGAGTTCATATATCTAGGGACATCGGTTAACCCCAATAACAATACATCTGAGGAAATAAAAAGGCGAATAATAATTGCAAACAGGTGTTATTATGGTCTATCAAAGTACTTAGCTAACAAACGTCTGTCTCAAAAAACTCGTATAAGGCTGTATAGAACACTGATAGTCCCCGTTCTCACATACGGATCAGAGGCATGGACGCTAACGAAAACAGATGAATCCGCTCTATCCATTTTTGAAAGAAAGGTGCTACGCAAGATATTTGGAGCGGTCTGTGAGAACGGAATATGGAGGCGTAGATATAACTTCGAACTGCAGAATATCTACAAGCATACGTTTGGTGGTAAAGATATTACCACTATAATTAAGCGAAACCGCCTGCAGTGGGCAGGACATGTAGCCCGGGCCCCTGAATCGAACATGATAAAAAAGATTCTAACAGCGCAACCTGTGGGAATGAGACGACGGGGTAGACCAAAGCTGAGGTGGATGGATGGGGTAACACAAGATGCGGAGAAGATCGGAGTCGGCAACTGGAAAATTCAAGCAAGGGACAGAACAGAATGGCGTAGAAAGCTTGAGAAGGTCGAGGCCCTCTAAGGGCTGTAGCACCAAGATGATGATGATGATGCTAGGTTATACAAAGTTATCCCTTTTTGCAAGAATGCGGTGTCCATGCAAATCATATTCGTATCAGTTTCTTGTCAGTACTTGTCTAGATTGTGAAGAGAGCACACGCAAATTTTATCAAGAAACGTTCAATACGATGGCAGCTCGAAATAACAATTATTATTTATCCATTCGCGAAAGAAATAAAGGGCTTGTATCAAGGTGTTTAGACAACGACAATAACGATTACAAGCCATCAAATACAAGTAAGTTAATTGCCAATAAATTTAAATTTTTTAATATTATTTTGTGATTTTGTTTCGCAGAGAATTATCTAGATGAAAATAAAGAAAATCGTGGTCGTGAGACTGAAATGTCAGTAAATTACGTTCATACCTACCCAGCCTTTGACTCGGATAAAGAAAAATCCTACACTGTTTTAACCAATGATAAATGGTTTTGTATGTACCTACTCATTTTGTAACTCTTCTACTTTGACGTGCTAATGATCGATGTTTTATTGAAAAAATAGGTTTTATTTTATAGTACATTATAAAAGTAGTGATTTATCATATTTTCAGATTTTTATCCGAATGTTCAGAACGAGATTGAAACTTCAGTAAATTATGTTCATATGTTCCCAGCCTTTGATTTGGTTAAAGATGAAACTTACACTGTTCTAACCAATGGTATATAAATTTGTTTGTATTAATTTTGTAAGTCTTCTACTTCGACGTATAATTTTTTGTTATTATATACCTCGATAAAGTCTTAACCAATCAACATAAAAAATTTATTTAAAATCCTTTATAAAAGGTATATAATAAAATGCCCAAACGGGCTATCACAAAGATATTGCAAAACGTTTTCGGATTATTAAATCCATTAAATCCGAAAACGTTTTGCAATATCTTTGTGATAGCCCGTTTGGGCATTTTATTATATAACTTTTATAAAGGATTTTAAATAAATTTTTTGTGATACAAAAAGGACTACAGGAACTTAGTTTCCTAGTGAATTTTTCAATCAACATAAAGTCTTCTAAATAATCAGATCTAAACTTCCTCGAAAATACCATTGCATTATCAAAAATGTCTCAGCGATGTTTTGGTTAAGTAACATTAACATTATTTTTCCGTCCATTTGGTCCTGCAAATACCACTTGACCAAACATCGCTTCGCTGTCGGGGTATTTTCGAAGATATTTGATCTCGTAAATTTAAGACAATATTGAGAAAAAAAAATATTCAATTATACTCACCAAAATATCCACCATGTGTGTTATAATTTTTGATTTACGAAATACGGGTAAAGGATATGAAATAAACAAAGGAAACGCAATAAAAGCTAGGCAGTCACGGTCACTGTGAGATTGTAGAAGAAAGTGTAAAGAAAAAATATTTTATGAACATAGATTATCTCTGTTTCAAAGTTACTTTGAAATGGGCAACTACGATAGAAGGGTAGGTTATATTGCCTCATTAATTCAAATTTTTGACCAGAAGATTACTACTGTTAACAGAAGTTATACTGATAAACCTTCAAAAAATAGGGAAAAGAGTTTTACATATTTTATAGAAATCCAAAGAGAAAGAATTTAATGCTGCCAAGCATGTTTTTGTGCTATTTTTGACGAAAGTAATCTTAATTTTATCAATCAGCTTTACATAACTACTATCAGTGTTTTTTTTTTCAACGGGCGGGGGCCAGACTAATCGCCGCCCGTGTTTTGTGAGATTACTTACCTACACCTTAAAATTCAATTATGCTCTCAGAAAAAACAAATATCAAAAATAATAATTATTTTTATCTTTTACAAAAGCTTAATCACCATCTAATTCGCAATAAACTCGTAGACATCTATTCACGTCGTCTAACGAATTCGAACTAATATCAGATGTGATTGGACCTTGTTTTTTCGACCAAATCGTTACTGGCAATCAGTATCGTAGGTTTTTCACAGACGAGTTGCTGGCCTGTTAAAGGATGTTCTCTTAGAGATTAGATGAAACATGTGGTTTTAACATGACGGAGCAACACCGTCTCGTACACTAAATGTTAGCCGTGTACCTACTAAATATTAACTACAGCGACAGTTGGATCGTTTACTATACTGCGGAATGGTCTTCAAGACATCTAGGACTAACTTCACTGGACTATATTCAAACGAGATGCACACGACCACTTTTCTCATTAAAATAATCATCTATTACTTCATCATTCCCGTATATCGGCACTAATATATAGATATATTCTCAAATATTGTGAGACTTTTTATAGAAATGACATTATTTTGGAGCAATTTTGAAAACAATTTTGAAATAAACTTCTAAAATGATTTTACAAAATTATGCCACAGAATAATAAACAATCAGAATGTCCACTCTCCATGGAAAATTAAGTACGCGCATCTCGTTCGCGCAGACGTTCCGCCATGTTTACTACAGACATAATATTATGCACTATTTTATTCGTACTTTTAGTTGAAGAATAAATTAAATTATTTCAAATGTACTAAATTATCAATTTCTAAAAATTTAAATTACAGTTCTGTCATAGTTTGTCACAAATTTGTCAATTCCTGTGTTTCTGTGTCTGTGTTTCCTTCTAAAACAGGGCGATCGCGTGCTGAAAAACTTCTGGCGGCATCTGAGAGTGGGCATTCTGATTGTTTATTATTCTGTGATTATGCCCTCATTGAAACATCATTAATGTAACATGTACTGTGGTTAAGTCACCAAAAATTTATATGTTTTATGACTCAGGACATCATCTTACGGGTAAGACGGGTACTGTATATTCAATTCAAATTCCATTGTTAGTAATTATGAATTTTTTCTTTCTAGAATGTCATTGTATATTAATTATACAATACTAATTTGTAATACAATATTCCTGTTTTTGTTTGAGTTTTGTAATTAAAAAAAACCTAATTCACTGCACTATGAAACACTTCATAGTTCCACTGGTGGAAAAATAACACTGAAAAGAGTACAGATATCAGGAAATAAATGTACCTTTGAAAACAAGACAAGAATTTTTGCCATCTTGTTATAGCCTTATTATGCGCCATTTCTATGCATATTCCGTTACAAGATGAGATGATGTCGACATAACTAGCAAAAATATTTACTAATCGGAGCAAAGAGTGGTGAGTTTATTATTTTTATGCGGACAATTGTATTTAATGTTCACGTTGTGTTTTACTGTTGGTATTTTCACAGAACTCGCTTTTACAGATGCAAATAAAATAAAGACAGTTACATCTTATACCAATTATATAGTAAATTTGGTATCTCTTTTTGAATAATATCATTGATTTAATATTTACTGCATATGTATGTTAAGTATTTGTAAAAAATACTCCAATAATTGAAAAGAAATTTGTCTTGGGTCCAAGAGGTTCACCTGATATTTATAGACTTAAAAAGCCTTATGGTAGTGTGTTTCTTCTTAAATTATCGGTATTACTGAAAAAAACAAACGTCAAGAAAAAAATGATGAAAGCCTTTCAAATGCTGTATTAGCAAAAACAACAAAAATTATAACAGGAAAACAACTAACAAAGAGTAGGATTGGATGGGAAGTAAATTCGGATCATCATGAATTTATACTGGAACCAGTCGAAGACCAGCTGGCCGACCAAGTGCAGATCATGCAGGGAGTAAGGCAAGTCTGTGTGCTCTCGCCAACTCTTTTCAACATGTACTCTGAAGAAATTTTTACTGAAGCTCTCACAAACATAGAGATGGGAATCCGAGTGAACGGTGAATACATCAATAACATCCGCTACGAAGATGACACTGTGTTAGTAGCAACCAGCCTAAATGATCTTCAAGCTTTATCAGACCGAGTGAAAACTGTGACCTACGAACTAGACCTTAATATTAAGAAAACTAAATTCATGGTTGTCAGCCGTGCAAATTTAGATTCCGGTGCCCTAATGGCAGGTAGCGAAGAGATCCAGAGAGTCTACAGATTCACTTACCTCGGAACTACCTTCTACTCACACTGGGACTACGCTTAAGAGATTAGATATAGAATTGAAATGACACTGTCTACATTTATCAAGCTGAGATCCTTACTGGGCTGCAGTGATCTTAGTTTACTAACTAAGATGCGGATAGTGAGGTGCTACATTCTTTCAGTGTTACTGTATGGAGTTGAAGCCTTCACACTGACGCAAGCCATAGAAAAGCGGATTGAAGCCTTCCAGATGTAGGTCTACAGGAGGATACTAAAAATATCGTGTGTAGACCATGTCACCAACGTTGAGGTCCTACAGCGAATGACAATGAAAAGATATGCTTAATTTAGTAAAACAACGTAAACTTGTTCTAAAAGCCAATATATAGCTGCTTTATTAGTAGATATTTCTTGTGCGTATTGTATTGTTATTCTCGATCTGCTGTTTAATCAACTTGTTAAATTAGGAGTACCGAATGAATGTGCTTATGTCCTAGTTGTTATGTTTACACATAAACCATATTCGTTTAAATAATTCGTTGACTGATCCAACGATAGTTAGTAACTTAGATTTACTTTAGGGCTCAGTTCTTAGTCCTTTGCTATTTGGCATGTATTCGTTTAACTTACATACAATACGAATGAACTGTAACATTTTAAAATACGCAGATAACTTTTGTTTTTATATATTAAGTAATGTGTTTTATTGTAAAATTTATTTAGATGATAATGCTTAATATCTATGCATTTAACTTTGAATAAGTTGGATCAGATTAAATTATGATTTCAATAAACTATCGGTAATATCGTAGGTGAATCTCAAGTAAATAGTGCAGTAGCCGCAAAGCGTTATGCAGTAAAATTCCCCCTATCGAAATACATCTTATAGACGATTATTTCTAATCATTGATCGTCGTTTTCGGGAAACAGGCACATTCCAACCGCAAGTTACTGGCAATAGTGGTCGTCTAATAATGGATGCAACTGATGACATTTTCGAAATCATTGAAGAAGTCCCTGGAACAAGTACAAGGGTAATAGCTGCTCAAATAAATGTTCCTCACGTAAGGGTTTGGAGGCATTTGAAGGATCAGTTGCTTAAACCCTATCACTTAACAACGGTTCAAGAGATATAGGTTAAAGATTATCCTAAAAGGTTTGGATTTTGCGATTGGTTGTTAATGGACAACACTCGAAATGTTAATTTTTAAAAATATTTTGTTTACTGTCGAGGCTAACTTCAGTAGAAATGGAATAAAAAACCATCATAACGAGCACATTTGGGCCGGCGAAAATAAATCCTCACGCCAAAAAAAAGACTCATCACTCAAGGACTTTCGAAGTTAATGTTTTGGGCAGGAATTGTAGATAACAATCTACTAGGCCCAGTATTTCTTCCCAACAATTTAAATGGTAATAATTAAGTGCAGATATTGGCAAACTATTTACAAGAGTATTTGGAAGAAGTGAATATTGCGATAAAGCAAAATATGTGGTTTCTACAAGATGGCGCTTCACTGCATTACAGTAATGAAGTCCGGGAATACCTTTGCAGGCAGTATATTGGTCGGTGGATTGAAAGGGGTCGTAACGCACCTATTTCTTGGCCACCCAGAAGTCCAGATCTTAACCCCATGGACTTTTTGCTTTTAGGGGTTTATGAAATAGAAAGTGTATTCTATAACAATAGAGAACGAACAACAATTGAGAGTTAGAATAATTGAAGCTGCAAATCAAGTTCGTCAAAAGAATATGATTTTTCAGGGCATTCGGTTTTCCTTATTAAAACGATACCGAATGTGTATTGAAGAAAATAAGGGTCATTTTGAACATTAATTGTAATATCATATTTATAGAGGTTTTGGATATTTTTTTTACTTGTTAATTCATTTAAGCCATTTATTTAGTTGCACGTAATTTTTTTAGTTTTTACTGACAGTTTTATTGACAGAGCAACTAAATTATTTTACTAGCCCACAGTATCATTCAGCAAATTTAAGAAAAGTTAAAGATATTTTAGAAAAAAATAATTATCCACCAAAATTTTACAACCCTCTTGGGGTTTAATTAATGTTGAACATAAATCATCAAAACATCTGGAAAATATTTTTCAAAATTTAAACCTAAAATTAAGACCATCACTTAAACGTTAATTATAAAATAAATTATAAGTCCTGCAATTCAACATATATTGGACAAACACACCAATACCTACATAGAAGAATTATTGCACACAAACATAGTTTATAAACCAATGTATTAAACACAACAGTCCTTGCCAAACATTCTCTAGAAAATAGTTATTCTTTTGATTTTAAAAATGTACAGATTTTGGAAAAAGAACAAAATTACAACAAAAGATGCATATTGGAGATGATTCACATAAAAAAGATCCAAATTCCATGAATAATAAGACTGACATCAACGATCTTTCCAATATGTATCATAATTTAATAAATTTAGTTGTTTTTTAAATGCACCGTAGCAGATATTTAAGATACGACCCTGAACCAATCCTATTTTAAAATACACGACAGATGTCATCTGTCAATGTCAGATACCAATTTTTAATCCATATTAAACTTTTTAAAAAAGTGTAAACCTAGAATTTAATTGTAAAATGTAATGTTTAAAGTTTAATAAAGTGCTTATTGAAAATGACAAATTTGTCGAAACGTTTACGCAAAATTTAAATAGTTTTATTTACATCAGACCGACAAACCCAGGAAATAAGAAAGTTTCTATTATATATCTCTATGTATATCTAGATGTTTCTACTAAACCTGATGATAGAACCTGGAGTAAATTGTACATTCCTAAACCGGTAGCCTCTTTTATCTATAAATCAAAAATTATTTCAGAATATGACAACATGTTTGCCATTTAATTTATAAAAATAATTTATATATTACCATAATTGCCAAGTTTAAGTAATAAGAAAAAGTTGTGTGTAAAATATTAATAAATTTAAATAAAAATTTTAGAACCAAAATAGTTCCTTTCGCTTCTCAGATAATATGATTACAAAATCAATTTCTTTAACAAAAAATATAAATATAAATTGTGTTGTTTTGAACTCGCGAAGTATACGCGTTTGTCAAAAGAAGTATTTAAATTCAAGTAAAACCATGAATCTTATAAAAAATTGCGCAATTTCCAACGTCTGGTCCATCTTCGTCGTATTCGTCCTCTCTATGTCCTTTCCATGTTTCCCGAATTTTTCCATTTGGAAAGCATCATCGTCGACGACGACCCTCCTCGACGGCATGGCAATAGTAAAGCAGTCGTCGTCGTCGTCGTCGGGAGGCCAACGCCAAACCGATCGATGGTGTTGGCTCCAACCTGACGGCTTACTCACAGCGTCCTAACCAGGAACGAAGACATGGGGATTCTAGGGGCTCATCAATAAATTCTAAAGTTGGGTAATTTTTTAAAAAGATAAAATAACTTTGTATCAGTTTACTTCAACATCTTTCAATAATTTCAAGTTTAATACTATAAATCATTACAGCCTAAATGAAGGTTAATTAGAATGTATATACATATACGTATGTATATATACATATATATATATATATATATATATATATATATATATATATATATATATATATAATAATACTTGAATAAATTAGATATACAAAGGGTGTTTTTTAAAGGTATAGAAATGTAAGTTGGTAACACTTTTCTACCTGTTAACCATAAATAGACTTGACGCCTAAACAAGGCTTCCAAATTGTACAAATTTATTTTACAAATTGTGGTTGTGTTTAAAATACCTATCGCGCACTACGTCCATTTTATGGTCAATATAATAGTTCATCAGAGCCAGTAATTCGATTAACCATGGAATGTTTTTGCACAACGTTTACTCTAAATGATAATATGCATCCACAGACACGTCGGAAAACATCCTTACCCAAAAGGTTACACGAACTTTATTTTTACTTTACAGACACGTCGTACAGTGCGTACAGAAGAAGTTTTTGCTGCTGTAGAGCATCAGGAAGACCGGATCAGTCTATCTGCTATCGTGTGCAGTGGTTGGATAAATGTCCATCGACATTATGGAAGATTTTGCGGAAAGATCTTGCTTAATGTGCTTACAAAATCCAATTTATGCAAGAATTAAAGATACCTAACCTAAAGATCATCACCTAGCAAAGCATACATTCGTAGATTCGGTGAGTGGGTCCAAAACTAAATTGCCATTGATTACGATTTTCATAGGCGATATTTTTTAACGATGAAGCTCACTATTGGTTGAATAGGTCCGTCAACAAACAAAACTGTCCCATTTGGAGTTAGGATAGTCCTCAAATGATTGTTGAGAAACCATTACTTTCAGAAAAACTGTCTGTTTGGTAAGCGTTATGGTCTTCTGGAATCATTGGACCATACTTTTTCAAAAACGATGCTGGTCAGAACGTTACAATCAATGGTAAACGCTATATAGCCACGATCAGTGCCTTTTTCATTCCGCAATTGAACAATTATGATGTGCAGCAGCTGTAATTCAATAAGACGGCGCAACATGTCACACAGCTCGTGCGAGAATTGATTTATTGAAGGAAACGTTTGGTAACCGCATAGTTTCGGTTTTTATGTGAGCATATATTTTTATGACGATCGTATACAGTCATATACCAGAAATCATATTTAAATTAAAATGACAACATATTATCTTTCGAATAAAGTCAATTTCAGGTCTTCTTCTTCTTCAGCCTTCATATATCCATGGTTGGACATAGGTCTCCTCCAATTGCTTCCAAGCTTCCCTATCTTTTGCAATTCTAATCCACTGTTTTCCAGCTACAGCTGTTATACCATCTATTCATCTCTTTTTGGGTCTTCCTACGCTTCTTTTTGTTTCTTGATGTCTCCAGAATGTCACTTTATGAGACCATTTGTTGGTGTCTTGTCTTGCTACATGTGCTACCCATTGGCATCTCGATGTCGTTATTTTTCCCATGATGTCGGTTACTTTAGTTCTTCGACGTATTTCGGTGTTAGGAATTTTGTCTCTGAGGCTTATATTTAACATGGCCCGTTGAGTTACTCTTAAGAGTAACTTAAGAGTTACTTAAGAGTAACTCAATTTCAGGTAAATTGATATAAATTGTCTGTGTTTTATTTCATTTCAAAATTCTATATATCTTAAAAAAGCACCCTTTAGAATTAAATACTACAAAAATTTTAGTGTTTTAGTATTTCTTGCAAAGACAATTCAAGAAGTCATCGTCATCATCATCATCATTGGCTTTTACAACTCTTCGTGAGTTTTTGCCTTCTATTGATTCCTATCCTGTGCTATTATTTTCCATGGCCTTACTTCCATCTTCTCCAGGTCTTGCCTGACTGCGTCTTTCCACCTTTTTCTAGGCCTTCCTGTTGATCTTTTACCATCTGGTCTTTCCCAAAACATATTGCTAATCAGTCTGTCGTCATCACTCCGCACCACGTGGCCTGCTCATCTTAATCTATTGGCTTTTATGTATCTTACGATATTTCCTTTTCCGAAGAGAGTCTCTATTTTATTGTTGTATTTGCTCCTCCATTCATTTGTCACGCTGTCCCTGCAAGGACCATATATAATTAGCAGGATTTTGCGTTCCCATACTAATAGCTTATTGATTTCAACAAGTAGTAGTAACTAATTGGCGTATTTTCTCCCTCTTAACAAAAGTTTAAAAATATTCATTTAAAAAAAATATTTGTAAAGTACTTTTAGCTGAAAAAGTAATTGTGATCCTCTTTATGTAAGTGGTTTATGCAAGTTAAAAAAAAAATTCTTTTGTTCACTCAACATCTACAAAATATGTATTGAAACCTTCTGCTTTAAGTGCTGCCTCCAGAGGTTTGCGTTTATAAAGGAAAACCTTTGTCTGCCTTCCACTACTCTGGTAAGTTCCAGAAAGTCCAGTCCTGTGCACGTTTTATTGTTATACAACCGGAAAATTTTTATCTTTAAGCTGCATGTTTTTTCTTTATTTTGCACTTAACAATTACAATTAAGTGTAATGAGTTGCACTCATATAGTCCTCGAAGACATACCGTCTCAGGACTAGCAACTTCAACGTGGAGTCATATGTCGCCATGTTACCAAATCCATCGGTAACTTTGTAATCTTATATCATTTCAACATTAATTTAAAACTAAATGTAATTAAACATATGTAGTCGGGTTTTTACCCACATATTTAATCTTGGTGGCTTCATTCATGTACTCCTAGACACTGATGATGGAACATGGTTTCCGAAAACGTTTTGTCTTTTTAACTTAGCCCGTTTGGGCCTAAAATATACCTTTTACAAAGGATTTTTAATTAAATTTTTAATACATGGTATACAGCCAACTACAGGAACGTAGATTCCTTGTGGACAATTAAAAAGGTTGTTTCTTATTTTTTTCGTTCCCAGTAGTTGTTTATCTGTACTTAATCTGTTCTTGTACCCCTTTATGTATTTTTCGTACCGTTCAAACACTTTTTAAAATTAGCCGACATACGTATATATCAAATATCTCTAACTTCTGTAGTTTTGAATAGAGAGAGTGAGTTAAGTTCCACAGCACTTGCCAAAAGTAATTGCCACAAGTGACCCATTGTGCATTGTCCTATGAAACTGTCGTCCCTTTAGCCCATTATCCATCCTGCCACATCTAGGAAGGTGGACAAGTCACGTATTAACAACAACTCCGGCCTTTTACATAGGACATCCTTCTCAGTTTCATCTTCTCATTTAAACTTTCTAAATAGAGGTGTATCTACCAGTCCCAGTGTATGGGGGTCTTTGCTTAGTTGACAATGTCCAGTTAAAAATCCAACTGTCAAGCGTAGGGTTTTCCTGGTAATTTCCAAGAACTTCTTTGATGCGGATTTTTTAAGGTTACTTAGTGGTACCCAGTCTGCAGGCTGGGCTTCTTCTTCTTTGAGTGCCTCTCCTATCGGAGATTAAATATCATTAGGGCTATTATAATTTTATTAACTGCTGTTTTGAATAATTCGTTAGTGGTACAGCCAAACCACTCTCTTAAATTTCTCATCCAAGACATTCTTCTACGGCCTGGATTTCTGCGTCCTTGGATCTATCCTTGCATTGTATTTTGTAGGAACGTGTACTTTTATCCTCTCATCAGGTGGCCTAAGTATTTAATTTTTCTCTTTTTTATATTCATAATTACTTCTGGATCGTTATTTATTCTGCGTATTACCTCTTCATTTGTAATTCTATCCACCCAACTTATTCTTAGTATATGGCGGTAACACCACATCTTAAAGCTTTCAAGATTTTTAATATTCCAGGCTGGGCAAGTCTGGGCAAGTCTGCATCCTTGCTCTTCCTCTAATTTTTTCACGATTTGCGTGTGAGAATTGCATTTGACAATTTCCGTGATTATTGTAGTTGAATAATCAAACAGATATTCAGCAAACTATCTTAGGCCTGCCGCCTTCCTAGCTAATTGGTCAGTAGTGCGGTTGTCTTTATTTCTATTGTGTCCTTTAATCCACCTTAGGATGATGTTTATTACCATCCATAGCTTGAGTTAGTCACTCGTGAGACTCCATCACTAATCATAAATTGACATTTTCGCCCATACCCTACTTTATTCTTAGATTCAGTGATCTGAAGTATATCGTGAATTTGTTTTTTTGTCGATTTGTTTCGATTTTTAGGGTTTGTCCTAAACAAATGTTGCTTTAATTGAGTTGAAGTTTGTCTGTATCACGGATAGTGTGCATCCTGCTTTCCCCGCCAAAAACGAGTTCTCAATTGTCTCATCCCTACACTAAGATTGGCGTTCGCTGAGTGCAGTCGTATAATTGTTACCAGAGCTACTTCTTTGATATATATGTCTAAAGATGTAGTGCCAATAACACCAATGCAGCAGTTGGTGATGTTTTAATGGCACCTGTTATATTTAGACAAGTAATCCGCTGATATAGTTTAGTTTTTTGATCGCTGTTACCTGTAGCACTTTTGGTACCCAAGCAATGAGCAACGTAATTTAGCATTGGCCTAATTACAACAGTGTAGATCCAAGCGATCACCCTAGGCGAAAAGCTCTAGGTGAGTCCGACCATGCGGCGACACTGATCATAGGCAATATATGTTCTTTTAGCTTTACCATCTAAGTGGGAGTTTCATGTTAACTTCCTGTCAAGGGTAATACCAAGGTATTTTACCTCGTCAGAAAAGTTTAGACTGTATTTTGGAATCCTTAGGGTATTAAGCCCGTGATTCTTCTTTTTTGGTTTAAAAGATCATCTTTGTCTTCGTACGATTTATAGATAGTGGGTGTCCGTTTCTAACATATCGAATATCTACAACTTACTCAGGCTTTGTGTTTTTAAGTATTTTAAATCTTAGTTTAAGATCAATATATATTACAGAGTTGACCGCTTAGTTCAAAGAACTTGTGTTTAGCTTGAGCGATTCTGGCTTTAATTACTTGTTTTAGTAGTTCATCTAGTACACTTGCTATTTGTAATAATTTGAAAAATTTATTCCAAATTCTCTATAAGCATCATTACGTTGGTGTAAGACTTTATGTAGCCTTTGCCGGTATTATTGAAAAAAATTGTACTATCTCTATATATCTTAAACTGACAATGGTACTTTATTCATTGTTATTCCGGTAAAAAGGTTTTTCAATAGTTTCTTCAGCAGAAAATTTGAGATAAGTTTAAGCAGCATGAGGATTAAAGAAGAGGTAAATAGTAAACTAAGTGACATCGGAAGCAAAGCTTATTAAAAAGAAACGCAAAAAATATAACTGATGATGATGAATATAATCAAAATTTATTTTTGGATTAAAATATTTTTATTTTATATTTCTTACAATTGTTTTAGTAGACTAGACAACTAGATATAATCTCATCCAAGAGTAGTGGGACGTTATCGTAGTGAAAAGACTAAATAACATAATAAAATATAACAGTTCTATAGAGCTTCTTCGTCTTTAAAAGCTCTATTTAATAGATAGGTTAAGCTGCCAGCTGATTTTTCACCTGTTAAAAACATGATTTCCTTCTATTTTTACATTTGTTATTAGTTGAAGGAAGTTATGTCTCCCTCGTTTGAATATATTTCCAAGATAGAATGTTATTTTTCATTGGTGGACCATGAACAAAAAAAAAACAGAGGAACTGCTCTATATGAGCGGGAGCGTACTGAGAATAGTAACAGGAATGTTGATCAGTCATGTGTCAATAAGATAATTCCTAAATATTTTCTGAATGAAGACCCTAATTCCAGACCTTGCGATAAGGAACCAGAGAATATAAAACATGTATTATTCTATTTCGAGGCGAAGGACAGCAAAAGACAAAAACTGTATGAGCAACCCAGAAAGAGACCCTAGTATATTTAGAAAATACCAAAAACAGACCTGTACAAACTTCTACAATGCAAAAAAGACTGGGTGTAAGAAACAACAATGAGTAGCAAACACAAGAAGATTCAGCTTCAGTAATAACAGAGATCATTTTGATCAGACGGACCCGGGAAGAAAAAAAGACCTTTGCTGCCTACCATCTAGATATTACTTAATATTACCAATTGAACAAAAAGGGTGTACATATGTGAAATTATGAGTTTAATTTTAGTCAATGAGGATTGTATTACATATGTAATACAATATGCTGGTTCTAATAAATTAGGATATGTAGTAAAGGGTTATACAGACAATAGCAAAGTATGTTTATAAAAAGTCTTAACAATATTCTGCTCTATACACTTCCGGAATTGACAGGCTTTCACTCGCGGTTGTTGTTTATACGTGAAATTTGTCCGGGCACCAGTTTCTGAACACGTGTTTCGCGGTACTAACACGGAGATCACAAGGTAGAGCACATTTTGCATCTGTACACGATTTAAAACAGTATTTGCGGTATTTTTCGCGTAACTAAAAGCAGGATAGAGATAATTAGTTAGCGGCAGTCAACAGTAGAGAGAAAACCCTGTCACCAAACGACAGTCAACAGGCGAGAGAAAGCGTCCGTTCTCATCGATAGACACAGGCAAGAGCGCGACTATTCTTCTCGATAAGCAAAAGGTAAGAGAGGTACGTCTGCACCAAGCGGTAGCCAACAGACAAGAGAGAGAGAGTACGTCTGCCTAGCGAGACTCAGCAGACGGAAGAGAGTGACTGTCCTCACCTCAACGACAGTTAACAGACAAGAGAGAGTTTTTCTTCTTTGTTATTTTAAAACTGTCTGTATTTATAAAGGAGGGGAGGTTGAACTGGAATAGGAAGGGTTATCAAGGGTTGGACTAACGTAATAATTGTAAAATTGTGGTAGAAGGATAGTTAATAATATAGCAAAAAAATGTCATGATGTGAAAAAAATGAAGACCAATTGTAATTTATAAACATAGTGAAAATATTAGAAGAAAGAAAAATGAAAGTAAAATATGTGAAATAAAATTATAAAAGTATAGACGAAACATATTGGCTGGATCGAAGTAAAAGAAGTTATAATATTGTTATAAATATAAACGAATAAGAACAGGATATAAAATGTTATTCTAACGTATATACGTTAGTATTTAAAAAAATATAAAATATCCGTAAAATATTATCTCCCACGGTACATACGTACAACATTTTTGTGCCTTATTGATTAATAGAAAAATATTATAAGATGTCTAAAGCGTCGAAGATTTCTAGGTCATGAATCCTTTAAGTCTTTTCGTATTATATGGCCCCGATAAATAGGTCTCGACGACGCCAATGGTCCCGACGCCCAGTCAGGCCTGCCATCATTTTAACAGGCCTCTCGAAAAACTGATAACATCGCCACATAGTCTAAGATCCTTGCAGACGGGATTTTTCATCAAGGACGCAGCGCGTCAAGAGGATATTCCATATACCAGCGGCGAATTCTCACACCGCAAGAATCAGGTGCACGTGGGATTCACACGTGGATCTACGATGACATGATTTTCGCGCACATCGTGACACAGGTAAATAAAATTGGAAGGGTTGTAATGATGATACGGAACATTAACTTTTATCGATGTTTACCAATGTAATGAGTTTAGAATTATGTAATGTAATTGAATGAGAGAGAATTGTGGAAAAAAATGTATGTACAGCAAAAAATGTAGGTAAACCGTATAAAAATAAACCGTAAATAAATCCGTTAATAGAAAGTTTTTTTTATAGTGCTATATTATACATAACGTTACGCGTTAAAAATGCGAAATTTTTAATGTATTTAGCTAGTATATCTAGTCAAAATAATAAAAAAAAGTAAATCTAAGATATTTACGTAAATGGGTAACAAAACTACGAAATTTTTGCTATAATCCTTTTACCCTATGAAGGCCGATATGTAATTAAGATATGATCAGTGGGCCTCCAACAGTGGGGCGTTAATATTTAATTTCGATCGCTTGAAAAATAAAAATATTTAATTTCCTGTATTTTATGTTCAGTAATAATATTGAATTTTACTGTATCAAAGGCAAATAAAATGAATATAATATGTATATACAGATATGAATTTTCATCTCATTCGAAATGATTTTTCCTTATAGTTTTTTTTTGTTAACGGAAATAGTAAAGTTTGGTAGTATGTAGTAGTTAAATGTGTAGTTACAGTGAGGTGTGAAGTAGAATTCATTGAGAGCAGACGGCGGTGTGTGTAGTTTGAAGAAGCTGGCAAATTTGTTAAAAAATAGTGAATTATACTCAATGTAATGTGTTAATTTTAAACGAGTAATTACTATTTTATTTCTATGCCGTCTCTTACCTAAGATATGTGTAAAACGGCGTTTACAACAACTGTGAAGGATAACCACATGTGTTCCATTTTTAAGAAGCCGAGTTTTAAAATTTGCATCCTAATGAACAGCTTTCATTCTCATTTTGTCTAAAGTCATTCTAGGCTAATTTGCAGTGTGTGATGCAGTTTTTTGCGTGGCAGTAAATCTCCAATGAAGTCCAGTTCTAACCCCAGAATTAAAAAAAAAATTACATTTAGTGAAACCCAGGTAAATTTTTTGTTTGAACTTTTAAAGTAAAAATAGACATTTTTTCATTATTGCTTTCATACAGGTTGAGAAATTGTAATAATTAAAATTATAAATGTTAGAGTGTGGCTAAGCTGTCATAATATTTATTCCCAAAGATTAGAATTTAATATTGACATCTGACACTAGTTTTATTTTTTGACATTAGGTTGTTTTGGTTTTTTAAAAAAGTTAACTCTATGCATAGTTTCACTTAAAAAGATATTTTTTCATTTATAATAATTTGTTTCTGCTACAAATTATCGCCCAGTAACAATTGTAAGGTCTTGTATTATCTCCAACTTCAAGAGTTTGTAAGCTGATAGAATGTAGTTAGTTTGCTTTTGATATTTTGTATTTAATTGTAATTAATTGTATTTGTAACTGTTTGTGGTGAGATAACAATAAATATTTATTTCCCAAAACCATTTTGTTTATTTCCTTTTAAAAGTTCCTAACCCTTTTTTGTGTTTTTAGGAAGGAAGAGCTTTTCCTTTTTTCCAACAGGAATGATTCTTTTAAGTGGTGTCCATTTTAAATAGCTTGAGAACCTTCTTGTGTTTTGTTTGTTTAGGGGACTTATGTAAGTACCCTTTGTGTTTTATTTTTGTAGTTGCCCCAATCCAATCCCATTGTTTCATTCACTTATACATGATCCAGATCTAAAATAAACCCTGAGTAGCCGTTCGCAAAAGTTTCAGTTTGTTTTGCTTGCCTATCTCCACCCAGTAATTTCTGTCACCATTTTTACACCCTTATAGTAATACCCTAGGTGGTAGCAAAATAATTACAATCTTATGTTAAAAAATATGATTTGATGATATAGGTGTCATATAATTAGTTTAAGTAGGTTTTCTAAAAATTGAAAATTCTAATATAGAACAAGAAGAAAAGAAAGAATTCTTTTAATGAATAAATCTTAAAAGTTGATAATATTGTTATTTTATAACTTTATGTAAATTATTAATTAACGACAGGATGTTGTGTGCTCTGAAGGCTTTCTATAAAGGCTAAAATATTATCTACATATCTGTATCATAAGATTAGTAACTACCACCCGTATAGCATTTTTGTAATGAGGACTAAAAAATGAATTTGCTAACACTCCACTATTCTTGTGTCTGGCATAGCTGGCCCAGGTCTTCCTGGCGCTGAACTTTTAATCGTTTGATCCATAAATCGTGTCGTATTTGGAACTGTATATTCCGGATACTTTTTGTCCCTGACATACTTTTATTACCTACATTTTTACATGTATCGCTAAGTCGTGGATAAAACATATACCCACATACTAAAAATATAATTGTAGTAGACGATTGACAAGATATTTTTAATAAAAAAATATTTACAAAGTTGTTTCAAAATACTGAGAAAATAGTCAATGCTGATTACTAGAAAATTGTCAGGTTTCTATATATAAAAGTAGGTGAACAATATTTTAGCATTCAGCTTTCGTATCATATATGGATCATTCTTCATAAAATCCGTAACTGCTTTTAATATGCAGTTAATTACAAATATGTAAAGTATTTTTAAAATTGGTAGGCAAAGACATTCTGCTAAGTATATAAAATTGTACATTTTTGCTGATATTTCCTGATCTACGGAGTAATATTCAAAGAAAGAAAAATGATGTAAGACTGATATGACAAGTCGTTGCAGTAATGAGTTAAGGTTAATGAGTAAGGTTAATATATATTTTTATTTATTATGCATCTAAAAATAATTAAATAATAATTGAGGGGCACTGAGTTGTCCTGGCGTTGAAAAATACCCATAAAATGGAAGAATGCGTAAATATTTCACTTTATAGTATTCTTATTGGGAATGAGCTACTCTCGGAGAAAGAGTTATCAATGGACATTACTACAGAAAGAACAACGAGAATAATCAAAAAAGCGCATTTAAAAAAACAAGTAACGAAAGCAAGTGGGGTAGAAAAACAAGAAAAAGAAAATAACATGAAAACAGCAATTGAAGGAGACATTTCCGAAAACCAAAGACAGACAGAAATAAGAGAAATAATGATTAATTTTTTATAAAATTTGTTTACTTTAATCTTAAATATAAAGGTAAAGATGATATGGTGATAAAGATATGCCAGAAAAACGATCAAACTGCAATAATAAATCAATGCATGATTCCTCGTAATTGTAAAAAAATAACGCTAAAACAGAAAAGGGTCAGACTGGTGACAAAAGTGTGAACATACTGCAGAGACTAGTAAGCAGGATGAAATAAATAAAAATATGAATAAATACAACAGGAAGAAGAAAAATAAGAAGAGTGGAAAAATTTTAATTTGAACGTGGAATATAAAAAATTAGGAGAATTAGGAGAACTACAAATCCTTGTTGATTAAATAAAAAACCACATAGATTTTAGCGTTGCAACAAATAAGATAAAAAACGTAGAGATCTGGGAATGAGGAAAATACATAATATGCCACGATAATTTACATGGTGGACAAGGGGAATGGATTTCATAATAAGTAAATAATACAAACACGGAGTAAAAAGTTTTACTAACACTAAGGAAAGGATAATCTGAAAATAAAAGGAGCATTCTTTGATATAAATCTCATTAACGTGCACGCACCTACAAAGGTCAAAGAAGCAGAAGAAAAGAAAAATTGTTATGTCAGGTTAGACTAACAAATGTCAAAGATAAACAATTATAGCGTTAAAATAATTTTAGGATTTAAACACAAAAATAGGAAGAGAGCAATTATATCAGGAAACAATAGGCATACATCAATGGGTTTCTCCAGATATCAAGAAATCACGTTTAAATAAAAGCAAGACACGATGCAGACATTTCCGATGTGAGAAGTCACAAAGGTTTATGTCAAATGTCACGTCTGGCGTCGACTGTCACGCGTGCGTTGAATGTCACTGGCGATTTGTATGACGAGATGATGAACTGTAATAGACGAAATCCAGTCTCCTTTAAAATAGGTTAAATAGCAGCAAATATATGATATAGCGCCGTTTTAGCAATGTTGTTATGTTTGTTTGTTTCTCAGTTAGCCTCAGTGACTACTCTCCTTTTTTTCAATGTCTATTATACTAAAATCCAATCAATAGCAACAAAGATCCGATATATTGCCATTTGGACAATGCTGTCATCTTTGTTTTTTTGTGATAACATATTTGATATCTCTCCTCTTTTAAATGAGCCCTCTTTCCAACGATCCCTCATTTGCAAAGATCAGGCCAATAGAAACGGAGATACGGTATAGTGCCGTTTTGATAATTTCTTTGTCTTTGTTTTTTGTATTATGATATTCAATATCCCCCCTACTCTTTTATTTAACATGTTACACGTAGTAATCTGAACAATAACAACGGAGATACAATATAGTGCCGTTTTGACAAAGTCTTTGCGTTTGATTTTTGTCTTAACCTATTTGTTACCACCTTACCTTTCCATCTATATCTTGCATGTTGTTGTATCTTGAGCTGTTTAGACGTTACAAGCTTAGTATCCTTTTGAAAATACGCCGCTATGTTTTTTTCTATCTCAACGTGTTTTCGAACAATGTATCAAACTTCGTTCTATAAAATTCTATCAAAATCTAAATTTCGTTCTATCAAACGAGACAAAAATGACCAGAATGAACCTTAGCGATTTCTTATGGGATTTAACATGGGAAAATACGCCGATCACTCATAGCCTATTTACTAGAGTGAGGAAATATTAACGGTTAAAGAAATATAGGCGAAAGATGGATTTCCTGACTAAGAAACCTACGTAGATATAATTGCAGCTCAGTAGACACTTTTTAGCAATAGGATATGGATAGCTATGAATATAACTTCTAAAACAGCTTCACATCTACTAAGATTCATCCAGAAGCAGACATGGATACAGATCACGTCGTATTGATGGAAATATTCCGAGTAAATATCAATAAGGGCTTAACAGGAAAGCATACGATAT
Organism: Diabrotica balteata; assembly: GCA_918026665.1. Taxonomy (NCBI): domain Eukaryota; kingdom Metazoa; phylum Arthropoda; class Insecta; order Coleoptera; family Chrysomelidae; genus Diabrotica; species Diabrotica balteata. Next base: position 152,485,634 of record OU898278.1, on the reverse strand, counting down.
ACGTATACTAAGATATTTTAATACTAAAATGGTAATACAAACCATGTTAAGCAAGTTGAACATGCTGAACAGAGACGCATCAAACAAAGAACAAAAATCAAATAGATTACAGAAATAGTTTAAAATGTAAATGGCAATACATAGCAATACATGGTAATAAATGACAATACATGGTAATAAATGGCAATAAATGGCAATCATTGACAATAAATGTAAATAAATGGCAATAAATGGCAACAAATGACAATAAATGGCAATAAATGGCAATAGTAAAACACTAGAAGGCAAATAAAATAATAAAAAAAATGGATGACAGATAAAATCCTGAAGCTGATGATGAACAAATAAAACTAATATAAAAAAAAAATAAAAAAAAACAATAACAGAAAAGAACGAGTGCTCCTCGTATTAATTATAGTTAATATAAATTGGGTGTATAGAGAAAAATCACCAAAAAAGTTACAATATGAAGAAGTATTTGAAATCAAACCCTAAATTCAACAAAAAAGTTAGGAACGATATAACAAATACGTAAATTCAGAAAGTTTTAAGAATACATGATTCCATTTAGTTCAATAATAAAATCCATACTGGAAACTGATACAAGTGTATATGATATACTCGTAAGTCAATAAATAAAGTATAATTTAAGCTTACAAACGTTGTTACCAAATGTCACCTTATTCAAATCGACTGTACTCATAATTTGAGATCTCTATTTATAAACAAACTGAAATTAATATCGACAATAATAAAATCTATATTTAAACTGTTTCCTTAATCGGATATTCGTATGTAATTTAAAGGTATTTATAAAAGCTATAGATAGCCAAATATAAATGTTTTCGGTAGGAACTTCTATCTTCTTTTTTTATTTTAATAACGCATCAACCACAGGGTCATTAGCGTATTTAAATTAATGTGACAGTTCATACAATTAGTGTATATACATTAGTCTACAATAATAAATATTTAAGTAATTTATTAAAAATCCTTTGTAAAAGGTATATATAACCCCAACGGGCTAAGTTAAAAAGACAAAACGTTTTCGGAATCCATATTCCGTCATCAGTGTCTAAGGGTACATGAATGTAGCCACTAAATACATGGGAAAAACCCGTTAACAAATAATTAATTACATTTAGTTTACAAATTTTCTTATATTGGTTTAGGATGTTAAAGTTATCGTTGGATTAGGTAACATGGCGACATATGACTCCACGTTGAAGTTGCTAGTCTTGAGACAGTGTGTCTACAAAGACTGTATGCAACTGAGCAACTCAGTTGCTTCCATACAGGCTTTGTCCATAAAATTGTACAATTTTCAGTGACAATAAAGCATATTTCTATTCTAAATTGGCCAAAGTAAACAAGTAAATAAAGTTAAAACTGTTTTTAATCAGCTAAGTATTCATATTTTATAAAATACAACTAAAAAACTAACAGTTCATTAAGTCACGATGTATTTTTCCAATCAATTAATGTTCTTCAATTTATGCGAAAAGTCCAATCCTGTTTCTTTTCTATTCACTTTCGACGGTCTGTCCTTGGAAATCAGTATAATTTCCAAAGTTATTGATGATGTATAAGTAAACATCGCAAAAACGGTCAAATAAAAAACTTTTTAAAATGTTTACTCATCAACTTTTCCACGGTACGGCGTGGCTGCGGAATCTAAAAAGTCACTCAGCAGTCTACATCGCCGGTAGTTCAAACTTTTACGGATCAAAAATTGGAAATAGTTACGGTAAGTTTAAGGTATAAAAACGTATATTACTGTCTGGTTGTATTCTTATCTGTTATTGTAGGAAGGTTATATCTTCGTAAATGCAAGTATTTCTGTTATACAGTGTATAAAACGCTTAAAATAATTAAAGTGGATGTTTAAGAGAAATAAAAATAAAGACTTTGTTTAAAGATATTTGTTCTTGTAAATGAGTAAAGAACAGAATATATAAAGTAGTAAGTAAACTCAAGATAGCCTGTACTGCTAAAAACTAAAACGGCTTTATGCCAAACGCAAAAAATATATAAAACTAAAGAAATAAAACCGTACCTCGGAGGTAAAGGACACTATGTCCATTTTCTTACTTTTTAAGGAGAGCAGTTTTAACATTTTTTAAATTTGTAATCAGTAAATACTCAAATATTTCTGATATTTAACCAAAATAAATATATTATATTAATTTTGGTTAAATATCAGAAATATTTGAGTATTTACTGATTACAAATTTAAAAAATGTTAAAACTGTTCTCCTTAAAAAGTAAGAAAATGGACATAGTGTCCTTTACCTCCGAGGTACGGAAAAGTACTTTGCTACAACTCTAGCCAGAGGTTTTTGAGTATGCACTTTTATATTCCCTCGGTACCTTGAAGTTTTTTTATGTTTTTGGTGTACTGAACTGATTTTTTGAAGACACCAGGCTAAAAACCCTTCAGATAATTTGTTACTAACAATGTAATTGTTTAAATAATTGTATCTCCTAAATAATTAGAGATATTTATTCTTACAAAAATGTTATAACAAATTTCGTGAAAAACAACTGCAAAATAGGCAGTCGATGGGGTTTTTCTAATTAACTTCCAAAATCCTCTTATTTTAAAAGTGATTGTTTCAGCTTTAAAATAAACTTTGCAAAATTACTTTTTTATTAATAAAAAAGGTATAAGTAACTACTAAACATTAAAAAGTTTACTCAGAGTTTTCAAAAACTCAATGCCTTCTACATTTCGAACATTAGCCAATTCGAGAAAAAAGCCCAGTAAGGACTTCAGTCAAATCCAAATCTAGTCATTCTTCCCGCCGATTAAAAAAATACCATTGTCATTCTAAACACTTCTATAGTGTAGTAGATTAGAAATTGTTCTCTACATACCAATTCCTAATTACCCAATAACCCATTTGGAGAAAACGGCAAAAGCCATTATCACTGAATAATCTTTCTGTTGACATAACACAATATCTAATTCCTCGTGAAAAGTCTTTTAGAACACCTCCAATATCATCATCATCATCATCATTCCTCAACCTCTTGCATCCACTGTTGGATATAGGTCTCCTCCATGTTCTTCCACTGTTCTCTATCTTGCGCCTCCTGTATCCAATTTCCGACTGTTTTTCTAAAGTCGTTCATCCATCTTTTTGGTGGTCTGCCTCGGTGTCTTTTGTCTTCTCTAGGTCTCCATTCTATGAGTCTTTTGGTCCACCTATTATCATTTAAACGTGCTATATGTCCAGCCCATCTCCATTTGGCTTGTGCAATTTTTTTTCCAATATGGACTACCCAAAATTCACAAACTAGCTATTCTTTTACGTCTCATTGTCAGTGCATACAACTGCCCTACACAATCATTGGCTAAGTACTGTTTCCGTCATACAAAACTGGTACATCGTGTTTTTTAAGTTATGTACGTTGATCTTGTCAAATGTGTCATCCTAATTTCTAGGGCACCGTTGCCAGTTCAACGAAAATATTATATAAAATCAGCTAAAAGCAAGGCTGTGTGACAGACCGCCAGTTTTGAGTATACTAAAAACCATAAAAACTAAAACATTATCGAGCTTTCTCGATCAGTCAGTCACATTAAATTTGTTTAAACATGCGTCCTAAAAAATTCTCATATTAATTTTGTAATTTTTCATCATCTCAGTTAAGTACCCATACATTGATTTGTGTTTTGTAACAATTTATGAAAATATTTGAATTCAAAAGTAATGATAGATAATCAATCTAGACAAACTTTTTTTTTAATTTATTATAATATATAAAACAATTTATTATAATAAAACATTACAATGAGATATTGGATTGTAACTGTTACGTTTTGAAAAGCGTTTTTTCGCACCGATTATTTTCTAGTATATAATACGTAGAATAAAGTATAATGTTAGTAAAAAAGTCTGTGTGAGTACTAGAAGCACAATTCGCTAAGGATTTCTGCTTAGTTATAAAAGACATGTCATGGAATGCAAATTTTAGATTCCCCTTGTCCCTTTTAACATCTTTTATCAACGTCTGTTTGCCTTGCAATTTTTAGAAGGCTCAGATTATAAGCAGAAATCTGAATTGTGCTTCGAAACTATTTTACGGATTTTGTATTAGATGTCGTTATTGCGTCCGTATTGAAGTCATTTTATTGTTGCTTCTTAAAAGGCAGAAAATATTGATTTTTCACGTTGAGAATTCCTATGAATAGCTGTTCTGATGAGACCTATTAGGTCGAAATACGTATCAACAGATACATAGGATTTGTTTGCGTGAAATCGAATATTTGCTGTGTTTTTTATTTTATAATGTTAGTTTTTCACATTTTTTATCGTTCTTTTAATAAATAATAAATTAATCTTGGTAGTTTGCCTGTTACAAAACTTATTGACACAGAATACAGTTTGAGTTGGATAGGTAATTGAAGTAATTGATTTTTGCCAATTGGGTAAATTTTTGAAAACCAATGGTAATAAATTTCCTGATATGTGTGCTAAATATGATATAAATTGGAAGTTCATACCGGCTCATTCTCCTCATTTTGGCGGTCTCTGGGAGGCTGGAGTCAAATCGGTGAAGGCTAACCTCAAACGAGTTATGACAGATACGAAATTAGATTACAAAAGATTTGTTACATTACTAACTCAGATTGAAGGAGTATTAAATTCTCGTCCTTTGAGTGCCTTGTCTTCCCTTCTGATCTTTTGCCTTTGACACCAGCTCACTTCCTTATTGGAAGAGCCATGGATTCCGTTCCAGAAATAAATCTATCAAACTCATCCATTACCAGTTTGTCTAGATTTCAGCAGTTGCAGCAACTTCGCCATCATTTTTGGAAACGTTGGTCTCTGGAATACATCTCCGAATTGCAAGAACGGAAGGAATGGAAAGTCAACCAATCTTAAATTCAGACTGACACACTCGTCCTCATCAAAGAAAGAAATTTACCTCCTTTAAACTGGTGTCTTGAGCGCGTAGAAGTTTTGAAGTCATATTGTTAAATATGACTTCAGGTAACATACATTATAAAAATTGAGTTCCAGAGCCGGGGAGAAAACCTCTACGCACGGAGAAACCTCTTCAGTTTCCAGCTGTTCTCCGTGCGTAGAGGTTTTCTCCCCGGCTCTGGAACTCAATTTTTACAATGTATGTTACCTGAAGTCGTATTTAATTTAATACTGAACATCACAGTTTTTTAAGAACAAGATGTATAATCTTTTATAACTATATGTAATTTAAAGGGTTTTTACCCATGTATTTTGGTGGCTCAGGCATTTTAACCTAGCGATTTTAAACCTGATGATGGACTGTTTAGTCCGAAAACGTTTGTTTTTTTTTATGTAGCCCTTTTAAGGGTTTTAAAATAAATATACCCACTTGCGAAGACTAACCTCTTTATATATATATATATAATATATATATATATATATATATATATATATATATATATATATATATATATATATATATATATATACAGTGGAACCTCGATTATCCGTCAGGGCACCGGACCAAGGGTATGACGGATAATCGAAAAGACGGTTAACAGAACATTAAAAAAAATTCATAGTATACCTTTCAAATTTTATTTGTATGTTTTATTTGACAATATAAGGGGGATTTATGTTAGTAGAGTCGAATCAATGTGATTTAAAATATTCCTAAATATTTGTTTTTAGATTGCCAAGAAAGGCCTTGGATGGTAAAATGCAGGGCAGAAGACCAAAGGGAAGACCACGTAATAGATGGGAGAACGAAGTCACAGCAGATGCGCACAACTTATTGAACGTCAGGGCTTGGAGACGAGTGGCGCGGGATCGCCTTTGTTGGAGGCAGAAGTTACAGGAGGCCAAGGCTCAATTTGGGCTGTAGCGCCATTGGAAGAAGAAGAAATATTTGTTTTATTGTTACTTAACATTTTGCAACGGCTAAATTTCTTATTCGACGTAAAATCATCAAATCTACCTTATTTGCTTGTTCTTGCTGAGAATACCACTTAATGAATTGTTGCATGTGCGATGCAGCATCTCTAGCTTTTTACGCAAATCTTTGTGAGTTGCAATAGCATCATCATCGCCACCATCAAAGTCTCTGTCAGCTTTTGAATGAGTGTTGTCCGCGTTGTTGACATTTCAACAATTGTATCATCTGTTAGCAATCGATAGTCGTTTGTGTCCTCATCACAAATTAACCATTCGTTTATGTGATCTTTAGGCAACGAAAACAAAACAGTTGATTCAGCCATAACTTCAGTTGTTACCGCATCACGCTCGTCTGTCACGGGGGCATTTTCATCCTGGAGTTGATATAGGCCATAATTTATTCTACGCAATTTTCAGCGTTTCCTCCGAACCATCGCCAAAGCAGATTAAATTCTGACAAAAAATATTCCTCTTCCATGACTAGGTTTTGAATAAATTTTTTTCTGAATCTTCTTTTGAATGTTTTAATGACTGATTGATCCATTCGCAGGCAGAAAAGAGCACGTGATAATTTCATCGTCACTTCGCAGCATACCGGCTTCAGGATGGGCAGGTGCACTGTCTAAAATGAGAATTACCTTTGTCGGCAAATTTTTTTTCTTGCAAGTATTGTCGAACGTCCGGTATAAAAATATAAAAAACAAGACGTTAGAAAAAAAGATAAACAAATTATGGTTTGCAGTACATACCTTTTTGAACCAGTAAGCGAATATTTCCTGGGACAACTATGCATTATGTTGTGCGTAGTAGTTAACGGAAAGCGCGTTCATATTTATGCCCTTAAAACAATGTGCTTTTCTGCTGTACCAATCAATAATATAGGAAGGTGATGGTCACCACTTACATTTGAACCTATAATTGCTGTGATTCGTTGTTTTTGTGGTTTAAATCTTGGTTTATATTATTCAGACAGTGCAGCGAGTGTTTTCGTTGGCAATGCTTTGTAGTTTAAACCAGTTTCATCTGTATTGAACACTTTATCGCGTGTCAAACCATATTCATCGATCATATCTTGAACCTTTCCGTATACCGTGGCGATTTTTGAACTTTTCCAACCAAACTTTTCCTTTGAATGAAGGATCGCCATTCAATTTTATGTTGAGAAACAATGCTTTTTTGGCCATAATTGGTTCAGACAAAGGAACACTTTGCTCTTTTTTGAACGAACCACAAATACAAAGTGACACAATCAATGTTCAAGTTTGAATCAAACTGAATAATGTTGACATACAGATATTGACTGTAATAATTATTGTGCTCTGTGTTTTTATTTTCGGCTTGAGATTCTAAAAATGAAACTCTAAGAGCATGGTACCATTTATCATTACCTATTTAAATTAAAATTTAATCGAGAGCCCTGAATAAGAACAATAATTATTTACATAAAAGATGCGGTGGTTTTATAACTTCACGTGTACATTTCAACGAATTTCGTTTGGCTTATCGTAATGCTCAAACAAAATGAATTGATGACTAAATTTTTACTTATGTTGTCAATATAACTTATGTATTGACCCTGACAGTTAACAGAGGTGGCGGTTAATAGAGAGACGGATAATCGAGGTTCCACTGTATATATATATACATATATGAATATACAGATTGAACGAAATAAATTCGGAACATACGAAGTATTATGTATTTCGGCTCAATTTTGCTGTAGGTGGTTGGCCAACAAAAGGTTGTCAAATAATTATATTATAAAAATCCAATACTTAATCGGTCTGCTGGATTCTGAAATCATAAAAATTGAAAGCTACACATAAATCTACGATTTTATTATGCTGTCAAACCAGTTATCGCTTCTTTAGACAAGCCCTTCTGTGGGCGGTGTTGCCAACGTCATTCCTTTAAATGTTTCTCAAATAATGTGTTATCTATAAAATATTTACTTACAAGAAAAAAAGAAAATAACTACAAACCCTAAGTTTATTTTTGTTATTAATCTGTTGTAGTAGATTGGTAAATACAATGAAAAATATAGGCAAATATCCGATTTATTTAAAGATACGAAGAAGATATAAGAAGATATAAATAATCTTAACAATGTCTTTTAGGTAATTTTTATTAATTTACCCAAGCTTTCTTATCCTATATACTCCAAAACTTCCTAATGCTTTTTGGGCATCCTTTGGAGTATTATTTAGAGTACAATATTATCATCCTAAGAATATGGTGCATACGCGTATTCAAAATGGTGAAGGAACCGGTATTACAAATGCGAAATAAAACAGAAATTCTCGTAGTTTTGGATGAGCCGCTGATTCGGGAACATCCCGTTGATCTTGCAATTTATCTGATTTATTTATTTAAATCATTGAATTTTTACTATTTCGATATTTCGATAACTAATATTTTAGTTCGTCTGTAGCAACATAACTTTCATTGATTTACAAAAGGTCTACGAACAATGCTAATAATTAAACTTTCGAAACACCAAGTAATTCGAGACCTTCACATACATTACCTTCTTATAAAGGCACACCAAAATCCGATAAATAATTTTCAACGAACAGCACTCTTAAATACCTTCTATTAAATACTGTCAAAAGTCTTATATGTATTAATGTTTTATTTTTTTATTTATTGGAGAAATAATGTATCTAATGCTACGATTAACCAGGATTTTGTTAACCGAATCTGGTATTTATTATCCTAGATATTTCCAACAGTTTTCCTTAGAATCGAATAAGTATTGTTGCATATTTTATTGTTATGACTAGGTTCATTGCCTGAATTTAAACTGACATTTATATGTTTGTAGACTACAAGGCCGTGAGACATTTTTAATGGGTCATTTGACCCAGCATGAATCACATATAAATCAATACTACAATATGTCATAACAACTTGAGAAACTATGCTGCCAATTCTTATCGGTACACAAAGCATGGAGGACAAAATTAAGGGTTGTGCCTTAGTTTTCTCACGCTGTCCGAGTCAAAATGTACGGAAATGCAAAAAAATTAATCCATATACCGATTCGAAACTTTGTGTATGAATGCCGTAATGTCTCAAATTACTGAAAATCAGAAAAAGTTTTCAGAAAATAACAATATTTTCTCTACTCCTTGTACCAATATTTTTGTACGGCATTGCAAGTCATTATTTTTGTATTACCTACCTAAGTTATAAATGACGTACAAAAATATTTGGCAAAAAAAACATACCAACTTGGGTGGAAAGTTCATCTTACCTGTGTCTCACATGTACCGATAAGAATTGACGGCATAGTTTCTAAAGTTCTTATTACATATTGTAGTATTGTTTTATTATGTAATTCATACTGGGTCAAATGACACATAATCTCCCATGGTCTTGTACACTATTATCAATATCATACAAATTTAAAAGATTTGATACGTTTTAGCCTATCGACTATGACTTGAATACCTAACAGTTTTAACACTTTGCTACTTATATAGTCATGGAGTGGTTTTTTGTGACCCTTGGCAATCCTTTTTATTTCCTACTTGATTTTAGATAAAGAACCATACTAATTTAAGCACTTGTTTGTTTAACTTATGCCTTGCTTTTAATTCCAGTATGTGAGCTTTTACCTAATAACCAATATATTATAACTTCTTGTGTTTCACTTTCATTTCTTCAGTTTTCTTACTGATATCTTCCTGTCAGTTTAATTTACTATCAAGATGTATTTAATTGCTTTCTTGTGCGGCAATATTTTGATGTTTAGACAAACTGGGTTATTATTTATTTATTTATTTTTTTTTTGGTGAAATCGATATCGATGAAATCGAATCCTAAATGCAGAGTATAAAATATTCTCCAAGATACTATGCCATCGTATTTCCACCTATGGTTACCCCTTTGTAGTAACATATGTCATTATAGAAAAAAGCTACTGCTACACAATGTTATATATTGGTAATCAGGAAATGCAGGTCCTCAAAACTATAAAAAAATATAGGGTGTCTCATTCGAAATATTGAAGATGCATTTTATTGGGCACTCCCTGTATATAAAATTTGGTATATTAATACATTGTTGGTCGGTACAGATAAAATATTACAACTTATATTTGAAACTTTTTTTGTATTTCCCAAATTAAGGAAAATAAATGAGGGTCAAAATAAAATGAGAAACCCGGTACATCCCAGAACACTGCCCTCAGTGATTCCTGCTTTTATTCTAAAAAGATCTGTTAGCAAAAGGCAGAATTCTTGGTTAAAAAAACGAAGAAGTTTAAATCATAAAAGACTTAGTAGCGATAGCAGAACCAATATGGCTAGACATTAATTACAGTTTAAACAACTTTTCATACTATCAGCAAGTTTCCTGAAGTTTTTCAATTATTACAATAACCGAATCTCTAACAATGCCAGCCATATTTCTATAAATTTTGTCGGTTTCAATTCAATATTTCTACTATTCCGGCCATTATTAACTCTTCTTGCTGATACTTTGACATCCACTATTGGATTTTGTGTGGTCTTTTCATATAATTTGTTTTTTTTGGCTTTTTCCTTTAAACGCCAGCACAAGCAACTTAGTTTGGTGGTTTACAAACTCAGTGACTATTAGCTTGCATTTCTTACATTTCCATAAATTTTCTTATACTGTTATGAAAATAATATATTTAAGAATGTTTTTATAGACATATCATAAATTGACTTTCTTTTTTTTTTTGAAGAAATGTGTATCCAATACAGTTTCTAATTTTAACAGAAAATCTCCAGCGTCATTGCTAGTTCAAAAGCTAAGTTCTGTATGTTTTGTTTTATATTGTTTGTAAAAAGGAATGCCATAACTAGTAAACAAATTTGGTGCAAGAAAAGTTATTATTACAATTAAAAAAAAATTGTTTACAATGGGTTAGCCATGTAGCTCAGGTACAAGCCCAAAGGTAGATAAACAAAATGACGCAGGATACTGAATAGATCGGTGATGATGATGGTGCCATAAGAATCATCATTTTGCTTGAGTCTCTTTCTTAAATGGGTCAACGGCAAGTCAAAAACGACAGTATATGTAGTTGGGAGAAACAGAAATAGTTGGGGACATCCAACTGTTGCAGAAAAACTAGGACAAAAACGAAAATTTAAATACCTTGGTCTACATAACGGAAAATGAGATACTATATCTAGAAATGGCCCATAGAATACAGGCTGGTTGGCTTAGCTGACAGAGCATGAACGGGGTACTCTTTAATCGAAAAATCGAAGAATGGCTAAAAGGAAAGATGTACAAGAGTGTAATGAGGCCTGCGTTGGTGTACGGCGCGCGGCGGTGAAGTGTGGCCTGTATAAAAGATTCAGGAAATGAAAATCTGGAATATTGAAATATGTAACGGTTGATCTTATATATTACTAGCAGAGACAGAAACAGGAACGACTTGATTAGGGAAACAGCTGGGGTGACTACAATCTCAAAGAAGATTCAAGAAGAAAGACTGCAATGGTGTGGTTAAAAATGTGGGATGAAAGATAGAACTGTTGGATAAGTTGATGGATAGTGAAGTATAAGTAAACCGAGAAAAGGATGGAAGGACTGTGTGGCAGAGCATTTAACAAAGAAAGGTTTAGGTAAAGAAGACACGATGTACAGAATTGACCCCCTGAAAAAAGGAAAACGCTGAGGAAGAAGAAGAAGAAAAAGAAGAAGGAAAAGAAAAACAAAAATAGAAAAAGAAGAAGAAGAAGAATGAGGTACTCCATAACCTAAAAATCTATTTTTAGAAAAGTTATCTTCTCTAGAAAGCCATTATTATGCTACTTATTGTCACTAACCTAAAGAATCATATTCTATCCATAAATAATCTTTTACTAACCAATTGTTTACTATAGTGAACTTCTTGTAAACTCATCCAAACTAAAGCTAAAATAGATAACTATTTTCATAAAACACAGGAAGCACAGGTCATGTAAAAAGTAAAAACGAAAATATTTGATGGATTCGATCGTTACAGGAACTAACAGGCAACTCGAACAATTTTTATCGTATATTAATTTACTTCATAGTCATATTGAATTTACAATAGAAACAGAACAAAATCAATCTATAAATTTTTTAGATTTAAAAATTATCAGATTTAAAAACAAACATGACTTCTCCATATTTCACAAACCTACCCGTACTGACACGACTATACATAATTCATCATCCCATCCAACACAACATAAACTGGCAGCATATCATAGTATGTTACATAGATTAACAGAAATTCCGATGTCAAAATACAACTTTGAGACAGAATCAAATATAATTAAGCAAATAGCAGTAAACAACGGATACAATGAACAAACAATTAATAAAATGTTAAATCAAAAACTACACAAGAAAGCCCTGAAATTAGTATTTCCAACATCAGAGAAAAAACCCTTCTGTTCAATTACATATACAGGCAAAATTACAACAAAAATAGCCAAACACATAAAAAATAAAGGAATAATACCAGCTTTCCAAACAAATAACAACCTAGGCAAATATATCAAAAAAAACAAGAGCCAAAATAAAAAACACTCACACAGTGGTGTGTACAAACTTAAATGTGGCGACTGCCCAAAAACTTACATCGGTCAAACTGGTAGAAACTTTAACAAACGAATAGCAGAACATAAAAGGGCTTTCAATAATAAAAAAACAGATTCTACATACGCACTTCACCTTCTAGATCACAATCATTCTTTTACCGACGAATTTAAAATTCTTCACATTCAAAATAAAGGCCTTAAGCTATCCTTGTTAGAATCTATGGAAATCAACAAATTAAAAAACACAGATACAATTCTGAATGACCAACTTGAGACAAACAGTTCTTCCCTCCTCAACATATTTCATTAGAGACTATAAAGTGTAAACGCATGCCAAAAATAGATCACTTGAGAAAGGCAATCAGCCGAAACAGCTGTAGTGATAAGTTAAAATAAATTGTGTGGAAGTTTGAAAACAAAGTTTTCAGTGTTTTATTGTTACAACGAAAATATTGCTCAATAGCCTAGAACAAAGTCCATTGTTCCTATCCATCTATTCCTATTTAAAACCAATTTAGTTATATTCTTAAATAGTCCCCTCCAATATTCAGTGATTTGGTAACTTTGCATAACTGAGACAGTATAAAATTTAACAGATAATCAATGTCATTTAAGGAAGTTTGTAAAATCTTTTATACCTATGTAAAATTTATGATCCATTTAACACTTGTTAAAGTTAAAAAATGATTGGTCTACAAACTATAGAACGGAATTATATCTGATATGATCAATATAAGAATAATAGAGTAATAATACCCAATGTAACTATGTGTTTGGCGTTATTTACATGTGCTAATTCCATTCTATACCCACTAATCGGTTTAATAGCCGTTTCAAATTAAATTTAAAATTACTTACAATTAAGTTAGTTGTTTATGTGGTAATAAACTTCGAGAAGTTATAACCATAATCCCAAAAGTGCTTCATTCTAGAGAACATTTTTATTATTACTAGTATACTTCCTAAATAGATCATACCTTTCAACGCAATTAATTGTTATTTTTCTAAAACAGTAGTACAACATCCAACTTATTATTGGCTTGTTGAAATCATAACAAAAGAACTACAAAATTACAAAATAAGTGTAGAATAAGTGAAGAAAACTGTTGTTGGGAGAGAATACAAACAAACACAGCTAATTTAAAGAACGTAATCAAAGAACACAAAAACTGATAGACCATACACATATAATACACTAAACTTAATCTAGTAACACAAACATAATCATAAAAAATCGATAAGCTTGAAAAGGCACAATACAAAAGATATGAATTCAAAAGTGATGTGTGCCCAAAAAATAATAAACAAGAAGTATAAATAGTAATTAAAGAAACAAAAAGCAATAGAATAGAGCAATTGAAACGATCAAGAAATAACGCAGAAGTCACAAAAGCATTGTGTTTATTACATGATTATTTAAAGAAAAAATGCTTAAACCATGTAATACTGCCACAATGTTTAATGTCAATTTGAAAACAACAGTGATTTCCAGAAAACAGCCATAAAATTTAACACCACATTGACTTACTTCAGGATCCTCTACATCTACATACATCTGTGACTCTGTTCAAGATATCAGATTTCTAGAACAGATACTCTAGAACTAAGTTTGGCAAATGACCAAGTAGAAACAGCTAAAGATAAAGAAGATCTTTGCTATATTCTGTATATTAAGAAAACAAGAAGAGAAATACACAAAAAATGGACTGAAAATCAACCTAGAAAAGTCCGAATACTTAACAACAGAACAATAACCAGTAAAATACAAATAATTAGATCTTAAAGAATAAAACCAATGAGCGCGAGATAACGAGTATATTAGCATATCCATAAACGTGTAATATACAAGAAATACAAAGAAAAAAATATATAACACTTTGGTATCTAGTTTAATGACTTACTGATCAGAGAATTGGATAATAAACAAACGAAACAGGTCCAAAATTACAACTGATATAGAGTGCATGAGAAGAATCTGTAGAGTAACAAGACTGGATCGTATTATAAATAAAGAAAAACAGAGAAGGATGACAGTAGAATAAGACATACAAAGCTACACTGAAGAAAAACTTTTAAGTTCCTATGAACACGTAAGAAGAGCTCATGTTATAAGGTGGATATCAAAGTTTTCCCGATTGGAGTCCAATGAAAAAGAGGAAAGGGAACAGGCCCCGAAGATCATCGAGGATCATGGTTTTGTTGACTGCTCTGCTAAACAGCTCTGCGGAGGTCATCCAAAACCATAGTCGGAGGTTTTTCAACCACGAGATACGACGGAATCCCAGTCCGTTCCTGCCAAATACTTTACCTTGCATAACGATTTGAAAAATTTGAAATTTTTCTTCGTTCCGCATCACGTGACTATGGTACTTAAGCTTACGTTGCTTCACTATATTAAGCACTTCTTTTACTTTTGTCATGCGCTGCAGGACCTTAACTTGACATGGTCCAGACACGATACTTTTAGCATCCTCCTGTAGATTTACTTCTCGAAGGCTTCAATCCGTTTTTCTGTGGTTGGCTCAGTATCCAGACTTCAACTCCATATAGTAATACTGGAAGAATGAGGCACCTTACTATTTGAATCTTAGTTTCCAAACTGAGATCACTGCAGCACAGCAAAGATTCCAACTTAATAAATGTAGAATGTGCCTTTTCAATTCTGGATTTAATCTCTTGGATATAGTCCCATTGTGAGTTAAGGGTAGTTCCAAGGTAAGTGAATCTGTCGATTTTCTCGCTACCTGACATTAGTGCCCTTGGATCTAAATTTGCACGGCTGATAACCATACATTTTTTTCGTAAAATTTTATGAAGTTGAGAATCAACAATTTAATTTTCCATAAAAAGAGTTCGTATCTATGAAATAGGGAGCGTTCAGAAACGAACATAAATATTAAACAAGATAGTTGCCTAAGACTATAGAATATTAAAAGACTTGTAGTTATTTGGTCAATTGTTTGGTCTGTCATTTACTCTTTTATGTAATTTTTTTATTTTAGTTTATTATCAACACGGAGCTTTTTTCGTGTAGCTTGATATTTATTTCTAAGAAATTTATGAATGCACCACTACCATATTAGTAACAATTATTTCTATGTGTGTGTTGACAGGAGGAAATATCGTTCATTTAATGATTGGTGATCTAAACGATCAGAACTTACCAAAATCCTGTTTAACTTCGTGCAAATAATTAGAAAAAAACTACTCTGCAACAATCACGTTTTGTACAAAAAGAAATATCAAAATTGTTTCTTCCCTCAGCTGTTCCTAGCTATAAATTACTGCTTTTTTTTTTCAATTTTATGATCATGACAGGACAAAATTCAAAAATATTTTATATCAACTGAATACCCGTTACTTGTTTAGCACATGGAATCAACAGAGTTGCGAAAGAAATTAGAAAAAAGGTTTCCTTTTGTAAACTCCCTGATATCAAGCATAAAAAAGTATTCTCTAAATCTCCTATAAGAATTCAACTTCACACTGAATTATATCCGTTCACGTGAAAAGAAGTTTCTTAATTTACAAATATGTGTACACAGATAGAAGCCATGTTTTTATGGGAATATATTGAAAAACGGTCATTTATTGTTTCCATAATTCAAAGGAGGGGTATTTTACTTTGTTATTTACAATTACAATTAGTTAGTTAGTTTTTAAATTTGTTTATATGGTTTTCTAATTTTTTTTTTATTGAGTTTAATGCGTCGACAACTAATGGTCATTGGCATGGTACAGTGAATTTTTACAGTCAGGTACCTAGTGTAGTGTGAGTGTGTGTGTGTAGAGTAATTGTCTTGATACTTAGCAAAGTCGACGTCATTGTCTTTGCTAAGAGACGCTAATTGTATCCGAACGTCTGCGGTCCCTCCAGTGAGTACCGATCGCACAAGGATAGAAATTATTTTCATTTATTATTTTTTTTTTAAAATCGAAAATTTTCACCCTGGTGAATTTTCTAAATATTAAAATAAACATTAATTTAATATACTATTGACATATTTTCTAATAAAAATGCATATTTAATGGATTTTTTCTAAAAAAAATGAATATGTAATGCACATTTTTGGGCAAATTATTACATATTGATGTTCATAGTTTTTACTCTTTTTTTGCATATTTGTCCAAGTCTACTCATAATACTTTGATAAAAGCTATGAACATTGGATCTGATGGAATTTATTTCCTTGATTCTTTGGGAGGAATAGAGAAAACATTAGTAATTTGAATATTCTTGGCGAGGATTAGATTGTAGTAGCCCTAGCTTTGGCTTTATCTAGAAAAGCTGCAGTTGTCTCAGAAGGAGGATGAACTACACTTTTTGCTTAAAAATTACCATTAAACATACAAATCAATGAAACACCAGCTCGCAACATCGTCAAAAAAAGACCAACGGTGCAAATTTTACAGGTATGCAAATTAATCTTATGGTGCGAATGTACGCTGGTCTACAAGAGTTATGGGCACTTAATAGAACTTTGAAAGCTATTTGTGACAACCAAAACATTTTTGGTAGAGCCATTATTTGATTCTTGGACATACTTTTCCAAATATTCCTCAATCAACTGCTGTAAACAAACTAAACGCATGCCTAACATCATCAAATTTGTGGCGATACGTAAAGATGCTCAATTGATAACTAACATGCAACAAGATCAAAGCGTTGCATGTTAGTTGTCAACTGGAGCAACAAACAGCAGTTGTTAGACAATAAAAATGGTAAAGTCACTATTGACACCTCGACCGGGAACAGAATCGAAAGAGGAGCTTATTCAACGTGTTTTTTCAGACACCGCGCAACAGTTTAATAACCATAAGTGACTGCTTGAGTAATATTACCGACAAAAGATACAGATGTCGACGATCTTAATGTGATCATTCAGAATTTTCTTCCATAAAGTTGTTTTTGTTTTAATCAGTTGAAACAGTTATAAATCAGGATGATGTAGTCAACTATCCTACAGAGTTTTTGAATTCAATGGAACTGCCTGGACTCTTACCTGACAATTTATAATTAAAAGTAAAATCAGTTCTCATTATGCTGCGTAACATTAATCAACCTAGACTGAGTGTAAAACGCTAATGAATAATGGTATATATATATATATATATATATATATATATAAAATATATATATATATATATATATATATATATATATATATATATATATATATATATATATATATATATATATATAACGATCACTCAGACGAGTGGTGGGTTCACACAATCATGGAAACGATGTTAATTGTTACCTTAAAAAGACATGTAGCAGTCAATGTTATTAACAATAATGTGAATGAAACTTAAGTAAATGGACATAATACGCTGATCTTGTATAAACAATTAAGTAACTAACAACATATATGAACTTATAAAAATTAGCACAGCAAATGACCATGTGGTCTAAAGTAAATTAAATGTTATTTAATGTTAATTAGTGAGCAAGAACTAAAAAAATCATAGATAACTTCCAACTATTTTATGATTATTAAGCTTTGATTTTAACTTTAGGTAGCATTATAAGTGATATTAATAAAAATTATAAAAGTAGTGTAAATGAAGTTACCGATTAAAGCCCTACAAGTGTCGCCGGAAAAATGGCGTTAGATGAACCGGAACGAACTAAACCGCGAAAAGACAGCCAACCTTGAGGTCAAAATACTTTTGACAGATCAGCAAGGTAGAGGTACCAACCCAAATAATTGGTCGGTCAATTTAAAAGTTTAAATGAGTTTGGATGACTACCCGGTTGTAAAAGACAGAACAGTGAAAGAAATTGGTATTGTAATAGCAACTCCTCTCACTAATCAGCCTAGATTTACAAACAGGAGATTTTCATTCAACCTCATATGTATGTAATAACGTTAATCATTATGGCTAGTTAATCAGCCACAGGTGGTTAACGACACATTAATTTCCAACAACCCAAGGTTCATGTACTTGGAACTGTATTATTGTTAACCTTATTGTTAATAACATTGACTGCTACATATCTTTTTAAGGTAACAATTAACATCGTTTCCATGATTGTGTGGTTCTCATATTGTACTTTTTTAGATGAACTGATGATGCTTTCAAAACTCGAAAGCGAAACATCTTCAAAATAGATAAAGTAGCCTATCAACTTTGTCTTTTATTTCTCCACCTAGAGACCGATATAAGAACCCACCACTCGTCTGATTGATCCTTATATATATTGGATTGACGGTCGTACTCCTTTTTCCGATGTATATATATATATATATATATATATATATAATATATATATATATATATATATATATATATATATATACATCGGAAAAAGGAGTATATATATATATATATATATATATATATATATATATATATATATATATATATATATACGTGTATATATATATTTATAAATATATATTTATAAATATATATATATATATATATATATATATATATATTTACGGCATAAAGTGGACTCCGCCCATGTTAAAATTCAGGTTCAGGTGAGCTCCGTGGTCAAGTGGACACCGATATACGGAGCTCACTTGACCATTCCATAATATTGGCTCTGTCGATTCGTCAACATGTATAGTTTCATAATTTTAAAAAAAAATTTGGAGCCCATAATTATCCCTGTATCATAAATGTATATCGCTTAGTTCACGTGTATATATTATAGGGGTCGTTCAGATCTTTTTCACTGTATATTGGAACCATACGTATATCGGTTTAAGTAAGCTCTGATAGTTTGGCAACTCTGCTATAAGATGTATAATTCTCGCGTAAAGTCTGGACGGTTTATATGGACTCCTTAGTTTTGTTATCATTCATACGCATTACAGTGTGTAACAGATATGTATAATATTAACTACCTGTTTTTGGTAGGTACGAGTTCTCTAAAAATAGCTTTATAGATACAAAAGGATTTTATTACCAAATTGGATTTTGTTTCATATGCGGAAATTTCCTAACGTATTTTGTTAACGTGAATATGTCTTCATAAGTTTTATTTAAGAATCCGATTAATAAGAACTTCTTTTATTTCATCCATTGTTTTATGATATCTTGTATACAGCTTTTTTATTATTTTATTTCTGGTTTTATCTATGTACTACATATAAGTTTGGATAAAAGGTTATCTCAAAATAAATATTTAAGTGCTAAAATAGATATTTTTGTGTAAAAATGGATAGTAGTGCACAAAAAAAGAAAGAATTTATCTAACAAGCATTATACCACTTCTCCAATATTACATACTTCTGAATGTTTTATTTTCTATTTAGGGGTAATATGTTATCAATATAAGTGAAGTTAGTTTCAAATTTGCAATGATCTTTATAAGTAAAAGCTTACTGGCTATACTTAACATGTTTAGTTCAAATAAATAAACCTTGTCCCTTCAGAAAAGAGCGATTTGAATGGAAAAGTCAACTAAGAAAGTGTGATGAATCTTATACCACCCCACATTCACACAGGTTAACCGGTGTTTGTAGGCAAGAGTCCTCCAGGCAAATTTAAGGAAGATAACAACCATAAGGAAGTTTATTAAACTGTTTATTCGGGCTGTTGGGCCGTTGTCTTCTGTTGAGATTAGTTCTCGACGTTTCGCCAACGCTAGGGGTTGGCATCTTCTGGAGATGTTGATGCTTCGCTTGTAAGCAGAAACTGACGACGCGTTGTACTACGGAGGCAATATTTATAATTCCCACTCGCCTCCCCTCCACTGGTTTCGGCTTGAGGGGGCGTGTCGTTGTTTATAGTAGCTTTTCTATCTCCGTGTTTGGCGGGAAGGGCGTTTGTGGATTTTAATACTGGTATCCATGTTTTGTTGATTTTTAGTCCTTCTTCTATCCTATTGAAATTGTTTGGGTGCTTGTATATTTCCACCGCTTCCCGATATAACCGTGGGTAGTACTGTGAAGTTTTGTCCAGCATCTGTGTTTCTTCAAATAGTATTCGATGTTCTCCGCTTCCCAAAGCGTGTTCGGCAACGGCAGATTTGTCGATATGTCCTAAACGACAATGGCTTTTATGTTCATTTATCCTGGTGTTGGTGTGTCTTTTTGTGGTTCCCACATATACCATTCCACATGTGCATGGTATTCGGTATACTCCGGCCGTTGCTAATGGGTCGCGTTTGTCTTTTACCGATCTTAAACAATCCTTGATCTTCCTTGTAGGTCTGAAGATGGTCTTTATGTTGGCTTTCTTGAGTATTCGCCCAATTCTGTCCGAATTGGGCGAATACTCAAGAAAGCCAACATAAAGACCATCTTCAGACCTACAAGGAAGATCAAGGATTGTTTAAGATCGGTAAAAGACAAACGCGACCCATTAGCAACGGCCGGAGTATACCGAATACCATGCACATGTGGAATGGTATATGTGGGAACCACAAAAAGACACACCAACACCAGGATAAATGAACATAAAAGCCATTGTCGTTTAGGACATATCGACAAATCTGCCGTTGCCGAACACGCTTTGGGAAGCGGAGAACATCGAATACTATTTGAAGAAACACAGATGCTGGACAAAACTTCACAGTACTACCCACGGTTATATCGGGAAGCGGTGGAAATATACAAGCACCCAAACAATTTCAATAGGATAGAAGAAGGACTAAAAATCAACAAAACATGGATACCAGTATTAAAATCCACAAACGCCCTTCCCGCCAAACACGGAGATAGAAAAGCTACTAT
Source organism: Diabrotica balteata (assembly GCA_918026665.1). Classification (NCBI taxonomy): domain Eukaryota; kingdom Metazoa; phylum Arthropoda; class Insecta; order Coleoptera; family Chrysomelidae; genus Diabrotica; species Diabrotica balteata. Next base: position 152,464,478 of record OU898278.1, on the reverse strand, counting down.
AAACAACGACACGCCCCCTCAAGCCGAAACCAGTGGAGGGGAGGCGAGTGGGAATTATAAATATTGCCTCCGTAGTACAACGCGTCGTCAGTTTCTGCTTACAAGCGAAGCATCAACATCTCCAGAAGATGCCAACCCCTAGCGTTGGCGAAACGTCGAGAACTAATCTCAACAGAAGACAACGGCCCAACAGCCCGAATAAACAGTTTAATAAGTTAGACGATGGCCGTGAAAGCCTAACGCAATTTATCATAAGGAAGTTCCTTTCGAGGGTTCAGATGGGGAGGAGTAGCTTATATTTTTTTGTATATCTTGCAGATGTGATGATCTGATGACTGACTAATTTAAAGCTAAATATACTTACGTGTTAAGTATGTAATTTTGTCACCCATACTAGCAAGGTATATTCGGCAGCATAAGCATAGAGTTTAAGTCTACGTTTTAAGGGTGGAAGAATGTGCTTCCTATTTTGAGCTGACAAGTTTGCGGAGAATATTATTTTTCTGGTTCTAGGTTGCCATTTGGTTTTAAACAAAGTTCTGTGATAGAAACTATCTTCAAGGTATTTATAGCAAGTCCAGAGTTTAAGGATTTCATGACACTATTAGTTCAGGTATATCTTCAGATTTGTGAAAGCATCTCTATTAGGGACATTTCCGGGGTTTGGCTTAAAATTGATTTCTAATCTATTTTTATTATTTCTAATCCTATTCCTATTACTAGTTAAAACTAAACATTTGTCATCATTGTCCGGTTTATTTAGTAATTCTTCTTTCTCTACTCGTTGCTTGGCCTCTTCTTGGTTCTTTTTATGTTGCTCTGGTAGTTTTTTGAACACGCTATTTCCAACACCTTTTCTTCTTTATAGCACCATCTCCATTCCTTGCCGTCTACTGTGATTTTATTGTATCCTATTTTGACCATTTTTTCATTTTCCCTCATTTCTCTTGCTTTATCTCTTAAAGCTTCCATTTTCTCTCTCTCTCCTTTTGTGAGATCCTCTGTAATCCATATTTTTTCGATCTTCACATTATTAAGTTTGTATTTGTTTCTTAAGATTGTTGTTTTTTCTTCTTCGCTTTCAAGTTCAATTAAGCATGTTTTTGTTCCTATTTTTTGTGCTCTTTTAATATTGGTTTTAACTCCAAGATGATTTTCTAATATAGTAGTCATTCCCTCTTTCAATGTTTTTGGGCCTTCAGAGTCTATTTTTGATCCACTGATGATTATATTCTTTTTTCTTTGTCTAACCTTTCTAATGAGCGTTTTAGATCATTTAATGCTTCCGTTATCTTTTTGTTATCGGTTTTGGTTAGTTCGTTTTCTCTTTTCAGTTCTTCTTTCTCTTTTGTCCATTCTTCCTTAACCCTTTCTATTTCCAGTTTTATGCTTTTTATTTCTTCGTTATTTTGTTTTATCTCTTCTTTAGCTTCATTTATATATCTTCTCATCTCCCTATTTTCTTTCTTCACTTCTGTTTTCAGCGCTTTTATTTCCGTTTTGATCTCCTTATTTATTTCTTCTAGTAGTTTCTTTAGTTCTACCATTTCGCGATTTTTTATGTTATCCTTTGGAGATGTTCTTAACGTGGCTTTGCTTTTTTTGAAGGCTTCCTCCTCGTCGAATGAGTTATCGTGTTCTGGCTTATTTCTTTTGCTGTTCATTCGATTTAGTTATTGTATTACATTTACTTTTAATTTATTATTTTAATTTAATTTAATTCTAATCCCAACTTTAATCAAATCTATTTTAAGGCTAGATCTGGATTTTTGTAATAAAATTATGTGGCTTTTATTTTGATCATTAATTTCTTGTCAGCACTAATTACTTTCTTATCTGCCAAAAAAAAAACAAAAACAAAAAACGCGTAGGAATGTCTAAGCAGGTCGACCCTTCGAACATTCGCCAAAACCACTTTTTTAATCTTTAACTCAATTATTCATTTACTTAAGACTTGTTAAAATTATTAAAATAGTTCTATCTTACTTGTCTGATGGTATTTTCTTTATTTACTACTATAACCTGTATGCACTTAACTTTTGATACTTATTTTTGAACTCGGTTGAGTTTTCTAACTTGTAATTCCCGAATAATTTTAAGGTTATTACGAAGCGAAATTAAATGAACCTACTGTTGTCACTTGCAGGACCGTTTCAAATAGTCAAAAAATTAATAAACAGCCTACTAAAATAGAAATATCGCCTATTTAAGACGTAATCCATTACCGGCCCAAGCACTCCTGCTAATGATATAGATCTCATAAGAAACTCTCTCGTCCGCAAACATCTTCAATAAAGTGAAGAGAGCACGAAAAATTTTTCACTTAAAATCAACAAAATGAAAACCAGATACAAGCGAATCAACAAAAGAGACCAATTCAATAAATCTAGATAAAATATTAAAGTTAACAATCACAATTTCCAAAATATGGAACACTTTAAATATCTTATAAGATAAATTATCACGGTTAATAATAATGCCACTAAAAAATACAGGGAATAATTCAAACTTTAGACCCATTTTAATACATGGATGCGAATTATGGACAATGAGTAAAACAAGTAAGGAAGAATTACGAATATTTGAAAGAAAAATAATAAACATTTTTTAACCTCATTATCATATCGCTACAAATCTGCATAGAATAAGAACACATACTAAATAAAGAAAGCTCTTATAACGATATTGTTCAGGAAAATAAATCCCTTAAGGTAGATCGGACACATGCATAGACGCCAAGATGTCAAACTTATAAAACTGGTATGGAAGGAAGTTAGCACAGAAAATGCCATATCTAAAAAAAAAATAACATTTCAGTTGATTACAGATTCGTGGAAAATCAATCAACTTAGAGAAAATTTGTAGTTAGCGAAGACCCACCCAGTGTTGTAGCGCTACGTTATGATAATGATAAAGACAAAGGAGAAACAGTGACAAAAAGCAACAAACATGGACTAATGGAGTAAAGCTGCTTTAAAATCTTGATTGGAGAGGATTAAAATGAAAGTATAAGAAATACAATGTACTTTCTTAGCAGTGTACTTTTACCTCTTTGAATAAAGTATGTTTATATGGACTTCCTATTTTTGTTATCATTCATACGCATTACAGTGTGTAACAGATATGTATACTAATAACTACCTGTTTTTGGTAGGTACGTGCTTCTCTAAAAATAGCTTTATAGATACAAAAGGATTTCATTACCAAATTGGATTTTGTTTCATATGCGGAAATTTCCTAATGTATTTTGTTAACGTGAGTAGTCTTTATACGTTTTATTTAAGAACCCTCTTAATAAAAACTTCTTTTATTTCATCTCTTGTTTTATGATATCTTGTATACAGCTTTTTTATTATTTTATTTCTAGTTGTATCTGTGTATTACATATAATTCTGAATAGACGGTTATCTCGAAATATAGTGCTAAAATAGATATTTTTGTGTAAAAATGGGTAGTAGTGCACTAAAAAGGGAAAAATGCTTAATTTATCTAACAAGAATTATATCACTTCACGATCATTACATATTTCTGAATATTTTATCTAGTATTTAAGGGTAATATGTAATCAATATAAGTGGAGGTAGTGTCAAATTTGCAATGATCTTTACTTTATACGTAATAGCTTACTGACTGTACTTTACATGTTTAGTTCAAATAAATTAACCTTCTCCTTCAGAAAAGACCGATTTGGATGATAAAGTCAACTAAGAAAGTGTGATGAATCTTGTACTACCCCACATTCACATAGGTTAACCGGAGTCCTCCTGGCAGATTTAAGGAAGATAACTACCATCAGGAAGTTTCTTTCGAATGTTCAGATGTCGAGGAGCAGCTTACTTTTTTTTGTATATCCTGCAGATGTGTTGATCTGGCCAGTTTTTTCTTCGATTCTAGTCATAAAATGGGCTGGTATGCGTGGAGTTGATGTTACGTATCTGGACTTTGTTTCTTTCGTTCTCTAGCTACTTATCTTCGGATATTAGGTGGATTGATAGCTACCATATTGTAGAGCTTATGGATGTGAGTCTTAATATAGGTACTCTGAATTTAACTGACTAATTTATAGCTAAATCTACGTATTAAGTATGTGTTGATGTCACCCATACTAGCAAGGTATATTCGGCAGAAGCATAGAGTTCAAGTCTACGTTTTAAGGGTGGAAGAATGTGCTCCCTATTTTTAGCTGACAAGTTTGCGGAGAATATTATTTTTTTTGGCTCTCATTTCATTTTTATAGTAGTATTAGGTTTTCATTTAGTTTTAAACAAAGTTCTGTGAATAATAAAGTGTGATAGAAACTATCTTCAAGGTATTGATAGCAAGTGCAGAGTTTAAGGATTTCTTGACACTATTGGTTCAGGTATATGTTCAGATTTGTGAAAGCGTCTTTGTTAGGAATATTGAAGGAGCATACCTAACTTTTTCCGGGGTGTGGCTTAAAATTGATTCAGATTCTATTTTTATTTTGTTTAAGGTATGATTTAGATTTTTCTCTACTTTAGCAACAAAAGTTTTTGGTTATGCAACAATAGATGTATCGTCTACATAATAAAAGTCCTACTATTTACCGGTATGGGTTGTGTAAATGTTATACAGCGTAGGTACGATTACGGTACCCCAAAGAAGACCGTTCTTCTACGTTCTCCATCTGCTATTCTTACCGTTGAGTGATACGAAAAATCTTATGTTGTGCAGGCATACACGGATAATACAAGTGAGTTTATTACCTAAGGGGATATCACATAGATTTTGAAAAAATGCCCTCTAATTTAAGGTGTCGTAAGCGGCATTGAGATTGACAAATACGACTCCTCATACCTGATATTTTTCATACCCGTCTTCGCTGTGTTGGGCAAGATTTAGTATTCGTGATGTACACGATCTTCCCTGTCATATATAGCCACTTTTGTCTTTTAATTTGAGTTTTTCTTCTATTATCGGTTTATATTAAGGATCATGTGCAGATTTATTTTGTATAGCTGACAAAATAAATAGATATATTGGCCGATAGCTTTTGTGGTCGTTGGAGTTTTTGCCAGGTTAAAGCATAGTGATAACTTTGTCTTTGCTTTGCTTGTCTACAGACTTTAGATATTAGCCATTGTAGTATTTTTGGTCAAAATTTTATAATTAGTTTTGTGCTCAGATCCTCAATCGGGAGCCGTAATATTGTTTATTTTATACGTGGATAGTGGATCCAAGCTCAACATAGTTAAATGGTTCCCGCAGTGACTAGTTTGAGTCCTTTCTCATTTTAAGTTTTTCTTTGCTTCTTTGCCGGCACTTATTATGTAATCTTCTGCGATCAGTTAAGCGTTTATGTCTGATAAGCTTAAGTAAAGTAGAGCGTATGTATAATACCCAGTTAAGTGACAATCATATTATTCATGTTAATGTAAAGTTAATATACTTTTTGCTTATATAATTACTCAATATAGTATTTGCTTTATTTATTACACCTTTCATCAGGCTTATGAATTGTCTTTATCTCTAGATATAGTTTACTTTATCTCTATAGAATAGTTGGTCCTAAAAAGGACCGATTTCACAAAACTCATATTGGAAGAGTGATTGAAGAATTAACCAATTAATTAATTATTCATTACCCAAGGCACGCCCGATTGCGGTGGTCTTATTAGTACTTAAATTTTCGTGAAGGCTTCTACGTTGAACTCCATAAAAAATGACAAAGTATTTACTTTTGACTAAAAATCTAAATTTTACATACTGTTACTTTTAGACGATATTTCGAGTCAGATTTGTATAGTTATAACTGTAGCCGGTCACAACTCATATATGGATAATAAGGAAACAAACAGGTTAAAATAGGTGTACAAAATTTTAACTACATATATATCGGCGCCATTGTTCAGGAGATGAGTTTATCCCAGAGATTAAAGATTACATTCTTTTACATGGATATTCTAGGTTCTATTTACTTATTTTCATTACTAAAAAGTATATTTATAATAAAGGCCTTAAGCTGTCTTTAGATTCTATGAAATTTTTTTGGCATAGACTTTTAGTCATTCAGCCAGACTCAACATGGTACAAATAGTTGTTTGAGTTTATATTAATAAATATACAAAACAAAAGACAGGTAAACAGGGTCACTCTCTTCTCGCCTAGGGGCCCATCAAGGTATTTTTTAAAAAGACGTACAACACTAGGCCACGGTAAGAAAGGAATTTGACAATTGGGTTAGAAACAAAGGTTACGTTATTAACTAATGCATAATTATTTACATGGTTATTTTACTATCCTTTAAAAACATAACTAAGGAATCATACACTGCTCTCGAGTCTAGTGGTATCCATGAAAATTTAAACCTATGGAAATTGGCAAATTACAAAATACAGACATAATTCTGAATACCAACTTGGGACAAACAGTTTTCCCCTCCTCAACTTATTCAGTTACCATCTATAACGTGTAAACGCATACTTGTTTTATTATTAGATACAATGAATTTCCATCAAGTAACTTTCAGCAATGTGACAACAAATTGCTATATAACAGTACGAGGCAATATCATCATATTTGCGTTACATTAATATTTATGTGGCAATCAGCTGTAAAAGTCATTGCCGTTTTTCCGATCGTATCATATTTTAGCATAGTCACATAAGAATTCTTTTTAAGCAATATACTGTGTCATATTCTTCTGATTTATTTTGTTGACAATTTATTTATGCTTATTCGTTCACCTTTTGTAAAGCAGTCTGTTTAAATATTAGGGATTTATATAATCTTTTTGTTTATATAATTTGTTTATCGATTTTACTATTTTAGATATAGTTTCATAATTATAGTTTTTTTTTATTTTTTCTATGGTAATACATATACATACCCAATTCGAAAGGGAGAAAACCAACGAGTTCTAAATTGAACATAGACATTATTCTCCATTTCTTCCTATATGTTATATAGAGATCATCGTCATCGTATAGTCGGAACGCAACAAGATTTTATTACCATTTCTTCCTTTTTGTCTCCTCATTCCTATTGCAAACTCAGCCACATAAATGGCGTTTTAAAAATATATGTCAATATTGCCGAAGTGCCTTTCCTAGGATACTTTTTTTAAGCCTAGTTCGTTTGATTACATGTAATTGATTTGATAGTCCTCAACAGATATGTATTGATTGTAGGTAGGATAGCAGGTGTTGATAAATATGATGAGTCGGTAAGTAGTCTCATTATTCCTAAATCTGCGCCCTTTATCCGTGGACATAGTAAGGGCATTTTGTCTCTTGGGGCATCCTACCAATTTAACTTGGGAATGCAGTTAATGAGAGAGCCTTTGGATAAAGCCAGCGCAACTTTGGAGTTGAGATTTAGGTTCTTGTACCTCGTTGCTATCTTTATATATGTGTTTGACCTTGGCATTAGTTTCGTTCGGTATTGGTTAGTACTCGGACCTTTGTAAGTCGGGAAATACCTCTGATGGCTTTTCTAGCAATCCTGATCTAATTAATACGTTCTCGTTACATATCCACACATTAGCACTGGTTCACTGTTTTATATATCCTGATTTTAGAGATTTATATTAGGCTTCTCGATTTAAAAGTGTTATAAGGGTTCTATATACATCAGTTAGCTACCTGAATTTTCCCTTTTATTTCTTATGTGACAACGTTATCTACGATATCTAAAACGCTGCAATCTTTCAAAATTATATAGCTTTATTTTTACGTTATGCCTTACTCTACATCCTTTCTTTTGTATGTTAAAAAACATTTATTTGATTTTCTCATTAGTGACTATTATACCGTTTTTGCTGCTAGTAGCATTATTTTATAGCATTCTAATATTTAATTTATGGATTATATTCGGATAGCAAATAAATATTCTTTACTTTCTCGGAGAAATAATATTCTAACACACAAAATCCTATTAAATTGCCAAAAACCTCCGTACATATTCTATTCACTTATGAGGGCAGTATAGTCCTGGACTGGCTAATTTTTGGATATTAGGAAACATGAGTGTAGCAGTTTTAATGTTTTCGGGACTGCTACTTGGTATCGGGGAGCAGAAATATCATACCAAGGTATTGCATATAGGAATTGTTGCTTGAACTTTATTATTATTAAACAATACTATATTTCCTAGTAAAATCATTATGACTTTACAGTAAGACAAATTTTCGATGTTGGTTATGAAAACATCATGTACATACCACCGGGTTCCCTATATAGATCTCCAGAAAAATCTTTGTAATAATGATACGGGAAACAGAAAACCAAGAATGGAAATATGCGCCAAGAAACTCTGTGATATAACAGTCGAATAAAATACAGATTGTCGATTCAAATAGTCAAAAAATTAATGAACAGCTTACTAAAGTGGAAATATCGCCTACTTAAGATGTAATTCATTAAAGGCCCAAGGTACAAAGCACTCCTAGCATATGCTAATGACATAGATCTCATAAGAAACTCTCCCGTCTGAAAACATCTTCAATAAAGTAAAGAGAGCACGAAAAATCAACGAAATGAAAACCAAATACAAGCGAATCAACAGAAAAGACCAATTTAATAAATCTAGATAAAATATTAAAGTTAACAACTACAATTTCAAAAATATGGAACACTTTAAATATCTTAGATAAATAATCACTGTTAATAATAATGTCAATAACTAAATACTTTTAGCATAATTCAAATTTTAGACCTATTTTAATACATGGATGCGAATCATTGACATTGACTAAAAAAATAAGGAAGAAGTACGAATATTTGAAATAAAAATAATTAGAAAAATGTTTTTAACCTCATTATCATATCGCTTCTTCTTCTTTTTGTGCCAATCCTATCGAAGATTGGAAATCATCAAGGCTATTCTGATCTTGTTTACAGCTGACCTAAAGAGTTCATTAGTGGTGCAGCCAAACCACTCTCTCAAATTCCGCAACCATGACATTCTTCTACGGCCTGGATTCCGTTTTCCTTCTATTTTTCCCTGCATTATATTTTGAAGTAATGCGTATTTATGTCCTCTCATCAGGTGACCAAAATATTCGAGTTTTCTTCGCTTTAGCGTTAACAAAATCTCTGGGTCTTTTCCTATTCTTCGTATTACTTCACAGTTTGTTATTCTTTCAACCCAACAAATCTTCAGCACTCGACGGTAGCACCACATCTCGAAACTTTCAATATTTTTCATGTTGTTCTGTTTGAGAGTCCAGGCCTCTACACCGTACAATAGCGTGTTAAATACATAGCCTCTCAGCATTCTTAATCGTCATATCGCTACAAATCCGTATAGAATAAGAACCCATACTGAATAAAGAAAGCTTTTATAACGATATTGTTCAGAAAAATAAATCGCTTAAGGTAGATCGGACACATGCATAGACGCCAATATATCAAACTTGTATAACTGGTATGGAAGGAAGTTAGCACAGAAGAAAGAATGCCGCTTAGGCGTCTCAGTAAGCAATGGAGAGAAAACATCCAATTATATCTTAAAATATTAACATTTCATTTGATTACAGATTCGTGGAAAATCGATGAACTTGGAGAAAATTTGTAGTTAGCGAAGACCCACCCAGTGTTGTAGCGCCACGTAATGATGATGATAATGAAAAAGGAGAAATAGTGACAAAAAGTAATAAAAATGGACTAATGGAGCAAACCTGCTTTAAAATCTTGATTGGAGAGGATTAAAATGAAAGTATAAGAAATACAATGAATGATTGATGGATTCGAGAAACTTGAGACTTGAGAAAAGCACACTGACGTGTGTATCCATATTAAATTCCTTAGATTTTTATACTTTTTTTTAGACTTTTATACTAATAGCTTTAAAATTGAATGTTTGGTGAAAATAGCTACGCGACTTTAATGCATCAAATATTTTGTTAATTAAAAATCAACATATTGAAATTAGACAGCAAAAAATTATAATATTAAAGATTAATTTATAAATTATTATAGTCTAATTTTAACTACTTCATGAAATAAATATTACACGCCATAAACTGCAGTAATTGAAAAATTATAAAGATCTTACAGAAGAGTTTCTTAAACTGTTAGACGATTACGCGACTCGATGTTCATATTAATAGGTTCCAAAATGTACTACCTATAAAATTTAAACATCTACTACTAATACAATTATTGGCAACATCGCAGGAGTTAAGAAGTGTACGGAAAAGTTATATATGGATCCCAAAAGTGTTTGATCCTATTACGGAGTCCACTTGATCCGATGTATTGGTCGGAGTCTACATAAAGCGCTACTCAGATAATAATATACACGGCGTATATTCTCCTGGAGTTAGTATAATACCGTTTTAGTACGGAGCCCATATTAACCGCTAGAAGTATATATATATATATATATATATATAATATATATATATATATATATTATATATATATATATATAAATACACTTTTCATATAAACATCTTAGTCTTAGATACAATATTCGTTAATAAGCCAATATATCTTGAGCATATGTTTACATAGTTATAGACATTTCGTCTCGTAGAAAATAGGTTAGTCATAGTATGCACAAATACAATGCACGGAACTGTGTTTCGGTTTCGATTTGGTATCGGAAGAATCAATATGCACATTAATAATGAATAAACGTGAGCCACCATTTTAACTAAATATAGATATTAGGAAAAGTATCTACACATAATTAAAAATTTAATTTTTGTAGTAAACTATATTTAGTACTGTAAATGTAGAACAAAAGCTCGTTAAGTGGTTTTATTAATAATATTTTTAGGTTACAATCGTATCTTTACATTGTATTCAAAGCATGTAGACCGTTGGAAAGATTTATTTATTATTTTATGTTATTATATTTAAAAATAATCTTTGCAGAAGGTATTAAAGGAAAATATCAGTAAGATTTAGAGACAATAGATCGAAATTAGAATATATTTCTTATAAAGTAGTATTTATAAAATCCTACGGCAAGTGAAATTGGATGAAAATGTACAAAATGCTGCAGCAATATGTAATGCTTCTTTTTGTTCTTCGTTTATTAGGCTTCAGACCTATTCTTGTATTTGTGACGACGACGACTGCTAGCTGTCTCGCCTTTTTTTAAGAGTCTTTTTGGTAGTCTAGTTTTGTTGGTCCGAAATAATTTACTATTTGGGCTAGTTTCTACTATTCATTCGTAACACATGAGTTTTCCTTTCCTGCCTTTTATGTTTTCGCTATCGTGTAATATCCTATGCTTTACAGAGTTCCCTTATTTGCTTATGTGATATTCTTTTTCTTTATGTTTTTCCAGCAATTTATCTCAAATTTCTTGTTCTGACGTTCTAAGTATTTTCTTTTTTTCTGCTGGATCTGCAGATCTGCTCTCCTCGTTACTCGTTTCTATCGCATATGTCATTATTATACTTTCACATGAATTCTATAAGCTGATTGTTCCATTTTATCTTATACTCTTTTTCTTCTAGATAACACGGCTTAGTCATCCTGATATATCAACTGCTCTATTTGCTTCTTTTATATATTTTTAGTTTCGTATACTTGAATCTCAAGACTTGTGCAATAATCTTCTCTATAATTACTATTTTGCACAAAAAGCACCCCTATATTTTAATAATCATTTTTAAGCGATATTTTATGAGTTCATTGGTATATCATCGGTTAATAAATCTTTTCTGTTTGTTAATTTACCTTGGCCCTCTCTGATTTTTTTTCAGTCATTCCTATTGCCATCATTATTGTCATTTATCTTTTCCTTTTATAGATCTAATAGTACCTCCATTGAAAAGTATGTTTCTATGAGATATTTATGGTTGCATTTTTTATTTGTTTACATTTTTATATTTAGTAAGGGTTTTGGTTGTACCGTTAACCAAACTTTTAAAATAGGTCGCTCCATATAGATCGTACTCCAACCCAGTTTTTCGGGATCAGAAGGATAAAGGGATAGTTTCCCTTTATCCATCTAATTTTAGAATAGTTGTCGTTTCTTATATTTTTATGTTGCTAGAAAGTTCTATTCATTTTATTACTACAGTATTCTTCTTCTTTTTCTTTGTCTCCTTGCGTAAACGTGATTCTTTTTGTTTTTAATGTACCTCCAGTAAGTTGTTGTTCCATCGTTTTTGTGAAATCATCTCTCACTGTCTTTACTACTCTATTTGTTGTAATTTGGTTTATTTATATGACTGCTCCATCTTTATATTATCTTTCTTACCCAATCTTTGATGTTCTTCACCTTGCTTTTCTGTTGTATATGAGTACTTATAGCTCTGTCCCATATGGTGTAACAACCCGAAAAGCTTATAAAGTTAAATTCAAATGTTTTTCAAATTAATTCTTGCATAAAATGATTTGCGCCTTAAAATTATATATTCGAAAGAAAGTTTTATATAAATATCTCAAAATCTTCAAGAAAAAACACCTTCAAGTGTTTCTTGGAATAGAATAAATACCCAATGTTTGTTTTACTCAGCCCAAGTTGCGTTTATTGAAATTTTGATCGACGTGAGAATCGTAACTGTTAGCCTCTGGGTAAATTTTTGCGAATAAAATTGCGGTGACGTGTGAAAAATATTGATTACTGGTTGAGTTTTAAAGAAGACGGTAGTCTGGCCATTTTTTCGCCAGGTACTGGGGTTTGTCTCAAAGTATCATTAAAATAATTACTATTTTAATGGGAATAAGCCACGATTCAAGTTTAATAAGTTTATTGACGTTTCAATTTTCATTTCGAAAATTAAAGTAGTCATTACTTTAAGATGCCACAAGAAAGTAGTTCCAGAATAACAGTATCATCAATTTCGCTCGCACGTGATGGGCGTGAATATGTAAGCTTTTTGAATTTTTTATTGTTGATAAACCTACTATGGTTTGCTTAAGGTGATAAAGCAGTGTGCCTAATCACCAAATCATTTGCTAGGAAACAGCCCTTCTTCCATAATAAGAATCTGCAAGTTTACAATCAAAGCAAGGACATTAACATAGAGCAAAGTAACGATTAAAGGATTACTGATCATGTGAAGTCTATCCGATCGTGATCACATGAAATTCTTTAAACCTAAAATATATAGCAGCACCTTTATTTCACTGATGGTAAAATAAAATTACGAATGATCTTAACCTGTAATTGTTTATAATTGGCAATGAGTGGTAATACTGCATGGTCAACTGTAAAATTGGTGTTAAGACCCACAAATTTCTTCTACATTTCTTTTCATAACACTGCTTGTAACGTCCACTGATGAACATAGGCCCCCTAAAATGTGTTTACTACTCCATATCTTATGTCGTGTAAATCCTGTTTGTGGTAGTGCTCTATATATCATTATTCCAGCGTATTGTAGGTCTTCCGCTACTTCTAAATGTCGCAAATAGGACGACCTTCCGTTAGGAGTCCCATTTTGTCCCATATTCAGGCCAGTTACACTTACATTCCATACTTCACTGATTCAGTCTGATTTTTTAGACAGATTTTTAGTCAAAGTGTTCAAATGTCTGCAGCACAAGTCAATGCTTCGAGAATATACTGTTTAAAAACGTTTTCGTTCAGACATATCCTTATGTTGGTTTTAAAAGCCGTATTTCTTATTCTGTCGAAAGCCAGACTTAAAACAGGTGTTTGAAATCAGCAAAATGTAAGATGTTCATAATCGATGTTGATTCTCATGTTCTTCTACTCACGTTTCTTAAAAATATACTCTAACAGCAAGGTAAAGAGTCTTTGTTAAATATTTATTACTTTGTCATACTCCACGTTCCATTTTAAATGTTAATGTACTGGTGTTAAGTTTTATACTTGTCATTACGCGTTTATATATATATATATATATATATATATATATATATATATATATATATATTATATATATATATTATATATATATATATATATATATATATATATATATATATATATTTAAGTTGTGTTTCATATCTGTGGTCTATTTTAGAATCAGCTAGTACAGCAATTATTTTATCTTTGTTTACCGTATTAAACGATTTATGCACCCAAATATTATGATTGGTGATTTACTGTACTTTCCACTATTTTATCATAAGTGCTTTTATAACTAGTAAGTGGTAGTTTGTCCATAAATGGATCTGAAACATGCTTGCTCTTTTGGTTAATAGAAATATAGTTTGGAAGCTAATAGAGTTATTATTACTTTTAATAATAATTTGTACACGTGGGGTAGAACTCTGAAAGGACGCTAGTTTTTAAGACCTATTGGGTCGCCTGTCTTATTTATGTCTATCATGATAGCATTGTACATAAAATATTCTGCAACGTATTGGTTGAAGGACTTAAACATTTTACAAAGTATATTTTTGGCAATATCAATGCGGATTCTTTGGATAGACTTTGGAATCCCACCTAAGTTAGTTAAGTTGACCCAACTAACAATGCAAAACGTAAGCTTATGCGTTAGAATTGAAGGAAAAAATTGTATGTTCTTTGACATTAATATTGGTCTAAGACAGGGGACACGCTCACGTGTATCCTCTTTAATATTGCCTTGGAAAAGGCAACCAAACAATTGAATATTAGAATGAGAGGAATATTTTTACTAAATCGACGCAAATTCTCGATTTCGCTGACGATATAGTTATAGTAGGCAGAAGTATGAGAGACATGGTGCAGTGTTTTACAAGGCTTGTGGACGCGGCAAGTGAATTAGGACTGGTGATAAATGAGGAAAAATTTAATGTATGTTGGTTTCAAAAAACCCCCAAATATCCAACATCATCATCATCATCATTCCTCAACCTCTTGCATCCACTGTGGATATAGGTCTCCTCCATGTTCTTTCACTGTTCTCTATCTTGCGCCTTTTGTATCCAATTTCCGACTGTTTTTCTCAAGTCGTCCATCCATCTTTTTGGTGGTCTGCCTCGGTGTCTTTTGTCTTCTCTAGGTCTCCCTTCTATGAGTCTTTTGGTCCACATATTATCATTTAAACGTGCTATATGTCCAGCCCATCTCCATTTGGCTTGTGCAATTTTTTCTATGACATCTGTCACTTTAGTCCTCTCTCTCACTATCCTATTTGGTACCATATCTCTTCTAGTTATTTCCAACATTGCTCTTTCCATTTTTCTTTGGGTTACTCTCAATTTTTTTGCAGAATGTTTGGTTAAAGTTATTGTTTCGGAACCATATGTTATTACTGGTAGTATGCATTGGTTGTAGACCTTTTTCTTCAAGCAAATCGGTAGCGTTCCTTTTAGAATATCTCGCATCTTGCCAACTGCTGCTCATCCCAAGCCTATGCGGCGCTGGATCTCACAAGTTTGATTGTCTTTTCCTATTCTAATTTCATGCTTTAAATAGATATAGCTAAAGACCTGATGTACTTCGTTCCCATCTACCCTCATAACATCACTTGAAACTAAATTGGTCATGTATTTTGTTTTTTCAGGCCTATTTGTTCTATTGCCTGTTTTAGTTCTTCCATCGTTTTGTGAGCTTTATTTAAACTCTCGGCTATAATGACAATATCATCTGCAAAGCGCAAGTGGCTTAAGTATTCACCATCAATATTTATTCCCCTTTTAGCCCAATCTAGTTTTTTAAAGGCATATTCCAGAGCTGCAGTGAATAGTTGGGGGGAGATGGTGTCGCCCTGTCTAATTCCTCGCTCAATTCTATATTTTTTGGTAAAGTCATGGAGTTTAACAGATGCTGTTGCGTTGTTGTATATATGTTTTATCAAATTTGTATATCTATAGTCTACTCGGCTTTGTTCTAATGCTCCGAATACTGCCGGTAATTCCACGGTATCAAAAGCTTTCTTGAAGTCTATGAAAATCAACGTGAGTGGTTTATTATATTAAACACATTTTTCAATTAGTATTTTAAGTGCTTGTAGGTGGTTATTTGTTCCATAACCTTTCCTAAACCCAGCTTGCTCCTTAGACTGATAGAAATCTAATGTTCGTTCTAAACGTTTTGTGATGATCTTGGTAAACCATGTAGAGATGTGACAATAGACTTATCGGTCTATAATTCTCTATTTAACTGGGAATAAGCCACAATTAAAGATAAAAATACATTTGTATTTTGAGAACGATTTCCGAAGTGGAAATTAAAACGTCAATAAACGTATTTTTATCTTTAATTGTGGCTTATTCCCAGTTAAATAGTAATTAATTTACAATGCCACAAGAAAAAGCTTCAGAACAATATAATTCTCTATATAATTCTCTAGGTCTGATATATCTTTTTTTTGTGTATTAGGATAGTAATTGCATTGTTCCATTTTGTAGGGACAATACCTTGGTTTAGACATAGGCTGAATAGTTCAGTTACTACTTCCAGCAGTTTCTTGTCTCGTAACTCCAGCGGTATAACTGTAACATCCGGAATTAAGGAAATGTAATTCCATTACCAAACTCACCAACACGTTTTGGCAAGCTTGGTGTTTTAATCGCCAAAAAACCCTCAACGAAATGTCAAGGTTCAAAACCGAAATATCCAACAGAAAACTAAAATTAACAACCATACCTTAAAAGAATTTACATATCTTGGATCGCTAGTAAACACAACAAACGACAAGTAACGAAATAAAAAGACGAAAGTATTTGACAAAATGATGAAAAACTTCTTGGTATTTTTGAGAGAAAAATTTTTGGAATGATTTTTGGGGCCGTAAATGAAAATGGGCTATGTCGTCGAATATACAACTTTGAAATATATCAATATTATACACTGATCCAGATATTGTGAAATTCGTTAAAGTGTAGAGAGTTAGAATGGACATATTGGTAGGATGTCAAATTACAAATACACAAAGAGATTAACATTTTCAAAACCAGAGGGCACAAGAAGTAGAGGAAAACCATGAAGGAGATGGATTGATGATGTGGAAAAAGACCTACAGATTCTAAGGGTAATAAGATGGAGGAAAGTTGCTAGGGATCGACAGGAGTGCCGACTTCTTTGTGAACAGGCGAAGATCCAAAACGGATTGTCGAGTCACTTATGATGATTTTTTACATTACTTTGAGATTCTTCTAATTTCCAAGCATTTATTGAACAGAATTTTCTTTTTTTGTTCCTCATTATAAGCAATTATACTTGTTCATTGGCAAATTGATACCTCTATAAAAGTTTATTAAACTTAAAATTGATTTATCTCTTAATATTTTGACAATATGAGTCTCCCTTATTCTGCATATTCCATTATTAAAGATGGGCCTCTATTAAGTTGATAGTTCAGCTATATTAATTGGATTAATATTATTCTAGTCACTATAAATTCTATTGTCTAACAGCATTACAATTCTTACACTACGAATGATTTTAAGTAAATCATGTACAAATTATACTACAGTGTGTCAATTTTAAAACTTTTAGTGGTCTATATCTCACGAACAAAAGCTGACATCGAAAAATGCTTAAAATTGTTTTTATAATAATAAGGTGAACTAAAATGACATGAATGAGAACTCACTCCCCATCAACCTCCTAGGCCCCACCCACCACAACCAAAAAAAGTTTAAATATAAAAACCCTACTTAAGATGCATCATTAAAAGACTATAAAAGATGTTATCTAATGGTATAAATAATAATCATACAGTGTGAAACAATAATTGTGAAACTTTGGCTTAAGTGGTTAATGAGGTTTCTATTGAACTACAAATTTGTTAAAAATGTCAATTAAGGAAATGTTTAAACTAAGTTCTGATGTTTTATTTTCCTTCTCACAATTTCTCAAGTGACGCAGGTTAAGTTTTATGAATAACTGACTTGAGGTAATCCCATAGAAAAACGTCAGGTGGCATTAACCCTAATGACCTCGGTGGTCACTCAATAGGACCTTTTCTTCCAATCCATTTGTTCGGATAATTAGTATCCATCCAGTGCCTAACTGGACCTGTATAGTAAGGAGGTGCTTCATCTTGTTGGAAGTGGAGCAAATCTTCGTCGAAAGCTAGGTTTCCTTGATCGTATCTTTGCTTTTTTAATTCATGCACAATTAAATATTCGATTGTGCTTTCCAGCATATCCAGAAAAATGTCGCCACTTAAATTGCCTGGTATGAACAATGGACCAATTATAGCATCGCCTAATATTCCTGCCCAAACATTCAGTTTTTTAGGATATTGAGTGTGACCTTCTCTGAATTGATGTGGGTTCGCATCACTCCAATACAGACAGTTTTGTTTATATACAATACTATTCAGCGTAAAAGTACATTCATCAGTGAAACAAATATTTTTTAATATTCTCGGTTCAACGCGAATTCTTTCAGTCGTGAGTTCACAAAACTCAATTCGTTGGTCTGGATTATCATCGCTTAGTTCTTAAAGAATTTGTGTTTTGTAAGGGTGAAACTTATGTAATTTCAACACCTTTCTAACGGACTTATGTGAAAGTCCCATCATTGCAGATACTTGATGTGTTGATGTAGGCTCTATTGCAAAATTTTCAAGTACACCAATTTGGGATGCTTCATTCAGTAATCTTGGGGCATCCCTTTGTTTATTTTGCACTGTTTTCGTTTCTCTAAACTTTTTAACTAAATTGTGGACAAACACGTGACTTATATTTTTGTCCAGGTGCTTTTCATGAAATATTTGAGCTGCTCGTAAATAACACTGGTTCTGAGAGGCAAATATGAAAATGACCTCCACGCGTTCAGGTATACTGTAAACCAGGGATCACCAATTGTATTCTCTGAGGGTCTGTTTCAAAAACCTACTAAACACTAAACCAAGCCAGGTCCTGACACTTAACACTAAACCAGGCAGTTGCGTAACCGGGGGGGGGGCGGGTTACCTCCAGTAATTGTAACCCAACATCCCTCACAGAGACAATCATCCTGGTTACGTAGTTGAAACCAGGCATCTAGCCCCCTTCGTTTAGGGAGGGTATGAAACAAAGTCAAGGAAAAATATGATTATAAGGCTGTTATATTGTTTCTTCTCTCGTCTTTGTTTAATACATTTTTGCAGCGTAATTTGAAATATTTGTATCTTGAACTTTAATTTAATTATTTAATGTTTTTTGTTTTTTTTTCTGCAACTAAAGTATTCAACAATTTTATGGAACAAATCTAAATCTATTTAAACATTTAAGTGTTAGTAACAGCTAACCTTAAATAGCGTTTGTTTACTTTACAGCTACAGTTTTGTACATTTTACGGCGAATAAAAAAAACAATATAAGTATGGAAAAGCAAACTAATATCTCTTTTTTTTTGCCACTGTATAGTTGAATGCTTTCCCGGTACAGTCAATGAAAAATAAATTGTGTATTGTTTTGATATTATTATCAGTATATTTTAACAGAGCAGTATTGTAAATGATTACTGAAAATATTTTAAGTTAGAAATTTATACAAAAGAGTAATTAATATGTTAACTTTTCTACATTAATATCAATGGGTTTACAATTTAAACTTTTTTGATTGTGCTGGGTGGAACCTAGGGGGTTGATGGGGGTGAATTTTCTTTCATGCATTTTAGTTTCTCCTTACTATTCTAGAAACGCTCTGAAGTATTTTTGGATAACAGCTTTTGTTCGTGAGATCTAGTGCATTGTAAGTTTTAAAATTGGCACACTGTATAATTTACTCACCGGTATTAAGTAATTTTTTTTAGTGTACATATATACTTTTTTATCTACTGGAGTAAAATCTATATTTAAAATTCATAACGTCGTCATTTAATCCTATAAACAAATTAATAAATAAGTGTAAAAATAAAAAGTAAAAGTTTAAAGTAAATTTACTTGGACTTATTTTTGATATACTCGTACACAATCACTTTGGTATTACGGTTATAAACATTTATTACAAATATTTTTGAACTAATAGACCAAACAAATAATAATTTCCCAAGAATCTCTTTAATACAGGTATTTAACAGTTGGTATGATAAATTTGTTGATAATATGTAATAATTAAAATATGCAAAAGCTATTTGATTTTAAATACTAAAGGGCGTAAAGATCCGTAAAGTATATAAAAAAGTGACATAATTTCAATGAAAGAATATAGAAAATTCTTGAAAATGAATATTTCTAAAGTTGGTTCAAGTTATTTTAATTAATTTTTTGCTTAATTATTGCAAAAATATCTTCAAGAGTCTATTTTGTTAAAAGTTATAATAACTTTCCTAAAAATGCACAAAAAATTTTAATTTCTCGTGAGAATCTAGACAGTATGACACGTATTTACCTGCATAAGTTTCAAATAAGAGTTATTACAACAAAAATTATTTATCCCAGAAAGCTTTTATCTGCAACGTTATTATACGTAAACTATTTGCACCAGTCTGGTAAAAAATAATTGATTTCACGTAAGAATATTATAGTCATATCACGTAAGAATATTATAAGACGTACAGCTGATTTTGCTTTATTTTTGATTTAAATAATCTTAAAAAAGTGAAAAAGGCCTTTTTTGTCTATAAAACGTTTCTTATGTATTTTCGAGAAAGATAATTCAAATAAAAATTGTAGATCTTATAATTTTATATACTAAAACGCTAAGCCCTTTTCTTGTTCACCACTTTATTCAAAAACCATATTAGATAATTAAAATATTTTTTCCGAATATTATTAGTATTACGTATGAGATTGTCAAGATATACTTTTGGTACAAAAATTCACTTCTGGTTTTGAGATGACCGGAAGTTAAAATTTACTTTAAGTTTTAAACCGCAAATGTATACCGGGTGGTGAATCGTCAAACGGACCATAGGAAACTCAATGGTAAATTCTAAATTGTTGAATTCCTGCTTCCCTAATTATTTTACACCAAAAGTCATGGGAAACTATTTGTGGAGGACTCAAATATGTATCGAAAACAACTGTTAAAATTATTCTACGACTTAAACGTATTCCAAAATTTTGCTAAAATATAATACATATTTCAGGCCACCCCTAAAAGTTAGGCCACACGTAATGCAAGAATATATATTAGGACGTTTGTTTTTTATCATATTTATGTCAGATGTTTGACAATTTGAATTGTCAATTTTTTTATTTTATGATTAAATTATAAACAATGAATTTTACTAAATACTACTACTAATGAACATTATTACTTTGTGAACAATAAATTATATTGTTTACAAATCGATCAATATAAATGTACTCAGTTGACGAAAAATCGCATAATGTTGTACTCAGGCAATAGCGCGAACCTTTTCCTGCCACTACCGGATCTTTATTTAACGTAAGATATTCTAATTCACTAAAATTTAATTCCATGTTAAGTTAGGTTATACACAAATTCAATGAATTCCAATATACTGTTACTGTGATCTTTATTCCTAATAATAATATATGATAATTTATAAACATAAAACTATAACAAGTGTTATAATAAAACATGAATAAAAAATTTTTATTATTGCTTTTTTCTCCTCAACTGAGTACATTTTTTAATCAACTTAATTTTTTTTTAACAATAAATCACAAAATTTTGGCCATTTAAATCATAGATAAATGTAATATAATTGATTTAAATATTGTCAAATATCAGAAACAATAATATGACAAAACGCAACACGTAATACACATTTTTTCACAGAAAAATGTATTATATTTTAGCAAAATTTTGGAATACCTTTAAGTCGTAGAATAATTTTAACAGTTGTTTTCGATACATATTTGAGTCCTCTACAAATAGTTTCCCATGACTTTTGGAGTAAAATAATTAGGGAAGCAGGAATTCAACAATTTAGAATTTCCCATTGAGTTTCCTATGGCCCGTTTGACGATTCACCACCCTGTATATGGATCGAAAGGTCTCATCGAGACGAATCTAAATATGTACTTCCGGTTGGGATTTGACACCGGAAGTGACCCGAAACGCGCATAAAACGTCAAGATAGAACAAAGCTGACACCGGATTCGTGATCAGCATGCAAAATTAACTGCTAAATGATATCCATGTCGACATTTGATGAACTAAAAATTGCATTCCGGTTTTGAGGTCGACTTCCGGTTTCGTTTTTATTAAAAAGTAAAAAGTAAAAGTTTGCATAACTCCCGGTGCCAAGCAAAAGTTTTCAGAAAATGGAGACATTGTAACAAAAAACATTGTTTTCGACGAAATATTTCGTAATATTTAATACACTTTTTACTTGCATTATTATTGATGAATATTATGTATATTCTTGCTTATATTGTTTGTATTGATCTCTTAATTTTTCTCGCAAAATAACAATTTTATTTAAAAAACTCGATGTCATGTTGGTCCGCTAGTGTTCTTTAATTTGTGAGTTTCTAAATTAAAATTTATAAAGAATTCACTAAGATAGTTTTGTTTTTTGCACAATGGTATGTAATATAGCTACATAAAACTATGGCAGTTAATAAGTTAGTAAAGAGTGATAAATTTCAAATATATCGACGGAATAGTTTATGTTATTTAATTTGTTTATCCCGGAGAGTGATTATTTAAACATCTGTTGTTGCTCAGACCCAGACGCTCGCTGAAGAGGTATTCGGTAAATATAAATCGATTCCATAAGGGTAAATTGTTAAGGTATATTGAAAAAACTACAGCATTTTATTAAATTTGTTATTAAAAAACAGTTTGAAAAAGGACTAACGTTTTAGCTTATTAACAATTATAACTTTGACATTGTTTTATGTCAAACGCTTATTAGTAGGCTCAATAAAAAGCTGGTGAAAATTCACACTTTCCAGAATAAAACAAAATCTTGTATGACCAATAGGAAATAGGATAGCACTTTTTCTTAAAATCATATTTTTATTATTTATTAACATTAAAAGCTTAGTATTAAACAAATTATAAATAAATATCTAAAATTTATTATCCATTTTATAGATGGTATATACCGAGAAGTCAAAAGTTATAATCCTTTAAAATAATGGTACTCATGAAATACCTCTAAGGAAAAAAGGAGCGGTGAGCTACAAAAATATTATTTATACTTTTAACTTTATTATACAGGGTGAGTCATAACTATTGGGACATAGACTAATAACAGGTTATTTGTGTCATTTGTTATTATGCCTTAATAAAATGTTGCTGAGAAAAAAGATACAGGGTGTTAAAGTTAATTTTTGTTTTTCGTTTTTTGCTAATACTTTCCCTGTATATTTATAAATTGCTATCAAAATTGGCACAGAGGCATAATCTTAGACAAGAAATAGTATTTTATTTACAATTTTAGGTTTTGTCATAAAGGCGCCACGTGGATCATTCCTAATGATCAAATTGAGTCTAAACTTTTTCTGATGAAACTTTTTAGTAATTTTTATTAGAAAATATGACGTAAACATCATTTTGAGTAAAATTGGTATACTTTGGTTAAACATGATAATTTTAACCGTTTTCGATAAAAACGCAGTCGAACTGCTTATAGTCTTAAAAAAGGATTTCAAATATTATTTCATTTATGAAAAGTATGCTTTGGACTGTCAGATAATTGTTGTTCGTAAATGTCATTTGTTCAGAGTAAATTATTTTTGATGTGACAGTGTAGTGTAATGTTGCATTTTTTAAAAGTAATCATTACTTTTTATGATTGAAATGCCTCGTCACAATCATTTTACTAATAAAGAAATGCGAGATATGATTTGCGTATACGCACAAGAAAATTTTTGCGGTCGCTCGGCAGCCAGAAGGTATGGAATGTTATACGCAAACAAAAGGCAACCAAATCACAAAAGTTTTGCAAGATTATATCGTAGTTTAGGTGAAACTGGGTCATTTCACACTAAAAATCGGGGTGGTCGACCGAAACAAATCACACCTAATCAAGAATATGAAGTTTTGGTTCGAGTAAGTCAGTCGTCTATTGTTAGAATTTAAAAAAAAGAGGACCTCCATCCTTATCACTTTACTCCTGTTCAAAACTTACTTTCAACAAATCTTCCACGACGTTTACAGTTTTGCCAACGTATTCTGAATAAACATCGCAATGTTTATACATCTCTTAGGCAACATGCTTTTAGAACAATTAATTATGGTTACAATATTTTATTCAAACACTCATGTCAAACTCGAACGAATTTACACTTAATCCCACACACTGGGGATGAAAATCATCGAATAGTCAAATTAGTGCCAAGATTTTCATTAGACTCCAGATATTGGAGACAATTTAAAATTAGAAATAGATACTAATAATGACAATGAAACCGAATATGTTGAAAATGATTGTAACAATCAACATGATACAATGGCTAAAAAAGGACGTTTAAATTAATAATGTCCCTTTTATAAGTTTATAACAATTAACTTGTTTCAAATATGTTTGTACTTGATCCAGTCGTCAGAGAGTTTAACCCTAAAAATCATAGGAACAAGCTGAATTTTGTCAAGAATATTAATTGTGGAACCGCAAAAAAATGCCAAAAATATTTACCACTTTTACCCCAGGGCTTTCTTTAAAACACATCTTGGTTTTTGTTGATTCAACACTTGGATCAAATGATATCGAATTTTTACGGTCGAGCTGATACAAATTTTATTCAACATTGATTTCACGCACGTGACACATTTAAAATCGACGGTCGCTTCAAGCGCTGTTTCTTATGTTATACGCAAACAGAAGGCAACCAAATTACAAATCTTTTGCAAGATTATATCGTAGTTTAGGTGAAACTGGGTCACTTCACACTAAAAATCGGGGTGGTCGACCGAAACAAATCACACCTAATCAAGAATATGAAGTTTTGGTTCGTGTAAGTCAGTCGTCTATTGTTAGAATTCTAAAAAAAGATCCTTATCACTTTACTCCTGTTCAAAACTTACTTCCAACAAATCTTCCACGACGGTTACAGTTTTGCCAACGTATTCTAAATAAACATCGCAATGTTTATACAGCTCTTAGGCAACATGCTTTCAGAACAATTAATTATGGTTACAATATTTTATTCAAACACTCATGTCAAGCTCGAACGAATTTACACTTAATCCCACACACTGGGGATGAAAATCATCGAATAGTCAAATTAGTGCCAAGATTTTCATTAGACTCCAGATATTGGAGACAATTTAAAATTAGAAATATATACTAATAATGACAATGAAACCGAATATGTTGAAAATGATTGTGACAATCAACATAATACAATGGCTAAAAAAGGATGTTTAAATTAATAATGTCCCTTTTATAAGTTTATATCAAATAACTTGTTTCAAATATGTTTGTACTTGATTCAGTCGTCAGAGAGTTTACCCCTAAAAATCATACGCACAAGCTGAATTTTGTCAAGAATATTAATTGTGGGACCGCAAAAAATATGCCAAAAATATTTACCACTTTAACCCCCGGGCTTCCTTCTAAAACCCCCCTCGTCAGGGGGTAAAAACGAAAAAAAAATCGATTTTTTAAAAACCGGTACGCCGTAAAAAAATGTTTCAAATAAAAAATGTAGCTGGAATAATTTTAAACAAAAATGCGCGTGCACGAAATAAACGTTCAATAAAATTTGTATCAGCTCGATGGTAAAAAATTCGATATATTTTGAACCAATTGTCCTGTCGATAAAAATCAAGATGCGTTTTAAAGGTAAAGAATGCAGTTTTCATATGCAGTTGTTATAGTTTGGCGCAAACGTGGCGCGATTTTTGGACTTTTTTATGATTCTCACGAGATCAATAAATTGATCACTTTCATTGACCAGTCGCATTAAAATTTCTATTTTTAAAAACCAATCTTTCAAACATATGAAATGAAATTTCCATTTTGAGTTGTGGCAACAAAGATGGCAATTTACTGCTTTACATTTTAAACGATTGCACGTCACAATAAATGCCTCCAAGAAGACTGTTTAAGGTATAATTTGTAGCAGAGCTTTGGTTCTTTTAAAAACGAATTATTTAAATTTAAAAAGAAGTTTCAAACGTTTTAGATTGGTTGTTATGTAAAATTTTGTATCACAATGTTTTTTAAGCATATTTCAAATTCCTCACATGTGTTGCCAAAACTCAAAACTAAAATTGATATAGTTTTTGAAGGTTAGACTCTAATAATCAAAACTTTATAGTAGCCAGTTAATGAAAGGGATAGATTGTATTAATCTCATAAAAATCATACAAAATGGCAAAAATCGCGCCACCTTTATTTATTTAATACCTTTATAAAAGTTTATTAGCAGCAAATTAAATAACTGCATATGAAAGCTGCACTCTTTCTTTAAAACACATCTTGGTTTTTGTTGATACGACACTGGGATCAAAAGATCCAAGATAAAGGTCGAGCTGATACAAATTTTATTCAACATTGATTTCACGCACTGACACATTTAAAATCGACGGTCGCTTTAAGCGCTGTGTCTGAGAGAACGGTTCATTCTACATAAAATATGCTTTTAAACATTTTTGATTAAAATTATCCCAGCTACATTTATTATTTAAAACATTTTTTTCTACGGCGTACCGATTTTTATTAAATCGATTTTTTTTGCGTTTTTATTCCCATACGAGGAGGCTTTTAGGGGGAAGCCCGGAGGTGAAAGTGGTAAATTTTTTTGCATCTTTTTTTGGGTCCCAAAATTTATATTCTCAGCAAAATTCAGTTTTTCGTATGATTTTTAGACTGTTTTTAAGTCCCGAAAAGTCTTTCTAAAAATAATAAGCATAATTCAGGAAAAATTACCACGCATAATTTTTGACTCATCAAATAAAAAGTTAATTTTCTTGAAAAAATTATTGTTAAAAGCTACTATTTATATAATAATATATAAATATTTAAGTTACTTATAATTTTCTATCCTTTTCTACTAATAATAATACGAGCAAAGTAAAATTTCACAAAATATTTTTATTTTATTAACTATTTTATTATATTTAGTTTAAATTGTTAAAACAAATAACTCGCTTACAGTCCGTCCCAAACCCTTCTTTCAGTGCGTCATAGTTGTTCGAATTCTCTCTAACGCATTAAGCTAGAAGTGACAGAAAAAAACGTGAGTCGCTGATTATTATACATAGAACTTAGAAAATTAGGTCTCGTTCACGGGTATTCGCATATTAAAGCGAATTCTCCTTACGAACGTATAATTGGTTGGAGTTTAGAATACGCTATGAGTTGATTGGAGTTTAGAATACGCTATTTTAAATAGATATCCAATCAATTATGCATATAAATATAATTTAACACAGATGATCTTGATAATGACAGTGACAGTACTTTCACAATGTCAACTGATAAAATGATAATTTCCATTCCAGGATAGTATTTTCAGACATTTTAACTACAGTGAAAATTAAATTTTGTATTTATTTTCATAAGAATATTTTAAATATTCCGAGATATACCAAGAATGAAAAAAGACTAATATTAAAATTATTAAATCAGTTTCAGTTAAAAAAGAGGCTGAGACATCTTTATTATCAGTTTCTGTCGTTCGCGAATCAGGTTGTGAATTCCGGAATAAAATTGAGGAAATATCTTAAACTAATGCCTTTATGGATATTCATATGTATTTAAACGGTTTTTTTTAGAACCACGACATTTTCTTGAAATGTAGGATATAATTGATACCAGCCACATATCTAGTGTAATCATTGATTTTCAAGAATCAGATTCTGAATGGGATTATAGATTGTTTGAAATATAATATTCATTTTTGTTATTCATAAAAAAGAAGGTAAACTTACATTCGGTATCTTGTTTTTTAACTAAACTCCATTAGCACGATTTCATCTGGATATCAGAACTGGTAGATTAACTCAAAAATCAACTGCTTCACTATTTAAACTATTTCCACTATTTAATGACAACTCTTCACAAAATTAAACTATTGGCTGCCACACAAACTTATCAGAAAAATCGATATTATTTTATCACAGGAATGTTTACTTTGATGCCTTGCAATTGTCAGTAAATTTTTTTACCTTGCAGTCAACTCTTAAAAGATTCTAGGAGGAAGCGTTATTTTAAATGAACAAACCTTCCAATTCCCTAGTGTTTGTAATAAATAATAATAAATCCATAAACAAATCTTAGCTAATTAAGCACTTTCCATGGAATGTATAAAATAGAACAGAATAGAATAGAATTATGAAAAACTGCTATGCATTAAAAAAAACAATAACCTTTTCACGTTTAGCCGATTACGATCCTGCAACTGTCAAATTTAACTAAAATGTCATGCAATAATTCTCGACGTTCTTAAAATCCTATATGACGTTAAAATTAGTGACGCGCTGAAAAAAGGGTTTGGGACAGACTGTAGATAAATAATTTCACCAATTAACTGCATAACTGAATAATCTATGCAGCAAGAAGGTCCAAATTGAAAAAAAAAATTTTTGCTGAGAATAACCAGATATATTGTAACTTTTATAAAATTTAAGTTATGAATTCAGTTTTTAAAATTATGAAATCCAGAGGGTGTAAATCGCTTTACTTTTAAATTATTCATCTTTGCGCATCACGGACTGCTCATTTTTAAATATTTCGTTTAATATTTCTTTTGCCGAAACTTTCAAATGATGCTTTTTTAAGTCTCTTAATCCTTTAAATAAAGTCCCGGTGAATTTAAGAAAAATCGAAACTCGGGTTTTAAGAGTGTTTTTTTTTTTAATTTCTAATAAAACACAATTATCTTCCTACATGTTGATGCGTCTATTGATTGATTGAGTTATTTTAAATGTTTATAAGATTCAAATCCAATATTTTGCAATATTTAACATATTTAACAATTTTTTTAATCGTTAAGTGGTTTAATTTAATAATATAGGCTTTTTTTTTTTCAATTTGGTGCTTTCAGAATTCAGTAGGCCCAATTGTTTGAGCATAATGACGTTGTAGATAAAAGGGTTCTGGGATAAAAGAATTTAATTTTTCAGTAACATTAAGTTAAACTTAATAAAATTTTTACAGCAGAATATCTGTAAATATTGTCCCGAGTCTCAAAACAAAACAAGTGCATTAAAAAATATATTAGGGCAACTCAGGATGTAGTTTTTATTAATAGTTTTCAAAAAATTGACTTTTGAAGCTATTTTTGCAATAACAAAACAATATATCAACAAAAATGACGTTACAAACTTTGATGCCAAAGGATTTTCTAGGGTTTTTTAGTAAAATTGCATCCGTTTTTCATTTTTTGCCGCTCTTCATCTTTAGTATTTAAAATCAAATACCCATCTCACATTGTTTATATATTGTTTATAAGTTGTTAAGTAAAAAGTAAGTTTAGCCTTTTGCATATTTTATGTGTTACAAATTGTTATCATTAAATTAATCAAAAGCATTTGTTAGATACTTATATCAAAGATTCTCACGGAAAACGCTTGTTTTCTATGGTCTATAATCGCTACCGGTGTTTAAAACAGTTATAAAATTATAAATTTTTAGGACTCACCTTCTTCAGCGAACGAGATGATCTCCGAAGTCCTTCCATAAAAGTCGTCCGCATCAACAGTTTCCATGATATTATTCCTAGCGCTAGTTGTAGAAAACTTGTCATCTCTATCAAAATTCCTTAAAAAATCACTATCCTCATCCTCAGCTCTGTACAACGTTTCCAATATAACCTCCTTTGGAAGACTATGCGTCACGTTCGGTTTTTGCCGCAAACCTAATTTTTGTAAAATTTGCTTTTTAATAGCTTCTAACCTAAGTTTGTCTGTTTCCTTTTTTTCTCTATCTAACTCGTTTTCAAAAAGGCAATTCGGGCAACTCAGGATGGAGTTTTTTGAACTATCTTCTAATCTGGATTTTTCTAATTGAGACCAGCCGGGTTCACCGCCACGCTTCATGTGGGGGTGCCTCACCCTTTCTGCACTAACTATGCTACAAGAAATGGTACTACAAAGGAGGTACAAACAGGACACTGCAATAGTCCAATGGGCTTTACGGTTATAGTAGTTTTTGTAAACAGCCATTTTTTCTGCTTTTTGGACGGTAATTTTTTTAATTGAAAAAATTTCCTATTACCTTGAATTATTATATTTTCTATCTAAAACTTTACATTCTTTCACCTCTAACATTTTCGTTTTGATTTTACCGCTTGCTGCAGTCAAAATTTTTTGCCGTCGATGTTTTTGAAAAAGTCTTTTTATCGGAATCCAATAATTCGCACATTTTTTGTAGGGCACTATTTTCACAGCTCCACTGAAAAATAACTAATCAGTCTTCTGTCACTCTTAAAATCAAAAAACACCCCAAAAATCTTAGCGAATAACTTTCTAACTGTCATCTACATTTTTCTAAAACTAGTTCTAAAAGTTTCCCCCGTGTCTAGTTGGCGCACGCTTCGCGATCATTTGTTACCAATGCGGCGTTCGGATGGCAACTGACTAACTCCATGCTTCCATGGCCTGCTGGACTCACTTGCATGTGTCAATTTTATTATGGCTTGACTATCGTAACTTACTTGATTCCTAAGAGCATGGCTTTTGTCGATTGTTTTGGCAGCAGGACTACTATGATTTATTGACGGATGGAGATTAGCGATGCGATTTAAGGATTTACAGTTAAATACTTTATAATTCGATTTCTTTTATTTTAAGATTTTATTATAAACTTATTATTTTGTAATTAGGGCAATAATTATTAAATTCTTTTACTCCTTATAATTTTAAACATACTTCAATACATTATGAATTATTAAAACTATTTAAAAAATTAAAAATTAGATAAAAATTCAAAATTGAATAAAAACTAAAATTACACTCTGGGCCAAAATTAATCGGCCACCTTAAAAATGGGTAATTTTTGATATCTTATATCTCCTAAACCTGTTGTCCGATTTAAGTGATTTTATTATTATATTATAGCCTTATTCCTTGCCAAAAAAAAAAAAGACAAATCGAACCCGGAAAATGACCGAGGAATTAATTTATTAAGCACAACACTAAAATTATAACACTAGCAGAAGAACAACAAGATTTTACGTCCGAAAGATCATGCACCGATATAAATATATAATGAGGCAAGTGCAAGAGAAATCATTAGAATACAACAAACCGGCATATCTCTGTTTCGTGGAACTTAAGCAGACATTAGACTGGGTCAAATGAAAGGACGGAAAGTAAAAATAGAAGAAAAACTGACTGCCCTTAGTAGATCTATCAATGGGATAAGATAGGAGATTTCCTCAGTCCTCTATTGTTTAACCTGATGATGTATAAAATAATGAAAAAATTAAGTACTAAATTTATTATTTAAAATATTTTGCTATGCAGAGGACGTAATACTACTCTCTCAAGGTGAAAATGATTCACAAGGTATGCTGAACCAATTTAATATAACCGCCAGAAAATTTAACATGTTAATTTCCTTAAAAAAGACAAAATGCATGGTTACAACAGCAAATTTACTAAGATGTAAATTGGAGTGAGACAATAAACAAGTAATGGAGTTTAAATATCTAGGCATGGCAGAGAAACAACAAAACTAAGGTACATGTACCAAATAAGGCCCGGTTCCTAACAAGGCCCACCCTCATGTTTTTACATAAACAATTTGAAAAAGTACCAAATTCTCTTACAATCAATTAGGTACTGGCATCTGGTAGACGAGACAATAACTACTTCGGCAGCCATTGTTGTGTTAGGCTTTTTATGTTCATTTGAAAATGATCCAATGATCATTTTCAAAGGAAAGCGACGCAAGCCAGAATGGGAAGATTATTTGCCACCTGGAACAGCGGTAGAAATGACAGGCAAGGGCTCAATGACTACATCGACCTTTATCAAGTGGCTGCATCATTTTGCTAAGTACAAACCTGCAGGAGAAGTTCTGCTAATTTTTGATGGAGCATCGTCACATTTAGATCCAGATATGTGTGACGTTGCTGAAGGTCACAGTATTAGACTGTACTGCTTGCCTAGCAATACGAACATGTACATGAACTTCAGCCTATGGGCAAGTTAGAATTTAAACCATTTGAGCCTTATTGGGACGATAAAGTCCAATTACATTGTTCGACTATTAAAGGAGAAGAAAATAGAGCAATTAGTAGACGGGTATTTGGAAAAATCTTTAGCAAGGTATGGCCAAAAGCTGCGTCACCAATTAATGTCATGTCTGGATTTCGAGCGACTGGGATTTATCCTTTTGATCCAGAATCTATTCCTGACTGTGCATTCGCTCCTTCCCATCCTTCACAGCGTCCTGATCCAGAAGAAAACATGCGAATGGGTTCCGAACCTGCTGAAGCATCAAATATTCTAACAGTTTCCGAACAAAGGAGTTCCCAAAAAAGGAGACGCCAATCCAGCAGTTCTAGTTCTTCGGAAAGTGAGCTATTTACTGGGAGGGATAGTTCATGTGATGTCAGTCTTAATGGCGATGATGACGATAGAGACAACCATGATGAACTCGATTGTTCCTTCCAAGACATTTTGAAAACTCCAGAGCTGAAAAAGAAACTCCAGACTTCTAGACGGAAGGCACTAAACTATCAGGCGTAAGTAGTAACTAAGGAACTATTTGCTGAAAGACAAAAGCAGCAGAGTGCCAAAGTAAATAATGCCTCTAAGGAGGTTTCAGTTGGGAAAGGAAAGAAAATTCCGGTGAAATAAAAACATCTGGAGAAATTTCGTAATGAAAACGGCGGTTCTGTTCCAAGCTGCAGTGGAACATCAGAAGCTGTTAACTGGTTTTGTCATTTATGCTTTGAGGACAGAACAGCTGACATAAGACTTTGCAAAAAATGCAAAAAGTATGTACATGAAAAATGTGTAGGGTTGACATCCAAAGACAAAGTGCCGAATTTCGTATGTCCATGGTGTGAGAAGTGATAATATATAATTTGTTAATTATATTAATGTTTATTAAATATTTAATAAATCTTTTCATTGGTTTTATTGCCATTAACACGCTTCATAGATTAAAATTTTGGGGTGGGCTATATTAGGGACCAGGTACGGGCCCTATTTGGAAGATGTGTTCCTAATAAGGCCCTACTTCAAAAGTTAATAATTTATTTGATTATGATAATACTAATTACGAAATAATTTTTTTTGTATTTTATTTTTATATTACTAGAAGTAAAGCATGTTACACATTTTTCCTGACCTCGTATCTCCTAAGTATAATAAATTAAAAGGTAATAATTGTTAGATGGGCCTTATTTGGTACACATACCTTATAGAGAACAACTTGAACAAACCTTGAACTCTGAAAGAGAATACAATGATATAGAACAGCTACGGGAAGCAACTGCCGAAATAATAACCAAGACAGCGGACAAGATCTTTGGAAGAAGTAGGCAGAAGAGAGCAACAACATGGTATAACGAGGAATGTCGGAAACACCTGGAAAAAAGGCAAACAGTAAGGAAGACTTGGATACAACTGCAAACAGACCAAAGAAAAAAGGAATTTGACGACTGTCGAAAAGAAACAAGAAAAATGATACGCACAAAGAAAAGAAACTATGAACAACAAAAATATGAAGCCATGAAGAGAGACCGGCTCAAACCAGGCTCCAGAGAATTCTATAAAGCAATTTCCTCTGAGAAAAGAGGACATAAAAAGAATTCCATCCATACACTGAGAGACAATCAAGGCCGTATGATAATCGACGGTAAAGAAGTGACTGAAGAATGGAAAAAGTATTTTAGGGACCTTCTAAACATCACACAGGAAGAACAGCACAAAGAAGAGATCTATATTACAGCGGATATGCCCGTCAAAAATCCCTCCTTTAAAGAAACCCAAAAGGCCTTAAATAAGCTGAAAAATCACAAAGCGCCGGGTACGGACGAGATACCAGCAGAACTTCTGAAATATGGGGGAGACGCACTACATCGCCAAATCCACCAGCTAATAACGCACATACGGTTAGAAGAAAGAATACCAGCACGATGAAAGGAAAACATAATAGTGCCCATTCACAAAAAAAGGGGACAAAACAAAATGCGCGAATTATAGAGGAATTTCACTTCTAAACACTGCATATAAAACCCTCTCAAACATCATTCTTAGTAGACTAATGAGCACCTGACACAAAGAGGACAAAAAGGATAAACATCAAAAATGAGAATACTGTAAGAAATAGAAGAGTAGAATGGAACGATTATATAAGTCGAATGACAAGAAATAGACTAATAAAGATGGCAAGAGACGGTTCCCCATCAGAAAGACGATTAGTAGGAAGAGTATGAAAACGATGGATCGACAATATACTGAAGGCACATTGAAAAACTGACAGAGTCATGTTTACATAAAAAGAAAGTTTTATTCGAAAAATTTATTAAGACGTTTAGGCGTTTTTAGGCTTTATTTAATAATGTTGCCATATATGTTACGAATATCTTCATATTGCAAAATAGGTGTGTATCTGTTGTTTTTAATTCGGACCATCTATTTAAGAGATATTTACGCGTTTTTTTGCCCTCCTCCTCCTCCTAAGTGCCTTCTCTATAGAGGTTGACGATCAATATGGCAAATTTCTCTCTGTTCTGGGCTTGATGGATTAAGTCATTTCCTGTTGTGTAAGTCCAATCTCTGATATTTCGGAGCTAGGATTTCTTCTTTCTTCCTATACCCCTTTTACCCTCGATTTTGCCTTCTAATATTACCTGGAGCTGCTCAAATTTCTTATGGCGCATTATGTGTCCTAGATATGACGTCTTTCTAATTTTGATTGTATTAACCAGATGAGGTCGTGTGTTCATTATTTCCAGTACCTCTTCATTTGTAGTTTTGCTGGTCCAGCTTATTCTTAGCATTCGGCGGTACATCCACATTTCGAATGAATTCAGTTTGTTGACGTCATCCTGTTTTAATGTCCAGGTCTCACAGGCATATAGTAGTAGAGACCACACATAACACTTTAGTATTCTTAACCTTATTGTGATTGATAGCTTGGGGTTACAGAGCATTTTACGCATGTTCATGAAGCCAGATCTTGCTATTTCAATACATCTTCTAATTTCTTTTGAGTGGTCTAGCTGACTGTTTAGCTCTCTGCCCAGGTATATGAAGCTTTGGGAGCTCTGAAGGATGATACCATTGATTTGTATGTTGGTTGTAATTTGTTCATGGGGGTTCTTGTGGAATACTATGATTTTGGTTTTGGAAAGATTAATATCCAAACCTAGTCTGTGACTTTCTTCTGATAGTATGTTTATCAATATTTTTAGTTGATCTTTTGTTTCTGCTAATACTACGGTGTCATCGGCATATCTGATGATTCCGTTGACTCTGGCACCTTCAGGGCGATCTTCAAGAGAAACTCTGATGATATTTTTGGCATAGACATTAAATAGAAAAGGGGACAGAATGTACCCTTGACGCACTCCTCGTTCTATGTTTACATAATTGGTATTTCCGTTGTCTGTTCGAACACATCCTTTGTGGTTCCAGTATATATTGCTTATTATAGCTATGTCGTGTCCGTCCAGCCCTACTTCTTTTAGTACCTCAATCAATTTTTCGTGTCTAATGCGGTCGAAGGCCTTTCTATAATCGACAAAGCACACATACAGCTGTTTTTGAACCTCGAGATACCTTTCTGCCATTCGTGTCAATCCCATTATTGCTTCTCTGGTGCCT
This sequence comes from Diabrotica balteata, assembly GCA_918026665.1. NCBI lineage: Eukaryota > Metazoa > Arthropoda > Insecta > Coleoptera > Chrysomelidae > Diabrotica > Diabrotica balteata. The sequence continues at coordinate 152,429,056 of OU898278.1, read as the reverse complement.
GTACCTTTCCTAAAACCATATTGAGAACGACTCAGGTATTCTTCACACTTATTGTGAATGCGGTTATAAATTACTCGCATAAAAATCTCAGCAGCATGACTCATTAGGGATACAGTTCGATGGTCTTTACATTTCCTTGCTTTTTGTTTTTTAGGAAAAGCTACATATGTGGATGTTAGCCAGTCATGCGGTAGAGTGCCATGTTCATGTATAATGTTAAAGAGGTAGGTTAATTTCCCGACAGCATCATCACTCAGGTGTTTAAAATGTTCGGCTGTTGTTAGATCTTCGCCGGGTGCCTTGTTGTTCTTTGCGTCTTTTATTGCCCGCATAACTTCTTCGGTTAGAATACTTAGTTTTCCATCGGTATCTATTTGTGAGGGCCCTTCTGCTCTCCGATCACCAAACAAATCTTTAAGATATTGTTTCCATATTTCCTTCTGTTTTTCAGGGTCTAATTCCATTTGGTCTCCTGCCCAACTGTAAACGAAAGATACATAATAAAAAATATATTATATCAGCCTATATATCATCCTAGTAGAATCAGTGTAAACCAGATGTTTTTTATACGTGAACCAAAGAAAATCTTCGTTAAATATGATGTTTAGCTTTACATGATGTTAAAAGATTTTCATAAAAAAAGACATTAGAAAAGACCTATAATAAGGATATTTATTGTTAAATACAGGATCAACTCCTAACTTGCAGTCTTGTAGGTGAGTAGAAAGTTAACAACAATCGATTTTGCTCTTATCTCGCAAGTTAGTCTAACATACATCTTAGCTACGTGATACATCCAACTACATTCTAATGGGATGACGTGAACATGTCGGTGTTTCCGATGTTTCTGATGTTTGATTTTTCGATGTTTCCAACATGTTTCCGACTGGGTCATACGCGATTAACTAATAGCTACGTGTTCTCCAACAATCAAGAACCAAGATGTGACAAATGTGATGAAAAATTAACAACCAAACATATATTAGAAAAATGTCCAGCACTAACGCCAAAGCGCATGTTATACAATATACCAAACAAACTGACATTTTAAGTCTACAGTACAATATTTCAAACATGAAAAGTGTCTTAACCTCAATTTACGTTTTAAATGCTACTAAACTAACATTATAAATGTAATACAAATTTTTTTCACTATCATTGTTTCGCTAATAGCCAATTTGGCTGATGCGATTTTGTTAATAAAAAAAAATGTCGGTGTTCGCCTAAATATTTAATGAAAGATGTCGACTATATTAAAAGTGTAAGGCAACTGGTAGTGCTTTAAATTACAAGTAGAGTGACGTATAAATCTCAAAATCATCGAACATATGACTTGTTGGGCTTTGCATTTAGACGCCTTATTTTAGTCAATTGAGTAACGGCTGATAGACGGCTTTAGTCAATTGCTAATCAATTTCTGTCTCTGAAAACTTTGTTTTCAATCTTCCACTAAAATTTATTTTAACTCTTATCACTACAGCTGTTTCTGCTGATTGCCTTTCTCAAGTGATATATTTTTGACATGCATTTACACTTTAGGGCCTGCGTAGCGCAAGCGGTAGTGTGCTTGCCTCGCATGCCGGTGGTCGTGAGTTCGAATCCTACCGCCGGCAAGAACAACTAGGCATTTTTAAAAATGTCTATAGGCCCCAGGTCGACTCAGCCTGAATAAAATGAGTACCTTGGGTAAAACCAGGGGTAATAATAGGCGGTTGAAGCGTAGCACTGGCCATGTTACCTTCCTTGTATACCGTAGGCCCTAGATATAGCAGACTACCCTGCTATACTCCCAAAGCCGCGTGCGGTATACAAACGGGAGACTATTATTATTATTTACACTTTATAGTCTCTAATGAAATAGGTTGAGGAGGGGAGAACTGTTTGTCTCAAGTTGGTCATTCAGAATTATATCTGTGTTTTTTAATTTGTTGATTTCTATAGATTCTAACAAGGATAGCTTAAGGCCTTTATTTTGAATGTGAAGAATTTTAATTTTTCTTAATTTTGCAGGTCTCCATGTTATTAAGGTAACATCATCGGCATATGCTACGCATTGATGCTTATGATGATATATTGTGCCTCTAGTGTAGATGTTACATTCTCGTAAAATCTTCTCTAAGATTAAATTGAAAAAATCTGTTGATAACGGGTCACCTTGTCGCAGACCTCTATTGGTGATAAAGCTATCCGAAACCCGTTCTTCTAACATGACTTTACTTTTAGTATCATTGAGTATGCATTTATTCAGTCTTACTATTTTTGGTGGAAATTCAAAATATTCTAGTGCTTCATATACTTTATTTCTTTTTATAGTATATTTACTATATAAAAAAAAGAAAAACAAGGCTTAGTCTATCAATATTTAATGTCAGCAATACTTGTATGCTTTAAGACTAAAAGAAATATAATTCCCGCCCTTATTCTAGAACTGTAGAATAATATAAGTTATGACCATCCAGAATAAAACAATCTTGTCTGCGCAATAAAGAGCAATGTATATAAGTCTATGCAAAAGTGCGCCTTTGCATGCTTTTAAAGTACTTGTCTTTTAATTTCATTCAAAAATATTAATGATTATTTTTTAATACAGTGTAAAAAGCTTTCTAATATTGGACAACGAGAGTGCAAACAAAAATATGAATAACAATATGATTTCGATATATTTCTTATTAAGTGTTAATAACAAAAATTTATCACTTCATTAATACAAATTACAATTATTGCTAGACGAACTTACTTGCAGATATTAAATGATTTCATTATGGAAGTAGTAAATGCTAATCTTATAGCGTAATAATCGTAAATTTATCAATTAGACTTTATACGTAAGTATAATTATCACCACAAAGCCAATGTTAACCGATGTTTAAGCAGATTCATTACGTTAAACATGGAAATGTAAAAGTATTTGAATTAAAGATATAAAAGGAAAAAATTTAAAAATCGTTGATAGAGCAGGTCTCCAGCTAATAGAGCACGCTTTAACAAGACCGACGCGTAACGAGTCGGTCACGCGTCACAAAAATAAAGTACTACACGAGAACTAAACTAGATGCAGGTATGTTAATCTCAATAGAAGTGTCTTTGGGCCTCCAGATTAGGGTATATACATATAGATATATAATAAAACTATTTTCATAGCGTAATAAGCCTTTTCGTTCCTAATCGTCAATTCTTTCTATTTGGACAGTCTTCTTGCGTAAGATTTCTTTTAGACATCTCCTTGCCGATGCCCTTATGTTATGGCCGATTTTCCTCGTTTTTGTTTTTCTTTGGCAGTTGTGTCTAATATTTTTTGGGGATTTTGCCTGTTTAGATTCGTCACTACGTTGTTCCAACCATAAAAGTTGCTATTTTTCTAGTTCGTCTTTACTTCCATTTGACTGCTAATATCGTCGTTTCTTGTGAGTTTTAACCGAAATTGGATCTGCTCCAAACGTCGATTTTAGCACTTACTAGTTTGGAGTTTACTGCTTCATATGTTAACTCTGGTTTTAATATTCTGTTGTAGATTCGTCTAATAAAATTCGTCAAATAAATGGGGAGATTTTCAGAAAAGCCAAGATTATCAGCAAATAAATGAACGAACAATGGAAGTTACAATAATCATATTTAAACAACCAACAATAATTGTTTCAAAATATGCAATAGATGACAATATGACCAAAATTTTTTCAACGTAACCGACAGATATCTTAGATAAAGTAAAAGGAAAAGAAGATATTCTTCTAATGCAAATTTTAATAATCACATGGGAAATGACGATGAGGTCCCAAGACGATTCGGAGAAGACCAAATTAGAAACGATAATAGAAGTCAGCTAATTGAAATATGTCGAGAATACGAGTATGCCATAACCAACACAAGATTGCAGGATAATAACTACATAAATACACATGGAAGGAATTCGCTTAAGCATACGCTACACATGGAAGGCTCAAAGTCGCAAATTTGAGTATCTCCCAGGATATAAAGTAGAACAGGGGTGCTCAAACGGTCGATCGCGATCAACTGGTCGATCGCGAGTGCTTTTTGGGTAGATCTCGAGAAGAAAAAAAATTTTAATAAGTAGGTAGGTAACTAAACTTCTGTCAGCAGAGTTAAACGTTTTTATTAATACTGAACTATACAAATACATAGACTGCTTGACTAAGCATCATTGCAATTCAAAGAAGTGGGGACAACAAAATACTGTCCACACAGCATATTTTATATTTACATATATTAACTAATTATTTTATTAATTCAATATTTATTATAATTATTAATCAAATTTGGGATGATATTTTATCAACTACAAAAATGTATTACGTAATAAAATAACACTGCTTGCGGCAAAAGGTGGCTTTATCAAAGGAACGCGCGGCACTTGTCAAAGAAAAGCCGTGTTACTTATTAAACTGTTTATTCGGGCTGTTGGGCCGTTGTCTTCTGTTGAGATTAGTTCTCGACGTTTCGCCAACACTAGGGGTTGGCATCTTCTGGAGATGTTGATGCTTCGCTTGTAAGCAGAAACTGACGACGCGTTGTACTACGGAGGCAATATTTATAATTCCCACTCGCCTCCCCTCCACTGGTTTCGGCTTGAGGGGGCGTGTCGTTGTTTATAGTAGCTTTTCTATCTCCGTGTTTGGCGGGAAGGGCGTTTGTGGATTTTAATACTGGTATCCATGTTTTGTTGATTTTTAGTCCTTCTTCTATCCTATTGAAATTGTTTGGGTGCTTGTATATTTCCACCGCTTCCCGATATAACCGTGGGTAGTACTGTGAAGTTTTGTCCAGCATCTGTGTTTCTTCAAATAGTATTCGATGTTCTCCGCTTCCCAAAGCGTGTTCGGCAACGGCAGATTTGTCGATATGTCCTAAACGACAATGGCTTTTATGTTCATTTATCCTGGTGTTGGTGTGTCTTTTTGTGGTTCCCACATATACCATTCCACATGTGCATGGTATTCGGTATACTCCGGCCGTTGCTAATGGGTCGCGTTTGTCTTTTACCGATCTTAAACAATCCTTGATCTTCTTTGTAGGTCTGAAGATGGTCTTTATGTTGGCTTTCTTGAGTATTCGCCCAATTCTGTCCGTTACCCCCGATATATAGGGCAAGAACGCTTTCCCTTTACATTCTGTTTCTTCGTCCCTTCTTCTAGATACGTTGTTCATCGCCTTGTGTATTTCTCTTCTGGTGTACCCATTAGAGGTGAGCGCTTTTTCAATATAAAGAAGTTCACTTTGGAGATGTTGTGGTTCACAAATTCTCTTCGCCCTCTCTGCCAAAGTTTTGATGATACCTTGTTTTTGGCTAGGATGATGATTTGAGTTCCTGTTTAGGTATCTGTCTGTGTGTGTAGGTTTTCGATACACTTTATGTCCTAAGTGACCTTCCTTTCGATTTACTAATACATCCAGGAACGCTAGTTGTTGAGCTTTTTCTGTTTCCATCGTAAATTGAATATTTGGATGTAGTGTATTTATATAAGCCAGGAAATCGTTTAGTTTTTCTGCTCCGTGACCCCAAATCACAAAGGTGTCATCAACGTATCTGAACCATACCCTAGGCTTGTATGCTGAGTCCATTATCTTCTTCTCTAAATGCTCCATGAAAAGGTTGGCTACGACCGGGCTTAGTGGGCTTCCCATTGCTACTCCATCCATCTGTTCATAAATTTGGTCTTCCCATGAAAAGTATGTGGTAGTTAGGCAAATACGGTATAATTCCACCATATCCTTGGAAACTAGTCCCTCAATTAAATTCAGAACGTCTTCTAGGGGGACTCTTGTAAATAGGGAAACCACATCAAAACTAACAAGAATGTCAGATTCCTGCAAAGTTATTCCTTTGATCTTCTCAATAAAATGGGCGGAGTCTTTTACAAAGGCATCGTTTTTTCCTATATGTGGTTGTAAAATATCGGCCAGATGTTTTGCAAGGCTGTAAGACGGAGATCCTATGGAGCTCACAATAGGGCGGAGAGGTACATCGTCTTTGTGTATTTTCGGCAAGCCATACAAGCGTGGTGGGACTGCTTCGCTGTTGCATATTCTTGGCTTTATCTCCTCTGGTATGGACGAAGATTTAATAAGTCTGTTGATTTTCCGTAGGGTGACTGCTGTGGGATCTTTTTTAAGTTTCTTATAAACCGCAGGATCTAGAAGATTTTGTATTTTCGTTTTGTAGTCGGCTGTCTTCATTACGATCGTGGCGTTTCCCTTGTCTGCTGGTAAAATTACAACATCTTTGTCTGCGTTTAACGATTTTATGGCACGTATTTCTTGGTGGCTCAAATTATTTTTCGGTGTCTTAGCTTTATGCAAAATTCTTGCTGATTCTGTCCTTATTTCTTCAGCCAAACCAATCGAAGCAGCTGAAGAAATAAGGACAGAATCAGCAAGAATTTTGCATAAAGCTAAGACACCGAAAAATAATTTGAGCCACCAAGAAATACGTGCCATAAAATCGTTAAACGCAGACAAAGATGTTGTAATTTTACCAGCAGACAAGGGAAACGCCACGATCGTAATGAAGACAGCCGACTACAAAACGAAAATACAAAATCTTCTAGATCCTGCGGTTTATAAGAAACTTAAAAAAGATCCCACAGCAGTCACCCTACGGAAAATCAACAGACTTATTAAATCTTCGTCCATACCAGAGGAGATAAAGCCAAGAATATGCAACAGCGAAGCAGTCCCACCACGCTTGTATGGCTTGCCGAAAATACACAAAGACGATGTACCTCTCCGCCCTATTGTGAGCTCCATAGGATCTCCGTCTTACAGCCTTGCAAAACATCTGGCCGATATTTTACAACCACATATAGGAAAAAACGATGCCTTTGTAAAAGACTCCGCCCATTTTATTGAGAAGATCAAAGGAATAACTTTGCAGGAATCTGACATTCTTGTTAGTTTTGATGTGGTTTCCCTATTTACAAGAGTCCCCCTAGAAGACGTTCTGAATTTAATTGAGGGACTAGTTTCCAAGGATATGGTGGAATTATACCGTATTTGCCTAACTACCACATACTTTTCATGGGAAGACCAAATTTATGAACAGATGGATGGAGTAGCAATGGGAAGCCCACTAAGCCCGGTCGTAGCCAACCTTTTCATGGAGCATTTAGAGAAGAAGATAATGGACTCAGCATACAAGCCTAGGGTATGGTTCAGATACGTTGATGACACCTTTGTGATTTGGGGTCACGGAGCAGAAAAACTAAACGATTTCCTGGCTTATATAAATACACTACATCCAAATATTCAATTTACGATGGAAACAGAAAAAGCTCAACAACTAGCGTTCCTGGATGTATTAGTAAATCGAAAGGAAGGTCACTTAGGACATAAAGTGTATCGAAAACCTACACACACAGACAGATACCTAAACAGGAACTCAAATCATCATCCTAGCCAAAAACAAGGTATCATCAAAACTTTGGCAGAGAGGGCGAAGAGAATTTGTGAACCACAACATCTCCAAAGTGAACTTCTTTATATTGAAAAAGCGCTCACCTCTAATGGGTACACCAGAAGAGAAATACACAAGGCGATGAACAACGTATCTAGAAGAAGGGACGAAGAAACAGAATGTAAAGGGAAAGCGTTCTTGCCCTATATATCGGGGGTAACGGACAGAATTGGGCGAATACTCAAGAAAGCCAACATAAAGACCATCTTCAGACCTACAAAGAAGATCAAGGATTGTTTAAGATCGGTAAAAGACAAACGCGACCCATTAGCAACGGCCGGAGTATACCGAATACCATGCACATGTGGAATGGTATATGTGGGAACCACAAAAAGACACACCAACACCAGGATAAATGAACATAAAAGCCATTGTCGTTTAGGACATATCGACAAATCTGCCGTTGCCGAACACGCTTTGGGAAGCGGAGAACATCGAATACTATTTGAAGAAACACAGATGCTGGACAAAACTTCACAGTACTACCCACGGTTATATCGGGAAGCGGTGGAAATATACAAGCACCCAAACAATTTCAATAGGATAGAAGAAGGACTAAAAATCAACAAAACATGGATACCAGTATTAAAATCCACAAACGCCCTTCCCGCCAAACACGGAGATAGAAAAGCTACTATAAACAACGACACGCCCCCTCAAGCCGAAACCAGTGGAGGGGAGGCGAGTGGGAATTATAAATATTGCCTCCGTAGTACAACGCGTCGTCAGTTTCTGCTTACAAGCGAAGCATCAACATCTCCAGAAGATGCCAACCCCTAGTGTTGGCGAAACATCGAGAACTAATCTCAACAGAAGACAACGGCCCAACAGCCCGAATAAACAGTTTAATAAGTTAGACGATGGCCGTGAAAGCCTAACGCAATTTAAAAGCCGTGTTGTTTCTAGACGAGAGACGGTACAGTCTAGTTTCGGACGGCGCGTTTGACGGGAACATTCGAGACTTCTGTTCACGCCGATATAAATGTTGCGCCTGCAGGAATTGGAGTTATTCTGAATTGTATCTTGATAGCGATCCTACGTCGATACTAAGTTTATTATTAAATACTGGAAAATGAGTGCAGTGTAGAAATCTAAAACGTATTATTTTAATAAGGATTGAGAGGAAGAATTTTTCTTTTCTATGGTGAAGGATAAGTGCATTTGTGTTATTTGGCGTGCGTCAGTTGCAATACCTAAGCGTGGTCACTTAGAGAGGCATCATAAAACGGTTCATAAAAACTATGAAAAGGATTTTCCGCCACAGAGTGAATTAAGAAAACTAAAAGTAAGTGATTTGATATCTTGTTTGAAAAAAGAACAATCCATGTTCACAAGACCAGCCAAACAATCAAAAGCTGCTACGATCGCCTTATTTAAAATATCTCATATTATGGCGAAACACAAGAAACCATTTGAAGATGGATCGGTGGTGAAGGAAGCATTTATTGAAACGGGTCACACTTTATTTGAAGATTTTAAAAATAAAACAAAAATCATGTCTGCTATTAGAGAACTTCAGTTATCTTGTCCGACTGTCACAAGGCGTATTGAAGTCATGAGTCTAGACATCGCAGATAAACTAAAACATGATATCATGGAATGTACATACTTTTCTTTACAGGTCGACGAATCCATAGATATGATAGACACTGACCAGCTGTGTATTTTTATTCGGATGGTATTCAATGACATGTTGGCTAAGGAAGAATTTTTGACAATAATTCCTCTGAAGGGTAAGACCCGTGGCGAAGATATAGATGACGTTTTCTTAAATTTTGTAAAAAACTACGAGCTACCAATATTTAAATTAATGTGCATTACAACCAATGGAGCACCAGCAATGACTAGAAACAAAAGCGGTTTTGTGGCATTGTGTCGAGCCAATGAAGAATTCCCTTCATTTTTTTCATTCCATTGCATTATACATCAACAAGTTTTGTGTTCAAAAGTTTTAAACACGGAGGAAATTATGGGCATTGCAACAAAAATTGTGAATTCCAACCGTGCACGTAGCTTGCAACGGCGGCTCTTTCAGTTGCAGTTGGAAGATAGGGAGTCAGCTGAACACACTGATTTAGTTCTTCACACGGACGTCAGGTGGTTGAGTCGCGGAAAATTCCTAGAAAGGTTTCAAGAATTATTGCCCGAAATAACAGCTTTTCTAGACGAAAGAGGTGATGACACTCAGATTTTGAAAAACGAAAAATGGCTAAATGATTTGGCATTTTTAATTGACATCACAATGCACTTAAACACCATTAACTTGGAGCTTCAAGGTAAAGGAAAAACTATTATTGAGATGATTAGCGCAGTAAACGCATTCAAAAGTAAATTGCAACTTATGATAGATCAACTGAAAAGAAAGGATCTGAAACATTTTCCGTCTTTGAAAGCAAGGATTCCTCAGTTGAATTATGATACGTATGAGTCTGAATTATCAAATACTTTGGGACAATTCGAAATGCGTTTTTATGATTGCAGTAAATTGGAAAATATAGTATCATTTATGAGTTATCCTTTTTCATGTAAAAACATTGAGGAATTAGCTACTGAAATAGCAAGTCAGTTTAATATGAACTCATGTTCTGTTGAAAATGAGTTGGTGCAGATTATATTAGATATACATCTCAAAGCTACAGTATCTGATATAAATGCCTGGCGTTTTATGTCTGAAGATAAATATCCGAATGTAAGGCAAATCGCCCTTTAACTGACGGCATTTTTTGGGTCAACTTACTTGTGCGAGTCTGCATTTTCTGAAATGAAGATAATTAAGTCAAAATACCGCAATCAATTAACTGACGATTATACGACATCATGCTTGCGATTAGCACTCAGTGGTTACGTACCATCTTATGAAAAGTATGCTGAGGACATGCAGTGCCACACTTCAACATCCAAAGCCACTCCTTAGTTAAGTTTAACACCATATGTAACTCTTTTGTTTTGTAACAACAAATAAACTCGCAATTTTGAATAACTATGAGTTTTTTCATTGATATTGTAAAGAAGAACCCAACTAAACCTAACCCAAACCTTGACTAAAATAATGTACCTATATTGTGCAGAAAGCTTAATATCTAAATATGCTACGGTACGCCCTACCTAGGTAGGTAGGGTGTATCGTGTATGTACGACAACCCTGCATCACACACATTTGCAGTTTCTTAGAGTCGATCGTAAGTAGTCTAAAAATATTGAGGTAGATCGCCAGCAGTTCAAGTTTAAGCACCCCTGAAGTAGAACTTCTACAGCAATTAATTATTCGAACACTGTACTAGAATAACACAATATGGTACAGATAAACAAAGATATGAATCTATTAACACCTTAAGGAAAAAATAAATAAAGCAGCTACCAAAGTATTGAACAACACAAAGGTTAATATTTGGAAAAATACAGTGATGACTTAAAACAGATGCTTATAAGAAAAAAAGTACGTTTCATAAGTGGTTAAAAGACGTAAAGTCGTTTCATCGCTTACGTGGTCTTCCTAGTAATCGTCGTCCTATTGGAGGACCATCTCTTGATTCCTTTACTACTCTATTTGTTTTCATTTGACTCATATGATCGTTCCATTCTACTCTTCTACTTCTTACCCAGTCCTTTTTGTTCTCCACCTTGCATCTACATAGTATATAATGTACTTCTAGCTCTGTCCCATAGTGTCTTACCATCAATTTTTTTTAAGTGTTTTTATCCCTGCTTTTTCTAACATGTTTCTAACAGGGCAGAGAAACGAAAGAAGAGACCGTTTAATCGAATTTGCTATCACAAACAACTACTCTATCATGAATACTCGATTTAAACACCATGTACGTCGACTTTATACTTGGAAAAGTCCTGGAGATAGATTTAGAAATCAGATAGATTACGTCCTCACCAATATTCGCTGGAGATCGTACATTCAAATAGTCAGATCATATCCAGGGGCGATATGCGGATCCGATCATACTCTGGTCGTAGCTAAAGTAATGCTTAAACTTAAAGCACCCAACAAACAAAGAGAGATAAAGAGGATAGAACTAAGAAAGAAAGACGACCTTTTACAGGAAGTACAGAAAAGTATGCTCTCTATTCGTAACGGGACATCACAAGAAATATGGGAGACTGTTAAACATTGCGTAACAGCACCAGTGGATCGCTCAAAGAAAAATAGGGTCATTACAAGAAGGGATTAAACGTAGATGTGATCTAGCAAAAGTTGCCATAGCAAAATGACCAAAATATAGAAGGACTGTCAAATCTCAAGAGCGATAAAGATGAGGTTGATCAACTGCTTAATATTCCCAATACTGACCTACGAATGTAAATCTTGGACTCTGAGACAATCGGAGAGAAGAAAGATGGACGCCACTGAAATATTCTGTTGGAGACGAATGTTATGAATTCCTTGGACCGACCGTAGAACAAATAATTCAATTTTAAGAGAGCTAAAAGTTAGCCAACGACTCTCTAGTCAAGTCCATCTCCAACAATTAAAATATTTTGGGCATGTTATGAGAGCAAACACAGAAAACATGGAAAGACTCATAATACAAGGAAAGGTAGAAGGCCGAAGATCATGAGGAAGATCCCTAACAAGATGGATAGATCAAATTACAGGAATATGCCAAAGACCTATGCATGAATTAAAAGAAATGACCAGAGACAGAGATCTCTAGAGACGGACAATACACGACATCACGTCGACCACTATACTCCCCCTGGGGGGTCAGGATTAAAGAGAGAGAGAGAGAGAGAGAGAGAGAGAGAGAGAGAGTTTCTAACATATTTTTGTCCTTTCTGTGGCAGGTCGTGTTTCTGTGGCGTATGTCATTATTGGTCTGATGACTGTTCTATAAATTTTGCTAAATTTTTAAGGTAACACTGGAAAAAATATTTTTTAAAAATTTTAAACAGCAATTAAAAAAAATGGTTTTTAGAAACTTACAGAAGTAGCTGACATTCTTGTTGGTAATTTTTGCGACGAAATAGATTTAGAACCAAATATTCTAAGGAATAGTTTTTTACTTTTTTACTACTTTATACTAATACCTTATACCATTATTAAATGTCTGTATGCATTGATGGTTTGTATATTTTCTTAGAAAAATGCATATCTAATTCATATTTTCTAAATGAAATGCATATTTAATTTATATTTTTGGGTAAATTAGTGCATAAATATGCGCATATTTAATTTATATTTTTGGGTAAATTAGTCCATAAATATGCGCATATTTTTTATTTTTTGAAAATATACTTTAATACGCGCGTTGGGCGTTAGAAGGGCGACAGAAGATATAATTTCTCTCTGTTTCTCTCTCGAGAATAAAAATGTTCCTTTTGTAAATATATTTAATATTTATTAATATTATTATTATCTTTCCATTCTGTTCAGATTTGTCTTGAGTCTCGTTAGGCATGTTAAATTATAAATTAAAACTTGTAAATATCTTAAGAAAGTTTAAATGTGTACTTATATATATAACAAACAACAATAAAATTTTGTATCTGTCAATGTCAGACAAATTGACAGTTGTATCACGAATCAGTATTTTTATTTTAATAATATTATTATCCTGGTAAATTAAACAAATGCGTAAATTAAGTTATGTATATTGTCATTTTTAAATACTCTTGAATATTGTATTTTACTTTGTATTGTATTATTATATTGAATTAGGTTATAGTGTATTGTATTGTATTTTTATCTTAATAACAAAATAAACAATGAATGTTACTGAAGAGTATGTGTAATTTTTTTTTGCATTTAACTCCTTTCATACATATATGAAAATGAAAATATACATTTTCATCGAAATATTGATTCAATCCTTTATTTACTATACTCCTATTACACGTCAAATGTTGTTTATATACAGCGAACTATGCATCATATACCTACATACCTAATTCTGTTTCTCTTTCTGCTCTCTCTTACCTATAGCATTACATATGTAATGATTGTGCAGATTGACTCCCATATAAATGTGTAACGACGAACGTGGTATAGAAGTATAACTTCTACCGGCAGTCCCACTGGACTGCCACCCCCGTTTTTTTGTATATTTACCTAAGTAGGTATGTTCATAACATATTATATTAATAAAACCAATCGGTAATGCGCGTGAACATTACCAAAAAAACTTAAATTAAAGAAACTATCCAGCCAAGCACACACGTTAATAAATAAATCATCAAAAAGTAATAAGAATTGAACCTCAAAAGTGTTGTATTGATATTGCCTAGATAAAGCCACTAATTGCCATTGTGAACACCCTTTAAGTTGTTAAAAGATTGCAGCAAACGATTTGAATTATATTGGCGACATAAATCCTATTGTTAGTTATAATTTATTTAATTTCCTTGAAAGTTTGAGAGAACAGCAGTTAAATGCGGTAAGAAACAAATTGAAAGGAAAACTTCTCCGGGAATAATCTCGAACTGAGAGTTATACTATTTGTAACAAATGACTGTGTTGGTTATATATTTACCCATTTAAAAAAGTTTTTTCGGCTCAGGCAATTTAGACAACAATGAGCCATATCCTCGTCTGGTACGGAATACTAGCCAGAAAAACAACCCTACATTTTGGCGTAGGTCACTGGGTTTTGATTAAATACGACGTTGTTGAATCTTGATTAGTGATTGGATAATCTCATGTTTATACGAGTGGAAGTTCTCTTTGATCGTCAATAAAATAATATGTTTAGGAAGAAATTAATTAGCAAATATGTATGAACTTGAACAAACAAGAAATATTATTGAAAATTCTTACTTTAATGTAAAGTAATGTAATTCTTACTGTTATGAACTAAACAACAGTTAAAAATTATCGGTGTAAAGAAATGGGGCCATGGATTTTTGTCAGGCCATGGAGCTTGGGGTGTGTACATTGTAAAATCGCGTGCACCCCATCTATCCATGCTATGGCATGCTGGACGAGCCATACAGTCTGTAGTCAACACTCCAAAGTATGAGCGGGGACACAAAATGTACCAATACTCATACTCTTATGAAACGCACCTGGCGGATCATAAGAGCCTTCACATTTTACTCTTCTTCAACTTGTCTTGAGTGAAATGTTTTTAATCTTTTTCTCAGCCTCTTTTTCTTTAATCTCAACCTTTCTCAACCTCTCAACCCTTTTTCTTTAATCAGCCTCTCTTGGCTAACTCTTGTTTTCTTCCGACCCCGAATGGCGATTAGGTTTCCAAAGGCAGACGAGTCACTATATTTCTTTCTAATATATTCTTCCTATCTATACCTTCTTTCCCTCCCCATCCTACCCAACAAAAATATGGAGAAAACCAGATGCAAAAAATCCGTAATTTAAGGTGGAAGCTATCGTGCTAAAAACTGAATGGTTGCACGTCACGCGGCCGCTAACGATGCTCTTGGGACACCGGGCGAAATCCCATTGAATATTAGCCTTGTTCCTGTACGCGGGGCTCTACAGGAATCGACCAACGTTCCCCAGCTACTCGTGGGAATAAATATGAATACTCACCAACATGCTAGGCAAGCACGGTGTTTAAATGCCAAAAACCCGACCACTGTAAACCAACGCTATTCAATGTGCGTCAAAAAGGTAAACCTCAACATCGCCACATATAATGCTCGGTCACTTTCTACCGAAGAAAGATTCGAAGAAATGGAGGAAGAACTCTCAAAAGTAAACTGGGATATTGTAGGTATCAGCGAAGTTAGAAAAAAGGGAGAGAGTCTTACCTCACTCCCATCAGGCCATTTATTTTATTACAAAGGAAAAGAGAAATCGACAGTCGGAGGCGTCGGCTTCTTTATTCACAAAAGAATTGCTAACAGAATTGTGTCAATAAACCAAATCTCAACAAGAGTGGTCTACTTAAACATCAAAATAAACGCCAGATATATCCTAAAGTTCATTCAAGTGTACGCCCCTACTACAGGACATCCAGACGAAGAAGTCCAAATATTCTACGACCAAATATCCTGTGCAATCAAGGAAAATCCTGACCACTTCTTAATAATAGGTGGTGACTTCAACGCCAAAATAGGCACTAAGGAAGACCCCTCTGAAATAATATTGGAAATTTTGGAAGCGAAGGCAGAAATGATAGAGGCAAACAACTACTGACTTTTCTTTTGGAAAACAATCTCTATCAAATGAACAGCTTCTTTAAAAAGAAAAAACACAGAAGATGGACATGGGAAAATCCTTATGGAAAAACAAGGAACGAAATCGACTATATCTTAACAAACAAAAAAGAATTATTTAAAGACGTAAATGTGCTAAACCAGTTCAGTACAAGCAGTGATCATAGGTTAGTAAGAGCTAAAATAACGATATCAACCGAAAAAGAAAGACTCAAAATGATAAATAAGAAACAACCAAAGAAATGGACAAAACCAACTAACATTCAGGAGTTCGAAAAATATATTGGGAATTCATTGAAAGATACAACAACAGCTGACATCAATATATTGAACAAACAAATAGTCAACACAATGCAACAGGCTCAAACTAAATATTGTCCGACAAGCAAAAAAAGATAAAAAACTGAGTCAACCCACGAAAACCCTTATAGAACTAAGGCGACAAATGAAAGGAGATAACACTGCAAGCAAAGAAGCGATAAATCAAATAAATAAGACGATCACAAAGGCAATAAGAAAAGACATAAGAAACTACAATGTAGAAAAAACAAAACAGACAATAGAGAAAAATAAGAACATGAAAGTTTTGAAGAGGAGCGTACAAAAGGGGAAAATAGAAATTAACAAACTGAGAAACAGAACTGGAGAAGAAACAACGAACAGAGATGAAATATTAAGAATAGTCGAAGAGTTCTACACAGAGTTATATAGGATCTAGTTCTAGGATCTAGGATCATAGTTCTAACAAAATCGGAAATCAAAGAAGCCCTGAAGAAAATGAAAAATAATCGAACCCCGGGTGAAGATGGAAGAGTATCAGAAGCACTAAAAATTGGAGGGGATGTATTACTTGAAAAAATTAAACAACTTTTCAATATCTGCCTTCACAGCGCCAATATTCCAACAGACTGGAACAACGCTACTATGATTATATTACACAAAGCAGGAGACAAAGCAAATTTAGAGAATTACAGACCGATTAGTCTCCTTAGCCATTAATATAAGTGGTTTACGCGAATACTAGTTAAGAGAATGGAAAGAAAATTAGAGACTTATCAACCAAGGGAACAGGCAGGATTCCGAAAAAGTTACGGAACAAATGACCATCTACAAAGTATAAAAACCCTAATAGAGAAAGCAGTGGAAAACAATAAACCTCTAGTTCTAATATTTATCGATTTTCACAAAGCCTTTGACACAGTTGAGATAAGCAAAATATTACAGGCGCTTAAAGAATACAGGCTAGATTATAGATATACTAAATTATTATACAAAATATACCTGCAGGCAACAACCACTGTCAAATTACATACTAACAGTAATCGCATAAAAATAGAACGGGGGGTTAGACAAGGAGACCCAATGTCACCTAAACTTTTTAATACGGTGCTAGAACATGCTTTTAGGAATTTGGATTGGATGACAAAGGGAATAAAAATAGATGGAGAATATCTAAACAACTTACGTTTCGCCGATGATATACTTATACCTAATAGCTGAAGATCTAGGTATGGCAAGAGAGATGGAACAGGAACTCGTTGTGGCTACAGAAAATTTAGGTTTAAATATAAATATCTCGAAAACAAAAATCATGACCAATTTCAGTGCCCAACCAGAACATCAGTATTGGTGAGAAAGAAATACAACTCGTAGATAGATATAAATACCTGGGACATAAAATTATGATTGGCAGAGATAACCAGACTCATGAACTGAAGAGAAGAGTCGGCCTTGGGTGAGCAGCATTTGGAAAACTGAGAGAAACTTTTAAAAGTGAGCTGCCTACATGCCTAAAGAGAAAGGTATTTGATCAGTGCGTCCTCCCAGTCTTGACGTACGGAGCAGAAACACTTACCTTAACAAAAGCAGCAGCTACCAAACTGAGAGTCACGCAGAGAAGAATGGAGCGGTCCATGTTAGGAATAACTCTCCGAGACAGAATAACAAACGAAGACATCAGGAGAAGAACCGGAGTGACTGACATCATCGAGAAGATAGCCAGACTAAAATGGAGATGGGCAGGACATATAGTCAGAATGACAGATGGGCGATGGACAAAGAGGTTATTGGAATGGAGACCAAGGGAAGACAAGAGAAGCGTCGGTCGACCACCTACAAGATAGACTGACGATTTAAGAAGACTCAATAAAAACTGGATAAGAGCGGCGCAAGGTAGACAGGGTTGGAAACATGAGGAAGAGGCCTATGTTCAGCAGTGGACTCTTGAGGCTGGATAACGATGTAACTATTTTTAATTAAACCCATTTCTCCTCCAGTATAAACTATTATAAGCCCTTGGCCTTTAGAAATAACAGAACATAGACCTTTTGTGGAATCGTCTGTTCAATTTTTCGAGAAAGTATGTGCGCTGTGTATATACCATATGGCTCATATGTATTAAATAAATTCATTTTTAGCGTTATTATGTACTATTTGAAAAAAAAACCTGAAACAGGTCGATTTTTATTCTTAAATAGACAATTTACAGTATGAAAATAATATCCGCCTCCAGCACCCCCTTTGAATTATAAGCACCCCCTCGAAAAATTAAATAGCATTTGGGGTCGTGTGACACCTTGTTAGAAAGGGATTTTAGTCCTCTGTTCAGCAATATAAAGTTTTGGCGTGTTCTGGCACATTTAATGGTGAGGTTTATCTAGATTGTTTGATTTTAACTTTTTAGTGCCGACATTACGAAGATTTTTTCCTAATGTTAATCATCCAAATGATATAGATCGACCTATTTACTACCAACAAGATGGAGCTCCACCGCATTTTGCACTTATAATTAGAAACTATTTAAACGAAGTTTTTCCCAATAGGTGGATTGGAAAACGTGGAACGATCGAATGGCTAGATTTCGGCTAGATTTCCCGATTTGACTCCTCTCGATAACTTCTTATGGGGTTAATTAAAATCTAAAGCATATTTTAATAAACCTAAAGCAAATAAACTTTAATAAACAGTTTTGTCAAGGAGTGAATAGTGGTCATTTTGAACATTTAATTTAATTATAAAGTACATTGAAAAACACATTCTAAATATTATGTGACATTATTACCTTCATTCAACCTAAAGTTTTGTGATACATTGTCAAAATTTTACATTTTAAAAATCAATTTTCTCAGTTATGATTGCACTAAACTTAAAAAATTTTATATTGCTGAACAGAGAACTAAAATTCCTTTCAAACAAGGACCCCCTTTGTTAGTTAAAATTTTCGAGAGGGTGCTTATAATTCAAACGGGGTGCTGGAGGGGTATAATATTTTCATACTGTAAAGTGTCAATTTAAGAATAAAAATCGACCTGTTTCAGGTTTTTTTCACATAGTACTTAAGAACGCTAAAACATGAATTTATTCCATAAATTGTAGCAGTCACAACTGCTAACATATATTTAATTAATATAATTAATTATTAAAATCCTAAAACTTGAGGTTTTGTGTCTCTGTGTTCTTTTGAGCTAAGCCATTCTTCTCTAATTTATCATCTCCTTCTCCATATACCCCCTAAATTTTATTTAGGTTTCAACATATGGACCGCGTGGTATCTATCTATCTAATTAGCCTTCTTCGGTCCATCTTTGGACATAGGCCTTCCCAATCCTTTTCCATTCTTCTCTGTCTGTCGCTACAGTCATCCATCTAGAGCCCACGTGCTTCTTGATATCATCTGCCCATCTCATTTGGGGCCTTCCTCTGCTTCGTTTATATTCCCACGGTCTCCAACTTATAAGAATTTTGTTCCATCGGTCTTCTTTTTGTCTTATATTGTGTCCGGCAAATCTCCATTTCAATTTTGCAACTTCTTGTCTAACATCCCTCACTTTTGTTTTCTCTCTTATCCACTCGTTTCTCTTCTTATCCATGCACCATCTTCATCCATCCATCCAGCTCCATCCATGTCTTATGTGCAACATTTGTCTTTCCATTGCTCTTTGGGTTTTTACGATTTTGTCCATGTTTGTTTTTGCAGATGTTTACGTTTGGGAACCATAAGTAAGAACAGGGAGTACGCATTGATTATATACTTTGGTCTTAAGATGCTGTGGATATCTTTTGTTTTTAAGAATGTAGCTTAGTTTGCCAAATGCCGCCCATGCCAGTCTAACTCGTCTCTTGATCTCTGCTGTTTGGTTATCTTTGTTAAGTTTTATAGTTTGACCAATATATATATATATATATATATATATATATATATATATATATATATATATATATATATATATATAATCCCTAACTTGTTCTATTTCATCTTGTCCGATTCTCATTGTGATGTCTTCATCTGTATTTGTTATAGTTTTGGTCTTGCTGTAATTCATATTAAGGCCTATCTTTCCAGCTTCTACGTCCAGTTCTTTCATCATTTTAAATAATTCTTCTTTTTTATCGGTTATCAATACGATGCCATCAGCGTACTTTAGTTGGTTCAAGCGTTGTCCACAAATTTTTATACCTTTGTTTTCCCATTCTAATCTTTTAAAAGTATCTTCAAGAGCCTGATTGAAAAGTTTCGGTGATATTGTATCACCCTGTCTCACGCCTCTACTTATTTGTAATGATTTTGTTCCTTCATATACTTTAATTGTTGTTTTGGCTTCCTTATATATATTGGTTATTAGTTCCGTATAGCTGTGGTCAATTCGGCTATTAATCAAAGAACTTTTCACTGCCCAATGTTCGACACTGTCGAAAGCCTTTTCGAAATCTATGAACGCCATATATAGAGGAATGTGGTATTCATTTGCTCGTTCTATAAGTATTTTCATACTTAGTAAATGGTCACTTGTGCTGAATCCCTTTCTAAAACCAGCTTGTTCTTTCGACTGGTATCCATCGAATTTTGTCGTCAATCTATTGGTTTAAATTTTTGTTAGGAGTTTATACATTACATTGAGGAGTGTTATAGGACGGTAGTTTTTTATATCTGCTTTATCCCCTTTCTTGTGTAAGATGATGGTTACTGATTTCTTCCAGTTGTTTGGGATTCTTTTTTCTTTTAATATCTTGTTAAAAATTCTAAATCTAAATAAACGATTGGTCTATTTTGCCTTCTGAAATATTTTATTTGTATCAAATACTTTACTCTAAAGTTCTTATTTTCATCCCCATTCATATTGCATTGTATTCCTGAAACAAATTTGTCTGATATTAGTTTCATTTTCAGTTCGTGATCTTAGTTTTATTTTTTAATTAATTCTATAAAAAAAGTCTTTCTTAATTTATGTTTTTGTATTTCAAGTATTTTTAATCGAAATAAAAGTTGTGCAAATATTTTGTTTTGTGTTAATTTAAAACTGTAATATACATTTGGTAGGATTAAAATTAAAATATCAAGAAAAATTAATCAAAAGTTTTATCTTCGGACTACGCCATTAAACTTTTTGAATTAAGTTTTAAACTTAGAAATTGCTACTCAGATTTATGAAATAACAAAAAACATACCACCAAAAATATTATATACTACTAGCTGACCCACCAGTTGGCCTATCTTAGCAATATGAGTCAAAAAATTAATCCGGAAACCAATATATATGTCGTCAATTTGACTTGGCCACTGGCGCAACACAATCCAGTGACGTAACCTGTAAACATATTATTATATGCCTTGAAATGTGGATACACAAAGTTTTTTTAGTTGATAGTATACAGTGTGCTTACCTACTGTGTGATTACCCAATTTATCACTGCTTAATTACTTCAATGTATTCCTTCCATGAAATTCTGTTGAGCCCGAGTAAGTACCGCCAGATATGCAAGCTCCGGAATTCTTACCTTTCTCGTTAAAGGTTTGAAGTGAAGTCAATAATAATACAAGGGAAGGTGGACGGAAGAAGGGGACCAGGTCGATAAAGAACGTCATGGTTTATAAACCTGAGAGATTGGTTTAACAGATCTTCTGCATCTCTTTTCCGAGCTGCCGTCAACAAAACTACTAGAGCCAATTTGATAGCCAACGCTCGATAATCAAGCACGGCACATGAAGAAGAAGGAAGGGATAACTACAAGGGAAGAAACCAAAAGAATACTTACAAAGATTTCCTGGGAAACAAACGCAAGAAGGTTCCTAAACTATTTGAATTGGACGTCGTTTTAAAGAATCCTCTTGCTGGATAGAAAGAAAGGTTTGACTTTCTAAAAATTTTTAAAAGGTGAAAATCTGTTTAAAAGACATAATTTAAAACTCCTGTTTTAAAGAGAAACAATACCTTATACCAATACCAAAAATTTATCAACAAACCTTACAGTGGCGCAATTTGTAGCAATTTAAACAATTATTATAAATCAAAATATTATAATTTTGATCGATTTTACTTACATTGGGGTTAACCCTTAAAAAAACAAAATTCAAAATTATCGTTATGTACAGTTATATTAAAAAAAAAGGGTACAAGTATTAGAAAGAGAAGTTAACGTCATCGTATTTGTGTAAAACCGGCTGGGATTTTTGGAGGTTATCAAATGTCACAGGATATTAAAAATATAAATCGTTGGCGTTGAGCATTAATTAGACAAAACCATTTTTTCAACAATTATATAAAGAATAATTTTAATGACTGTTACAAATAGAATTTAGTATTTGGTGATAGAACCGTCTGCTTCTATAACTTTGTTTAGTCTATTTGGCATACTTTGAATTATATTAGATATCATATATGGATCAAGATCTTCCCAGCACTCTAAGATTGTATCCCACAATTGATCTGAATTTTGTGGCATAAAATTTCTTTTATATATTTTTTTAACAATTATGCCCCAAATGTTTTCAATTGGATTTATATCAGGCCATGTGCAGGCCATGGCAATACTTCCAGGTTTTGCGTTTGAAACCAATTTCTTACATCAGGGCAGTGTGGACTGAACAATTATCTTGTTGATGTATAAAAGTATTATTAGGATACAATTGCTCAATAGAAGGGAGCATTACGTGTTCCAAAACGTTAATGTAATTGTCGGCAGTAAATCTTCCCTCTAATCCCCAACAAACACCAGGTCCATGTATACTAATCCAACCCTATACATTTACAGAAAAAACGTCCAGATTTATTATGAAAGTGAATATATCGGTCTTCAAACCTAGTATTGGCTGGACGATAAACACGGATTTGACCGTTATAGGTCGATTTAAAAGTCTTTTCATCAGTAAAAATGACGTTGTTCCAAAATTGTGGGTTGCGGTAAATATAGTTTAGTACAAATATTACTCTTGCTTGCCAATGTTCAACAGTTACTAATGGTTTTTTTAGCAGCTGGTAGGTTTTATAATTCAGGTTCAATGATCCTTCTGCTTACAGTAGGTTGGGCACCACGAAATCCCGTATGAATCCGTGAATCCTTCGACGTCGAAAATGGATTATCTCTTAAGAATTGAACTAAAGCAGCATCTTGTTGAGGAGTGGATACTTTGGAACGCCCTGAACCAACTTTTTTTTTAATGATTGTTGTTGGACCCATCGTTGCTTAATTCTGAAGATTGTTTTCAAATTTCTATTATAGAAATTTGCTAGCGCACGAATTGACCATCCTTCTTTTATTTTCGTAATTATTTGAGCCTTTTCAATCTCACTTAAATGACGAGGCATATTAATTTTTTATTATACGTAACGTTAAACCTTCTATCAAATTAAACCTCTTTGACTATGAGTCTATGAGTCTATGAGTTGCATTTTTGATCACTTATGACATTTGATAACCTCCAAAAATCCCAGCCGGTTTTACACAAATAGGATGACGTTAACTTCCCTTTCCAATACTTGTACCCTTTTTCTTTGAATATAACTGTACCAAATAACATAAAAGGGTAATACTGACGACTGTCGACATATGTCAACAAATCGGTGATTAACTCAACAAAGACTGCCAAATAGCACCTTGAGCCCAAATTCACCTCTCAACTAAAAAAAATTGCCGGCATTAAACACTACATTTTTTTCCGAATCAAATTCTCAACTCCAACTCTAACTTAAACTCTACACTGCTACCACATTTCGCTATTTTATACACGAATAACGAATAACGAAAAAATAAAATACCGGATTTAAAGGGAGCTAGTTTTACTAGCTAGTTAATACTTTTCAAAATTTTATACAAATTAAGAAAAAGTCAGACCAAACTCACAATGCGTTATCTCAAAAAAAGAAAAAAACGAAAAAGATGCCGAGTTTGCATTTAACCATTTTTTTTATTTAAATAAACATTTTTAAACGCATTTAAACATTATATTTTTTGTTTGTGAAAACTATTAAGATAGAAATGTTTTCGAGAATAGAATGAATGCAGAGAGTACTTTCTTTTTTCACATAATCATATATTTTTACGTTGTTTTTGAAACTTCTTTTTTTTATTATTTCTTCTTTTTTGTTCTTTACTTGTACTTTTTTTTTAATTATATTTTAATTAACATAAATTTCAAAATTTCTTTTATGTTTATGATATCTATGAGACCAATGGTCTATAATATTTTCGGTTATGCTATACACCAAGGACTCATACATCACTCAGATCCAAAAATTTCTCAAGAACTACATATTCATGTCCGGTTTTAAAAAATTTATAACCAAGTAAAGGTTTTTTTCAAAAATTTCACATAACCTGTACATGGTCTGTAAGGACGAAACTTAAGTACGCCCTCGGTAGCGAACGTGTTAATCAAAAACTAAAAAAATATATTTTACATTAATTTAGCATTATCTCAGCTAGTGGCTTAAACTTTAATTTTAGGAGTGTATATTATAAAAAATCAATTTAATAGAGTAAACTAAGATCATTGCTAGATCACCAAATTAAATCAGACATATTCAAATTGAAGCACTCAACGACAAAGTGAAATATTTATCAAAATGCAGATCAATGAGCGGGTAACACTGGTAAAATAAAAAAATACATAGCATTTGTACAAGTCAAAGTTGGTGAAATTAAGGCGTGTTTTTATATAATAATAAAATATTATTAAAAATTTTATACTTTCCGTAAAAATTTATTACTTATAGCATGTACAAGGATCTTAAAAATCATGAGAACAATACCGATTGGTTGTGTGGTCAAAAGTGAAAGAGTGTCGGCTTGTTACCAGTTTTATTAGTGTAATAAATATCACAAAACCAATGGAGATGAAGATTATTCCCTCTCGTAGCGTGCAGACTCGGGGAGGACCACTGAAAATTCAGTGGTGTAGAGCGTAATCAAAGCAGTAAATATGATATATTTTACTAATGTAAAATTTAGGTCAATACCATAGTTTCCAAAGATAGTTAAATATTTATTTTTTGAATTACCTTTATTTTGCACAAACAAATTTTTCTAGTCGTGTAAAGAATAATTCTATAAACGCATGATCAGATTTACAAAATTCTCTTATCTGGATTAAACATCATGCGAAATTTTATAATATGTCTCAAATTGAGTGGCCAAAATGTTAGTTAAAATTTAAAGTGGAGACATACCAAATTACAATTAAATCATGCGGATCTCTCATATTGTTGCCAGCAAATGATCATGTGGTTCATTGTTGATCATTGTTGATCAGTGGTCACCAAAATGTTTTACGCAATTTGCGTCTACGATATTGGCCTATAAGTGGGGTGAAGTATTTTAAGCACGTTTTTAAAAAATGCATTACATTTTACAGATACAACACACAAACCGCATCATTTTATGTCTCCACTACCTTTGAATAGGGTTAGAATCTCGCGCGATTTTTACATAACAGGTGTGTAGATTTTTTATGCCCTCTGTCTAAGGCAACGTATTTGGAAAGAGAGGACTAGGGAGAAGAATATTCTATTGACTTCAAAACCTAAGGAAGTGGTTATATACCGTCTACAACCGGACTATTCCAAATAGCTACAAGTAAAATTATAATAGCTATGCTGATCGCCAACATTCAGAACGTATAGGCATCACACTGTAAGAAGAAGAAGAGGAGAAGACCAACAAACCAATGAACTCTTAAAGTATGGAGGTGATTACCATGTACAACAATCGAATGTCAGACAAATGGAGGAGAACGATCATGCTGATGTCATTCAAGAAAGAAAATAAGAGAGACTCTAATGAGTATCGAAAACTGAATATTTTAAATAAAGAACAAAAAAAAAACAACAATTATAAAAACAAAATTAAATTAACGAGTAACTCTGCGGAAAGAACAGCAAGAATTTTGGATCGGAAGATTGTGAGTGAGTGCATTAAAATAAGGTAGGTAAAAGAAAAGTCGCTGGAATACAACAAACCAGAATAGTATATTCGCATAATAGATTTTAAATAAATCGCCATTAAGGATTTGAGCAATTTACTTTAGACCTAACTAACTTGCCCTTTTATTAGCTAATTTTTGACTAAATTGACAATAATTATAAATGTCAATAACTTACTTCTAAATAACTACTACCACTAACTAACTTCCAAGTTCTTACAAAGAGTAAGACAACTAAATCGGTCATATTTTCATAGTAAAAATTTGTTTAAGGTAATAAATGCATGCGCCTGTTCCGCAATGAGCTACTTATTCGGTATTATAAAGTGGTCAAAAAGAATATAAAGAGTCTTCAGCGGAAAGTAAGATCACTTCTCACAAAGGCGCAAAAACTCCATCCACGCAGTTCAGTAGAGAGAACAACATTACTGCGATATCAAGGGAGAAGAGGACTTATGGACATAGGTGAGAAATTGGAAAAACAGGTTGCTAATATAAGAACTTATTTTTGAGCACCTTACATCGAGCAATTTGTTTACTAGATGATACAACGCCGCTTAAACTGAGGGAACAAGAAATGCACATAAACCATCTGACTAAGCAAGACAAAATGCACAGCTGGATGAGTAAATTACCTGAAATATATTGTTAAGGATCCTTAATTTCAAAATGACAAATGCCGATATGGATGCCAAGCCCAAGATATCGTCCAACATCTTACCAGGGGCTGCCAGGCGTTTGTCGGAACTGATTATAAAGAACGCTATGACTCCGTGGGAAAGATTATCAACCAATAACTACCTGACAAATTGGGACTTCTCCAAACCGACCATCTTCCTTGTTATCAATATGTCCCTGACAGAATGCTTGAAAATGACAACTGTGCTCACAGACCAACCAGTGGCACAGAATAGACCGGATCTCATACTAGTTAATAAACTACCAGACAAACAGCACTTATTCTTCTTCTTCATGTACCATGTCCTTTCAGAACGTTGGTTACCATCATAGCTATTTTAATTTTATTCACTGCCACCCTAAATAGCATGCTTGTATCTACACCATACCAGTCTCGCAAGTTCTTCAACCATGAGGTTCTTCTTCGTCCTGGACTGCGTTTGCCTGCTACTTTTCCTTGCATGATGTTTTGTAGCAATCTATATTTGGGACCTCTCATTACATGACCGAAATATTCCAGCTTTCTCTGCTTGATGCTTTTTATGATCTCAGTAGTCTTGCTGAGACGTTCTAGTATTGTGGAGTTACGAATCTTCTCCACCCAGGAAACTTTTAAAATTCTTCTATAGCACCACATTTCGAAAGCCTCAAGGCGATTTAGATCGATTTTATTCACAGTCCAGGACTCGACAGCATAAAGTAAGACCGAGAACACGTAGCAGCGAAGTAGGCGGATCCTTAATGCCAATTTTAGGTCTCTGTTACATAACACCTTGGACATCCTTCTAAAAGCAGCTCTAGCCTGCTCTATTCTGGATCTAATTTCGCCGTGATTTTCTGCATTACAATTTAATTGCTGTCCAAGGTAGACGATTTTATCAACTTGCTCAAGTTTGATATTATTTACATATATAGACGGTTTTATATTCTGTTGTTTACTTATTACGAGTATTTTGGTTTTCCTTATGTTAAGATCCAGACCTGCCTCCCTACAACTCTCAACGACACTATCAAGTAGTGTTTGCAGATCTTCTTGACTAGAAGCTAGGAGTACTGTATCGTCCGCATATCGCAAATTATTGATGACTTCGCCGTTCACAAGTATTCCTTCTTGTTTTTCAGAAAGTGCTTTTCTGAAAATTCTTTCGGAGTAAACGTTAAAAAGCAGGGGTGACAAGAGGCATCCCTGCCGTACTCCTCTTTTAATATTGAGAGCTTGTGATTCCACACCATCTACTAAAACTGATGTTGTTTGATTCCAATATAAATTTGCAATTATTCGAACATCTCTGCCGTCCAAGCCAATGTCTTTTAGAGCTTCGATCAATATAGAGTGCTTAACACGATCAAATGCCTTTTGAAAGTCAATAAAACAACAGTATATGTCTACAGATATATCACGACATCTTTGAGCAAGTACGTTCATTCCAAACAGTGCCTCTCTCGTTCCAAATCCGTTACGGAAACCAAACTGAGTGTCATTCAGATATTCCTCACATTTATTGTAGATACGACCATGTATTACCTTCAGAAAAATTTTCAATAAGTGGTTTAACAAACTGATGGTTCTATCATCAGCACAGGTTTTTGCTGTTGTCTTCTTAGGTAGAGCTATAAACAGTGAGTTAGACCAACCATTAGGCAGTTGTCCGCTGGTATAAATGGTATTGAAAAACGAAGTTATAGCCTCTAAAACATTGCTATCCTTTATAAGCTTATATATTTCAGTTGGAATTTCATCAGGACCAGTTGCTCTGCCATCTTTTGATGATTGTATGGCCTTTGTAACCTCACAGCGTGTTATTAGGGGTCCGTCGCAGTTAGTAATATCGGGAGGTGAACTACTCCTATCGTCTTCGAATAGGTTCGTGACGTAATTTTCCCATTCTTTAAGTTTGTCCTCTACTTCGAATATTACTTCACCATTTTCATCCTGTAGCAATGCATTTTGTTTCTTATTGAAGATACCAGCCGCTTCTTTTACTTTTTTATACATGTTAAACGTGTCGTATCTTTTTTCGAGTTCTTCAATGTCATGACACTGTTTGGCTAGATGTTGACTCTTTGCTTCTCGTATTTTACGTCGAATTTCTTTTTGTATGCTATTGTAAAGTGTTTCGTTGGTTTTTGCTAGTCGCCGTTGTTCCATCAAATCCAGTATATCATCTGTCATCCAAGCCTGCTTTTTTGGCTTTGACCTGCCTTGTAAATTTCTCACACAGATTTCTTCAGCACTTATTGATGTAGCAATATCTAACACCAATAATTTGCGTGTTAAATATAATAAAAAGATCGCCAAGTATAGAGATCTAGAAATACAAATCAGGAGACAACGGAGAATGGAAGTACCCAGACAGTACCTATTATTCTATCAACTACTGGTGTTATTTCCAAAAATCTTCTAGCGAACATAAAACAGCTGGGCCTGAATAAATACACGTTTAAATTCTGCTCTATTATGTGTTTGCCACTATGAAGTAAGTTTTGCACATTACTATTATATCTCTCTAACTTGAACCTAATACTGCAATAATCTGTTCACACTTTGAATCCACATTTAAATTTAAAAGTAGCCATATTATATTGTTAACGATTTCTTCTCTAATATTTTTATTTTTAATTTTCTGTTGGCAGTATGGAAACTATAATACCTACTGTTGATTTTATAAACTTTATTTGGTTTATATGCAGTTAACATTAGAGACTTGTCAATATTACTAGATCTACCTTTAAATAGTGTTTTTTCAGATAAACGTAAAAATATATGCGTACCCCTTTTATATTAATTACATCTATTACGTATTTATTCTGTAGTAAATTTGTTTAGACGCCGTTTCTGCTATGCAATTTTTTA
Source organism: Diabrotica balteata (assembly GCA_918026665.1). NCBI lineage: Eukaryota > Metazoa > Arthropoda > Insecta > Coleoptera > Chrysomelidae > Diabrotica > Diabrotica balteata. The sequence goes on along the minus strand of OU898278.1, from coordinate 152,399,737 downwards.
ATCGCTTTCTATTGTTTGTATAAGCTTTAATATTGTTCTAAAGCTATTTTCTTGTGGCATTTTAAATTAATTACTATTTAACTGGGAATACGCCACAATTAAAGATAAAAATACGTTTATTAACGTTTCAATTTCCACTTCGGAAATCGTTCTCAAAATACAAACAGTAAATTAAACAAATTTTGCTTTTTGTTACATAGTGAAAAATTCTTCTAATAATTTAATTTTATCTGACTCATTTATGTTGACAATCCAGACATACATTATGCATTTTAAAGTAGACGACTTTAAAATAATATTGCCAATATTGTTGAGTTGCGCTCCTGGGACGACTTTACTTATAAGATACTTCATTCGATTACATGAAATCAACTTTAACTTGAGAATATCCGTCAGAAAAAAATCATAGCATATAATTCGTCTTTAAAAAGACAAACACATGACATGATGACAGTAAAATTTTCCTGTTAGTGCTTCCATAGTAAATTATGAGGGAAAACCAGGAAAAAAACCTCATAATACTATCCCAACATGGTAAGTATTTGTTCGTGCATTTAGTTTACCTTCAATAAACACCATAAGTCTATTGAGATCCTATAGCATACACAAGGAATAATACGAGGAAAATAACAATACCGTACATAAAAGGATTATCAGAAAAACTTAAAAGGATAGGAAATAAATTCAACATTTCAACAACATTCAAAACAACAAACACATTGAGATCAATTTTGTCCAAAACCAAACCTAACAATGAACAAGAAAGGACAAAGAATTGCATTTATAAAATACCTTGTGAATGCGATCAGTTTTATTTAGGTGAAACATCAAGGCCATTAAATGTTAGAATAAGTGAACATCAATCTTATATTAACAATAGAGAATTTGATAGATCTCAAATGTGTAAACATGCATGGGATAATGAACATAGGGTTCAATGGAATAATTCAAATGTAGTCCTAAAAGAAACGGATGGTAAAAAAAGAAAAATGAAAGAAGCGACTCTAATTATGCTAAATGAGGCCAATTGTGTCGCAAATTCCTCGGTAGAATGTAGTAGGATCTGGTTACCAATATTAAAAGAGGAAGGTATTAATAAGAAAATACCAGTATTAGTAAGTCAGTAACATATAGAGGATACATCATTTATGTTTTTTAAATAACAAAACATATAAAATCAGAATTTTGGTGTTTATTGAAGGTAAACTAAATGCACGAACAAATACTTACCATGTCGGGATAGTATTATGAGGTTTTTTTTCCTGGTTTTTTCGATCATAATTTACTATGGAATCACTAACAGGAGAATTTTACTGTCATCATGTCATGTGTTTGTCTTTTTAAAGACGAATTACATTATATCATTTTTTTTCAGACGGATATTCTCAAGTTAAAGTTGATTTCATGTAATCGAATGAACTATCTTATAAGTAAAGTCGTCCCAGGAGCGCAACTCAACAATATTGACAATATCATTTTAAAGTCGTCTACTTTAAAATGCATAATGTATGTCTGAATTATCAATATAAATGAGTCAAATAAAATTAAATTATTAGAAGAATTTTTCACTATGTAACAAAAAACAAAATTTCGTTAATTTACTGTTTGTATTTTGAGAACGATTTCCGAAGTGGAAATTGAAACGTCAATAAACGTATTTTTATCTTTAATTGTGGCTTATTTCCAGTTAAATAGTAATTAATATAAGCTTTAAATTTCGATTTTTTTTGTTTGTTAAGAACCCTAAGAAATCTTTTCCATTTTAATCTTGATACCACAGAAACTACCTTCAATGCAATATCAAAAATTTACGATTTGATTTTTATTTCAAAATATAGTTTATTATGCGACAATAAATTGAGCAGGTATCCCCGAGGAGCTTCACTGGTCGACCTCACGCAATTGTCGGCGATGTGCCGGTACCAGAGCGTACTTTACCGCCTTGACTTGCCCCATGGGCTGCCACACACCGTACCTATAACCATAACGTACACATAATTAAGTTGTAACAGTTAAATATTCAAATTTATGCTCGGACGTACAAAGAGCAGCACATCACTTTTTTCGAAATAGCTATATGAAATGTTGTGGAATCTGCCGATTGCATTGGAGACACTGATGAGGACGATTGCATAGAAAGACAGGGCCTGTGCCATATTTAAGCTGCTTTTGAAGGGCTCAATGTAAAATTACACTGGAAAATCTCAAAAAATAAATTAAATATTGGGACTAAAAATGCTACGGAGACCATATTGCATAAAAAATTTGAATGAAAAAAATAAAACTCTGTAACTCTAAACTCTTTTCATTGAGTGACCCTGTGTTTTAAAATAAGCTAATGTTTTCTGATTTGTTACGAGGTATGATCTTTTTTCCTGCTCTTAAAGAGCAGGATTAAAGATAAACTTTGAGAAAACTAAAATAATAACAAATCTCGTAATGAGTGGAAATATAACTATTGACAATAATACCATCCAACAAACAGACACTTACAAATATCTGGGACACGAAATCAAAATAAGCAGAGACAATCAAACACATGAAATACAGAGGCGAATAGGTCTAACATGGGCAGCATTTGGCAAATTAAGCCATATTCTAAAAAGTTCAATTCCCATGTGTCTCAAGCGAAAGGTTTATAACCAATGTGTTTTACCTGTACAAACTTATGGAGCAGAGACTTTAACACTCACGCAAAAATCTGCGAATAAACTTACACAACGTTACACAACGAGCCATGGAACGTGCAATGCTGAACGTGAGCCTTCGAGACCACATAACAAACCAACAAATCAGGCGAAGATCAGGAGTTCAAGACGTCATCGAAAGAACCACGACGCTTAAGTGGAACTGGGCAGGGCACTTAGCCAGAACACAAGATGGACGGTGGACAAGACGTATTATGGAATGGAGGCCCAGAAATTATAAAAGAAGCCGAGGACGACCACCAACTAGATGGACCGATGACATTAAACGTGTAGCGGGAAACTGGCTACAAGCGGCCCAGTGTAAAAAACACTGGAAAGAACTGAGGGAGGCCTATGTCCAGCAGTGGACGCGATTGACTGATTGATGATGATGATCTTTTTTGCTCCTCGAACAAATTAAATTTTCAAAAGGATAACGTAAAATATGTTAAGAAATATGTATTTTTAAGAATATTTATTTTTAAGAAAAAAATTGTTTGTAACACAGTTTATTTTTGTGGAATTGTCTCAATCAAGAAAGTTCTTATGTAAAGAAATATAAATACAAATAAATCATTTCCAATACAAAGGACTCCATGATTTTGTACAGAAGTTGTTCAACAAAAGCTATTAACATGCAGTTTGCTCCATTTTATTACGAATTTAATATAGTTCCATTATAATTTACAATAAATAGGTGTTTCCATTAAAAATTTTAAAGAAAAACACATTTTAATTTTTTCTATTTGAAAGTTCCCTCCACCTACGTCTACTTAAACTAAATGCAAGTATTTTATAGTAGATGTGAATTAATTCACCCACACTCTTTCTAATGACACTAATTTCATTAAAATCGGTTGATCCAAACCAAAGTTATAGGTTTATAGGTATTTATCCACAAATACTTTCCCACTCTCCCCCACCCTTTATTTGCAAAAATAAAAAAAAGTACTTAAACAACTTTGTGCATAGTTTATGCCTCTTTCTAGTTTACTTATTTAACACTTGGTATAATTGGACATATTTCCCAAAAAACTGGTTTTCAAAATTTTCTTCGCAGGTTACGCCCCCTAGCGGTTAATCCAGAATCTTGAAAGTTATTTCCAGCGATTTCTCTTGGCCACTTTTACTAAGGAATTTTTTCTCCTAAATGTATAACATGAATAGTTTCTGATATATAGCGATGAGATCGGCTTATTGGACCACCCGGTACATGTAAAAAAAATAAAAAATATTCACTCGGAAGAAATATAACATGATTTAGGAAATATGGTGCTTTATAAGAAGTTAAAGACCGGAGGTAAAGGAATCAAAGAATCAAAACAAATAGAAAAAGATACATGGATTGACTACATAAAAAAGCTCTATGAAGAAGAATAACAAACGACGCTAGAACCGAAAACATTAGAAATTACATCAAATAAAGAACTTAATATAACTATACAGGGAGTTCGTAAAATATTTGAAAAGGTAATGAACAGAAAAGTAGCAGATAAAGACGGGATGCCAAAGGATGAATTAAAATATTGTGGAACAGCAATGACAGAACAATTAACAACAATAATTAATCTTCTTCTTAACGTGCCCTATCAAGTCCCCTTGACGTTGGCGATTAACATGGCGAAACTGTCTCTGTCTCGAGCTATTCTAAATAGTTGCTCAGCTTTCTTTATTCCTGTCCACTCCCTGATATTCTTTAACCAAGAGGCCTGCTTTCTACCAATTTCTCTGCGTCCTTCGATTTTACCCATCATAATAAGTTGAAGAATATTCTATCGGTCTCCCCTTACTACGTGTCCAAAATAGGCCATCTTTCTACATTTGATGTTATCAAGCAGCTCGCGAGCTGCTCTCTCAAGGACTGCCACATTTATCAGCATAGCCGTTCATGGAATTTTTAGTATACGTCTGTGCAGCCACATTTCAAAGGCCTCCAGACGATTAATGGTGGATATTTTTAATGTCCATGCTTCGACAACGTATAAGAGGACTGACCAAATGTAGCATTTAACAATGCGCTTTCGAAGTTGAAGTTGCAAGTTATCATTGCAGAAGAATGACCTCATTTTTAAAAATGTCGTGCGGGCTATCTCGATTCTACATTTTATCTCTTGATCTGGATCTAGTTGTTCAGTAATATGGCAACCAAGATATTTAAAACTGGACACTCTTTAAATTATATGACCATCAACATATAATCGTGCATCTTGATGTGCTAAACGGCTAAACACCATGTGTTTTGTTTTTGAACAGTTTATGTTTAGGCCATACTCTCTTCCCCCTTTATCAATGGCATTTAAAAGGCATTGTAATTCATTCATGTCATCACTTAACATAACTGTGTCGTCTGCATATCTGATTGTATTTATCAGAATTCCAATAACTTTCACGCCCCATTCCGAGTTATGCAGCGCTTCTTTAAATATTCTATCTGAATATAAATTAAATAAGAGTGGGGATAGTATACAATTCTGTCTGACACCTCTTTGTATTTTACATATTTCTGTTGATTTTCCGTTTATGCAAGCTGTCGCTGTTTGACGCCAGTATAACTTTTCTATAAATCGTATGTCTTGACTATCAACTCCTTTATCTTTTAATATTGTAATTAATTGGTTATGCTGTACTCGATTAAAGGCCTTTTCATAGTCAATAAATACAGCAAAGACGTCTTTCCTTTGATCTCGACATTTCTGCAGTAATACATTTAGTGCGAAGAGGGCGTCCCGAGTTCCCAGTCCATTTCTGAAGTCAAATTGTGTTTCATCCTGATCTTCTTCACATTTATCTCTGATTCTACTGTGGATGATGCGTAGAAGTATTTTCAAAGTGTGGCTCATAAGGCTTATCATTCTATAATCGTTACAGTTTTTCGGACGTTGTTTTTTTGGTAGTGTTATGAATTCGGACTTTAAACAATCTTCAGGGATATCACCAGTCGAATAAAAATCATTGAAAAGTTTGACCAGTATTCCAATGTTCTCCTCATTTATAAGCTTTAACATCTCTGACGGTATGTTATAAGGGCCAACGACTTTCTTGTTCTTTACTAACTCTATAGCATGCAGTATTTCTGATTTTAGTATTTCTGGTCCTTCACCTTCAACTAAAGTCTCCGGTTCTTCGGGTCTATCATCATTATACAGTTCACTTATATAATTACACCAGGTTGTTCGAATTTCATGTTCGTCTATTATCATTTTTCCCGGCGAATCGGTTATAGTATGTGGAGTTTTCTTATGATAACGACCAGCTACTTCTCTAACTTTTTTAAATATATTGAACATATCATGTTTTTCATTCAACTTTTCTAATTCCTTGCATTTATCCTTCATCCATTTTTCTTTAGCCACCTTTATTTTTTGTTTAATTAGTTTCTGTTTTTCCTTATATTCTGTCTTGTTACCTTTCAGTTTCCTTCTCTGCTCCATTAATTCCAGGATTTCATCGGTCATCCATTGTTGTTTTTTGTGCCTGTGTAACGTTGTTAAATATTTTTCTATTACTTTCAAGGTAAGATCTTTAAATGTGTTCCATATCCTGTGTTATTTTCATTTATTGATTTCTTTAGCTCATTGTTTAAGTCATTTTCTATTAACGTTTTGTTGGATATTGAGATATTTAATTTTGGTGTTTTGGGGGTTTCTTGGACTTTTTTGAGCTTTAATTTGATGTCAGTTATTACAGGGTTATGGTCTGAACCGATATCTGCACCAGGATATGTCGTTACTGTGGTGACGCCATTCTTAAATAAATATCTTGTTTACCAGAATATAGTCTATCTGATTTCTAATCATATGTAGTGAATTGTCTCCTGGTCCCTTCCATGTGTATAACCTTCTTTTGTGTATTTTGAACCATGTATTTGCGATTATCATGTCATGTTCTTGATTCTTCTTCTTCTTCTGGTTCCTATCCGTTTCGGATGTTGGAAATCATATTGGCAATCATAACCTTGCTCGCTGCGGCTCGAAACAGCTCCGTTGAGGTTTTCTTAAACCATGTTCTTAAATTCCTCAGCCATGATATTCTCCTTCTACCGGGTCCTCGCTTACTTTTGACTTTACCTTGCAATATAGACTGTAGCAGGGAGTAACGGTGCTGATTTCTCATAACGTGTCCCAGATATTGCAATTTTATGCGTTTGATCGTAAACACAATCTCTGGTTCCTTCTTCATTTTTCCTAGAACTTCCTTGTTCGTGATTAGCACTGGTATGCTCTTGATAGAACTTGTATAATCTATCGCCTCTTTCATTACTCTCCATATTCACCTACCAGGTCAGATCTTCGGCCTTGGCCAATTTTTGCGTTAAAATCTCCAATAATATATGTGACTTCGTTACTTTTTAGATTTTTAAGTGTCTGTATTAATTGGCTAGAGAATGATTCGACATCATTGTGATATTTCTTTTCTGCAGTAGTGGCATATATCTGGATAACATTGACATTAAATGGTTTGCTATTTAATTGGAGTATTGCTAGTCTGTCGTTCACTGGTATAAAATTTTTCACATATTTCTTAAATTTAGACGTTATAAATAAGCCAACTCCATTCCTATGATGTGTGTCATCTTCTGCACTTCCAGAATAGTATAGTGTGCCTTCAACGTGTTCGCATATTCCCGTTCCAGGCCAGCGGAGCTCACTGATGCCCATTATATCAATTTTTAAATGTTTAAGCTCTTGAATTAAGTTACTGAGCTTGCCTGCGGCATAGAGGCTTTTAACGTTCCAGGTACCTAATCTGATTGTACTGCTAGACATTTTTAAATTTGTCGTACTTCTAAAATTGTAGGAATTTCGTGTGATGACGACCGGGGAGGCCCTACAGTCTGGTATACTGACTGAATAATTAATACAATTATAAAATTCAACAAAAAAGATCTCTGTACTTGGTGATCTTTTCGTTGTAATTAACACGTAAATTATTGTTGTTGGGTATCACGACATCCATTTGTGTCGTTTGTCTTGTTAGTTTATTAACTAGCACGAGATCTGGTCTATTATGTGCTAAAGTTTGATCTGTGAGCACAGTGTGATCCCAGTATAGCTTGTAGTTGTCATTCTGAAGCATACTCTCAGAAACGTATTGATAATATGGGAGATGGTTTGTTTGTAGTAGTCAAAGTTTAAAAGGTATCTCTTAATTGAGAATCTTTCCTACTGAGTCATGTCGTTCCTCATATTTAGTTGCAGCAAATACCTGGCAGCCCCTGGTAAGACGTTGGATGGTTTCTTGGGATTGACAACCATATCGGCATTTATCGTTTTGGACCTGAGGGTCTTTAACAATATATTTCAGGTAATTTTTGGTTGGTATAACCTGATTCCGAATGGCAAGTAATAAACCTTCTGTTTCTGGGAACATATTTTCTGATGTCTACCAATAGTTCGACGCTATATTGTCGACATAGTCTTGACTGACTTCATTCGGTGACTTCAAGCCGTGCAAAGGTTTACCCTCTCAGATGCGCATTTTTTTGTTTTTAGTAAGATGGTTTATGCGCATTTCTTGTTCTTTCACTTTGATTGGTGTTATGTCGTCTACTGCACAAATTGCGCGATGAAAAGTAGATGTCTCTGCCTGCACCTAAAAATAAGTTCTTAAATTAGTAATCTGTTTTTCTAATTGCTTGCTTTTATCCGTAAGTCCTCGTCCTCCTAAGAACAACTAATTGTTACTAAGTAATAATAATTATATTTCATTTTATCCTTGCCATACGCTATTTGTTTAATTGTAATTTTGTAAAAAGGAAATTAAACCCTTTTTTATGTATCTCTAATGCAAGCTGTTTCTCATATTTTAGTTTATTGGCAGTTTTATCGGCAAAATTATTGACCATAGTCAAGTATTTCTTGACCATTGGAGGACTTAACCTAAATTGAAAACTCAGTGACCATTGAAGGACCTAACATTTACAACACACAAGCAGCCCATTGAGGTTATCGATGCCATAAGTATCATCCTCACTAATTAACTGTTACGCTTTGGCAGATTTGATTGTTTTTTATTGCTTGTAATCAATATGATTGGTTAAAATTTATTTTGTTTGCTATCACCTAAGGGTTTAGGTTCAATTCCTAGTTTAAGACTAGATGAACTGACACTTAAGATACTAAGCTAGGCAAGGCATAGACGATAAGCTCCCATGGTTAATTGAGGTAATATTTTTCCAATAGTACTTTAATTCACTTTGGTAGTCTTATCGTTACAGATTGACTAATATTATTAATAATATTATTGTAATTGTAAGTTTTCTCACCAGAGACTACTTACTAAGGAATGATGTTAATAATATAGACAGGTCAACAATAAGAAGTATCGTTGCTGTGAAACTAAAAAAAAACGTAACAGAATATTCGACTACACTGCTAAAAAGTTGATCAGCCTTGCTTCAATAGTCCAAGAATATATACCAATACCTAAACCAAATTCGGAAATTTGACAAAGAGAAAATAAGTGCATAAATCACTAAAAAAGCAATACTGGCATGAACACAAGATTAAAAAAATTCAGTTGTATACTTAAAAACCGTAAACTGGCTCAATAACAAAGTGTTTACACAGTGCATCCTTCCTATTATGACATATGAATTTCCAACCTGGATCCTAACATGACCAAACAAGGTACAAAAGAATGGACATTAAAAAGGCAATGATACGTGCAGGACTGTCAAATAGAAAGAGGAAAAACGGGGTAAGATCAAAAACAAAAGTCGAGTATATCACAATAAAAAATTGTCAAAATCAAATGGAGCACAGGCCATACTGCTAAATAATTGGAACGTAACAATACAACATTGGAGACCCTACAAAGATAGATGACCAAGAAAAAGACCACAGATAAGATGAGTAAATCGATTACATAAAAATAATAGCAAGAACAAATTTGAAGTATATTGTTCAGGATAGAGATCGATAGAAAGTGTGAGGAGAGGCCTATGTCCAAAAATAGACGATAGAAGGTAAGAAAAAGAAGAAGAAGGTAATACAAAAAAAAACTATTTTCGCAAGTTCACACTTTTTTGGGAGGTGAGAATCTTCAGAAGACCTCTGGAAAGGTATTCCAGGTGTGTTGGATTCGGACGACTAGCCTTACCGTAGCTGACCGTGTACCAACTAAACTTACCCCTCATTCTCCAAACAATAGGCCAGTGACCGCTTTTAGCGAGCATTACTGTCTGACCTGGTGATGATCAAATCGGTATTGAGGCAGTTAAAGCAGGAGGAAAGACAGTATTGAAAGCATTGACGCAATTATATAGCTTATGCATTTCAAACGAGGTTACACCATCTCAGTGGAATAAAGCTGTTATAGTAGTCATGCACAAAAAAGGAGATATAACAGAGCTAAAGAACTATAGACCTATTAGCTTGTTATCTCACGTTTATAAGTTGTTTATGAAGATAATAACTAATAGGTTGACATCAAAACTAGACTTCTATGAACCTTGCGAGCAAGCAGGATTTAGAGCTGGATACGGAACAAATGATCATTTGCAAACCATTAAGTCGTTGATTGAAAAAACCATTGAATATAATAGACCCCTGATACTTGTCTTTGTCGACTTTGAAAAAGCATTTGATACGGTCAATCAAAGTAAAATGCTCCAAGCTCTAACACAATGTAGAATAGATCACCGATACATATCTCTCATCAGATACATCTATCAACATGCTACAGCCTGTGTAAGACTTAATGAAGATACTGGGACTTTTCGTATTGAAAGAGGAGTTCGGCAAGGAGACAACATGTCTCCTAAATTATTTACAACTTTGCTAGAATACGCTTGTAAAACAATAGATTGGAACGAAAAGGGCATCAATGTAGATGGAAAATTTTTAAATAACCTTAAATTTGCAGATGATATCGTTCTTATTGCAGACAGCTTTGATCAGGCACAGATAATGCTCCAAGAACTTCATACTGCCACAAAAAGAGTTGGTCTTAAAATAAATTTTTCAAAAACACAATTTATGACAAATTTAGTCCACAACAAAAACATCTCAGTAGAAGACAAAGATATTGAACCAGTTGACTCCTATAAATACTTAGGCCATGAGATCAGAATAAGTCGAGACAACTAAACAATCGAGCTGAAAAGAAGAATAAACCTCGCTTGGGCTGCATTTGGAAGGATGAAGGATATTTTTAGGTCTAAGATTCCAATGTGCCTGAAAAGAAAAGTCTTTAATCAATGTATTTTGCCAGTGATGACCTACGGCGCAGAAACCCTAACGCTCACAAGAATAACAGTGAGTAAACTACAAGTTGCGGAAAGAGCAATGGAGAGAATTATGTTAGGGATTTCTCTACGTGATAGAATACCCAATGCTACTATACGCAAAAGATCAGGAGTAGCAGACGTTATTGAAAGGATAACAACACTAAAGTGAAACTGGGCAGGTCTTGTAGCAAGATCAGTTGATGACCGGTGGACAAAAAGAATTTTGGAATGGACACCCTGAATACAAGCTTACAGAAATAGAGGTCGACCCCCAACGAGATGGACAGATGACATAAAAAGAGTGACTACAAATTGGATTCAGATGGCGCAAAATCGGACTAAGTGGAAAAGCATGCGAGAGGCCTATGTTCAGCAGTGGACGTTAGAGGCTAGTTGATGATGATGATGATGACTGTCTGACCTGTCAGCTATGCTTATAACTCACACCTTTCGCTCTCCGTCTGCGCTCCGTGATTGCCATAGCATTCCAGTCGCTCCACCCTACTTACGTATGCACCGGACTTAGTTTGTAAGGTAACCATCCTTGTGCAGAGCGATAGGCAGGAAGCAGCGACCGCGCCGTTATTTCAACCATCTTGAACTTAACGAGAAAGATCAGACACAAGCAACTCCAGACAATCATATTCTTCCCCCAGAGGGTGGTCCAGTGATCCCTCGATTTACACCAGCCCATTACTTAATAATAGGCCGTTCCAAAAGAAAACAAACACCGTACACTAGATACAAGCAAAAACAAAACAACAAGTATTGTTTCCCAAGTTCACACCAGCTAATTTTTTTTTAATTTGTCATGAAAAAATTTATAATCCTAATTAACAAAATTTAAAAATTAAACAGTGAGTTAAACATACATGAGTTTTGAATTAAAAGATACAGAAAATACATCAAGTTTAATTTATTATTTTTTTAAGTTCTGGTTCAGATTTAGCCGAGTTCATCTTGTACAAAAACAGAGTTAAATTTTTATAGTTCACAAAATATGTTGAGGAAGATTGCAGAACTTTTAATGCGCATTATACGGAATCATTTATAGAACCTAAATGGACCAGTATAGGCAAAATTACCTACCTTGAATTGTCCATGTTTTTATTGTCGTCTGTTTCGTCATTAAAAAGGTTGTCCCTGTTTTAATTTGCTTATTTTTGGAGACTCTAAAAATCTTTGGTTTCTTATTTTAAATTAGTAAAATTTCACAATTAAATCTAAAGTGTTTCATAGATTAACTACTCATTTTGAATTTAAAAAAAAATGTTCGTCGTTTCTTTGTAATTTAAAGTATATAGTTTTGCGGTGTATAGTTTTACAATATTTACAAACCGCTCTACAAAACACAGAGTAAAACTATTTACAACCTAGATAATTAAAACATTTCTTAATAACCACAGGGAATATTTCTTAATAACCAAGTTAAGACAATCACTTTCACCACCATGCATAAATAGTTATATTCCAGTATATTATTTTAACGTGCTGCGGCTTCACATTGTACGTTTTATTTATTGCTATAATAATAAACAACTAATAAACACCAGACTGGCTAAATATTGTCAACCATTGCAACCGGTCCTGATATTAAAAAGGTATTAATTTATGAGAAATATTCTACGTCAACTAAGAGACATAAAAGAATGTAAGTCAGAGGTAATGAAATGTTGAAGTTGTCATCTATGGCGCCGACCTCTTATCCAATAACAAATCTAATTATCACCTGTATTTTAGATGAAATATGAATTTCTTATCTCATATTTTATTGCTGCAGCAACTTTTACTATATAAACTCTTTAATAACATTGTTAAACGGTAGATATACTTTTAATTTTACAATTAAGGAGTGAAAAAAGGTAACAAAGAAAACAGTATTAAAAAATATACAAGTATATAAAATTAATAGATTATATGATTCATTTGTAATTTTGTTATTATATAGTCTAGTTGTTAATCCTGCAATAACAAACAAAACAAACCTTTTTTCTACAATAAAATGTAAAGATCACATAATATAAAAAATAATATAAGGAACTATTAAGAAAACAAAAACAGAACAAAATGCCCAGTATAACTGGTAAGAAATTAAAGGGATCTCCTTAAGAACTTATGCGCAAAATTTCGATGCAGAAAATTTTTTTTTTGCTGAGAAAACATCAAATATTTTTACAAAATTTAAACGCAGATGTTGATAAAAGATGTTAAAATGCTTTTAACATCTTTTATCAACGTCTGTTTGCTTGCAATTTTTAGAAGGCTCAGATTATAAAGCAGAAATCTGAATTGTGTTTCGAAACTATTTTACGGATTTTGTAATTAGATGTCGCTAGCGCGTCCGTATTGAAGCCATGTTATTGTTGCTTCTTAAAAGGCAGAAAATATTGATTTTTCACGTTGAGAACTCCTATGATAGCTGTACTGATGAGACCTATTAGGTCGAAATACGTATCAATACATACATAGGATTTGTTTGCGTGAAATCGAATATTTGCTGCCTTTTTTCATTTTATTTATGACAGCTTTCAAATAATCGGGTAATAGACTAATGTTATGATACTAAACTCACCGGCAAAATTAACGAAACACCTTAAAAATGGGACATGTTAGATGACTCGAATTTCCTAAACCTGTTGTCTTTTAGTGATTTTTTAGTATGTTATAGGTATATTATTTAAGAATATCAATGAAATAATATTGTTGCTAGACAGGTCAATGTCATTTTATACCGGGTGTAACAATCATACTGTGTTTTTTCCTTAAAGTTCGAAACACCCTGTGGAATATTCTAGCATATATAAAATATTGAAATTAAAGCTCAATTATAGTCTCAGGCTTTCTTAACATTTTCTTTTTTGATTCATTTGCTTGTGTTGGATAATAAAAAAGTTAGGTACGTTAACAACTAGCCATGTTTTTCATCAATAAATGCTCATTTTCTTCTTAGTTTCATCAGCATATTTAAAGGAACAACCATAAAATCTGAGTATTTTCTCTCTAGTCTATATACTGTTTAGATAATATCATAATACGAATGTTGGTGAAGTATTATGAATTTATATTACAATGGTAGTACAATATAAAACCTGTTTAAGAAGAAATAAAACACAAAGATGTCAGACTCAACAAAATACGGATTTTAAACGCATTAATTTTATTGTACAGTTTGAACTTTAATTGGTTTTTTATGCATTTTTTTGGCTTTAATAGCGTGTGTTTCCCCTACGAGCCCTTACAACTGCAGTTATTCGCCTTCTCATACTTCTGATACCGCTATCGATCAGTTGTTGGGCAGTCTCTCCCATTCCTCAATCAAAGCAATTGTGACTTCCTCTCTGTTTTGAATAGCAGGAACCCGTGCCCTAAGTTTTCTGCCTAGCATGTCCCACATATCCTCTATCGGGTTTAGGTCTGGGGAACAAGCTGGCCAATTCATCGTTGTTATACCCACTTGTAATAAGAAATATCTTACACAGTCTGCGACGTGTGGGCTCGCATTATCCTGCAATAAAATAGAATTTTCGCCAATATATGGTGAAAAAGGTACCACATGGTCTTGGAGAATATCTCTGATATACTTTGCTGTTAATGCTCCATCATCAATCACCACTAACTCTGTTATTGCTCCCAAATATATACCGCCCCACACCATAATTGAACCTCCACCAAAAGGTACGGTCGTAGTAAAATTGAAAGGGGCATTTCGTTCTCCTTGGCGTTGATAAAATCTTTCTCTACCGTCGATGTAATTTACACAGAAACGGCTCTTGTCCGTAAAGAGAATTTGACTCCAGTGGTTATCATTCCAATTTTGATGTACTCGACCAAATTGTAGTCGTGCTAAACGATGGTGTCTCTGGAGTCTGAGAGCTTTTATTGGCACATATGACTTGAGACCGGCTTTTTTAAGTCTCTTTCTTACTATGCGCTCAATTAAATACAAGTTTGTACTTGTTATGAACAGACGAAATGACTGTAAAATGTAAAACACAATACAAATAAACAAATTAATTTGACATTTAAGACTTTCTTGTGACAAGGAGCTTTCAAAGCTATGTAGATATAGTCTATAAAATACAAATATAAAGAAATATTGCATTAATAACAGGTTCCTTTAAATTTGCCGGTGTGTGTATTAAATTGTTAACTTCTCATAGCCTACTTTAGGCTTGTTTATTAAACTAAGCAGAAAATGAGGATTTATTGATGAAAAACATGGCTAGTTGTTAACGTACCTAACTATTTTATTATCAAACATAAGCAAATGAATCAAAAAAGAAAATGTTAAGAAAGCCTGAGGCTATAATTAAGTTTTAATTTCAATATTTTATATATGCTAGAATATTCCACAGAGTGTTCCGAACTTTAAGGAAAAAACACAGTAGGATTGTTACACCCGGTATATAATGACATTGACCTGTCTAGCAACAATATTGTTACATCCATATTCTTAAATAATATAACATACTAAAAAAATCACTAAAATCGGACAACAGGTTTAGGAAATTCGAGACATCTAACATGTCCCAATTTTAAGGTGTTCCGTTA
Source organism: Diabrotica balteata (assembly GCA_918026665.1). Classification (NCBI taxonomy): domain Eukaryota; kingdom Metazoa; phylum Arthropoda; class Insecta; order Coleoptera; family Chrysomelidae; genus Diabrotica; species Diabrotica balteata. The sequence goes on along the minus strand of OU898278.1, from coordinate 152,384,269 downwards.
ATTTTGCCGATGAGTGTATTATATATCGTGGTCAGTAGGACAATTGCTTTCTTCGGTAATTTTTTTAATATTAGCCTGGTGATCATGTCAAAATCTGATGTTTTTAAGTTATTGCAGCTAGAAATCTGTCAGATCATTAGGGGTAAAGCATTTGATTGGTAGCATCTTTGAGTAGGCAGTATTAAAGAAACTATTGACTTGTTCTTCATTGTTATTGTTGTTAAGTTCAGGTGAACCAAAAACATATGAGAGATGTTGTGCACATATTGATGTATTTTCTTATTCAATTTCTCATTAGCTTTCATCGGCGTTTCTTAAAGGCGATATGTGCTGTGTGGGCCTCTTGAATGACTTCTTTACGTTCTTGAATGCTCTTGTCTTCTTTAGACAGGCTGTTGATGGATAGTTCGAATGTGTCATATGACACATTCTTCTCCTGGCTCTTTTTTCTTGTGCAACAAAACGTTTTATGTATACGGGTATGTTGTTGTCACTCTGTTGTTTGTCGTTCTTAGGGAGTGTAGCTATTTATGTAAGAATCGAATACATTCCAGTTGTTTGGACGTTTTATAATGTGCGTGGATAGTGTGACAATTATGAAGGTATGATTACTGGACAGATCCCAGGATCCTTGTTTATCAAAATAATTTAAGGCCGTGCTATCGAAGTTAAAGATATCGAGCAGATCTGGAATTTTATTTGGATCTGATGGCCAGTAGATGGGTTGTCCTGTAGATAAGTAAAAGCTGTTTGTATTAGTTACGGCTTATTTGAGATTTTTTTCTTTTGTCGTACATAGTCTCGACCTCCAGTATATATATATGCTTGGTATTCCAGTCACCTCCAATTAAGAACTATTCTGATAGATGTCTAAAGAAGTCTTTATATTCTGCATTCTTAAAGTTTGCAGTTATTTAATAATTTTTTTATTTATTAACAAAATTAAGAACAATTTTAAAATCAGTAAAGATTATTTCCAAATTTGTTATATTTTTAGGATTTTTGGCATGTATTGTTATATTGTTTTATTATGTATTTCATATGCCTGTTTTAGATCTATTAAAGTAATCTCCAAATACTTTGTTCTACACAGGGTCAACTAGTTGGCACATATTCTAATATTTCACCTAAATTCTACTATTTTTTTTAACACTTACAATTTAATCTACGAATTAAATTTATATTATGGTTTTAATTATTAATAATACACCAGATTCCCACTTGCACAAAGTAATATGACCTAGATAGAAATGAGTCATGTATCCATGGTGTTATAATACACTGTTAAAGGGTCAAACCCGTTCCCTAGTCTCGTATTATATCTTCGGTATCGATATCTTGGCGCCTGTTATTATATTTCTTGTTTCCTATTATAGACACCTTCGAATATTCATAAACAGACGATGGCATTCAAAATGAGTAACAGTTATCCCGTACCGACGTAGTAACATGTAAATGGATGGCGCTAGACTGAAAAGGAATTTTGCACTACGGGGTGGCACTACACAAAGGTAAATTATACATCTACCAGATTACTCAATATTTTTCTACATTTTGAGTAAACTTGTATATACAGTCTAATGGAATGAGTTTTCACTCTCATACAATTTGCACAAATTGACATTTGCATTCCTATTTATTCAAATTAAACTGAATTTCACGGTCAAGTCTCGTGCACAACTTTGTCTACACTACGTACAATTAAATCGCTGATTTCAACAATAACCTAAGTCACATTTTGGCGATTTTGAGTTTGTAACACCAACATGTATTTCTGTAGGTTACACACAATTTAAGTAAGCCTAAGTTCCGTAAGCATAGTTGACTTTATATCGATTTAAAATATTCATATATTTCTGGCAAACAAGCAAAAAAATAAGCAATGTCACTGTTAAAATGCCAACTCAAAAGGCGTATAAATTGGGTTATTCCAATACTAGAGGCCAAAAAATAAAATTTGACCACACTGCTTTAATGGGTGGAGGAACCGTTCAAACCATTTTACGAAAATACTATTTAAACTTCAGCAACTATAATAAAAATCCAAAGAAGTCACAAAATAAACTATATCCAAAAACTATAAGTCCATTTTAAAAATATTTATTAAAGGAGTTTAATAATGATTTAGAATGCTTTTGTTTTTGTTAAATTCTTCGTTAGGTATAATCTATCAATTTCAAACTTTACTTTTAGTGAAAATGTGCAGATAAACTCTAAAAACGTTTTTTTCATCTCCAGCAAGAGATGTCCGAATGTGACTTAGGTTGTTTCTAAAATAAGCAATTCAATTACAGTTCAGGTTGTCATTGAGCAACGAGGAACAACGAAGACGAATTATTATCAGCATTAGGTGTTGATTGTTTAATTAAAAAGTGAAAAGTGGTAAAAGATTAAAACTAAGAATATCGCAGAAGAGTTGGATTGAAAAAAGAGCCACTTACTCTCATATTAATTTATTAATATGAGATGTTATCGATATTATCGACATTTATTAGATTTAGATACACCGTTAATAAAAAAAGACTGATACTTATGAAATGTGTATGTGTATTTCCAAATTCGCTGCTCTCGTTCGTATGATTCCTGAAACTTGTGCTGCCATTTACAGTATATTAAATAATGAGTATTCAAGAGTATTTGCGGTGTTACAAAGCGTTTCTGAATTATATGCAAGACTTTATCACATTTTAGATACTCATTTTTGCCGCTTTAGGTGAAACTTGTGATATTGACCAAGGTATTAATGGTTCAGATATAATTAAATGCGGGGTGGCTGGTTAAGACTCATTATCCACTTCGGATTGAAGTTCATGTGCTCCAAAATTCTAAAAAAAAAACTAGTAAATTACATGGAAACTACATAAAAAAAAATGTAATTAATAGCTATGCACATTGAATTCATTTTTTTACAGTTTCTAAAAACTACAGATAAATGGAAGACAATTGCTTTGGATTTTTAAAATAGATCAAATTTCCCAGATTTTTTAAGCACTCTGAACAAAAAATGTAATTAATAGCTGTGCACATTGATTTCATTTTTTTACAGTTTCCAAAACTACAGAGAAATTAAATGAAAGAAACTACAAAGAAAATTGCATACAGCTTCCCCAAGGAGTGGATCATATTATTTTAATTATAAAAACCTTCTACTTAGTTCTAATGGGAATTGCGCATGCTAATTACGAGTTTATATACTGTGATGTTGGGACCAACTGTCTAGTATATAATGGTGGAGTCATTGAAAACACCAAATTTATGAAGTATTTGGCAGCAAATGAACTTAATTTGCTAGCACGTATCCGCTGAAGCACCATTGAATTATGTATTTACAGAAGACGAAGCAATCACAATGCGAGATGATTTTTTCAAACCGTATAATTAAAGAGCTGGACTATCAGAAAAGATTATTCAACAACCGTTTGTGTAGAGCTACTTGGACAAATAATAGAAAATACTTTTGGCATTTTTTCTAATCGTTTTAGAGTAATCCAAACATGTAGGTATCAATTTACAAGTACATAACATTGACATAGCTCTACAACTTTTTACGCAGAAATTAGGCGAATTCATATACCCTTAGTTGGGTATTTCACGTTGAAGATACATCTACTGATACCGATAACCCGGGACTACCAACACAGAATCACAGTTTGTTAGATCTTTCAAGCAGCCACAATCGCCATCACATACCGAAGCAAAATATCTGAGGAAAAGTTGTATGTATTTCTGTGAGTTACACACAATTTAAGTAAGCCTAAGTTCCGTAAGCATAGTTGACTTTATATCGATTTAAAATATTCATATATTTCTGGCAAGCAAGCAAAAAAATAAGCAATGTCACTGTTAAAATGCCAACTCAAAAGGCGTATAAATTGGGTTATTCCAATACTAGAGGCCAAAAAATAAAATTTGACCACACTGCTTTAATGGGTGGAGGAACCGTTCAAACCATTTTACGAAAATATTATTTAAACTTCAGCAACTATAAGAAAAATCCAAAGAAGTCACAAAATAAACTATATCCAAAAACTAAGTCCATTTTAAAAATATTTATTAAAGGAGTTTAATAATGATTTAGAATGCTTTTGTTTTTGTTAAATTCTTCGTTAGGTATAATCTATCAATTTCAAACTTTACTTTTAGTGAAAATGTGCAGATAAACTCTAAAAACGTTTTTTTCATCTCCAGCAAGAGATGTTCGAATGTGACTTAGGTTGTTTCTAAAATAAGCAATTCAATTACAGTTCAGGTTGTCATTGAGCAATGAGGAACAACGAAGACGAATTATTATTAGCATTCGGTGTTGATTGTTTAATTAAAAAGTGAAAAGTGGTAAAAGATTAAAACTAAGAATATCGCAGTAGAGTTGGATTAAAAAAGAGCCACTTACTCTCATATTAATTTATTAAAGGCATTAAACAATGCACCAGACGATTTTCATAATTGCCTGCGAATAGATGAGGCAACTTATCGACATTTATTAGATTTAGATACACCGTTAATAAAAAAAGACTGATACTTATAAAATGTGTATGTGTATTTCTAAATTCGCTGCACTCGTTCGTATGATTCCTGAAATTTGTGCTGCCATTTACAGCGTATTAAATAATGAGTATTCAAGAGTATTTGCGGTGTTACAAAGCGTTTCTGAATTATATGCAAGACTTTATCACATTTTAGATACTCCTTTTTGGCGCTTTAGGTGAAACTTGTGATATTGACCAAGGTATTAATGGTTCAGATATACTAATTAAATGTGGGGTGGCTGGTTAAGACTCATTATCCACTTCGGATTAAAGTTCATGTGCTCCAAAATTGTAAAAAAAAAACTAGTAAATTACATGGAAACTACATAAAAAAAAATATAATTAATAGCTATGCACATTGAATTCATTTTATTACAGTTTCTAAAAACTACAGATAAATGGAAGAAAATTGCTTTGGATTTTCAAAATAGATCAAATTTCCCAGATTTTTTAGGTACTCTGAACAAAAAATGTAATTAATAGCTGTGCACATTGAATTCATTTTTTTTACAGTTTCCAAAACTACAGAAAAATGAAATAAAAGAAACTACAAAGAAAATTGCATACAGCTCCCCCAAGGACTGGATCATATTATTTTAATTATAAAAAACCTTCTACTTAGTTCTAATGGGAATTGTGCATGCTAATTACGAGTTTATATACTGTGATGTTGGGACCAACGGTCTAGTATATAATGGTGGAGTCATTGAAAACACCAAATTTATGAAGTATTTGGCAGCAAATTAACTTAATTTGCTACCACGTATCCGCTGAAGCACCATTGAATTATGTATTTACAGAAGACGAAGCAATCACAATGCGACATGATTTTTTAAAACCGTATAATTAAAGAGCTGGACTATCAGAAAAGATTATTCAACAACCGTTTGTGTAGAGCTACAAATAATAGAAAATACTTTTGGCATTTTTGCTAATCGTTTTAGAGTAATCCAAACATGTAGGTATCAATTTACAAGTTCATAACATTGACAAAGCTTTATAACTTTTTACGCAGAAATTAGGCGAATTCATATACCCTTAGTGGGGTATTTGACGTTGAAGATACATCTACTGGTACCGATAACCCGGGACTACCAATACAGAATCACAGTTTGTTAGATCTTTCAAGCAGCACTAATCGCCATCACATATCGAAGCAAAATATGTGAGAAAAAGTTTTGAAATTTATTTAAATGAGTCTGGTAAAGTTCCACGACAACATAAAATGATTTCTAATCCACTTAATTCACGACATTATTACTGACGTGTTAATGAATTATTATATAAAGATAAACACATAAATACATTACTAAAGAAATTTAATTTTCCGCAAATCGCCAGGAAATTTTGACATTCCTGTCAAAATTTCTTGAAGAAAAAGTCAGGACTTCCTTACTGAAAGGAAATGTCATTTCCTTACTGTAAGGAAATGATATTTCCGTACAGTTGTTAGTGTTCTACATAAATGATAGAAAACACATTGCTTATAAGGAATTAATTTATATTTTGAAAACATCAAGTCATTTTGAAAACATCAGGAATGGAAATTTCATCATCACTTATCATTTTACTTTCGAGAACACCAGCAATTAAATTTATAAGCGTCAGGTTTGACAATTCAACCTCAATACGTTTATATAGTAACCCAAGTAATTTTATTAGGAATTTCAAAGCACCATTTATTAGGGAATAAAATTATCGCGTTTTTTTTAAATCAATCAATATCTGTCGAATTTTAAACGATTTGCGGAAAAATAGTATGTTTACCTCGTAGGAAAAACCACATTCCTGGAGTCTGTGTTGCTAAGCTTTGTTAAAACAAATTAATTTTGTTTTAATAATTTCCCATTCATTAAAAGGAAGGTCAAGCCTAGCATTGCTTGTATAAATATTCCTAAAAAGGTTTTAAGTTAAATGATGGTTAATACGATTCATACGATCTGCCTGTATTGATGCCGCGTATATTATGTTAGTGAAAGTTGTTTTCTTCGAAATTCCAGGAGGACTTCTTCAGCTTCAGATTACAAACTTTCACAGGGAATAATATAAAAGGCAGCATAAGAAAGTATGGTTCGCAGAGCACTATTTTTGTATTCCATCAAGTTGTTTTATTAAATATGGTTTTGCTGAATCGTATAATATAATACAGGCGTAATCCAGTTGATACCTGATCAATGACTTGTACATAAGAGTCAGAGTTTTACTATCTGCTCCCCACATTTTCTGCAACAGTTTTTATAATTTTAAGTGTAGATTGACAAGTACTTTTTAGATAATGAACGTGGTAATTCCAGGATAATTTGTTGTCAAGATCGTGATTAAACCTTTAATTATTTTAACATATTTTATGTTTGTATTGAACAGTTTTAATTCTGAACTAATATAACTTCTGTTTTTGAAAATTTCATAGATTTTAATTTTTTGATGCCATAGCACTTTCTGTAGATGGTGCTGGATAATTTTATCATTTATTCCCTTAAAAAAATGATGAGCAGAAATCATTAGCATTATCATTAGCAGAAGGTCTATCTTTTACCGACAAGTTACAAGTGGAGTTAATATTGTTTATTGTAATGAGAAATAGGGAGACGCATAAATCAGATCCTTATGGAACTCCGTTTTTTTTTCAATTTTTGTATTAGATAAACTCGTACAATAAAAGTTCGATTTTGTATGCAATTAATTATAGAAATTGTATATGAATTGTGCCTTATTACTTTTTATCCTTTTATTCCCCATCGACTAAGTATTTGAATAAGACCATATCGCCAAACTGTATCGTATGCTCGATTTATGTCAAAAAATACTGCGATACATGTTTGTCCATATGCCATTACTCCATGAACCTCAGCCTCTAAATAAGATTCACCAGTGTTAAACGATTTTTCCGGAATCCACTCTGTTGGGAGGTAAGTAATTTTTTATTTTCTAAAATCCACATCATTAATCTGTTTTTCTCGAGGTTTACACATTACATAAGTTAAAAAAGTATGGGGAATTGATTTGATTTATAAATGAGATAGCGATAGATCAAGTCCAGATTTTTGGGAGAAATTTAATTTTTTTTCAACCTAGTCACTTCGGTTTTTTCCCGCGCAATTCTGATCGATTGTATTATTATAATTTATGTCATGAATATCTTGAAGGTATATAGAATGGCGACCAAGAGCAAACAAGAGAAGTAGAAGCAGACCTTAAATCAGATGGACTGATGACATCAAGCGAATGGTTGATCACGAATGAATGCAATCCTAAGGGAGACTTATATCCGATGATGGATAGAATAGCTGTTGATGATGATAAACCTTCTATCAGATGTAATCTTTTTTTAACGGTGGGCGATGAAGGTGGTGTACAATCCAAATAATATATTTCTCAGAACAAGAATAGCGGAATTAACAAATATAACTGATCGCAGCCCCTTTTCCTAAAACACAACATAGACCTATCAATAATGAAACAAAAAATAAAAAAATGAAAACGTTTTATTTTATTGTAATATGTAAATATTAGAGTACACATCAAACAGTATCTTGACAGTATCAAACATCTTGAAGGTATAAACACTTTTATCGAGAAAGAGTTTCAAAAGCTATAGGTAATTGTTTAAAGATTACCATCCTATTATTTATGACTTCATCGCAAATGCCGGTGACTTTTTATGAGTTGTATCTCAGGAAACACTGCTCGTAATTCAACTTTTTCCAAAGCGCATTTCTAGGTCTTTTCCAATGCCGTTATCTATATTTAGTTTAAACTTCAATGTTAAATATTTCTGAGGCCGCCCCTAATGATCAGATTTCAATTCTATAAAGTGCGCTCTGTAAATGGAGTGCTCTTTTATATTCAAAAAAAATTGGCAACCTTCTATATGGTTTAGTTTTTGTAGTGTAAAATTTTAAGGAATTTTAATTCAATTTAAAAATTTGAACATGTTTAAATAAAATTTGGTATAATCTTTATATAACGATTTTCTAGTCAACTTATGAAGTTTTTAAGTACAATCTAAGTGGTTCAAAACATTGATTAACAAAGACGCTTATTTTCTTTCGTTTTATATATTCATTGCTATTTTAAAGCAAAAGTCACTTCATTGGCGTGTTGTTCTATCTCTCGTTGGTTTATTTTTCTTTTGTATGTTTCTATTTGTCCTGTTTTAGGTGTCTTCACCTCTTTAGAATGTGGCTTGTTTTTGTTGGGTGTCGGCTGTATTATGTCTCACTGGTGGTTTGCATAGGTGGATGGTGTTCCTGCGGAGGAAGTAGATGTCCAGGGTAGTCGGAGGTAAAAGGGTTTGAGCTAAAATGACACTTTTGGGAAATTGTTAGTATATTAATTTTTTAGTGGTATGAATGAGTGAGTTTACATATAAAATGAGATATAAAATGTAGTGAGTCGCGGTGAGGTCAGCTAATAAATTACAACATTTTTAACCAGTCGCATACTTCTACATCTTATCGAAGGCTTGACTATGAATAGTGCTGAGATGGGAATTACTATAAACGCTAAAAACACGAAGTATATATACATCACCTATTGACAATCAATGGTAACGTCATAGAACAAGTAGAAAAATATCAGTACTTGGGAACTTTGATCAATGAAACCAATGATTTCTTCTTCTTAGAGTACCATATCCCTATGGAACGTCGGCGACTACCATGCTTATAATATTATTATACTGATCTCGGTCTTGGGCTACATGTAGCAATTGGTTCGCTGTCTAACCTGTCCACTGCCGCAAATTCCTCAACCAAGAGAGTTTCTTCTGTCCTATCCATTTATTTCCTTCGATTTTACCGTTGAGAATTAGCCGAAGGAACTCATATCTTGGTCCTCTGATTATATGTCCAAGATATTCTAGTTTACGCCTCTTAATAATATTTAATAGAGTTCGTTGATGTCCCATTCTTCGAAGAACTTCTTCGTTTCTGGTTCTGCTAGTCCATGGAATTTTTAGTATCCTTCGATACAACTACATCTCAAACGCCTCGATTTTATTCATGATATCGGCGTTTAAAGTCCAAGTTTTACATCCATACAAAAGTACAGACCACACTTAACATCTTGTAAACTTTTCACGGATTTCCAAATTTAATGAGTTATTGGATAATAGAGGCTTGAATTTGTGAAATGAGTTTCTTACCTGTTCAATTCTACATCGAATTTCGAAGGATGGATCTAGATTTTGGGTTATCCAACATCCAAGGTATTTGAATCTCTGAACTCTCTGCAGCGGTTGTTGGTTTAATATCAGTTGGGTTGCGCCGATATCCACTTTACTGGTCACCATGTATTTAGTTTTATCGATAGTTATCGACAGTCCCCAATTTGTGCATTCCATGTAAACTCTATTGATTAGCTCCTGCAGATCGTCGATGTTTTCAGCTAGAATCACAGTATCGTCGGCGTACCGTATATTGTTAATTATTTCTCCTCCTATGATAATTCCTTTTTGATCTTTTAAAGCTTCCCTAAATAGCTTCTCAGAATACACGTTAAAGAGGGTGGGAGATAGTATACAGTCTTGTCTTACGCCTCGTTCAATACTGATTGGCTTTGATTCTCTGTTGTTGGTATTAATAATGGCTGTTTTGTTCCAGTAAAGTTTGGCAATAAGTTTGATCTCTTTCTCATCTAGTTGGATGCTCTGCAAGGCGGTAATTAGTCTGGTATGCTGAACGCGATGAAATGCCTTTTCAAAATCAATGAAGCACATATTTACGGGTTTTCTTACCTCCCAACATCGTTGAAGGAGTGTTTGCATAGAAAATAGTGCTTCTCTAGTTCCAAGGCATTTTCGGAACCCGAACTGCTCTTGACTAATGATTTCTTCGCACTTGTTGTTAATTCGGTTTAAAAGAATATGCAACAGTATTTTAACGGCATGGCTCATTAAACTAATGAGTGATCAGAGACCAATGATCATACTGTAAAAATAATCAAGCGAATAGAGGTAGCCAGATCAGCATTTATACGAGTGAAGCCACTCCTAACGTGCAAAAATCTAAATTTGGAGATCAGACTACATACCATTCACTGTTATATATTTTCAATATTATTATATGGAGCTGAGACTGGGACATTAAAAAATACAATTCAAAAAGAATTGAGGCCTTCGAACTCTGGTTATACCGCAGAGTATTGAAAATATCATAGACTGATAGAATTACAAATAAAGAAGTACTGCAAATTTAAAATTTTTCAAATTTGCTCCAAATAAATATAATAGGCAAGCAAAATGGACAAAAAAAAAACAATGTTTTTATTAGTTTTTTAATATTTTGATTTTTTTATTAATATTGTTGACCTATTTGCGAGGGAATAAAGTCAATAAATTGAAGTTAACACAACTAATTCTGCAAAAATTCTGCAAATATACTCGTTTATTTCATCGATCCGCCCTGGCCTGTAAGCCAAGAAAAAAAAACTCTAAATAAGAAGGTTTAGAAGGTTTGAAACCCATGAGGCATCATTATTAGTTACACGTATTTTTAAACTATTTCTTAATTGCTAAATACTACTCCCATAAAATTATCGGCCCTAAATATAATCCAGACCCTTCTGTTGCAATCCGTCACTTTATAAATATGGCAATAATTCTGAACTTTTCTTAACAAAGTCTTATATATGCGTATCGCAATGCGTAGGAGGGAAGATCAAAAACCAGTTAATTTATTCAGTTTTTATCTTTGAGAGGATCACTTATCTAAACTAAGGATTGTACGACAAAGTGAAAAAATCTAAAACAGCGATTTATCTCCACATAATAGATCAGAATCCGTAGGTGGTCGACACATGATAATATATTTCGGATTTGACTCTTAAAAATTTTGCTATATATAAAATATTTTGCTTTCGCTATCGGTAAAGTTACAGTAAGTTTATATATTATATTTATAAAACAACGATTTGGTTGGATCTAAAAAAAATTAAATTAAAAGTTTTATATTTACCTTAACAATTTGTTGTATATTTTATTTAAAACCTGCTTAAAGGTGTATATTTATTTTTCTTCATCATATACCATGTCTCAGAACGTTGGTTACCATCACAGCTATTTTAATTTTATTCACTGTTATCCTAACTAGCAAACATGTATAAATACCATAACAATCTCGCAAGTTCTTTAACTATGAAGTCTTTCATCGTCCTGGACAGTGTGTGCCTATTTTCCCTTGTCCAAAATCTTGTGGCAACCTCTATTTAGGACCTCGCATTACATATCCGGAGTATATGACCTCTTGTTACATGTGTATGCAGGACTGTTGTAAATAATAATAAAAATAATCTCTCTTTCTCTCTCTCTCTTGTCGTTTCCCCATTACTGAGGATCGTGATTTCTTCCAATATTCCTAACAATTTTTTTCCATTGGTCTCTATCTTCAGTTGTTTTGATCTTCTTCTTCTTGTGGTGCCTATCCGTTTCGGATGTTGGCGACCATCATGGCAATCTGCACTTTGCACACTGCTACTCTAAAAAGATTTGTGGTTGTTGTGTTGAACCACGTTCGTAGATTTTTCAGCCAGGAAATCCTTCGCTTTTCTGGTCCCCGTTTTCCTTCTACTTTTCCCTGCAAGATTAGTTGCAGCAGGCCATATCTTTCGCTGTTCCTCATGATGTGACCGAGGTATTCGATTTTGGCTGTTTTTATTGTGGTTAACAGCTCTTTTTCTTTTTTCACTCTCAACACCCTCATTAGTATCGTGGTCGGTATACGATATCTTCAGGATGCGACGATAAAGCCACATTTCAAAAGCCTCAATTTTCTTGCAGGTGGCGTCTGTAAGAGTCTATGACTCAACTCCGTACAACAGTATAGGAAAGAAGTAACATCGTAATAACCTGATTTTTATGGGCCACTAACTTAGCCATTTTTTGAAATGCAGATCTTGCTTTCTCTATTCTACATTTGATTTTTATGGAATGGTCCCAATTTTCATTGACCAATGTAGGTGTATGTTTTTACTCTTTTTATTTGTTGACCGTTTACACTGATTTGTCCAAATTGCTGTTCCTTCTTAGAGATCATCAGCATTTTGTTTTCTTAGTGTTTAGTGAAAGTCCGTAGCTCTGACTAACCTCTGTGATTCTGTTCATTAACTCCTGGAGGGTTTCAGAACTGTCAGCGAATACTACCGTGTCGTCCGCGTATTTAATATTATTGATAGATTCTCCGTTAATTCGAATTCTGGCTTCAACATCACCCACTGCTTCTTGAAAGATTTCCTCAGAGTATATGTTAAACAGCAGTGGTGATAGTATACATCCCTGACGAACGTCACGTTTGATTTTGATATCGTCGGATTCTCCTGCCTCTGTACGTATAGATGATGTTTGATTCCAGTACAGATTGCTGACAATTCCTTAATCACAGATGTTTATTCCAATATTGGTTAATATCTCCATCAGCTTGTCGTGCTTTACTGTATCGAACGCTTTGTAGTAGTCAATGAAGCACGCATAAATGTCGCAGTTCACGTCTCTACATCGTCGAAATAGCACTTGTATACTAAAGACAGCCTCTCTCGTACCCACTGCATTCCGAAAACCAAACTGTGTACGGCTGATTTTTTCTTCGCACAGTCTATATATCCTTTGATGTATGATTTTTGGAAAAAAATTTAGAAAATGACTCATTAAGCTGATGGTTCAGAAATCACTGCAGGATACGGATTTTGTTTTCTTTGGTAAAGCAATAAAGGTCGACTTCAGCCATGTTCTTGGTATTACTCCGCTTAAATATATGACATTAAATACTTTTGTTAGGTGTTGAATACCGTCGGTGTTAAATAGTTTTATGAGCTCAGCATATGCATTATCAGGTCTAGGAGCTTTGCCATCTTTTAGTTGTAATATGGCTTTTTGCACTTCATCTGATGTGATTGGTAAGTGGTCATCACATATGTAGGATGGAGGTTGTTCGGATCTAGTATCATCAAAGAGTTCTTGTATGTATTTTGTCCATATGCGGATTTCTTGATTTTTGTCTGTGATGATATTCCTCTGTTGGTCTTGCAGTTTGTTAGCTGTGTTGGATTTCTGAAGACCAGCTGCTTGTTTCACCTTTTTATGCATGTTAAACGTATCATGTTTTTGTTCTAACAACTCTATCTCTTTACATTGTGATTTTAACCAATTTTCTTTGGCCTTTTGTATTTCGGTTCTTATTTGTCTCTGAATCTTGTTGTACATTATTTTGTTGTTCTTTGATTTTCTTCTTTCTTCCATAAGTTGCAGTATATTATCATTCATCCAACTTTTTATCTTATCTTTCTTTTCTATTAAATGTTCTTCTCTGATCTTGTTCAAGGTTTCACATATATTTTGGAGTGATTCTTCGGCATATTACTTAGCTTTTCTGAAAGAATCTGTGCAACTGCTTCTTTTGTTTTATTATCTTTTAGTCTTCTTATATCGCACTTATTGTTACTTTTTTTTTGTGACCTTCTTGAATCTAAACCTAAATTTACCAACAACAGGAACATGATCTGATGATACGTCAGCACCTGGGTAACTCTTAACTGATAGGCATCCATTACGAAATCTCTTGTTCACCATTATGTAATCAATTTGATTCCGTATTACGTGTCCTAGTTGATCTTGCGGGAAGACCCAGATATACAAGCGTCTTGGTGGTAGTTTGAAGAATGTATTTAGTATTGCAAATTCTTCTTCCTATACAAACAGTTTTAATCTTTCTTTCCTTTCATTTCTCTGCCCTAGACCAAAATCAACTATTAATTTACCGCTTCGTCTTTTACCAATTTTCGCATTGAAGTCACCCATAATAATAGTTATATCTTCTTTTTTAAGTAGTTTAAGTGGATTTATCAATAACTCATAAAATTGCTCTAGCTCTTATTCTGGTTTATCGCTAGTGGGGGCATACACTTGTAAAATATTTAACCTGACGGGACTAGTATTCAGTTGGATTATTATTAATCTTTCAGAAACAGGTATAGTATTTGTAACATATTGACGTAATTAGGGAGAGACGATTATTCCAACCCCATATATATGTTGACCATCTTCATTTCCCGAGTGGTATACCATATGATTGTCAACAATACAAGCACCACTATTTGGCCACCTCATTTCGCTTATGCCCATTATACTGATCCCAAGTCTGGTCATTTCTTGAAGGGTATTATGAATTTTTCCAGCCTGATACATTGTCTTCACATTCCAGGTACATATTTTAGTAATCAACTCTGATGTTCTGAGAGACATTTTTCCGGTTCTGCTTTTCCGGTGGTTTTGATAGCTTCGCAGAATGAATTTCTTGCTGAATTCTTAATTTGGTCTCACCATCTAGTTGGTGATCGTCTTTTTGATGTTCTCCCCGGAACGTTTCCAGTAACAATTAATGTCTACAAACTATCGACACCTCTACGAATCACGTAACCGAAAAATTGCAGAATACATTGCAGGCTAATTGTGGACAGCATTTTTTTAATGTCGAGTTGGTTTAGAATGTAAAAGTTTGTCCTATAAGCTGTCTAAGGTGTGCGCAGCAGGTCCGCGATAAGTCCAAGTCTCTACTTCGTATAAAAATATCGAGAATACAAGGGCATTCACCAGTCTTACTTGATATTTTAAGAGGTAGATCTGTCTTTTCAAACTTTAGTTAGGCGACTTATTGCATTTTTGCCATACAACACATGTCCGAACTTTTGCGTTACAGTTACCATCGTTGGTCATACTAGATTCGAGATACAAAACTGTCAGGTATTCCTGTAACATGTTAGTCAGTTAAATAATGTGGAGTCTGTCGACCACCATTATTTTTGTCTTAGCTTTATTGATTTTCAGATCAACTTTATTGCTTTTGTACTTACCTCTTCGCAGGAGATTAAATTTTTCTTGCTCTTTTGCTGCTATAAGTGTAGTATCATCAGCAAATCTTAAATTAGAGATTTTCCTACCAGCCACTGTTACTTCACCGGCCCATCCATCTAAAGCCATCCTCATGATATGTTCACAATAAATGTTGAATAAGTTAGGTGACAACACGATCCTTGTCTTACACCTCTCTCCGTCCTGAATTGGTTTGAGAACTTCTAATCTAGTTGTACTGTTGCTATATTGGACTGGTATAAATTTTTCCCGTGTACCTTTACCCTTTACAAATTCCGCTTGTTACTGAAGTATTTGGTATTGTAGATAGGTTTTTAATCTGTTTTTGATCATATGCAACAAGATTTTACTAGTATGTGTTATTAGTGACAGTGTACGGTAGTTCTGACATCTAGTAGTAGTTCCTTTTTTGTGTGGCGGGATATAAATTAAGTTACACCAATCAGATGGCCATTTACCTCAACGCAAGAAAATGTCCTGGCTCCGAAACATAAGGCAATGGACAGAGATTAACGACATACAATCTCTGATACATATTGCAAGAAATAGAGAGTTAATGGAAAATGTGATCGCTAACATCCATTAGTGGATTTGCATCTGAAGAAGAAGAAGAACTGTAGTACTTTACCTGGTATTTAATTAATGACTGGGCATTTATTTCTCTTTAGCGATTTAATCGCACCTTTAATTTCAGCGAGTAAGACAGAAAGTTTTCTAGGATAATCATAGAGCCCTTGATTTTCTGCTGGTTATTTTTATATAGCTCTCCACAGTAGCTTCGCCTCTTTTTCAATATTTTGTCAGTACCAATAAAAATAATGGACTTAAAATATTAGTACCTTTAACCTATCAGACGTAATGATCTTTTAACGTTGAGTGATGGAGGAAGGGTACAATCTGGATAATATATTTCCCAGTGAAAGTATAGCGGAATTAATAAATACAACTATAGCAGCCCTGATCCCTAAAACACAACATAGAGCCATCAATAATAAAACGTTTATTGCTGTAATATGTAGATGTCGAACAATATTTACAATATTTTAGAGTATTCTTGTTAATTCTGCCAACATTACACTCCTGCATCGCTTATTTTGTGGGATCGCATCCTCTTTGGATACCTGATTATCTATACTGTTAGGCTTCTGGAAGTCTGTTTCTGGAGGTACTATTTTTGTACTGTACCTAATTCTTTGTTAGGCTGTAATGATACTCAATCAGTGTATGTGTTTAACGGTGCAGAGTTTGCCTTTGCACAAGAGGACTGGTCCTATATATCTGGGTTCAAATATTCTCTTCGCCGCTAATGCCGTTTTCTTAACTTCCTGTGTGTGTTATGTGAAGTTTAATGTTTGGTCGAGATGGACTCTTAGGTATCTGACGACCTCTTCTGACTGGAATATATTTTCTCTTATTATTTATTCTTCTCTGGTGCGATCTAGTATGTAAAGATAATAAACTGGGTCCTCTTTGTTTTGATTTTTATCTTTTATTTGTCTGTGTAGTCTGCAATTACCTATAGGTGGTTTTTAAGTCGCTCAATGACTTGTATGCTTGCTGTTGTCAGTGGCTGCGATGAAAATTGCTGTGTCGTCTGCATATAGGGCTGTGTTTGTTCTGGTGTCAGTGGGCAAATCTGAAACGAAAATCTTAAATAGTATTGGTGATAAAATGCTCCCCTGGGACATCTCCTTTTGAACTGCTTGCATCTTGAGCATCTTTTTGTGAGCTGAAACCTGTAAAGTTCTATTAGTCAGAAAGGTTTCACTTATATTGTCTAAGTAATTAGGTAGACTAATTTTTTCTATTTTGTAGATTGTGGTTTTTTTAAACTGTTTCTATGTCCAGTATAACAATTCTTGTTCTTTTCTTTCTATCAAATAAAGTTTTTCAGTTAAGTCAATTTTTGCTTTACTAATAAGTCATTCTAGATAAATAGAGAGATGGCCTTTTTGGCCTATTCCACTGCGACCTTTTCAGATCTACTGTAATGATCTAGTCCTAGATAACATTCTCTAGCCCGATCCCTTTTAAAAAGTCTAATAGCTTTGAGCCTGTACCTTCCATGTAGCCATTTGCCAGTGGATTTTCGTCTCCTAATGTGAAGAAGTGCACATTTGCCAGACTATTACACTGACAGAATATGCTCTGCTGTTTCTTCTTCGAAGTGTTTGAAGTTAGAAGACCTACTATGGCTATGACTGTTTTATATATATATATATATATATATATATATATATATATATATACTTTATATATACTATTTACCGTAGCTATTGCATCGATCGGTTGCTTCATTGCAATATCGGCTTTTAGCTCCTCAATTAGCTTTCTGTTGTCAGCACCATGCATCTGACTTATATGTCGCTGACTATTGTCTTACTAGTTGCTATTCTTGCTAGTTGTAGTTTACAATTTTTATTTTTCTGAAACCAAATTGATCTATCTGGATGATTCCTCTTTTTTCTGCATGTTTGTTAAGTCTTTTTGTATATGATCCTTATAAATAGTATATATATATATATATATATATATATATATATATATATATTTCTAGGCAAAATCTTCAGTAATGAATTTGAGTCACCATGTATGTTGGACCAAGCCCCTTAGTATTGGACCATTACTTACCATTTAAACAAAACACAAATAAACACTACAACAGGTATATGTATATCAACCTTTAAGTTAACAATAGAGAAATGTATTTTTTTATTGTTTAAAGCTGTTGCTATGGGCTTCGACGAGACGATTTTAGAGAAAGTTAAGCGCTACCCATTTAGATTTATATCGATATTAGACACATACACTAAGAAAAATACATTTTATTTTAATTTATTTAATTGGTAAGTGATTATTAAAAGGGTATTTTACGTGAAAAAGTTACAACATGTTTGATAGTTGTTATCAGTTGAGTCTAACAAAAATGTATTTTTTTTATACAATGGAACCTGCTTAATTCGAACTTCTCTAATTCGAAATCTTCTTTAATTCGAATTTTTATTTTGGTCCCCTAAAAAAATAAAGATGTAGAAAACGAGACAAAGAAAAAATCTGAGATTCCTAGAAATTTGGAATTTCTCATTTCTCAACACATGATAATTCACACCTACTTCTTCAAATAGGTGGATATACGTACTTGAATAATAAAGAAAAAAATCTCCACTTGTTAAGGGAGCCAAAAAACCCCAACGTGTTTTAAAATGGTTCGAATAAGCTAGGGATAAGATGATTCCCTTGAGTGGTCCCCTTATAAGAAGCAAATCTGAACAATTGTTATGGATATGGGGAAAACAACTTTAATTCAAGTACAGGGTGGCTAGACGGCTTCAAAGAACGTGCCAAAATTTCATTCAAAACCATTAGTGGTGAAAGTGCGGCCCTTAATCAGCAATAAGCCAACGAATGAAAAAAAAAATGGAAGGAGATGATTCAGGATATAGATGAACGAGATATCTTTAGTGTTGACGAGATGAGTCTTTTTTAAATTCACTCCTGCCAAAACACTGGCATTTAAAAATAAAAAATGTCACGGAGGAAAACTAAGCAAAGAAAGAGTCACTCTCCAAATTGGTGCAAACATGGACGGATCAAAAATGCTGCCTCTACTGATGATTTGCAAGTCGTCTAATCCGCATTGTTTTAAGAACGTCAAGTCAAAATAGTGGAATATGTGAGCAGCGCAAGAGGTTGGATAGCTAGGGATCTTTTCGAGAAATAACTAATGAAATTAGACAAAAAGTTCATAAAAAAAAACAAAAGTTAGTTTGTTTATTAATAATTATACGGCCGGCCTACAATACTATCCCACTAATGGAAAATGTAAAAGTTATTTTTTTCCTACCAACATGACTTCAGTTCTCCAGCCTATGGACCAGGGCATCAAAAAAATCTTTTAACAGGCGGTTTTTGGTTGAAAACCTATTGACGGAAGATTGCAACTCCCTTGAAAAAAAGTTAGACATTCTTTAAGCCTCTCGAATTTGTAAGAAAGGTTGGGAGAAAGTAACACGCGAAACGATTAAACATTGTTTAAAAAAGTTAGTTTCGTAAAAAATGAGGAGAACACAGAAAACGCCAACGACGCTTTAAGCTAAATTCTAAAAATAGCTAAAAATTTCGGATTTCTTTTTATTTCCATTTATTTTCCATTTTTATAGCTTGCAAATGTTTTAATTGGTTTTCTTGGCTGAATTTTGTTGGCCCATTTTTTTCGGTTGACAAAATAAGATCAATAATATAAACGAAAACATCTGCAAAAGATAAAAATGGTCAGAATTTGTTGATTTTTATCGTTTGCAGATGTTTTTGTAGGAATCACTGTTTTTTAGATATTTTTTTAATTCGAATTTTTGGATAATTCGAATTTTTGGATATTTCAATTTTTTTTAACAGTCCCCTGAGATTCGAATTATCCAAGTTTCGCTGTATTTTCATACTTTATTTATTAAGATTGCTTGTGACATCTTAATATATATGTTTAATTGTTAATGGTATAAAATTCAATACTACATGTACTTTAAGTAACTTATACCGGTTTATAAATATGGTTCTAAAACTATTTACTTGCGACATATTTATTTTTTGATTTTAATAAACTAAAATAAGCATTTTAATACAAGTGCGACTAGTTTGGCCCTTTTTGTTTATTATGTATTTAAAATTTATTTTCACACTATCAAAAAAAAGAAAAGAAAATGGCAAATGTCAATATAGTTTTAAAATTAAACACAAATATAGTCTACGGTAAAGAAGAACGTGATCAATTAAAACGCAAAAAAGAAAACATAACACTTGATAAAGAACAATAACATTTAAAGGGTTCTAAAACTGATTTCTTATGGCATACTTGAGTTTGTATGGGATTAAACTACAATTGGCATAATAAAAATTATATTTTATATTTGTTTCTAAAGTTTTGACTTCCAGTCAGGAAATCGCTTGACAAAATAATAAAATGAAAGTAAGTTGGTTTTGTATTTTTAGCGGTAGGAAACTCACTCGTCCTCGATCTTGCAGACAGGTAGCCATGATTTAAGTTGTTTTACTTTGGAGGTATTATCAAATTCTAATTTGTTGCGAGTTTATGTATTATATATATATATATATATATATATATATATATATATATATAGATATATATATATATATATATATATATATATATATATATATATATATATATAGATATATATATATATATATATATATATATATATATATATATATATATATATATATAAAGATGATGTGTCTCTGACCTTCTATTAACACATGTTGATATATTCTAATTGCTTATTACATTATTTTACTACATTGTATTTTACTACGTTGGTGCTTAATTGTCCAAGTCAATGGCCAAGTCTACAATTTTTATTACATTTAAAAAGGCCATATCGTCATGAGACGTGATATTATGTGCCTTCGCATACATATAGAAGACATTTCATAATACTTGTGCCATCTTCTTTCATCCAAGGGATTTAATCAAAACTTAATACTAGGAATAGAGTGTAAAATATCTGCTATAGAAGTCTGCTATAAAAGCATTAAAAGGTTATTCTTAAGAAGGAGTCTACTGCAATCGATAATAGTTGTTGACGATCTTTTAATAAAGCTGGAAAGAAAAAGATTTCGTATTCATCTAAAGTGTCTTAAACCTAGTAACTACCTGCTGTTTGAAAGTAGGACACTTGTTTCATTCATAAATGTAGGGAAATAAACGTGTCACCCTCCGATTATGAGTGGAGCGTTATCAGAAAACGTGAAATAGTTTTCAGAAGACGCGAAATGTTACGTGAAATGTCCATATAGTATATATCGCCACTAAATGGCTCTATGATACAATAAAACAACGCAGCCAAAGCCAATAGTAATTTCAATTGTGAGTAACTACAGCTATAGAGGTAATACAGGATCTTTTTCCTTTTCATTTAAGGAGGATTGTTCTATAAAGAGCATTTAGCTTAACAGCGTGTTAACGCCTAAAACTCATGAAACTGTCTGAATATCTAGTGATTTTAAGGGTTAGTGGAGATAGTGCCAATACTCCTGACCACGGCGCAGTAGACGAAATTTGATTTACAACAGAACCTTTCTGCCTTTACGTGAATTTTTCTTGCGTCTTTGCGTAGCACCATGGTGAGAAATGTTTGCACTATCTTTAAGATACAATAAAATGTAGTGGTGAATCTCATTTGGATTTAGAAACAGGTTAAGAATAAGAGAAGCATTTTTTTCCTTTTACAAACTAGATATTATAGAACATAAATTAAGAATATAGACTCTTGAAAATAAAAATATTCATTAAAAAGATATTGGAATAATAAATAATTTTTACTATGGACCTAACCGAGGTATCCATGGAAAAACTTGAGGTGTTTGAGATGTGGTGCTATAGACGGATGCTGAGGATCTCCTGGGTGGACCGAATAACAAACATTGAGGTTCTACTTCGGATGGATAAAACACGTGAAATTATATCCACAGTGAAACAGCGCAAGCTAGAATATCTTGGACATATAATGCGAAATGATCATAGATATAACCTGCTGCAAACTTATATTACAGGGAAGGGTCTACGGAAAGAGGGGACCAGGAAGAAAAAGAATATCTTGGCTCCAGAACTTACGAAAATGGTTTTCCTTAACCACTTCAGGACTATTTCGAGCTGCGGTCAATAAAGTTAGAATCGCCATGCTAGTAGTCAATATCCGTAACGGATAGGCACCACAAGAAGAAGTAATAGTAACATTTATTACCAATAAATATAATATTATCAGAACAAGAATAAAATCACAAATATCATTTGGTAAATTCTTACGTTGCGAAAAATTGTACGCTGGAGTCCTAGTCACATTCGTTTATGTTCATTTAAAGTATTAACTTTAGGTAGTTATTAGACTTTGTTTTAAGTATAGTTTTGATTAGATTCGTAAGGATATCATCGATGACGCGTGGGTAATCTTTCGTTTTTCCGACTGTACATCACCTGTACATTCTAAATATTGATATCCATGTGAAGAATGAAGTTACAGAGCGACAAAATTAGAGCTATTTGGGATCAATTAAAATGAAACCGGTGACTATTCAAGGAAAATAAGAATAAAATTCTAAAAAGTAAGAGGCTAACTTAAAAACAAGAAACAAATACTAAAATATAGCAAATATCTAAGACTGAAATTAAATTTACTATTTTTTTAGGAATTAACCATAATTTTCAATTTTAGTTTAAAATACGTTTATTTTGACGATTAGATTTTGACCATTCGAAAATCGTTCTTATAATACAAATTAAACAATTTGTTTGTTACTGGTAAGTATATCCACTAAAAAATAAAGCTGATGAAAATTGTGCTTTGACAATATTATATCAGCAAACATTGTGCTGATGTGATTCCTTCGAGTCAATTACTTAAGAAACATGTAACGACATATTGCAGAAAACCATTACCAGTCTGATTTTTGAATTGCATACACGTGTAAATGATTTGCTTGTACCCAGTGGCGGCCGGTCAGGGTCGGCAGGGTCGGCAGTGCCGACCCACACCTTTATAGATATTATAGGTTTTTTTAATATTTAATTTAATCAGTATTTCAATAAATAATTGTGGCAGGTAATCAGTTAATCATAATTCAATTATGATAATCATATTCATATTCAATTATGTTAATCAATCATAAAAAAATATCTGTGAGATCATAAAGACTAAATTTTATTCATGGTTTTTAAAAGAATTCGACCAATTCAACCAGACTAAATTTTATTTATGGTTTTAAAAAGAATTCGTCCAATCTGAGCGTTAAGTGATCCCTGCGTAGACACTTTTCAAATTGATGATCCGATATCGGAGACATCCATCCGCCTGTGAATTCTTAAAAAGCCACGTTTTGTTTTTTCGGCAAGCCGATCCCAACCTTGATGATTTCCTTGTAAAAATCAACGGAATATTAGTTGATTAGCAACCAAATATACATTTCTTTCCATATGAACTTAATTACCAAGTACGGCAAATTTAAATTTGCCGATGTTTGATGTTTCATTTGGATTGGTGATTGGTCGCGAACTGTACATTGCGAGCGCGGGATGAAATGTTATTTCATATAAGAACGTAAGTAGTAAAGTGAAGTGATATTCAGTGCACGAACTAGCCTTTCTTTTTGTGATTTATTTTTATTTTCTAAAGTAATACTGTGATACGTTACGTCTGCCGTAAATAGTTAAAGGTTTAATGGTTTTTTGACATATTAGAAGTTTTTTTTTTAATTAAAGTGTAAAAAAATTCAGATAAATTAACCTAAAAAATGCAAGCCATGGGAGAAATTGTAAGTATTGATAGGTCTGATATTGTAAATTATATTTTGCATAATGGGTTTTCATCTATTCCATACGAAGAACAAATTGTTATTAAAAATAAGGGGCATCCTTTGCCTAAAATGTCCCGGCTTATAAATATTAGTGCGGGTAAGGGAAGTAATAGATCATTTTCAGATAATCGGTACAGCAAGTACTCATGGCTTACCGGGAGTGAAATAAAAAACAAACTTTTCTGTTGGCCTTGCATTTTATTATTGACAAATAGGGGCAAACATTAAAATCCGTTGTGTGAATCTGGTTACGATAATTTAAAGGAATTATTTAGGGCTTTACATAAACATGATATTTAAAAAGATTATACGTACAGCCAGATTAAATTAGATTTATTTAGAAAACAAAATATCTATGTTTCATTAGATAATGCCCAACGTGAAAATGCTATTAAACATAAAAAAATTGTAAAAAATAATCACGCAGTTTTACGTCGTTTAATTGATATTGTAATTTTTTTAAGTTGTCAGGAATTATCTTTTAGGGGACACGATGAATCGGAGCATTCGTTAAATCAAGGTAATTATAGAGAACTAATAAAAATGTTTTAGAAATACGATTTGGAATTTTCTAATTTACTTTCTGATACGAAGACATTTAGCGGTGTATCTAAAACAATCCAGAATTAATTAATAGAATCAATTAGTTACATTTTGATTAACGTTATTAAATCTGAGATTCAGGAAACCATTTGCTTTTTACTAGAAGTAGATGAAATTACCGACATATCATGTCATTCACAATATTCAATTGATGTTCGATAAGCGTTACGTGGTAATATCTATGAGAGGTTTTTAGGTTTCACAGACGTGAGTAAAAGCCATAAGGCAGAATATATTTTTGGTGTTTTAAAGGACAGATTAAAATTTTTTGATATCAAAAATAAATTGGTAGGGCAAACTTATGACGGCGCCTCCGTGATGTCTAGTGAATTAAATGGTCTCCAGGCAAAAGTTAAAACTATTGCACCGCAAGCTTTATTTACTCACTGTCATGCGCATAGAATGAATTTAGTTTTGCAGGATACATGTAAAAAAATTAAAGAATGTCGTCTTTTTTTGCCAGTTTAAGCGGATTTGCTTAATTTTTCTCAAAGAGGGTGTTAGTACACCATTAAACGTAAATCTTCTATTAAGTGAAGACAATATAAAAATCTTTAAAATAATTATGATATTTCTTGTAAAAATTAAATTAAAGGTATGAGTGTAAAATTGATCGTATGCTTGAACATTTCCTTTGTTTGTTTACATATATATTGCCCACCTACCTAACCGTGGTTATGTCAATCTTGCCTCAAATGTCAATAGAAAAAAAACTTTTAAAACATCTCCAAAACTCTAATAAATTTTACGATGACGTTATTACCCATTTTGCTACTTCCAAACAACGTAGACTGGAGTTTGTTTATAAACATGTTTAGGTTCTACATTTATAGGAAAAAACAAAAAAAAAACAAAAAACAAGAAAACAAAAAATCTCCTATGATGATTGAAGTCTTTATTAGACGAGACAAAAAATACCTTGCCGACCTTGTCTCTCAAGCCACGAGCCGCCACTGCTTTTACCTACTTGTTCTGTTGTTTAAATTTACTTAATTATTATTAGTAATTAGTTTAACTCATTAATAATTGAAATATTGAATCCTTTACTAAATCATAAATATAGACAACGAGTAGCATGAAATCCATAGTCTGAGAATACGGGACATTTATTAGACGAAGAGCTTTCAGGTTCAAATTCAAACCGCAATCAGCTATGTTGTTTATTACATTCTATTAAAACCATAAATATATAATTTTTATCATATGATTTGATTTTTACCAATTAATTAACTTAGTTTTGATATTGCAGTCAGTTTCGGCGCCAAAATGGTACTTATTATGTTTTACACTTCGGTAGATACAATTGTTTTTGTCATTTAATCAGGAATTTGAAGTGGTTTTATTTCGTCAAGCCATATTATCGTAATAAAATCTTTAAGTATTCTGCAAAGGATTGCATAATCCTGAAATCATTATTGTATGCTGAAACTCTTGCCAATTTTTAAATTGACCGAATTCACAATAGTTCAATATTGCCATCGGCGACATCTATTGAATGTTTGTAAACATCAGAACGCGCGCTTAAGAGTAATCTGTTTTAACTAGTTTAACGTATTGGTGGTTGCCAACATACTGGGAAAGAAAATTATATATTTTTTTAAATAAAATATTAATTTATAATTATTGTAACCAATTAAAAAAATTTTCTTTATAAATTATTTTTATAAATTATATTTACTATCCTATATTTAAAATCAAAATATATTTGGCAAATTGGTTATTAAGAATTATTTATCAGTGATTTCAGATCTTTTAGGAATTTAATTTTATATCTAAATAATGGTTGGACTATCGAAGAAAGTTATAATGTTCCTAAACCCCAAATATTAGTAGAAATACTAAAGACCACAAGAGAAGAAATTAAAGAAATAATAAAAGATATGACAAACCAAAAATCCCCAGTGAGAGCGAAATTTTCTCAGAGAACTTAAAATATGGAGGACAAACTTTAAGAAAAAGAAATACCTCAAGAATGGAACAAATCCATTATAATTTTTATACACAAAGCGGGAGATAAAACTGAATGCACAAACTAAAGAGAAATATCCTTGTTAGAGATAATACACAAAGTGCTCGCCATAATAATTAAAAAACGATTATAAATACATATATGTGAAGAAGAATCTAGGACAATACCAGGAAGGATTTCGCAAAGGAAGATCAACAACCTATCAAATCTTTATGCTAAAACAAATCCTGCTCAAGTGTTATAACAACATTTGAGCACAAGTACTTTTTATAATTACAAAGCCAATAGACAGAAACAAATTAATAGAAACGCTAAAAGAATTCCAAGTGCCAGAAAAAATAGTAAGATTGGTAAAAATGTCAAATAGAAAAACCATTTGTGCTGTGAAAGGCAACGGTACAGTCTAAAAAGAATTCGAAGTGAAAAAAGGTGTTCGACAAGGAGACCCGTTGTCTACCTTGCTCTTCAATATAGTTCTAAAAAAATTGTAAGGGTTTACGCAAACAGTACAATGCTTAGCGTACGCAGATGATGTGGTTCTTATTGCTATAAACGAAAAAGAACTGGTAAGTATAGTAAAAAAAATTATTAGAAAAAGCTCTAAAAGGGGACTGAAAATTAATATTAATAAATCAAAGTATATGCAGATGTCGAACAAAGAAGGAACAATCATCAGGCGCTCCTTTAAATTGAAGATGGGGGATGGATCAGTTGTAGAATTCGAGAAGGTAGATATGTTCTTAGGTACTCTTATTCAATAGCCATGTAAGAAGGAAACTGAAATCAACCTGAGACTGACCAAGAGCAACAGATGTGCTGGGATCATGAACAAAATAATTAATGACAAGGATATATCTCATTGTGCAAAAATGAAAGTATACAAAGCTATAAATAGACCCACAATGCTGTACATAGCCTGCCTGAATGGCCTGTCGAGGCGTGGACTATGAACAAAACCATACATAACAGATTGAAAGCATCGAAAAGAAAGAAACTTCGCAGAATGTTTGGTGGAAAAGAAGTAGAGGGAGAATAAAGACGACGAACTAATTAAAAAGTGTACCAATTATATGTCAACCCTAAAATAACAAAAGTAGTGAAAAAAACATAGACTAGAATGGCTATGATATACAAAAAGAATGCAAGGTCATAGACAATACAAGAATATTTATTAGAGAGTACCTGAGGGAAAAAAGAGAAGAAGACCAAGCAAGAAATGAGCAGATGTAGTGGAAGATGTAAGATGTCAGAGAGATGGGAATTAAAGATTGAAAGCTGACAGCTAAGAATAGAAAAATTATCCATCCAGCAATGGACCTAAAAGGCCTGTTAACACTCTACGCTTTAATATTCTTTTATTCTATGGTTTGGATTTATGATGTCTTTTTGGAGTTTTCTGTTTTTTATTTATCTCGAGTATAGCATTAGACAAAATAAGAACAAAATCGACTACATATAGATTAGAAACGGATAGAATACACGTTTTGCGAACATAAAAGGAAGTCTTACAGCAGAATATGAATTTGATCATTAATTGTTATGCTTGCTTCAAGCTAATGCTAAGAAAAGACAAGTTACACCAGACTGGATTGGAGATTTTAAATCCAGAAACATTTAGAGGCGTCTTAAAGAAAACTAGTATTGTAGAGATACAAGACAGTCTAGAAAAAATGTGAAAATGTGTTCGAAATTTCATAGAAACCTCTACAGGAAGAACCAAAAATGGTACAACTTCTTGAGTGTAGAAAAATCAAATTTCTCATAAATAAAAACGATAGAAAAAAATAGAATTGTGTAGATTAAACAGAAACAAAAAGTTTAGTCGATATAAATGTAGCTGATGATCATAATAACTTGACTGCATTATATACATAAGATTCTGTTTGTTTATTTACACTTATTTCACTTTCTACTGTCTCAATTACCTAGTGTGTTAATTAAAATATGTAACAGTACTCTAGTAATCCCAAAAGCCTATAAAATGCAGAAACCAACACTGTAAGTCAATATTTTGCGTAAAAGGGCGAATTAGAGGTATCCATGTTTTGTGATCACTCATTTCCTTTTTTCACAAAAGAACATGTGTCCTATAATTAAATTCTAAAATTTTTTAAGGATTCGTACCACAATTCTAAATTTATTAATGTAAGTTAATACTCAGATTTATTTCGTTGTCTTTTTAGTTTGAATTTATTAGTTTAGTTAATATTTTTAGTTAGAGAGTAATTTATAAACAGATGATAAAGTGAAGAAACCGAAATATTCGGAAATAAATTTGAATCGATGTAAGGCAGATTAACAGACGTAATTTTCATTATAGGAAAAAATACGATGAAAAAATGTAGATAGCAATATGCTACCTGTATGTCTTGGAAAATGGAAATTAGAAAACTACAAAGAACATTATAAACTTGGCCTATTAATAATAATAATCAATAATAATAATAATAATAATATGCATTATGCATATTATTAGTATGCATTTTGGACTAGACAAGTACCGCATACTAAATATAGTCAGGGGAAAGGTTCAGCCCGGAGCTTTCGATATGCAAGATGACCAAAACATCGAGGCAATGGGTGAAAATGATATAATATTCAAATATCTCGGAGTAGAACAAGCGCGAAAAATTGACCATAAATAAATTAAAACTGAACCAACTTCGTAATTCGTGCGAAGAGTAAGACAATTAAATCGGTCATATCTTAATAGTAAAAATTTGTTTAAGGCATTAAATACGTACGCCTGTTCCGTTCTAAGCTACTCATTTGGTATTATAAAGTGGTCAAAAACGGATATAATAGAGGGTCTTCAGCGGAAAGTAAGAACACTTCTCACAAAGGCGCAGAAACATCATCCACGCAGTGCAGTAGAGAGAACAACATTACCGCTGTATTAAGGAGGAAGAGGACTTATGGATATAGGTGAGCAATTGAATAAACAAATTGCTAATTTAAAAACTTATTTCAGGTAGAGCATAAATCATCTGACTCAGCAAAAAAAATGCGAACCTGGATGAGTAAACCTCTGCATGGGCGACATCTCAATGAGATCAGCCAAGAATACGACGATAATACAGCGTCGAACTATTGGTTAACATCAGGAAAGATGTTTCCCGATACTGAGGGTTTGCTACTTGCTATTTAAGATCAGGTAATTCCAACTAAAAATTACCTAAAATATATTGTTAAAGATCCTCAAGTCCAAAATGACAAATGCAGATATGAATGTCAAGCCCAAGAATTAATCCAACATCTTACCGGTGGCTGCCAGGCATTTGTCGGTACTGATTATAAAGAACGCCATGACTCAGTAGAAGTAATAGAATGCTTGAAAATGACAACTACAAGCTATACGAGAACCGCACTGTGCTCACAGGCCAACCAGTGGACAAGAATAGACGGAATTTCATACTAGTGAATAAACTTACCAGGCAAACAACACTTATTGATGTGGCGATACCTAACACTAACAATTTGCTTGTTAAATACAACGAAAAGATCGCCAAGTATAGAGATTTAGAAATACAAATCAAGAGACAATGAAGAATGGAAAGTACTTGGACAGTACCTATATCTACTACTGGTGTTATTCCCAAAAAACTTCTAGCGAACATAAAACAGCTTGGTCTAAATGAACATCTTTATAAGGCCATGCACAAAGCTGTACTCCTTGCGACGTCCAGATGTGTACGAAAATTTTTGGGAGATACTCCAACATACCAAGTCACCTAGAGCTCGATAACACGGAAAGAGTCCCACCAGAGCTTAATCCTTTTGATACCGTAGGTATCTGGGATGGGTAAATTGTTCCCTTAGAGGGAGTGTGAGCCGTATGGCTAAATTTGGGTAATGTTTATAAGTGTATAAATACCTCGGAGTAAAACAAGCGTGTAAGATTGACCATAAGCAAATGAAAACTGAGATAACTACTGGGTTTATTTATGAAGGGTAAAACAGCGCTTTGTTCACACCTTAACAGTAAAAATTTATTTAAGGCACTAAACATGTACGCATGTTTCGCGCTTAGCTACTCATTTTGGCTATTGCTATTGGCTGACATTAGGAAAGATGTTTCCTGAAACAGAAGGTTCATTATTCGCCATTCAGGATCAAGTTATACCAACCAAAAATTACCTGGTGTATAATATACAAACTTAAATGTGGCCCAAAAACTTACATCGGTCAAACTGGTAGAAATTTTAATAAACGAATAGCAGAACATAAAAGGGCTTTGAATACTAGAAAACAGATTCTACATACGCACTTCACATTCTAGATCATAATCATTTTTTTATTGGCGAATTTAAAATTTTTCACATTCAAAATAAAAACCTTAAGCTATATTTGTTAGAATGCATGAAAATTAACAAATTAAAAAACACAGATATAATTTTGAATGACCAACTTGAGACAAACAGTTCTCCCCTTCTCAACCTATTTCATTAAAGGCTATAAAGTGTAAACGCATGCCAAAAATAGATCACTTGACAAAGGCAATCAGGCGAAACGGCTGTGGTGATAATATTTTATATTAAATTTTGTGGAAATGTTGAAAACACAGTTTTCAGTATTTAATTGTTACATAAAATGAATTTCCATCAAGTAACGGTCGAAGTTATCAATTATTATTGCTGAATTGAAATTGTTATAGTTGAATCTCACAAAGTAAAAAAGTAAATAAGTAAAGTAAAAGATAAACTTGATAAAGCGAACTGACAATGAAAACCGTAGGTTATACACCTGTTGACAGGTTTACCACCAACTGTAGTGCAACAAATATTAATTTAACTTTCATGACGAGAAAACGAAAAATTCCAAAATCGATTTTTTTGAAAAATAGTGTATCTTATCGCCTTTAAGCAAGAGTATATTTTAGTACTAGAATACCTAAAAATTTAATAATCTAGTCTCACAAATGCTAAAAAGGTTATAATCGTTGATCTACCCAAAACGGACGCCTATGATCGGTACTAGAAGTTCGCAATTGATGAAAATGGTTTAACTGTGGAGGATAAATAATCGTACTAGTTTTAATTTTTCTAAATAGAAGCGTTCAAAAGGTATTTAAAAAAATTTATTGACAAAGCGCCCTTAGGGAGCATTTTCAGATTAGGTGAATTAAGTTAAATTGTCCTAAGATTATCTGAGGAAACTCTGGTCTTTGTTTGTCTGAAGAGTTGTCAGACACCTTTTATATTGTAAACTTTCTTTAAAAACTCAATTGCTACTCATGCTCAGACCTCTTACATTTTTAGGCCTTTTTATATTATTATTATCAGACTATTATCCTTATTTTTATACCATCCTATAATATACTAAAAAATAAAAGTAATACTAATAAATCTCAAAACATTTGCAGAAAAGTTGGAAATTTATTCGTTCCTTTTTTGTATAATTTTAGTATAATAACCCTTGTTTCCACACATGCAATATAGAGTAACTGACCCGTTAAACCAAATCTCTAATGTCATATTTATTCCAGGGTTAATGATAATGTATCAGCTATTGCCCTTCAAACAGCAAGGGTTAAAAGTAGAAAGCCTTTAGAAAAACGGAAATGCTCTTTGGTTTTATCGATTGACCGTGGCGACCAAAGATATCAATTCGTTTAATACAACGAATTATAATTATTTTGCGAATGTAACGATACATATAACCCAAAATTTATAAATGAAGACATTTAATACACAGGATGATTAAAAAATGGGGCAAGTTAAAAATTAAAATTAGGTACATTGTATAAACACCTTTGCTGATGTAAACACTGTCATTGGATGCATATTTTGGTCGTTTTCTTAATAATTTCTCAAAAGTAGTTGTAGTAGTATCTCAAAATACGTGCCTCCTACTCTAGCATTTTTGTTTCACTCCAGATATGTATAATAAATTACCAAAAAAGTTTCTCAATATTTTTGAGTCTCTAAGCAAAATTGATAATATAAACATTTTTGGTTTGTTTCATCATCATCATCAACTAGCCTCTAACGTCCACTGCTGAACATAGGCCTCTCGCATGCTTTTCCACTTAGTCCGATTTTGCGCCATCTGAATCCAATTTGTAGTCACTCTTTTTATGTCATATGTCCATCTCGTTGGGGGTCGACCTCTATTTCTGTAAGCTTGTATTCGGGGTCTCCATTCCAAAATTCTTTTTGTCCACCGGTCATCAACTGATCTTGCTACATGACCTGCCCAGTTCCACTTTAGTGTTGTTATCCTTTCAATAACGTCTGCTACTCCTGATCTTTTGCGTATAGTAGCATTGGGTTTTCTATCACGTAGAGAAATCCCTAACATAATTCTCTCCATTGCTCTTTCCGCAACTTGTAGTTTACTCACTGTTGTTCTTGTGAGCGTTAGGGTTTCTGAGCCGTAGGTCATCACTGGCAAAATACATTGATTAAATACTTTTCTTTTCAGACACATTGGAATCTTAGACCTAAAAATATCCTTCATCCTTCTAAATGCAGCCCAAGCGAGGTTTATTCTTCTTTTCAGCTCGATTGTTTGGTTGTCTCGACTTATTCTGATCTCATGGCCTAAGTATTTATAGGAGTCAACTGGCTCAATATCTTTGTCTTCTACTGAGATGTTTTTGTTGTGGACTAAATTTGTCATAAATTGTGTTTTTAAAAAATTTATTTTAAGACCAACTCTTTTTGTGGCAGTATGGAGTTCTTGGAGCATTATCTGTGCTTGATCAAAGCTGTCTGCAATAAGAACGATATTGCAACTGCAATTGGTTTGTTTATAATAGACAAATTGCTCTTTCTTTTAATCTTGATTCCGCTGTTAGATATTTACGCAGAAAATAAACAGGAATCTTTCTGTTTATCTTGATACCGATTTTTGGAGGATGAGGTCACTCCTCGATGGACGGACCGCGAGAGCAGACGATTTCATTGTTGAAGTCATAAAAAATCTTGTCATCGGAAATTCGATAGTATAGCGGTCAAGAAGAACAGATTAGGGTCTGAACGAGAAAACATGGTTCTTAAAGAGTTGTAAAAACCGGGAAATTTTCATTTAATTCCATGAGTTTGATTTAAAAAAGGTGATTTAAGCTCAAAATACTATGTAAAAGTCTTTGTGAAGTAAGATAATCACCAGTTTGTTGCTGTATTGCGTGTCAAGGGATTTTGATAACAACGTTTCTGAGGGCTAAGTGGGCCTACGTGGTTTTGAGTGAAAAATAAAGTTTTAAAGAATACATATTGTTATCCTCCAGGATAATCTGAGGCTTAGTATTGGTGTTTTTCAGCCTCCAGTTTGTGCCTTTCATACATCGGATCAGATTATTTTGTAGTTTGTGTCGAACAGTGTTTTTATACCCAAATCTAACGGCAACTTTTCTAATAATTCCAAAAGAAATAATAAGCCAGTGAAGCAAGTACTTAATTTTTGTAAAAGGTTTCTAAATAGACATTTGTCCCTAATACAATAAGATTTGCTCTTATTTCAAATTTACAAAGTTTATAAATAAGTTTTATTTATCAGCTAATTGTCATATTTTAGTTTTTTTTAAATTAAATTATCCCTTTTTAATTAATTAATAAGATAGAGAAAAGTTTATTACTACATATCACGATGTTTCAGAAGAACTAATCAGTTCTCCTGAAACATCAAGACGAAGCAGAACTAATCTGACTTGACAATGGCAAGTGTGACCTTGCCGAAACGTCGTCAAAACAATGGTTTTTCTAAAAACTAAAATTACTTAACGCGGAGTCAAACCCGGAAAACATCTGAAATCACATATATATATATATATATATATATATATATATATATATATATATATATATATGGGATATATATATGGGATATATATATATATATATATATATATATATATATATATATATGGGTATCGTAAGCAACAACTTAAACTTATTCATAAACTAGTTTGTAAGGTTAAATAAGGTTTAGTTAAATTTTTGCAATGGATTGTATATTTTATTTTATTTATTTATTTTTTTTATTGAGTTAATGCCTCGACAACTAATGATCATTGGCATGGTACAGTCAGGTATACTCCATTCCACGAACATACGACTGTTTTAAATTCGATTTAAGGTTTCGATTCAATTGGTCCAATGTACTGAATTGTACAGTAGTAAATTCTCCCCATTTTTAAAATACTGTTACGACAGATATAAACCTTAGATTTAAATATGAAGTCATGATATAAATATAAAGTAATAGTTTATAAAACAGTTGTAATTCAGATTTTAAAGTATATAATTACTATCATGGAGTTTATTTTTTCATTTCAATTATTTCATTGTAAACAAGTTGGTTTTTGAATTATGTGATTTAAACGAAATGTAACAATACTTAAGTGATAAAATAGTATAAATTTTTTAGTCGAATATTCAAATAATATTAAAAAAACAAAAAATCTTACTTATTCACTTATTCTCTTATTCTTCTGAAACTATCATCAACGATCAGATTCACAGCCATAATCAGTCGGCGATATATGAAACTGTAACTATCAATAATATTAACTATCAATAGTTGGTATGTTATACCCGTTACTTTCGTAACTTTTAAGAGTATATAAACTCAAAGCAAACAAATATTTAAAACTAACAAAGTGAAATATTAGATCCTTTTACTGGTTTGTGAACCATCGTTCTGCCAATTTTTTTTCATTTATATTAAAAATAGTATATTTCTTTTTATTACAGTTATAATACCTAATAAAATAATAAAATGTATTATATCAAAGAAACCCGGCACGCCTCTTTGGTGTTTACATTTCACGGAAAGCTTACCCAAATGTGTGATGAACACATTTGGCTTCATAGACGTGATTCTATTTATTTGTAGATTTTAACTGAAATAATTTTAGTTTAGATGTCATACTAGTAGACCCTTTTTATTGGAATAATGATTAGACCAATTGACCTTCATACTTCTACTAGCACAGTAAAATATTCGTTGTTGCAGTAAACCAAAACAGTCGTATATTCGTGGAATAGCCTTATACCTAGTGTAGTGTGTGTGTGTGTAGAGTAATTGTCTTGATACTTAGCAAAGTCGACGTCATTGTCTTTGCTAAGAGACGCTAATTGTATGGAGTGGAAGCGTGGACTCTAACTGAGGCTATGCTTAAACGCTTTGACAGCCTTTGAGATGTGGGTATACAGACGACTACTGAAAATAAGCTGGGTCGACAGAGTTAGAAATGAGGAGGTACTTAGACGGCTGAGCCAAACAACACAACTGGTCAATAAAATAAAGAAACGCAAGCTGGAGTACTTCGGTCACATTATGAGACACCCTGAAAAATATGATCTTTTACATCTGATCATTCAGGGAAAGATCCAAGGTAATCGTTGTCCTGGTAGACGAAGAACATCATGGCTGAAAAATCTAAGGCAAGGGTATGGAAAATCAACTACATCGTTATTTAGAGCTGCTGTCAATAAAGTCATGATAGCGAATATGGTAGCCAACATAATATCCAACGATCGATAACGGTCATGGAACTAGAAGAAGAAGTCTGCGGTCCCTCCGGTGACTACTATTATCTTTTATCTTCTGATATTGACGATTTTTGTAATTTTAGTAAATTTTAAATATTATTATTATTTTTTTGACTTTTTGTAAGCTTTGTCCATAAAATTGTACAATTTTCAATAACAATAAAGCAAATCTCTATTCCATTCTAAACTTGTAGAAATTATTTAACTTAAAATATATTATCTTGAACATATAGGTATTCAGATACGGGAGGTCTAATTTCCTTTTACTTATATTGAAAAAAAAAATGAAAAGCAATATTTGGATTCATATTAATTGTTTAGAGCTGCTTAAGTTCGGCATTACTTCACTAAGATTGTTACTTTTAATAAACTTGGTATCAAAAAAGAGGAAATCAGACGCAATACGCACATAAAGACAAGTACGAGAGATTTATTGTCCTTACTACAAATATAAAATATTAACAAATAATAGAATCATATTTAATTCTTTTCATTCTAGTAACAAATCATTGCTTCTTATGCTATTTTTAACTCATATTTTCTAAAACATACCCTTTTTTTACTACAATCGACGTCTATTTATTGTCTTAACTTCGTCAATCGTAGCTAGACAGCCAATTAAATGATGAAACCTGTTAGACATTAGATTTCTATTCATTGTTGGAAATTTGCAGGCAGACATTTGCTCGAGACGGAATCTCAGCCGTCTGACCCCCAGGAGTCTCAGGTTGCTCGTGGTGACGAAAATCCTCGCAGTGTCGTCTTCATGTCTTCAATTCTGATGAGAGACAATAATGAGAGAAAGGAAGAGCAAGGCTATTACCATTTCTAGGTCAGACGAGCGAATCAGACCACACAGAAAAAAGTGTTGAAAAAATTTAGTATTTTACTTTTGATTTCGTCGGTAATAAATCAATAATGAAGTTTATTATTAGACATATTACAAAAATGTAAAGTATTTTTACACTACAAACTACATTTAGCTTACGTTAAATAGTAAGTGGTAAATTAAAAGAGTTTAATCTGTAATGAAGTTAATTTTCGTATTAAATGTTACGATTTCCACTAATTTATATACTTTTAAGGGTAGATATACAGTTTTAAATGAGAACTTAATGAGAAATTAAGTGAGAACTCCCTGTCCCCTTCCCTTAAGTACTTTATTTGGTTTAATATCAGTCACCAGATCTGTCTAATTATCTTTGCCTCAAACATAATGAAATTAATTGCTACATAGCTATTACCAAACAACAATATATTAACAAATAATAATGAAATTTGCATGGCCTGCGAAAAATATATTAAAACTATTAATCTGAATAATTGCCGACCAGCTATGCCAAATCTAACTGATTTCAGAAATTCTTCAGTGCCATCTGCTATCGAATATATTTAACAACATATATAATAAAGGAGAAATACTATATGAATGGCTTAAATCTAGGTTTATAGGACAACCTAAACCTATGTAAAAGGCTAGCGCGTAAAATTGTAAAGATTTTAGAATTAGATTTTAGACCAGTAAGTTTTATGAGAAAATACCTTAACCCTAGAACACTAACCATTTATAAAATTTACGAACCCTATAATGCGAATTATTTTTTAGAAGCATAGCTATTTGTGTGGCTTCGGTAACCAGTCTTTTTGTTTTTCGATTTTTATGAGGGGAAGTGGTTCAAATGTTCGAAACATACCTTGGTCCTGGAAGGTGTGCTGAACCACCTTCTAGCCTCGGTTATGCAGGTTTTCTTCAGCATGGGCACGATAATATCCGAAACCGCATGCAGTGGTTATTTGGACACCATCGCCGTCAATGCTAGATACCTACCTGCTAAAAAAATACACTCTTCAGCGGTGAATTACCGACCGGATCGCCTTGATTAGGACTTAACATCGGCACGACTTTTACCGATCTCTCATTCACGCACAATTCTCACGCATTATAGTACTTTCTCACTACGACTGAATTGTTCTCTCCCCCTGTTACTTCCTATTTGTGTTTATTCTCGACCCTTCTCATTCTGCCTTACCTTATTGCTTGCTCCTGGGCACCCTGCTTTCCTTCTTGTTGCCTGTTTTCTTGTTCCTTTTTTCGAACGTTCTCCCCACATATCTTTGAACTTCTCTCCACTGATGTGACGACCTAAGTACCTCCTCCACTAGTTTCTTGACTGATTGCACCCTACTTCCTAGTTTTTCCTCAAGCAGGCTCCTCCCATCTATCCATCTATCGCATACTGATAAAGTGTGTGAGACACAGTCCGATATTTTACAGAACAGACATTTCTCATTTTCTGCCTTTCCAAATGTATAAAGGTACGATCTTAATCAACCATGTCCTGTGAGCACCATTCATTTTCTCAGATTAAGAATCAGCGACTTCATCCACTGCGCCATCCTTTTCATCTCGTCGTATTCCTTTAGACACACCATTATGGACCTCTCCCTTTCTTCTATTTTTTAAACGTGTTGTTGCTATGTCGTGATTTCTTCTCTCGTATATTATTTTTCTTTCCTTCACTACCACGTACATCGGAATATACCCGATGATATCTCCTAGCACCTCTTTAGAGACTATTCTGTATGCACATGCCACCCTTAAAAGACTCTTCCTATCTGCTCGTGTGAGCTGCTTTCTGTACGCCTTTATTAAAACTGCAGTACTCCACACAGGCGCAGCGTAGAGAACGATCGATTGCACAACAGAATGAAGGACCCATCTCATCTCAGTAATCAGTCGGTAAACTGGGTAATCAGTACATTCACGGTGTGAATGTGTACTGTGTTTTTGAGCAGTCGTTACTTACAAGACCTCAGTTGCTTCGTATTTTTCACGAAAGGTTACTCTTCATGTAATTTTTTTTATCTTGATGTTGTTATTTATTTTTGTCATTCACAAAGAATTTAATTAAAAAATGGCTAGAAAATTTGACCCAATTTAGAATTGGAATTAGAGGCGAAAAAAATGAGAGCGTACAATCGAAAGACGAAACTTCTATTAATTCAGAAAGGGAAGACAGAGGGCAAAATTGTTTCAGCACGTCTGAATCAGCACAACAGCAGCAACAACTTAACAACTTGCTTAACAACTTTAAAATCCAAAACTTTTAAATTTATTAAGCATACTAATTCTCTCGTAACAAGTGATGAATTAAATGCTCTTATTTGATTAAGAACTGTAAGAAGAAGTTTAGATAGATTTATCCCTATATTATTTATATTTCCAATAGTAAAGGGTTTTATCAACCAGGTAGCTATATAATCATTCACGAGAAGTTATTCGCTTTTAGGGGCCGGTGCCCTTTCAGGTTTTAGATATGAGAATTACTTTTCCTTCTCTTAGTAATATTTTATTTACTATATCAGTCACCAGATATTAAACCAGATTATCTTTGCCTCAAACATGGTTACATTTATTGCTTTACAGCTATTACCAAACAACAATATATTAAAAAATAATAATGAAAATTTTTGCATGGCCTACGAAAAATGTATTAAAACTATCAATCTTATTGCCGACCAGCTGTGCCAAATCTAACTGATTTCAGAAATAATTCAAAATCAACTTCTATCGAATACATTTAACAACATATATGATAGAAGAGAAATGCCATCTGAATGGCTTAAATCTAAAAAAAGACTAATGCTTAAAATTGTGAAGACTACACACCAGTAAACCTTATGAGTCATACCTTAACCCTAGAACACTAACCATTCGTGAAATTTACGATTGTTGATTATTTTTTAGAAGCATAGGTGATTGAGTGACTTCGGTAATCAGTCTGCCGAGTAAATTCACGGTGTAGTTGCCTTATTTTGAGCAATAGTTATTCGCAAAATCCGAGTTGCTACGCATTTTTAACAAAAATGTACTTACAAGTTTTATTTATCTTGGTAGTATTATTTTCTTTTGGTATTCACAGACAATTTAAATAAAAATAGCTAGAAAATTTGACCTTATTAGAATTGGAATTGGAGACCTAAAAAATATTGATGGGAAAATCACGAAACTTCTAGTAATTCAGAAAGTGAAGATAGAGTGCAAAATTTTTTAAGCCCGTCTGAATCCGAGTAGAATCCGCAAATTTTTGGCTTTTATAAACTTAACAACTTTAATATCTAAAAGTTTTAAAATTGTTAAGCATACTAATTCTCTTGTAACAAGAAATAAATTAAATGCTTTTGTTTGATTATAAAATGTCTGGTTCCGTTTAAATACCAAGAATGAGCTGCGAAAGATTTTATTTCCTTCTACATAATTTTAGGTTCGGTAATACAACCACAAGAACTGAATCAAGAAATTTAGATTGGTTTACCCGTATCCGGAAAATATGGGATGAATTTATTTTAAATTGTTAAGGGTCTTATCGAACAGGTACCTATATAACCATTGACGAGCAGTTATTAGCTTTTAAGGGCCGATGCCCTTTCAGAATGTATGTCTTGAATAAGGAATCTTAAGAATAATCTTTGAAGTCTTCTTACAACCTTACAATTATTGGTACTTTGCGACAAAATTACCGAGACATACTCCCTGAAATGATTAAGCTTAAAAACAGAGAAATCGGAAATTCAAGATTTACTTTGATCGAGAGAAGACGATAATGTCGTATAAATTCAAAAAGAACAAAGCTATTCTAGTCTTAACAACAATGCAGGAAGGCTTAGTTGTTTGTCAAACTACTAAAAAAACCGAATTAATATTGCATTATTACTAAACAAAGAGTAGTGTGCACACTATGTGTGGTCACCAAAGTTGCTTCAGAAAAACTCGAAGATGGCCTCTTTGTACATTATATGGTATGATTAACATAGCGTGTATAAACTCTTGGATTCTATCTAATTATAATTTATCAAAAAATAATCAGGAGCCAGTAATAAGAAAGGTTTTTATGTAAAATCTTCATCAACAACTCACAAGATTATGGCTTGAAAAGCATTTTAAGAATTTTGCGACGGTCAGTAAAGCTTCTGATAAGCGATTTATTTAAAATTTCTTTGAAAGTTACTGACGTTAATCAACCTTCTAACAAACGTACTACACATTGTTCTGAAACTATTTTCTTGGGCATTTTAAATTAATTAATATTTAACTGGGAATAAGCCACAATTAAAGGTTACAATACGTTTATTGACGTTTCAATTTCCACTTCGGAAATCGTTCTCAAAATACAAACAATAAATTAAACAAATTTTGTTTTTTGTTACTTAGTGAAAAACTCTTCTAATAATTTAATTTTATCTGACTCATTTATATTGACAATTGAGACATACATTATGCATTTTAAAGTAGACGACTTTAAAATAATATTGCCAATATAGTTGAGTTGCGCTCCTGGAACGACTTTACTTATAAGATAGCTACATGAAATCATTCGATTACATGAAGTCAACTTTAACTTGAGAATATCCATCAGAAAAAATCATAGTATGTAATTCGTCTTTAAAAAGACAAACACATGCCATGATGACAGTAAAATTCTCCTGTTAGTGATTCCATAGTAAAAATTGAAAAAAAAAATCGTAAATATAACTAATGGTTAGGTTAGGTTAGGTTAGGTTAGGTTAGGTTAGGTTAGGTTAGGTTAGGTTAGTGTCTACTGAAGTGTAAATTAAGGTTTAGTGTTCTAGAGTTAAAAGTCAAATAAAAATTATTCTTCTTCCTCTTTATAAGCTACTCTGCTTATTCATTGACAGATTGTACCTCTATGGAAGTTTGTTACAAGCAATAGCGAAAATAAAGCTTTTGTAAAGTATTACGACTACAGTAGCAGAAACATTCCGAACACACGTCATATCAAGACATGAAGTTCCGTTAGAGTTATTTTTCAATTAATATCAAAATTTTGAATCAGAATTATGGCAAAAATTAATGAATACCTTCGTTATTAAGAAAAATTGCTCCTCAATCAGACAACAAACTTTCAAAACCTTACGATGTTTGTTGCTAATAATCAAAAAGATTTAAGTACTTTAATTCCTCTAGCTCTGATAGCCTATAGAAGTTCCGAATCCTGAATCAACCGATTATTTACCATCGATGATAATCACCGTAAAATAAATAAAGCTTCCTTAAGAAATTAGTTTTTTGAAAGAAAAACCCAAGGCCAGACTCGACAGTCTGGTTATTCATAGGGAAGGCCCGTAAACCGTCCTGTAGAAAATAAACGATCTAATCTACCGCATCCAGTTTTCAGCTAGAAGTAAACCCAAAGTAGTTTATATCAAGAGGCTAGAAGCTAGCCCTGTAACATGGAACTAATCCTCCTTGTTGGCTTCAATCGATCCTTGATAGTCCAGATCGAAAATTCCTGTAATGTCTAATGGGAGTACAATTAACTTTGACGCTTAAGTGTAAAACTGCTTTAGCCATCAATTTTCTTCTCCAGAATGTTAATTGTAAACTTGTGTACACTAACACTTGTGTTAGAAACAAATACTAAAAAAGAATAAGTGACAATACACTATAACGTTTTGTCTTCTTCTTCTTCAGATGCAAATCCACTAATGGATGTTAGCGATCACATTTTCCATTAATTCTCTATTTCTTGCAATATATATCAGAGATTGTATGTCGTTAATCCCTGTCCATTGCCTTATGTTTCGGAGCCAGGACATTTTCTTGCGTCCCATTCCTCTCTTGCCTTCAATTTTATCCTCGATTATAAGTTGGAGGAACTGGTATTTTTCATTTCGCATGATGTGACTTAGATACGCCGATTTCCTATTCTTGATGGTTTCGAAAAGTTGGCGTTCTTGGTTTATTCTTTTAAGGACATCTATATTTGTGATTTTCGCTGTCTATGGTATTTTTAGGATACGGCTATAAAGCCACATTTCGAAAGCTTCTAATCTGTTTATATCCCTCGTTTTGAGTGTCCAGCCCTCTACGCCATATAGCAGCACTGACCATACGTAGCACTTAGTAAACCTTAGTCTCAGTTGAAGATCGAACTCTGAACAAGTCAGTTTCTTCTTGAATTTTACGAAAGCTTGGCGACATTTTACTTCTCTGTCCGATGCCCAGTCTTCAAAAAGCCACGATCCCAGGTATTTAAATTTACTCACTCTTTCTACTTCACTCTAACGTTTTGTATGTAGTTTAATTCCTTTAATTTCTTTAATTGGCATTCGCTCTGACATTCAATATTGTTCGTTAAAAATACTTTTGTGTGCTCTATCCAGGATTTTTCCAGGCACCATATGTCGGCACCGACGGAACAATTTTATGTAAATCGAAACTTATCTGGTAGTTATTGATTTATGCATGCAAATTCTGTATTATATAGACAATTTTC
This sequence comes from Diabrotica balteata, assembly GCA_918026665.1. NCBI lineage: Eukaryota > Metazoa > Arthropoda > Insecta > Coleoptera > Chrysomelidae > Diabrotica > Diabrotica balteata. The sequence goes on along the minus strand of OU898278.1, from coordinate 152,341,148 downwards.
ATATTTATTAAATAAAGTAGATGGTTTATAAGATCTCATTTATTAAAATTTCACATTATATACAGCGGTGTGAAAAGATTCTGTGTCCATAGAGTTTTGAACGAATTTTGCAACGGATTCTTCTCATTATCTACAGATCTTCTTCTTCTTCTTTGGGTGCCGTGTCCGTATTCAGACGTTGGCCGTTATCATGTTTACAATTTCCTGAAACCTTTCTCTGTCGGCTGCTGCGTGAAATAATTCTTCTACTGTGGAACCACACCATTGTCTAATATTACGCAGCCATGAAAGTTTCTTTCGACCAATCCATCTCTTTTCTTCCACTTTTCCTTGTATTATAAGCCGAAGTAGATGGTATTTTGGTCCTCTAATTATATGGCCGAAGTATTCTGTTTTTCTCCTCTTTATGGTGTTTATGAGCAGACGTACAGATCTACAGTATTTAAAATTGTGATCCCTGTCTTGCAAAGTAAATTATATTGCATTCTATGAGTAAGACTCACTTAAGTTGTTATGCTAATAAATTATTTTTATCCAGTAAATATAGGTCAATGTTGTAAAGACACTGTTTTCTTGATGTAGAGCTTTATGACAACTATAACTATATTATGAGTTTCTGTTAACGTTTATTGTTTCTAAATAATATGCCTTTATTAGTTCATGTGTAATACAAAAGGATACAAATAACGTAGTGGGCGTTAAAATAATCGCTGGCAGATTTCGGTAATGTTCTGATGTATTGAAATTGGAAGCTTGTGTCTTGGAGGTCACTTTAATAACATAACACATATATCCACGTGTTTAACAGTACTTTGTATATTTTTTATATATAATTTTATAGAAAACAGAAAGACTTTATGTGTACACTTACGTAGTGAAAATAATTGATTCCTATAGATCTAGATCCTATAGAGAAAAGATTAATACTTTATTGTGTAGAAAGGTCGTATCTATGGACGTCATAAGCACTGTATGGAAATTTCACCAAGGCCAATGTAAATTACTAGAATGTTTCATATTTTATAAAAAAGCCACAGTAGACATGGAACCGGGATTAAAGGGGTTGTTTCACTGTAGAACGGCCTAAGTCTACAGCGGCCCTTCTAACGAAAAATATTTTCCTACTCTGTTGACACCGGCCAAGTAATCGAGTGAGCAACACGTGGTTCGCCCAAAATTCACTGTAGCTGAACTTATCAATTCACGTGTGTTAAATGTTTAAAACTATGTCTGATTGATGTAAAGGGATTGTCCAACTCGGTAGAGAGCTGAATATTCAAGAAAAAGGTAAGTTTATTGATGACTTTCTGTAAGTTAACGTTTTTAAGGTTATGTCTTCTAATCGGCATCGATCGACTTTGTAAAACTAAGTTATGTGTTTTTACGAATACGTGATCTACAGCAACTACAGTGTTAGCACAAATCAACAGCTTTTGAGTGCAAAAAATTGAAACTAAGTGAACTAGCAGAAGTCAAGAAACGATTCTACTCCAATTCAACAAAGATTTCACAAGATGCATTTATAACAAATAGTATTAAAATACAGGATATAAAAAGACGACGTAAGCAGCACGAAGAGAGATCCAGGAGATCAGCGAAAACAACGACGTGCAAATTATTTATTAATTTAAGTTATAATACGGTTATAAATGTCTAAATAAAAGCATTTTTGAATATATTTCGTATTACATGTCAAAGGGTTAGAGCAGCGATTCTCAAACTTTTTTTTACACGTACCACTTATATAAATCCTGCGTCAATCGCGTACCACATATTAGGGATGAGAAAAACCTACCGGTTTTAACCGAAAACCGGTTTTTTTACTTCGAAATAACCGGTTTTATCGGTTGTTTTTTTGTCCCGGTTATAACCAGTTTTTTATTTTTAAAGTAAAAACCGGTTATTAGGTTTTTACAATGATTAGCACATATTAAAAAAGTAGGTAATAAAATTTACTAATTTTGGCAAAAATGTATTTATTTAAAAAAGGGCATTAATATTGTTACAAAATAAAACTTACAGTTTAACCCAGTGCAAAAATTCAGTGAAAAGGAGGGTTCTGCATAGCTACAACAAGTGACTCGATATCAGGATCAATTGTATTTAGTTTTCAAGTTTAAGTTTAAATTCAACAAGTGACGTTTTAATAGCGAAGGTTTCATACACTACTGGTTAGAAAGAATTTCCGGACAGATTACACATTGGGGCCTTGGCTCATCATTTATATTCGTGGATGTAAATCCCATATTAATGTATTTAGGATCATATTTCTAACCGCCACTTTTAGTTTTTTGAAAGAACTCTTTTTGTCATCACCTTGTATAGGCTCCGACTCTGAAGTGGAGCTCGATGGACCGGGATTTTTAGGTGTGTACTGGGAGAGAAAAGGTAGGTTTGGATATGGACTGAGGGTAGGACAATAGTTTCCCCTGTATGGTATTGGGATATAAACCAAGGCTCGCGTGGACAGGGGCGCATCCCTGGAGTAGATCTGTCACCTATCGGGATCATAGATAAGTATCTACCCGCTACCTTGATCGTAAATAGAATAAATAGAACAATATTTAAAAGCCATAACTTACGATCAGTGTAACAACTAAACGCTTCATGTAAATGCTTATCGATGCAGATTAACATAAATTTAAGTTACTTATGTAGTAACTTGCTTTAGCTAGTTGACACCTGTAAATTCGGCAAAAATTAGGAGTTTCCATATATTATATAAATATATCACTAGCTGGATCAGAATCTTAAATAATATTTTATTTATTAAAACCAGTTTACTTAAAAGTATTTTTCAATATCGGTTATTAATTTTATTTACATTAAATATAGTATGATCATCATTTAAATAAAAGTTTAAGGCATTTGCAATCCAATACTAATGTTTTTTTAGTATTTCATTCAAAGTAACTTTTGCTTCATCCTCTAAAGCTCCATATCTATTTTAGCAACCCATAAATATTGTATTCCAGTATAGTAGTGAAAGAAATCCAAATAATTGTATCATTATAGCAATTATCCGTATAGATGACGTCGTAGCATAAAACTATGTCTAAGAATAGTCAAATTGTAAGTATTAACGTAAGAGACATGTTTTTTTAGGTTCGCCAGACTGTTGTTTGTTATATTATCAGCTAACATCTGATATCGTTTGCGACACGTCAAGTGCAGCATTTTCTGTTGGGAGCTTTTGTGATATAAAAATAAGCCCATTCAGTAAATCCCACGCCTTTAAAAGCTTTACTCAATGAATAGACAGAAAAAACTAGGAGTCATGACGTCTAGTAGTTATCATGTAAGTTTCCTACGTATCCGAAGTACAAACAGTAAATTTATTAAATAAAGTCCTTAGGATAAGTCGATAAAAATAATATATTATTCACATACATCTTTAAAAATATTTATAAAATAAAATATAAAAATATAACTCAAAATAAAATTTGAGTTAAATTGCAGGATATATATTCTTCTTCTTTTTCAGTGCCTTATCCGGTCCAGATGTTGGCGATCATCAAGGCTATCATGATTTTGTTGACTGCTCAGCGAAATAGCTCCGCGGAGGTCTTTCGAACCATTGTCGGAGGTTTTTCAACAACGGAGATACAACTGCGTCTTGGTCCTCTCTTGCCAAATACTTTACCCTGCATAACGAATTGAAGAATTCGATTCTTTTCTTTGTTTCGCATCACGTGCCCGAGGTACTTAAGCTTACGTTGTTTTACTAAATTAAGCACGTCTTTTTATTTTCTCATGCGCTGTAGGACCTCAACTTTGGTGACATGGTCCACATACGATATTTTTAGTATCCTTCTGTAGATCCACATTCCGAAGGCTTCAATCCGCTTTTCTGTGACTTGCGTCAGTGTCCACGCTTCAACTCCTTATAGTCATACTGGAAGAATGTAGCACCTTACTATCAGCATTTTGGTTCTCAAACTGAGATCACTGCAGCACAGCAAGGATCTCAACTTGATAAATGTCTACCGTGCCATTTAAATTGTGGATCTCATCTCTTGAGCGTAGTCCCATTGTGAGTTGAAGGTAGTTCCGAGGTAAGTGAATCTGTCGACTCTCTGAATCTCTTAGCTATCATGAATTTAGTTTTCTTAATATTAAGGTCTAGTCCGTATGTTACACTCACAGTTCTCACTCGGTCTATTATTGACATTGACATTATGGATATTATTGACGTATTCACCGTTTACTCGGATTCCCATCTCTAGGTTTGTGAGGGCTTCAGTAAAAATTTCCTCAGAGTATATATGGTAAAGAGTCTACGGGAGCACACAGCCTTGTCTTACTCCTCGCATGATCTTCACTTGGCGAGTCAGCTGGTCTTCGACCTTGGCTTGAGCACGCTGGTTCCAGTATAAATTCGTCATGATGCGAATGTCCTAATCCAATCCTACTCTTACGCGTAGTCAATAAAACAAATATAGACATCACAACTGACATCGCGGCATCTCTGACGTAGGACTTTAGTGCAGGAGGACCTCAGACCTAGTTAGGTTAGGTTAGGTTAGGTTAGGTTAGGTACACTTCACGTGTAGCCATAGAATTTCGGAATTCAAATTGCATTTTACCGACATTTTCTTTGCATTTCTTGTAAATTCTGGCATGTAAGATTTAAAAAAAATTCAAACCATGCTGGATCCAGCAGCGCGGATCCGCAAACTTGTCAAATTTGAAATAAGGTACTTTATGTTTTCATTAGCCTCTTTATTCAAAGCCGTGAGTCGGCAACTTAGCATTCTATCGCACTAGTAGGTACGATCATAGATAAAATTTATAGATTGGTAACAGGGATAGGCAATGTCAAATCACGTTCGGATTTAGGCGCCCATACGCCCATTCGTTCGGTGGCGCTGCTAGTCTCGTTTCTACGCGGAGGGAGTGTGCCGTGGTCAATTGAATTTAGACAAATACGGCGCCATATTTGTATTTGTTTTATTTTTTATAATTTATTTTATAGTTTAAATTTTTTTATATAACTAGTGCAAAAAGGTAAAATTTTAGACGATTTTTTATTATGGAATCGAACACATTACATGGAATAACAATATAGTGACGAAGAACTGAAAAAAAAAGATGTATTCCAGATTGCATGGATACTAGGCAAGCACACTACTACTGGCAAGCAATACCGTTTTTCAAGTCCAGGAGATTATAATATGGATATGTTTGATAAATGGGTGAATGCTGTTAAAAGCCCTAATTAGAGAATGCTGCAACAGAAACTATTTACAACAATTTTCGTGTATGCGCTAGTCATTTTAAAGAGGATGATATAATTAATGTTGGACATACCAGTATTACGAGAACAGCCCTTCTGAGTTTGTTTTTACCAGCACCAGGTAAGAACTATTATTATTATGCCAATATATGTATGTATGTGACCTTTTACTTATAAAATTAGTTAATTATAAATTTAACCTAATTATAAAATCAGACTTACTTGCTTACTATTTGAATTATTTTGTAGGTGGTGGTTCAACAACTATCTTAAAAATCATCACTTTAGAGAGGGTTCGACATAATTTCTACAGGTGTGCGCGGTTCAAAGTTGGATTAGAGACCATGACTACACTATCATATGGAGAGGTCCATGAGCTTGCCTGTTAAGTGCGAGGAGGGATCTGTCTCTCTCTTGTGAGTGAGATTGGTCTTGGAGTACCATATTACCATGGTTTGTCTCATCTATGTACTTTTAATGTTCCATTTTGTAGAACAACCTAAATCTAAATGTATTTAATATGTCTCTCAATAAATATATAAATATTAGTAGAAAAGAGTTACTGGTAAAATAGAGTTTGGAAACGTAACTTTGTAAAATACTTCATATTATTATTGTAACTAGGTAATACTTTACATATTTTTTTATTTTTAATGTTATTTTTCCATCTTTATAGTGCTGGATCTTAGAATCTTAGAGCTAACTGTTGGGTTTATAGGTTTAAATATGACTAAAATATTATCATATAAATGTATATAAAGTTCTTTCTAGAACTAAATCATTTAATTTTTCTGTTTCCAACTTAGCAGAGTTCTTGAGTTCTGTCTTTCTGTGAGTAGAACGCCAGAAGAGTTCTCACTGACCACTGGTAGTAAGTGTTATTAGATTAGGATGTAAGTACCACAAAGAACTCAGAATGTCTGAAGGTTGTCTGTTGTTTATTAGGCTTTAATTTGACATTAGAATTCCAAAAAAAATATTTAAGTACTGACAAGTTCTTGTCACAAGATTTAGAACACTAAATTATACTGCATTTACCCTTTCCTATTTGTGAACAAAATATTGCAACTATCTTGGTTTATTTTTAGCTCCAGCTGATTTACAGCTAGATTGAAAATCTGAATTTTCCAATCTTGGTTCATAATTATCATCAGGTTTTTGAACAGGTAAATTTTCTGTCACATCTGGCATTGATTTAGTAGTGGAATTCTCTAATGTGTTATTTGGACTTCATCTTCATCATTATCGTGATTCAATAATATAACAATTCAATAGTAAACTTCTTATATAGTACAGAGCTCCTGGTAAAGCAGTTTTTCATTTAGTGATGTCTAAATATTTGGTTTTCAATGCTAGATTCACCAATTTCTATATAACTCATTGTATCTTTCAACTTAGCCATTTCCTTCATGGTTATATGGTGTTGTTCTACTTGAAATATTCCTTTAGAGTGGAGATAATTAATAAATTCTTGTGAAGTAAAGCTAGTTCTCCTTGTCAGATTTTATATATGCCAGCATTCTATATAAACAAAATATTGATTTGAAAATCTGTGATTGGCTTGAATTGCTTTCCTACCAGATAATGTCTGCATTTTTTTAATACTTCAACGCATTTGCATGTTTTCATTCTGAATCTGTGAGAGTATGTGTGAAAAAAGCAATTAGTTTTCAACATTGATTGCTTCGCTTATGTAATTATAGACTAAATTTATTACAAGCATGTACTTATTTTGTCTTCTAGGGATTTATCTTTAGATTCATTGCTTTCTAAAAAAATCTTGAATGTTATATACCAATGTTTGAATTCTTTGCAAATTATGAGAATAAAATTGTAGTAAAAGGCCTTTTGCAGAATTAGGCTTCTATTTACATAAAACTTGATATACTAAGACAAAACAATTATTTAAATACTGACCAGTTCTTGCCACAATATTAAGAAAACTAAATTATAGTACACTTGGCTTGTATTATTAATATTTCTTGTAACACATATAACATTTCTTGTAATATTTTTATAAATAAAGATTTTATTCTATATTTTATTCTTTAATTTTTTAACCACTTTGGCATTTTAATGTAATGTAAAATAAATATAGTCTCAACATAACAAGAAAACCCAAAAAGTATACGAAAAATATTTATTATCGTATAGGATAAGGATTTTTCTTGTTATTTTAAGATTATATCGATTTTCCTTTACTTTAAAATGAGTTCACAATCCTAGGTAATATTACAAAAATTTTGAATTTCGCGCTATGTATTTATAGTTAGGCGCCCGGTCACTAGGTGATGCGCCAATCATTGTTTTACTCGTCAACACAGAAGTTTCAATGCTAGGTGGTAGTGTGCTATGGGTACGATTTGCCACAAGTACGATTGCACCGCCTACGCCTACCCATTGACTCTTAGACCTCTTCTATTTGTCTAATTTTTAGTTGACTTTCTGCTCTCGCCAGTAAAAGTGTTTTCACGCTTAATAAGTGCCTCTCTCTATCTGATGTACTGTACAAGGAATTAAGTTTCATTCTTGACTGCCGTATCAGGTGGCAGTTTGCTCAGTATGCTGAAAAGTTTCTACAGCCTAAACGTTTGCATCGATAAAGCGTTAATAGACATTGATTCTGCGATAAAATTCTCTAATAGCGGATGGTCAATAATCAATGAGTTGACCGTCACTCTTCAACTGGTGAAACTGGCTGTAGAAGCTCTTTGCAGAAGAGAATCCACTTTGATAACGGCCGACACAACCTTGAAAATTGTCTTAGACAAACTAAATAGCCAGGACTCTAGCCTTAGTGCCAAAATATCGGAAGCACTACGCAACAGAATTACAGAACAGCGGTAAAATTACAGGTACATTAGTGTACTTAGAAAATCCAAAAAAGTATGATAAAGGACTAAACAATTCTAAACAGATGAGGTCATTTGAATAAAATTTCATTCGTGACAATTCTCAGCCGATACAAGAAATCCCTATGTTTCATTTCCACGGCTTACTGAGTACGAGTTTTTTTTAATCTCATGATAATTGTGGCATTTGCTTCAGCCATTTTAAGTTAAAGAGAGGTAAGATTGACTGCGAATTGTAATAGCAATAAATAAACAACAAGAACACATTGAAATCGTGTTTTTATTTTAATTTCACATTTTGCTGGATCCCGCTGGATCCGCTGGATTAAGCAATCTTACAAAAATCCAGCTGGACTGAAAATACTGCTGGATTGCAATCCCTAATGGCAAACTTCGTCTCAAGAGTCATTACAGAGATGACTTGGTGTTATGGTATAATGCTTGAAAACATTGACAAACACAGCTTCATATGACGTCTTAACATTCTTACGATTACTAAGAGTTGGTCAAAATATGTAAGTAAAGTGCATTTTTTAACTTAATATGTAATTGTTTCTTACTTTATATATTAGAAGAGACTGATACATCTGAGTATTAATGATACATTTTAATTCTTAGGTTTTATTGATCACTAGTTTATCGATATGGTACAATTAGCACAACGCAATCAAAAAGCAATAAATTTGTCAGTTACATGATTAAATAAAAATTAGATATACATATAAATATATCATATTTCTCCAGTGTGCGCACGTTATCATCAATCAAAACAATCCTAATTTGTCAGAAATTTGTCTAAACATAACATTTTATCAATAAATGTATTCAACAAGTATAATTTATAATGTGAAACATTTTAGCCTTTGGCATAATAAATCATCAATATTAAAATAATAGAGGCAAGAATGTAAATACTGACACATTTTTGAATAAGTTCCAAGAGTTTTGTTACAACAATGTGATGAGGTACTTGCACTAAAATATCCGCTAGAAATACCTGTTTAGATAAATCAAATGAATGTGCACCTATTCCACACATTATTACTATAAGGATCATTTCACGCGGTTAATAGGGAGTTTATCTCTACGGACGCCGCTTTTCTGAAATTTTACAATTTAGAACTATTTCTACAGGAATTTACTGGTTAACAAATGCAGTTGTTTATTTTATTTAATACATTGTAACATATTCTGTTGATAATAAAAATTTCTCGTTGAATACCACACATGTTTATCATTGAAAATTTAAGTATAAGAACAAATCATTTTAGTAATAAAATGCATAATTGACGACAGAGATATATATTTATTGTTAAGTCGAGTTATCATCCCGCCGCACTTAAAACTGACTATAAAGATCGTACTGACAAAATGACGTCAGTAATTTCAGACGAGAAAAGAAATTCCTTCGAAAAAAGGATTTACTGTTAATGCATTATTAACAATAACAAGTTTAATTGAAAAAATCTCTTGAGAACAAATCTTCTCGTTCTTCTTTTTTAAAACCAAATAATTCATGTACGTATCTAATGTTTTCCTACTATTCAAATATCATAATTTTTTCTGGAGCTTTTTACTATTTTTTCCTATTACGTGTATATGATTTTATTTCTGGTTCTGTTCTCATTGTTTCTCATTTTTGTGATGTAATTCATGTGTGGTCCTTAGGCCCTTAGTTTAAGAATTAATTTAATCTCCGCGACAAAGGTTGGCAATCATCATGGCTATTCTGACCTTCAAGGTAGCTGCTCTGAACAATTGGCTTGAGCTACAACCAAACCCCTCTCTCAGATTCTTCAACCAGGAAACGTGTCTTCTTCCTACGCTTTTCCTACCCTCTATTTTTCCTGGAATTATGAGTCTCAAGATGTTGTATCTTTTGCCTCTCATCACATGTCCGAGATATTGCAATATCGCGAGTATTATATTAACTAACTTTTATAGTATGTAATGATAAACGAAATTAACAATAATAATACTGACCCGACTACTAAAAAATCATCATCTTTATACAGCCTTTATTTACCTAGTCTACTGCTGGATATAGGCCTCCCGTAAACTCTTCCATTCTATACCATTTTATGCTCTTTGTTGCCAATTTTTGGTGATACGCCTGATGTCGTCAGCCCAATGTGTAGGTGGTCTTCATTTACTACGTGTTTCCTCTCTTTACCTCCAATTTGTAATTTTGCTCGTCCATCGTGAGTCATGCATTCTCGCTACATGGTCTGCCCAGTTCCATTTCAGTTCTGCTGCAATTTCGAAGCCGTAGTCTTGGTTAGAGTAATATTTTCCGCCGATTGGTTAATTAGTATGTTGACCCTAAGTGTGTCTCGCAGTTTTCCAAAGGCAGACCTTGATAAAATAATTTGTCTTTGGAATTCGCATATTTGCTTATCCCGTGGTTATCCCTGCTGATCCATATTTCATAACCCAAATACTTATATTTCTCCACCAGTTCTATCACTTTGTCTTGAATAGTTAAATGGTTATTGGGAACCATTTTTGTCATAAATTTAGTTTTGGTCATGTTCATTTTGAGGCCCACCTTCGAAATGCAAAGTCCAATTCTTTTAGCATATCTGTGGCTTTCTTTAAATTATCTCTGATAAGGAAAGGACAATGTCATGTGCGAAAAGGAAATGGTTGAGCTTTTAGCCGTCTATTGTTACTCCTCTGTGGTTCCAATTGACCACATGGAAGGCATACTCTAATGCCGTCGAATGTCATCATTGCTATTCGTATCTTTAAAGCTGTTGCTCTAAATAATTGATTAGATGTGCACTCGAACCAGTCTCTTAAATTGCGCAGCCAAGGTATACGTCGTGTTGCCTTCGTTTGCCCTGAACCTTTCCTTGGATAATCAACTGGAGCAATCGGTACTTTTTCCCTCTTATCACATGACCAAGATATTTCAACTTTCTTCTCTTGGTTGTGATCAACAGCTCCCGTTCTTTGTTCATTCTTTGAAGAACTACACTATTTTTTTATTTTATCTCTCCAAAGTATTTTTAAAATTCTTCTATATATCCACATTTCGAAGGCCTTTAGTTTATCGGTATTGCTCTTGTTTAAAGTCCAAGTCCCTACTCCGTATAGCAGTATCGAAAAGATGTAGCATCTAACCAATCTCGTTTTCAGGTTCAAGTTAATGTCATGACTTCCCAGAATGTCCTTCATATTAACAAAAGCAGCTCGAGCCTTTTTAAATCTAGTTTTATTTCTTCTGTGATGTTATTGTTGTTATTTGGGAACACTTGTTCCCAAATATTTATATTTGTGTACCCATTCGATTTCGTTATTGTGAATGTACAGGTTTGCATTCAATCTTTGTTTTTTTTTAATAATCATGAATTTCATCTTCTTGACATTACAACATTTTTTAACCTAATGGTAACTTTATCAATTGTTCAAAATGTGCTTCATGTGAGTTGACAGTACCCTAATCGATGGTAGAATGCGTCTACCACATTTTTCCATGATTATCTAGAATTTATTCGAGATTCATCGATTTTTCGTTGCCTTAGTTCTCCAAGACTTGCTGATTTAGTTTTGAAAACCTAATTTTTTAAGTATCCCCAATAAAAATAATCTTTAGGATTGAAATCAGGGAACGTGGAGACCATTCAATTCTACCTCGTCTACCGATCCATCTTCCTGGAAATATCTCTTCTAAATAACCCCGAGCATTTACCCCAAAAATGAGCTGGAGCTCCATCCTGCCCATATCTAATTAAAATTGGCACCAAACAAGTTTATCAGTGTAGGCACAATTTCATTTCCAAGTAACATTTCGTAATTATCTGAAGTTAAATTTCCTTCGATAAAAAATGGCCCTATTAACTGAGTACCTACTATACCTGACCATACATTTAATTTTTGTGGTCTTTGAGTTTGGTTTTCACGCATCCAGTGTGGATTTATGTCACTTTAGTATTAATAATACCTTAAATTGTGTTGATTTACACTTCCACACAGTGTAAAGGTTGCTTTATCGGAAAAACATATTCTGTTAACGAAATTTTCATCCTTTTCAATTTTATCCATCATTACCTCAGTAAACTCTAATCTAATATTCTTATGTAATATACGTAAGACTGAAGAACGACTGATCTCATGTATTTGTGCAACCCTGCGTGAGGATGTATATGGATCTTTAACAAAACTTTGCATTATATCTAGTTTTGTTGTCATTCATACTTCTTTTGGGTCTAACTGATCGGTATCTATCTAGTAAATTCGTAATTCATAAATTATAAAATGCTTGTCATAATTTTACAAAATTTGGTGTAAATATTCGGCGTTATTTAGAAGAGGTATTTCTCAGACGATGGATTGGTAGACGATATAGAATTGAATGGCCTCCACGTTCACCTGATTTCAATCCCAAAGATTTTTTTTATTGGGATACTTGAAAAATTCATCTTACTAAACCAGCAAGTCTTGCAGAACCAAGGCAACGAAATATCGATTAATCTAGAATAATTTCTAGACAATCATGGAAAAATGTGGTGGACGCATTCTACCATCGATTAGGGTACTGTCAACTCACATGGAGCACATTTTGAACAATTGATAAGGTAACCATTAGGTTAAAAAATGTTGTAATCTATCAATTATTACATTTTAATGTAGTTAAAAATAGTTAGTATTAAAAAATTTATTGAGACAATTAGGCGTTGCCAGACTTAATGTTTTATATATTTAAGATCTTCCAAACTACATAAAATCATAATTGTTACATATGGTTGAACTCGTATTGAATAGGATATTCCAATAGTGACTGAATATACAGGGCGATCAATTTGAAAAACCAAAGCAACTAACAATATAAGAGAAACGTTAAATTTTGTACAATTCTAACTAGCAATTTACAAGATAATTGGCCATTTTCAGAGTTTTGAGCCACTCTGTATATATATTGTTACCTTCCAAACCTTACGAGACGTTTCGAGATTTTTGAATGATATCTAGAACATTCTAGAACTTGAATACTGTTTTCTATATGGAAATATTGAGAAAATATGAGATTTTTTCTATATGGAATAAATCTTAAAACTGTTCTAACACTATAGAAGGGTAATTGCAGTTTAATATTATTTAAAAAATTTTATTAGTAACATCAAAATCTGTAACTACCAATAGTTACTGTCCTAATATTAACCTTTCGGGATATATTGATAATGAGTCTCCATAATCATCCACCGCGGATTTGTGTGTATGACTTAACTAACATTGAATTTGATAAGAGTACCGCTTCAATACATTGCTTGTCCCTTTCAGGAACTACTTAATTTTTAAGTTACTGAGGTTCTCATAATATATTGATACTTAGTAAGTTCACTACAACCTTCTAAAGGTAAATGACTTCTATGAGAACAAAGAAACAAAAACTTTAACTTCATCCCTTACAGTGGCGTAGTTAGATGTAAAAAATGCATCCCTATTAATTTATGATTTTCTTCCACTTTAGGAATGCAATTATCCTATAATCCTTGCTATTATGAAATATCATTAAGGATGCAGTCCTCTAATACTCTTTTGTAATTTAGAGTATGTATGTCAAGTCTGAGGCATTAATATTATTTGTATTAGAAAAAGAAGTCGCATCCACCAAAAGGTAATTGGCGACGAAACAAAATATAAATAGCAAAATTAAATAACTGCAGATTACAAAAAATGTTGACATATCTTTATATTTAATTATATTATCATAGAAACATTCCTGACCCAGAGCTTCTGCTAGAGAGTTCGAGATATTGTAACGATGTCTTTCTTGCTCATATTTACCACAATTTATTAAAAAGTGCTCAACTGTTAATCCAACGTTACACTGATAACGTGTAGGTGAGTTAATCTTTGTGAAAATGTAGAAGTGTGTTAACTTGGTATGTCCTAGACGTAGATGCGCAAGCACAATTTGTTCACGCGTGAGAGTATCCACGTGTGATTCCTACGTGTGAAAGTATCCACAAAAATTAAAGTCTTCTTTCATGTTGATGGGCTTGGTACAGCTGGTATTTTACTAACTTTTTGAAAGGATGTTTTAATGAGTTTAGAGAGCTAAGGGTATCTGTTACGATCATGGCAAGGTAAGCTTGTTAAAAAGTTTCACAGTTTCACAAATACGTACTTATTCCATAAAAAAAAAATTAGCAGTTTTGACAGTTATCTGTGCCCTTGCTTTTAGAATTTTAAAGTTTACTTTAATATCGAGTGTTTTGTGCATTTTGTATCGGTTTAGGGCTAATTTACTTTCACGAATGGATGTACCACAACGTTCAATATACCACGCTACGTGGTATATACAAGATATACAAATAAAAAACTGGCAGAGTTTAAGGTAACTTGATTAAACTGCTCCATAGTAGAGTTAATATCGTGTGTTGTTGTTAAATTAGAAATATTATCATCGATATATTCGAAGAATTTTTGCCAATTTGCATTAAATATGGGACCTGATGAGGAAAAATTATGGTTTTTAATAAGGATTTGAAAATGGTCACTACCATATATGTATAGGCTAGAGCCTCCCAACTGACGCAATGAGTTAAATTTGGGTCACAGAGAGTTAAATCCATGCATAATGAATACCCTGTTTAAATATTAACTTTTGTGGGTCCACCGTCATTAAAAAAATTATATTAAGTTGTTTTAAGTTATAGACAATATTTTTGCCTCCCACAAATGTGTGATCTGACTCCCATAATATGTTGTGAGCATTTAAGTCGCCTAGAATTATACGAGAACGTGGCAGTTGCTCTAATAACCTGCAAATGCTATCAGAATTTACTACTTGTATGTCACAAGAAAGGTACAAATTGCAAATATACACTAAATTGGTAGTTGAGATTCTGACAGCGACAGCCTCCAAATCACTAACTATTGGAATTAGCACCGTCTCGATGGATTTGTTTACTAGTAACGCTACACCGCCGCTTGCACGACTTGCATCTGCACAGACTTTGCGAAAACAAGTAAAAAGTTTAGAATTGTACAATAAATTCCTCTTTAAATTTGTCTCCTGTAAACAAATAATATTTGAAAAATATTCAGATAAAAGAAGCTGTAGCATAGGGAGATAATGGATTCTGAATGATTGTCTACAGATGAGTTACTGTCTAAGTTAGATATTCTTCTTCTTCAGGTGTTATCTCCGCTACGGAGGTTGGCCATCATAGCTATTTTAATTTTTGAGGGAGTAGCTCTAATAAGTTGTTTTAAGCTGCATCCAAACCAGTTAGATATTCTTCTTCTTCTCGTGCCACTCATAGCGGAGATTGGAAATCATCATGGCCACTGCGACTTTGTTAGCAGCGCGCCTGAAAAGTTCAATCGAACTACATCCGAACCATTCACGTAGATTACGAAGCCACGATATTTTTCTTCTTCCCACACTTCTTTTGCCCTTAATTTTGCCCTGCATGATGTTTCTTAAAAGTTCGTACTTTTCACCTCTCACAATGTGCCCCAAGTATTCCATCTTTCTAGTTTTTATCTCATTTAGAATTTCGCATCTTTTGTCTAAAGTTTGGAGTACTTGCGTGTTAGTGACGCGGTCCATCCATGATATTCTGAGAATGCGCCTAAAGCACCACATCTCGAAAGCTTCGATGTTTTTTATGGTCAACTGTTTTAGTGTCCAAGCCTCAACTCCATATAACAGGGTAGAAAAGACATAACACCGCAGCATTCCTATTCGTAACTTTATATTGATATCACGATTGCAAAAGAGTTTGCGCATTCTATTAAAGACTGATCTAGCGATTTCTATTCTACATCTAATCTCTTTTGTTTGATCAGTATCGTCTGTGATCCAAGCACCTAGATATGTATAACAGGGCACACGCTCAATCGTTGTATTGTCTATTACAAGATTAGCTCTGATGTTCTTTGATTTCGTGATTACCATAAATTTAGTTTTTTTCAAATTAATTTTCAAGCCGTAACTGTTACAGTATATATTGAGACTTTGAACGAGATGTTGTAGTTCTACTAGCGTTCCCGTTAGGAGAACTGTATCGTCAGCATACCTTATATTGTTGATCGTCTCACCATTTATTATCAGACCAAGATCTTCTTCCTCGAGTGCTTGTTCACAGATAGCTTCACTATACAGATTAAATAAAAGTGGCGATAAGATACATCCCTGCCGGACTCCTCGACGG
This sequence comes from Diabrotica balteata, assembly GCA_918026665.1. Taxonomy (NCBI): domain Eukaryota; kingdom Metazoa; phylum Arthropoda; class Insecta; order Coleoptera; family Chrysomelidae; genus Diabrotica; species Diabrotica balteata. The sequence goes on along the minus strand of OU898278.1, from coordinate 152,324,892 downwards.
ATTTGAATTTCTTCTGTTAGTCTGCCCTCAACCTTGACATTTGCTGTTTGATTCCAATATAGATTGCATATAATTCGAATATCTCGGCTGTCTATATTTTTCTTTATTAGAACTTGTCTTAGTGGTTCATGTTGTACTTTGTCAAAGGCCTTTTCGAAATCAATAAAGCAGGCGTAAATTTCTTGGTTCATGTCTAAGCATCTCTGTGAGAGAACGTTCATTGCAAACAGAGCCTCCCTTGTACCCAGCCCTTTTCTGAATCCCATCTGAGTGTTACTGATATCTACGTCTAATTTCCTATAGATCCTATTATGGATTATTTTTAAGAACAGTTTTAGAGCATGACTCATCAAAGCTATCGTACGATATTCGTTGCATTCCTTTGTATTTGCCTTTTTTGGCAGTAGTATAAAGGTCGAACGGAGCCATTCCCTAGGTATTATTCCAGTTCTATATATTGTGTTAAATAGATCTAGGAGTATTTTAATAGATTCATCGTCCATAAGTTTGAGTAGTTCTACGGGAATTTCATCAGGACCGGGGGCCTTACCACTTTTTGCTTGTTTGATTGCATATTCTATTTTTTCTCTGATTATATCAGGCCCTGTATCATCTGTATATTCGTTTGAGATTTCTTGTCTATCTTTGTCATCAAACAGTTGTGATATGTATTCTGTCCATCGGTTCATTTTTTGTTGTAAATCTGTTATAATTATACCATCTGTATCTTTGATCTGTCCTGTCTGTGTTGTTCTTCTCCTTCCTGTCATTTCTTTAATCTTTTTGTGTACATTAAAAAAGTCATATTTTCGCTCCAATTGTTCCAACTCATGGCATTGCTCACTTAGCCATCTTTCTCTAGCTTCTCTTATTTTCTTTTTTATCAGTTTATCTGTTTCTTTGTATCTTATCGGATTATTTGTTTTGTGTACCCTTCTTTCACGCATCAACTGTAGTATTTCCTCATTCATCCATTCTTTATGTTTCCTTTCTTTCGGTGTTAAATTTTCTCTCCCTGCCAACATTACGGCATGTTTAATATTCTCCTTTGGTCTATGTTATCAGTATTTCTATTCAGTTTCTCTATATTTTGTAAATTTTCTTGGATGTTCACTATTGTTTTCTCTTTTATATGTTGTTTATTCAGTCTTCTCACGTCAATTTGTTTCTGTATGTGTTTTTTAATGATCTTTAGTTTTATTCTTAATGTGACTACTACAGGATTATGATCCGAGCCTATATCTGCTCCTGGGTAGGTTTTAGCTGAGAGTATAGAGTTGCGGAATCTTTGACTAACAAGGACAAAGTCAATTTGGTTTCTGACTACTCTACCTTTGGTGTCACTCGGATATTTCCATATGTACAGTCGTCTGTTAGGTAACTTAAAAAGAGTGTTAGCAACTACTAACTCCTCCGCTTGACAAAATTGTACCATATGGTCTCCTCGTTCGTTTCGTTCTCCTAATCCATAGTCACCCACATAACCGTCCACACATCCATGTCCAATTTTGGCATTAAAATCGCCCATTGCTACTGTAGTATGATGTTTCTTCATTGATTTTAGAATTTGTTCCAGTTAGATATATATTCCCCTAAATCGTTAAGTAATTTCTTTTGAAGTATTGTAAACTTGGATTTTGTTGATCTATCATTTGCATATTGATGACGACGTTAATAGCGTCGGGTGAGCCTTGAACGTTATTAATAATTAAGGACAATTGGTGGGCATTTAAAACAAAAGGTGATTGATGATTATTAATAAATTTTTAAAGAGTTTTGTGTGTAAATGGATCGTTGAATGAGCGCGGTTTTTTTAATTTAGAAGATTTGGGTTTTGTAAACCGATTTTGTGATGAAAGTGCCGAATTCGTAGGGGAGAAATGATCTTATCAAAACTGCGTTTTATAGAGGTACTTGCATTGGCGCAAGTATTTAATATTAGAGTTTTCACTTAGATTTTGTAGCTGTATTACATTTGAAAGTACTAGAGCAAACTTATAAGTAGTAGCAGAAGTTGAGCTTGAAGTTTTCTTTGTAATATTGGCTAAAATAGTTGCTTCAGAAAAATATGGTAATGTATTAGCTTTTTTATAGGTATATTGCTTCCAAAGTTTGTATAATCGGTGTTGTCGCCGAATGAGGTTGATTGAAAGTGTTGCTATAACTAGGGGTGTCGGTAGTTGGTAGGTCGAAGCTTTGCGTTTACAGCGGGTTAGACTATTCCGAGAAATGAAAATTATATCGAAATTATTTTTATACGTTACTGTTAACAAATTAGGTATAATTCAGTTTTTGATGTTTATATTGGGATTTGTGTTATAATTCAAATAGGTGTTGGTTTGGCTTGTTTTCAGTGGACTTAAATACAAAACCATCCCGATATGTGATTAACACACCAAGAAATTTTAATGAGTTTTTTTCCTTTTTCATAGTGAATTTGATTAATTCTTCTTTACAGTCATACCACATCAAATTCTATAATGTGGTTAGTTTGCTTAAAGTAAACATTTAAATGGGAATAAGCCACAATTAAGTTAAAGTACGTTTATTGACGTTTCAATTTCCACTTCGGATTCCAATTTCAATTTCGGAAGTGGAAATTGAAACGTCAATAAACGTACTTTAACCTTTAATTGCGGCTTATTCCCATTTAAATAGTAATTAATTTAGAATGGCACAAGATAATAGCTTTAGAACAATATTATTTTGCGTAATTTCACTCTTTAATAAGCAATACCTTTCAACGCCGTCACTGTCAGTAGTAAAACCGAAAAGATCTGCACCCCGCTAAAGCGGCTTAGAGGTTAGATATTTGACCCTAAATGACTCCATAAAAGAAAAGGGTTGATGCCTTATTAAGATATGTTGGGTATCACATATTCTTTATTTTTTGTGACTTTTTTACCTGTTCTTTTGGGTAAAAGCAGGTAGAGTCCATAATGTGATGCAAATATATGCAGTTTAGAAGTTCAGCGGAATGTTTGATTTTCTTTTATTTTTGTTGTCAGAATGATTTTATAACTGGTAATCCTTTTTTAATAAAATCAGAGCCAGTATTTTGCAGTATATTTTTTAAATAAGAAAAAATAATGGAATGGTTTCTCTTAAATAAATTATAATACACAAATCTTTTTTGTAAGTTTTAATTAGTATATTCTGGGAATTAACCACAACTAAAAAATTGTAAATATTTTATTTGACGTCTTAGCGTACAGTATGGAAAACGTTTTCACCTGAACAAGAAATTATCTTTTCTTCAAAAGATGGATGGCGTCTCCAAGATTATCTGATTTATACCACTAGGTGTACTTTTATAGCACAAAAATATCCTATTCGCATCAATATTATCAAATAATCTATATACTTATCAAGCAAATATCTAATGTACGCCTTTATGTCGGTTTTATTATGGTTTAATGTTATAAATGGTGAAACAGTACTAGCGAAAAATACGTTACTCTATCTGAGTGATTAGTACTGTCGAATATATGCCCGCCAATTCCCAATAATATTTTTGTACTAGAATTAGACTTCTTCAGCTCCAACTAACGCCTCTGGTAAATAAAACATTCTGGTAAGATTATAATAATTTAAAGGAAGGTAATACCTTATTAATAAGGGGTTATTATCAGAATGTGGTTTTATTTAGAGCTTTGGAAGACAATTTTATTTTTGTCACGATTATGAAGTTTTAGATTTTATATTAATTTATCACTGTAATAAATCCTATCCAATTTTCTTATTCCTAAATAGTCGATAAAACTTTGTCCAGCAAGGAGATACTTTATTTAATTGTAGAATCTTTCGAACGTTCAACAGTTACCCACACAATTATCTACCTGAACATCATTGATTTGAACACTATTTTACAAATGGAAATACAAGCACTAAAATAAGAAATTGGAAAACTTTATCCTTTGAAAAATCAGTCATTAATTTTAAAGAACATATATAGACTTTAATGTATGATTAATTACTGGTACCAGTACTTCCAGAGAAAGTATAAGCTTTACTTCAAATGACGTTACTAATCAATGGCGACAGCGTATGCAGATAAAGTTTTTAATCTTATATTATCTAACAAGCTTACTGATTTGACCAGAAGAAATAAAAAAAGAGAAACAAATAAATAAAAGAAAGAAAAAAAGTCTTGATCAGAATAATATATTATCCCATTCCCTAAACCACAAAAACCAAAAACAGATCACCAGTCCTAAGACCAATATCCCTAACCTCGTCAACCTGTAAGCTATTCAAAAAGATAAAAAAACCATCGACTTACATGGTTTCTGGAAGATAAAAAACTACTTATCCCGGACCAGAACTTTCGTCAAAATAGATCAACGACATATAACCTAGTTGATCTTGAATCCGAAGTTCACGAAGCACTTAATAACAAACAACACTATCTAGCTATACTGCGATATAACAGTAGCTTACATAAAGATATGCTATAATAAAAAAGCTTTACTCCTGGGGTATTAATGGATAATTTCTAAAATGTATTCAAAACTTTCTTTAACTCAGAACATTTAAGGTACGAGCAAAAAGAACACAATCATTAACTGGAATTCAGGAAAACGGAGTCCCCCAAGGGTCGGTGTCAAGTGTAACTTTGTTTCTTGTTGCAATTAACTATATCTTGAAACAATGTCAAGCACTAGTTAAAGGAAGACTGTATGCAGATGATCTGGTTCTCCTTCTAAAATGTACAAATCTAGAATCCACCCAACGAATCCTTCAAATCACAATAAATAATCTCCAGAAATGGTCTGATAAAACAGGACAGCTTCTCTAATGAAAAAAACAAAATGCTTGCTACTCTCAAAAAAGCGAAAATAGGCTAAAACAAATTTTAACATTGAATGGTAACAATCTGACCTTTGTAAACAGTCTCGGTCCTACATTTAACAAAACATAAGTTTGGAAAAGTCACATTAAAAATCTTAAAGATACTTGCCAGCAAAGGATTAATGTTTTGAAGACACTGTCGTACATCACCTAGGGCAGCGATACGGCAACTCTCCTACGAATCTTTTTATCCTTAGTTCAATCAAAAATTGAATACAAATTATTGGTATATAACTCAGCTCAGAGATCCGCTGAAGGCAGTAATTTTCTCTAATATTCATAATGCTAAATTTAAGTTGCATAACAACTGGACTATCTCCAATGAAGAACTATACGCAATCCTTGAAGCCCTAAAATTCATTAACAAAACGGACAAAAGGAATTACACGATCAGAACTGACTCAATGAATGCTCTTTGTGACATCCAAAACATATACTTCAGCAACCCTATTCATAAAGACATTTGAAGACAAAGAACTTCAAAATACTGCAAAGAAAAATAAACACGTACTATTAATATGCGTTACATCTCATATTGAAGTACACGGTAACGAAGTTGTGGACCGTCTAGCTTACGAAGCAGCGACAAGTGATGGTCAATTTCAACTAAATAAAATAGTGCCAAGTGATCTTATATTATGTTTAAAAAATATATTTAGTTGCGCGTCTATTTATATATATATATATATTTATATATAAAAAATATATTAAGTCTAATTAAATACAGTGCCTTACAAAAACAAGCATTTTTGTTACCTAGAAAAAAACAAGTCATCTATACTCGACTCCAACTTGGTCAAACCCGCAATACACATCTTTACCAAATCACAAGAGACAACCCTCCATACTGCAACCAGTGTCAAATTAACAGTACAGTACAACACATTTTAACCGAATGTCAAATTTTCCAGGAAACGAGAAGACTCAACCTTCCCAGCGACATAGGCGAGCTTCTTTAAGACTATAATCATCTAAACAACATTATAAAGTTTTTAACGGGGCATAAAAGATATTTAAATTAAAATATAGTTTGTATGACAAATTATATCTATTAGTCTTTTTTATGTTAGTATGTATTTAATATTATAACCTTTCTTTGTTTTATTATGTATTTTTAAATTGTTGTCTATAATCCCAGTGGTTCGGACGACATTAAATAAATAAAAAAATGCTTTTGACAGAAATGCAGTTTGCTCAGATGGATGAGTAGAGCATCCGTTTTTAATAACAAAAGAGTCAGCTTCAGAAAACACCAAGGAGCATGCTTGGCCTCGGTTAAGGAAGTTAGCCCGGAAAATTTAAAATTGTTTTTTTAAATTTCCAAGCCTGAACTTCTAGAGATTAACAGTAATCCTATCAGGATACTGCCTGTAATTGTATGACCAAGAAACAATTCTATGGATAAGTTATTGAACGGAACACCCGCTGGTTACATTTCTAATTATCACCCATTAGTATACATTCAGACTATATACATGGAGGTCACCAGCTGACAATAACAACAAAATAGTCAGAAATCAAATAGATTATATTATCGTCAACAGAAGATATAGAAATTCTATAATATCATCTAAAACTTATCCAGGAGCGGACATATCCTCCGACCACAACCCAGTTGTTTTGTCGATGAGAATGAAACTAAAGAAGGTCAGCCCTAGCACCAAGAAAATCATAGATACAAGACGTCTCAAACAAGACAACACATATGTGGAAACCAAATTTAAAATAAACGAGAGCTTAAGGAAAGTCAAAGAAGATAATGCAGAAAATCTAACTATTGACCAAAAATAGGGAAAAATTCAACATGCCCTTGTGTCAGTTGGAAAAGAAACCCTCAAACCACTTAAAGAAAAAACAAAACCTTGGATGACAGTAGAAATTCTTGAACTCATAGAAGAACGAAGAAAACATAAAGCAAAAGACCTGAATAAATACAAAGAAATTCAGAGAAACATCAGAAAGAAAATTCGAGAGGCAAAAGAGAGGTGGCTCTCCGATAGATGCAAGGAAATAGAAGATCTGGATAAAAAGTACGATAGCTTTAATTTACACAAAAAAATCAAAGAAATGACAGGTTCTAGAAAGCGTACAAAAACGAATATCCTTAAAAATGATAAAGGGGATATTATTACTGATATGAAGGAGAGATTATGTCACTGGACCAATTACATTCAACAACTATTTAATGATGAAAGAGAAGAACTGTCATTGGAAATCACCGAGGATACTGGACCACCAATATTAAGAGAAGAAGTCATCTATGCCATCAAAAACACAAAAGAGGGTAAAGCTACTGGACCAGATGAGGTGCCCATCGAATTATTAAAACTCATCGATGAAGATGTTATTGATGTAATGGTTGAACTCTTTAATCTAATATATCAGACTGCCACAATCCCCAGACAATGGCTGCAATCAACCTTTGTAGCAATTCCCAAAAAACCAAGTTCAACAACTTGCTCAGACCACAGAACAATAGCTTTAATGAGTCACCCACTTAAAACTTTTTTGAAAATAATTGACAGCAGAATTGTTAAAACTCTTGAATATGAGATTAGTGACACACAATTTGGCTTTAGAAATGGCATGAGTACAAGAGATGCTTTGTTCGGCTTGAATGTGCTGGCTCAGAGATGCATGGACATGAATCAGGATATGTACTTATGTTTTGTAGACTTTGAAAAGGCATTTGATAAAGTTCAACATAAAAAGCTTGTAGATATATTAAAAAGCAAAAATATTGACAGTCGTGATCTGAAGATTATATCTAATTTATATTGGAATCAAACTGCCAAGGTAAGAGTTGACAGCCAGTACACCGAAAATATCAAAATACAGAGAGGAGTCCGCCAGGGTTGCGTGCTGTCCCCACTACTTTTCAATGTCTACAGTGAAGCGGTATTTCAAGAAGCGCTCTCAGACTAAATAGACGGTATATCTATCAATGGAGAAGTTTTGAATAACTTACGTTTTGCAGATGATACAGTAATAATTACGGATAACAACAATGATTTACAGAACCTAATGCAAAGCCTTAATGAACGCTGTCATGAGTACGGACTGAAGATAAACTTAAAGAAAACTAAATGCATGATCATGACTAAATCTGCACATGCAAATATCCAATTGACTATTGAAGATACTGCAATTGAGAATGTTAATAACTATAAATATTTAGGAACATGGATAACATCAGATGTAGACCAAACCAAAGAAATTAAAACACGTATTGAAATAGCACGTACATTATTTATTAAACTTAAAAAGTTTCTTTGTTGTCGGGATATAAGGTTAGAACTACGCCTGAGAATGCTTCGATGTTACGTGTTCTCTACTCTTCTTTATGGTCTGGAAGCTTGGACACTCAAACAAGTTCATCTGAATAAGCTGGCCGCCTTTGAATTTTGGTGTTACAGAAGAATCCTACGAATATCATGGATTCAAAGAATGTCAAACATGGAAGTAACTAGAAGGATAGGAAATGAGGCGGAAATAATATTAACTATTAAAAGACGAAAACTTGAGTACTTGGGACATGTGATGAGAGGGCAAAAATACGCATTATTACAACTTATTATGCACTGCAAAATCCAAGGAAAGCGAAATGTGGGAAGACGAAGAATATCCTGGCTTAAGAACTTAAGGGAATGGTTTGAATGCAGTAGTGCAGAACTTTTTAGAGCGGCAGTCAACAGAGTCCGCATAGCCATGATGATTTCCAACCTTCGATAGAAGATGGAACTTAAAGAAGAAGAAGTATACATTCAGACCAACATTTTCACCATCAAAAGATGATTCGATAATTCTTATCCTCGACGGACATAATGGGGCTACGAGAAACGTGGATCTTATAAACTGGGCATAAAACAACAATGTGAGCATCGCCAGCCTGTCACCTCACTTAAGCCACAAAATGCGGACCCTGGACGTTAGACTTTTGTTCTTATTAAAAGCATTTTACGCAAACTCTATTAAAGATTGACTTCATACAATTTAAAGGTCGTGGAGTTATTAGGAATAGCTTACCACAGATCCGCCACAACGAACAACTCTGTCAATAGTCAACATAGAACTAGCAAAACGAAAGCAAAACTAAATGAAAGTATTGCTAAAAAATTCGCATCTGTAGCCAAGAAACAATTGTTCACGATAATTCACAACAATGAACGCTGAAAACAAGAAAATACTAAAAGAAACAGAAAAATAAGGACAGAGAAAAACGTTTCGTGTAGAGGGATGGCTAAAAGATTTCCAACAAAAAAAAAAAAAGAAAAACTATTCTGGGAGAAACGTAAATCAAACCAAACTAAAGGAAAACATTATGTTGCGATAAGAAGATAATAAGATTTCCCTTGTTGAAACAATGTCTGTTGAAAACCAAAAAGAAACAAATTTCTTGCTAAAAATCGTTAAAATGTAATAGTAATCAGTTATTATTATGTAATTAATTTTCTGCTAACGTGTTTTAATGTTTACAGTGTATTACATTCAAATAATTTCTATCACTTTCATAGTCTGTATAACGTGGTATCTCATATTAGGATACTGCATAGTTTTCTATTAAGACACCTTGTTTTATGGGAATTTTGATATTTTGTAAAAATTAATTTATTCTTAAAAAATGTTAGTTTAAAACTAGTTTTTAATATGTTGCATTATAATAGCGTTAATTTTGAGCCAGTAATCTAATTTAAGACTTCTTGAATTCATAAACTTTACGATTACCATGAGGTTTAAAGTCTCATATTTGGATCCATTACCCTATACATGTATGTCCGAAACAATCAATAAAATAAATAATGATATGTGAATGATAAAGACATGGGAAATCGAGAAGTCACACCTCATAGGGATAAAGGTAAAGATAATCATTTTGATTTTACAAGAAATATAGCAGTTAGATATATGTATAAATTTATTGATTTTGATTCTTTTAGCTCAATAAATATCAAAAGCACCTACCTAAATTTTTAATTTTAATTTTTTTTTTCTTTGGTTTATTATTTAACATATCTAAGTGGATAATAAGTATTATAAGCGAAATCGGTAAATGATGTGTAAACGTGGGAACACGTTAAACTGCATTTCGCTGTTAACGACAATGATCAGATGTTCTGCTAATTTGGCAATTTCGATAAGCCGCTGCGGCCTTGAGAAACGCATTCGAAGTCAAAATTTCATATTAATCATGACATACTTAAGATGAAATTTCAATATGGAAAAAATAAAACAAAGCTTTCGGCGATATGGCAAACAAGTTTTTTAAATAACGAAATCGACTGTGGTCGAAATGTTTTTCGGTTAAAACTTCCTATTACACTCAGGTTTTATTTAACTGGTCGACAACAATGCACGATTTTTTGCAATTTAATAATAAGGTATCATGAATTGTAATTGACTGACTGCATTTTAAAAAGACCTTAAATCCTTAGGTCTTTATAAGATGCCGCTGTATAAATTTTCAGTGGCGTTCCGTAATATATAATATATTTATTATATATATATATATATATATATATATATATATATATATATATATATATATATACAAACACCAAAAGTTTATTAGAGCTGCAGTCAGTAGTGTGGCCGGAATGTTACAGAAACACTCTTTTGACTTTTGGTCTAGCTTTCGGAAATGCTTTATTCCTTTTTCAAGACATTGTAATTAGCAATATATTTCAAATTGTCAGTTCATCTTACTAGTCGTTGAGATTATTTATATAAAGCTATGACACTCAACATTAATAACACACATATAAAATACAACATATAAAATAATGGACAAAATACATTTTAAAATTTAGTTAGGAATAGTAAAACTTCGTTTGTGACATCTTTTAATGGTGTGTTTTAAGTGATCCATAGAGAACAGAAAGAAAAAAATACTAAAATGGTATGATTAAAATGTAATGTTTTGTGTTATTTTTTCTTTCTACACTATTAGGAAGAGTGTTGGGCTAAGAATAGACCCTTCGGTTAAAAAATTATTGATGAACGATAAACAGTGTCCCCGGATATTTCACCCATATAAAGTTTTTATAAACCTGTATTAAAGGCATTTTTTAGTCAAAAAATATCGTGCTACATTTTCTATTAGTTGCAAACGATTACATAATATCGCTTTTGAGTTCCAGAAAGTTATTAGCCATTGATCGATTTTGGCTGAATCCATTTTGCTCAGTAGTCAGTGATCGATTTTGTTCCAATGTCCACATTAATCTACTGTTAACGATTTTTTCTATAAGTTTGCACATGGAAAAAGTTGAAATTGAGACTGGCCTGTATATTACCACATTATATCAAGATTTTTTGTATTTTAAAAGAGGTAGGACGTAGGAATTAGCCCGTATTAAACTAAAATGCTGTTGCGTATATGAAAATAAATAGCTTCGTGTCATCTGCATAGAAAGCTTTATTACATTTAATGTGAAATTGTAGATCACTTGAGTATGCTATAAATAAAAGTTTGCCCAAAATTAATGCTTGCGGTATGGCGAACCAGACGCAATTTATAAAAACTAACTCAATACTAGTTCACCACATATAGGTTAGACGTACACCGACAAAAAAACTATACGGTGACAGTATGAGAATGGCTCGCGGCTAGACAAACAGTGGAGACTGGTCGTGCAGTCCATTGAAGTATACAAAAGTTATCAAAGGGGCGCCAGGTAAATTGGCCCACAGCCTTCCCTACGTTGCTTATGATAAACCACCAACTTACCAATAGGTTTATCGCCAAAATTACCAGTATAGGATACACCAACCTAAATACATGTGAGATAAATAAAAATACAAATTGTCTGAGATCAAGATTTGGTCAAATTTAATGATTAAATATAATGAAACACAATACACTGTTATTTCCCTCTACCATAGGCTTAAAAGAAGATAATAATGTAGTAATGCGGGTATTACTGACTTAAGTATGATATCAACAAGTAACACTAGATAAATATATATTACAGGTTAAGATGTTTAATAAAAATTACCAAACGCTAAGGGGACTGGTGTGTGAATTAAAACCAGTAAAAAAAAATGTATTAACTCAAATACGACACCACGTGAGCTCAGGTGTGTGTGCAGATCATGACATAAAATGTAAATCTAAATAAAAAAATTATCTACCCTTAGGCGCAGTTTACATACCCGGAAAATGTGTAAATATATAAAATACCTGAGACCGCAATTTCTTTATTGTCTTAACAATGTTATTTGAATAAGAAAATTTAACAAAATAGCGCATAAAACTTCGCTTGAAAAACTAAAGCTCGATAAATACCTCGAATTTATCACATAAAATACGTCGTTACTTGTGTGACTTCCTCAATCGGGGTGTCTTCGAGATTCACAATTTCTAAGTCCACTGAGACGCAGCGGGGGGAAGTCCCATTAAAAGCTGTAACGGCGAAGTCGTCGCAGAGAATAGTACGAAGGTCGAAACACCTCCCAGGTCGAATCAGGAGCACATGATGGGTCACGTCCAGCCAGGAAGACGAAAATCAACCACCAAACGGTTAAAATCAGGCAATGGGAAAACCAAAACCCAAAAACAAAACGATAACGAAATCGGAACCTGAACCCTTGTTAGCCAGACCAAGGGTTAAAGACTAGCCGTAAACTACTTGGCTGTCTGGATCGTGATTAAGGCTCGATCTTCGGTCTTATTGTAACTGATTCCAAAGATGAAACGTGGCTGGTAAAACCGCCCTTTGGCGAATCTGCGAATATTCCAACACCAAAACAAACTTTTCCACTAAGGACACAAAGCTAGGGGAACATCCGCTACGTTGTATTAGAATGAAATCCCTCAGGAAACAGCAAAATACAGTTGCCGGTAAATACTCTAATACAGCGACTTATTCCACGCCAATTCACCTAAAGAATGACTTTTCAAACCTAAAAGCCGTTATCCAGCACTCGTCACACGAAGATTTGTCGACTAGAGCCGAGATTCAAAATCCTAAATTTTGGAACACCAAATCTTACAAAATATCACTAGAAACCTCATATAAATTAATTTCTTCATAAAAAGAATTTTTTCCTTAGTTTCTTAGCACTTAAAAAAAAATCATTTTCCCCCAAAATAAAATTAATAAAATTTCATTTCTCTACCTTGACTGTAGGCAACCAATATTAAGCAACTCTAGCAACAAAACTAGAGATGGAGCCTAATGCAACATTTGGAACGTAACAACACCCCCCTTTCCCAGAGGAAAATTTACGAGGAAAAACAAGACGAGAAATTTTCCCTCGCGCTAGCGACACACTACTTATAACCCATACCAAAGTAAATTCTAGTATTTACCAAACTAAAATGTTTTAGGTCTTACCACCAGGGGGACAACGGTACCCCAGTACAGTTATAGTACTGCACCACACTGATCCGAAATACTACTAACAACCACAAAACCCACAACCCAAACCAGTTCTAGAGAACACTCCTCAGAACTGTCAACAAGAGAACGCATCTTTGTCGCAGCACGACTAAAAAACTCACCTAGCGATGACAAAACAAAAATTGTTGTCTCGATGTGAAAGACAGAGATAACTACAATCTGGATTTCTTCGCTAGTAAGGAAATAGCAAGGGATGTCGAAAACCTTGGACTGACAGAAAAAAAAACAAAACATCTGTTGAAACAGTAGTCTAATCCCCATTGTTTATCAAGATAAAAATGACATAGGTAATCCAGAATTTAAATCCGCATACAACGAAATTAAGTGAATCATCCAAAAGCTAAACTATTACCAACACAAGATTCACCAAATCCTAACTATGTGACTTCGGGAAAAACCTAATTTAATAGAATGGCTTACTAAAATCCCAACAAATTCCAACGCCATAATCCCGAAAACAACATATTTCTGACAAAACCTACATGACATTCATCCCCACAAACCAAAAGAAATTACCAACTGTATCAGCAACCATCTCAAACGACATAACTAGACAAAAAACATAATTCGAATCAAAGCCAGACAAAACTTTTGCTAATCCGTCCTGTTCTGATCTAAAAATTATCGTGATCATCAGTCGGGTTACTAACCCTTAGATCCTTAACATTCCAAATGCCTTGATTTCTACCGTTTTCATCCTCTAAGCTATATGTCCATGGAGAAACTTTTTCCTTCACGAAGTAGGGTCCTATCCATCTAGGAGCTAACTTTTTCGAGAAATATTTAGTGGCATCCGACAACACAAAGTTTCTTCGCCACACTGACTGATGGGGGCGAAATTCCTCTGGACGTCTTCTTAAATTATAAGTCTTCTCACTCTTAGCCGAAGCTTTATCTAAACGTTTCCTAACATCAGCAAATAATTCCTGTAGTCCATGCGATCGTTCATCTCCCACTTTAGCTACTTCGTCCTCCGGGTCTCCTAGGTTGTCCTTTCGAGAAAAATCTCGTCCATCCACTATCATCTTCCGACCGAAATTTATGAAGTAAGGATCTTGACCAGTAGATTCGTGGTAGGCAGTGCGGGTAGCACATGCTAGTTTGGCCAACTTTTCATCCCACTTCCTATGGTTGTCAGCTACATAAGTTGCCATCATGGTTTTAAGGGTTCGATTATAACGTTCGGAAGGATTGCACTGTGGGTGATACAACGCATTATAACGGACCGAGACACCATAGGTTTCCATCATTTTCTTGAAAATACCCGAAGTATACTGGACGCCGTTATCACATAATAACAGACGCGGAACTCCAAATATGAGAAAGACTTCTTCTTCTATCTTCTTAACGACATGTACAGCTTTTGAGGATCGCAACGGAAACACCAGAGAAAATTTACTAAACACGTCCATTACCACTAAAATAAACTTATAGCCTTGAGTTGATCTTGGGAAAGGTCCCATGAGATCGGTTGCGACGATCTCCCATGGTTGAGTAGCTTTAGGTTGAGGGGTCATGAAGCCTTTGGGCTTACCTTGTTCCACCTTATGCATGGCACACAGTGAACAACGTCCAACGTAACGAGACACATCACTCTTTAGTTTCGGCCAATAATACTTCTCGTTAATCCGCTTGTAAGTCTTCAGGATTCCCATATGACCGGCTAAAGGACTATCATGACACAACTTCAGCACTTCCAATCGCTGACTCTTAGGAACAACCTCTTTCCAATTGTCTACTTCATCAATCAAAAACCCATGACTCGGACAGACATATTTATACAGTTTACCACCAGACATTCTCCACTGAGGATACTTCAAGGGACTAGACACAATTCTTCTACAAAGTTTATCATACCAACGATCACCACTAGGAGGTGGTATAACCTCTTCAACCATATCAAGTACAGGAACTGACCGAGATAGCAAATCCGGAACAACATGTTCTTTTCCCTTCCGATGAACAATCTTGAAGTCGTATTGTTGCAACCTTACTGCCCATCGAGCCAATCTTCCAGTAGGATCTTTCAAATTCTGGAGCCATACGAGGGATGCGTGATCAGTTACGACCGTAAACGGAACACCCTCCAGATAAGGACGCAGTTTTTCGACTGCCCATAATACAGCTAAACACTCCCGTTCAGTCGTGGAAAAATTTCGCTCTTGACGCGTTAGCGATCTACTCAGGAAGCTAATTACTTTGTCACCATCGGCGCTTGGCTGCAACAATACGGCCCCCACTCCATATCCTGAGGCATCACATTGGACAACGAAAGGCAAGTTGTAGTCAGGACAATTAAGTATCGGTGCGGAGACTAGACACTCTTTTATTTTCTGAAAGGATTCTTCACAATCCGGGGTCCAATTGTATTTCCTTCCTTTCTTCAATATCGCTGTAATTGGAGCTAGTAGTGTCGCAAAGTCAGGAATAAATCTTCGGTACCAGGAAAATGTACCTATGATGCTACGAACTTCTTTGACAGATGTGGGTGTTGGAATGCGTAGCATTGCCTTGACTTTATCACCATCAACATGCAGTCCATTCCTATCAACAACATGACCCAAATATTTCAGTTCCGGTCTACAAAATTGGCATTTTTCCCAGCTAACGGTTAACTTAGCTTCTCTCAAGCGTCGGAATACTTCCTCCAAGATCCTTAAATGATCTTCAAACGACTCTGTTACGATGACCACGTCGTCCAAATAAGTAAAAACATAGGGTTCCAACTCCGGACCAAGGACACGATCTATCAACCTCTGCCAGGTAGCCGGGGCATTATGTAATCCGAAAGGCATCCTGCAAAACTGAAAAAGACCTCGACCAGGAACCGTAAACGCAGTATAAGGCCTGGAAGCCTTAGCAACAGGTACTTGCCAATAAGCCGACTTGATGTCAATGGTGGAAAGATAATGCGCATTCTTTAACTTGTTCAAAATATTTGAGATGTAGGGTAATGGATAGCCATCCCGCTCCGTTACGGCATTAAGCTTCCGATAATCCACGCAGAATCTCCATTTTGGTACTTCACCTTCCGGAACCTTTTTCTTCACTAACAGAATCGGCGAAGACCAAGCACTATTCGATCGTTCCACTACTCCTTTCGCCAACATATCTTCTAGTTCCTTATCAATATGACTTTGGATTACTGGGGACACAGGGTAATAGCGTTGTTTTATGGGTGCGGATTTACAAACAATCGTATGCTCAGTGACATCAGTGCAACCAAGAGAAGTTCCCATTCGTCCACGATTTCTATCAATGACTTCATCCAATCGCGACTTCTCTGTATCCGTCAAAATAGTTTGACCTCTAAGATGATCCACTGCACCTACCGTCGCTGGAGCCTCCGAAAAATACCATTCGTTGTGCCTCAAATCTGGAACAATACCCATAACTCGCCAGAAATCAGTCCCTAAAATCAGAGTATGCGGTACGTCCAAAATAACTAATACTGGCAAAACACGCAAGCGATCTCTAACCATGAAAGGTACTAAACATTCGCCTAGCGCTTCGCACATCTGACCATTCGCCACTCTACACACGGTTTTCTTCGAAGTGTCCAACTCGAGACCCAATTTTTGTAAAAATTCCCAACCAGTTTTTCCTACAATGGTTTTTGAAGCACCAGAATCCAATAATCCCAAAATTTCTTGTCCTAAGACCCTAACTCTCAAATATGGACGTTCATCTCCTTCAGAATGATGTAAAATAAAGTCTAAAATAGGACGTAGGTTGGTCGACGCAACGTCAGCAACACCTCTTCGACCAGTTAAGTGCGCTTCCTTCCGTTTCCCGAATTACATGAAGGACAAGTTCTGACGGTAAAACCCTCTTTATTACACTTATAACAGTGAACATCAGCCTTCCTAACGAGACACCCTATTGCCTTATGACCTGGCTGCTTACAACGGTGACATACCAACGTCCTAGACCTTCCACTAGATGACTCCGATTCAGATGAAACAACAGGAACCTCACCAACACTGCTGCACCTTTCAGCATCCACACTGACATAAGCTAGGTCCTTTTCCAGAGTATTTACTTTCCTGCTATTCGGTTCAACATAATTCCTAATGCAATCGCGCCTCTCCTCCATACTACGACATAAGACCCGAAGTTCCTCCAAGGTAGATGGCAAAGGATCACGTAATCTATCCTGGTAGAACGGATGCAAATTCCTAATAATTATGGACAGCTTGACTCCCTCTGGAACATGACAACGCAGCCGATTAAAATAGCTATTCATAATTGCCAAGTAAACTCCAATGGTCTCAGACGAATGCTGAGTTCTCCTTCGAAGCTCTTCAAAAAGTGCTTCACTATGGTGAGCTGACAGGTACTCCCTACGAAACTCTTCAACTAATTCAGCCCAACTCCCTACACGTAGACGGACATCTTTATAAAGCTGGTAGGCTTTATCCGAAAATAGATCTATACCCGACTCTAAAAGTATACTATCAGGTACGTGACGAGCGTGACTCAACTCTTGCACCATCTCAAAGAATGCGGAAATCGACATACCCTTAGCAGAGCCTGAAAACTTTTCTATTCCCCACTTATGAGGAAGTATCATACCGGAAGAAGAACTAGAGGCAGACCCTTGTACACCAGGAGTAACAAGATTAACAGCTTGTGGCCCCGCTCCAGGAGAAGAAGTTTGTGCCTGTCCAATACCTGCCTGAAAAGATTGATTCAAAACCGAAATCATATTAAGCGCCGCTGGTACTGAGCCAGATCCGGTTGGATGCTGCTTATCATGCAAATCCTGTGACAATTTCAAAATTTCCGCAAGAAAGTCTGACTTAACATCCTGGGCTGCTGCGGCATCATCTCCTGTTGGCAATACCATACGATCAATCCTCCCAAGGACATGGTTAATCTGTGTCTGCAATCTCAAGGACTCAGCAGAAGCAGGGACACCGGTAAAATTTCCTACAGCCGTTGTCAGCTCCGCAAGTTTAGTCTCAATTGCTATTTTATCCTGCGCATAGGTGAATGGGTTTGCTGGATACGTAAAACTCTCATTAGCTGCCTCACGACTAAGCACTGCAGACAGACTAGACCTCATAGAATCTACCGTGCCAGTAGACACTCCACGAATTTTAAGTTCATATTCCAAATCCTCCTTCCTAAGATATTTGGGTACAAGTTTTCCAACCATCTTGCAAAAGTTAAGTTCAAAATTCAAATAATAAATTTGTCACATACAAGGGTGCAAAAATTCAAAACAAAATCAAGATGTCAGTAATAATATTAAAACACAGGTAGTTTACTTTATTATTGGGAGCAAAACGAAAACAAAGTAATAAATAGTCGCTTTATTTAATCTATAAAATTTTCACAAAAAAAAATTTCAAAATATTAAAGTTCCAGAACAAGGTACAAGTTCCAATACAATCCCAAAAAAAAATTATATTCACAAACACAATTAAGTTGCAAACACAATTAAGTTGCAAACACAATGTAGAACTTCGAAGTCCAAATGCTTTGAAAAAAAAATTGAAGTCCAACCGAAATAGAAATATTTCAAAGTCCAAACATCCAAAAATTCTTCTAAGTTCCAAAAAAAAAAATCTCAAAATATTTCTAAGTCCCAAAATTCTTCAATAAAAATTTTCAAAGTCCAACAACCAACTTCTAAAAATTCTTCAAAGTTCCACAATCTCTTCAAAATTTGCCAAGTTCCGTCTTCGACTTCTTTCAACTTCACGTCACACAAGAAAATAGTAAGCACTTCTCTGCATACACTACCACTAAACACGAAGTTCTAAGATTACTATTAAGCACAAAGCCAGTGGTAAAGTAAATAAATTAAAGTTTACCGAATCTGCCAGAATGACAACTTAATCTCAGAACAATTAAAAAAACCAGGCAAAAAAAATCTGGCCCCATGTTGGGGGCGCCAAATTATATGGCGAACCAGACGCAATTTATAAAAACTAACTCAATACTAGTTCACCACATATAGGTTAGACGTACACCGACAAAAAAACTATACGGTGACAGTATGAGAATGGCTCGCGGCTAGACAAACAGTGGAGACTGGTCGTGCAGTCCATTGAAGTATACAAAAGTTATCAAAGGGGCGCCAGGTAAATTGGCCCACAGCCTTCCCTACGTTGCTTATGATAAACCACCAACTTACCAATAGGTTTATCGCCAAAATTACCAGTATAGGATACACCAACCTAAATACATGTGAGATAAATAAAAATACAAATTGTCTGAGATCAAGATTTGGTCAAATTTAATGATTAAATATAATGAAACACAATACACTGTTATTTCCCTCTACCATAGGCTTAAAAGAAGATAATAATGTAGTAATGCGGGTATTACTGACTTAAGTATGATATCAACAAGTAACACTAGATAAATATATATTACAGGTTAAGATGTTTAATAAAAATTACCAAACGCTAAGGGGACTGGTGTGTGAATTAAAACCAGTAAAAAAAAATGTATTAACTCAAATACGACACCACGTGAGCTCAGGTGTGTGTGCAGATCATGACATAAAATGTAAATCTAAATAAAAAAATTATCTACCCTTAGGCGCAGTTTACATACCCGGAAAATGTGTAAATATATAAAATACCTGAGACCGCAATTTCTTTATTGTCTTAACAATGTTATTTGAATAAGAAAATTTAACAAAATAGCGCATAAAACTTCGCTTGAAAAACTAAAGCTCGATAAATACCTCGAATTTATCACATAAAATACGTCGTTACTTGTGTGACTTCCTCAATCGGGGTGTCTTCGAGATTCACAATTTCTAAGTCCACTGAGACGCAGCGGGGGGAAGTCCCATTAAAAGCTGTAACGGCGAAGTCGTCGCAGAGAATAGTACGAAGGTCGAAACACCTCCCAGGTCGAATCAGGAGCACATGATGGGTCACGTCCAGCCAGGAAGACGAAAATCAACCACCAAACGGTTAAAATCAGGCAATGGGAAAACCAAAACCCAAAAACAAAACGATAACGAAATCGGAACCTGAACCCTTGTTAGCCAGACCAAGGGTTAAAGACTAGCCGTAAACTACTTGGCTGTCTGGATCGTGATTAAGGCTCGATCTTCGGTCTTATTGTAACTGATTCCAAAGATGAAACGTGGCTGGTAAAACCGCCCTTTGGCGAATCTGCGAATATTCCAACACCAAAACAAACTTTTCCACTAAGGACACAAAGCTAGGGGAACATCCGCTACGTTGTATTAGAATGAAATCCCTCAGGAAACAGCAAAATACAGTTGCCGGTAAATACTCTAATACAGCGACTTATTCCACGCCAATTCACCTAAAGAATGACTTTTCAAACCTAAAAGCCGTTATCCAGCACTCGTCACACGAAGATTTGTCGACTAGAGCCGAGATTCAAAATCCTAAATTTTGGAACACCAAATCTTACAAAATATCACTAGAAACCTCATATAAATTAATTTCTTCATAAAAAGAATTTTTTCCTTAGTTTCTTAGCACTTAAAAAAAAATCATTTTCCCCCAAAATAAAATTAATAAAATTTCATTTCTCTACCTTGACTGTAGGCAACCAATATTAAGCAACTCTAGCAACAAAACTAGAGATGGAGCCTAATGCAACATTTGGAACGTAACAGCGGTACCCCACTTGAAACCGCTCTCTCAACTGAGAAAGAGTTCCCAACTCTAACACAAAACTTTCTTTCTGCCCCTTTGCTATAAAATAGTCTTCGCTTATTGACACACCAAAGAAGATTTGTCATTGTAGAACGTCCTTTGACAAAACTATTCTGCTGTTTTGGTATAACCAGTACATTTTACAGAAAATCAGAAATTGTCTTGGCAATAATAGATTCCATTATCTTAGATAGGTGTTAAGCTGCTAAGACGATAGATATTAGGATTCAATTCGTTCCATTTTTTAAAAACCGGTGATACAGATGCGGTTTTCCATATAGGAGGCAAAATATGTGTGGTGAATTATAAGGACATAATCACATATAGTGGGTAAGCTCAAGCATCAGAACATTTCTTTAAAAATAAAGAAGATATTAAGTCAAGACCAGGAGACGAATTATTTTTTAGGCTTTGAAGACGCTGATGAAGGTAAGAAGAAACTCGTGATGAAGTAATATTGCGCAACTGATGATTAGTGGGTTCAACAGAGAAAACCTTAGAGAAAGTACAGGCGAGGACTTCGGCATTCTCATAGTAATTTTGGGATATATCCCCATTATCATTTTCCAATAAAAGTATAGAAACTTTTGTTGTCAACGAAGATCTAATATACTTGTACAATTTTTTACAGTTATTATTAATGGCTATACTCTCTTCGTAGGCAACACGATCTTCATGTAGAGATTTCTTTAAATCTTTGTCAAAGTCTCGATGAATTAGTAAATCCTCAATGCGATGTGTACATCTATATTTGTTCCACAACTTTCTTTTATACTTGATCAGATATATTAACTCCTCATTAATTAAAGGTCTTATGTTATTTTTTTACATGGTTTTATTGAAGGTATTGTGTTTTTGAAGAAATTAACAACATGTTAGAACTTATCCCAGAATACAACTGGATTCCTTATATCGCCGAAAACATCATTTCAATCAATATCAGCCAGTTGACGATTTACATTTTCAAAATTAATTATTTCATATACCGTTTTATTAACATTAGGATCAGGAGTACAGTAGTGTAAGTTAAATTGAATATGAAATGTTATGACTGATTGTTATTCTCCAATAACAATTAGAATCTCCAGTCTAAACAGTTCATCAAGTGATGCGATAAGAGACTCATCATCTGCTAATCTAGAATTACCAGGCCGATAAAAACATACTACGTGAAAAACAAAAGAGTTTTTATGGCATATTTTTATGTCAAAAAGTTCCATATTAGGGACAGTAATATAAAGAGATGTAACAGAGAAATTATTAGTAATTTCTGAGGACAAGTAGATACAAGTCCCTCCTCCACGTCGATTACGACGATCACACCTATAAAGGGAATAATTATCAATGTTATAAAGAGAGTCAATATCATTTGGTGTTAACCATGTTACACAATTAACATTTCTCATATTAATTAAAAAATTAAGAAAAATCAACTAGTGAAGTTGGCTCAGTATTTTACTATAGCTGTCATACCTTTGCTCAAACAAATGACTTTTAACCATTTAAACATCAAATTATTGAATATTCTTGTATTCAATTATGATTGAGGAAATATACCTTCATTTATAAGACGTATAAATGAGTGGCTACACACTTCACAAATTACGAATTTGCGACGAGTTTTTATATTCGATTGGTGTGTCAACGTTATGTTCTAGTTATATATGTTAATCTAAAACATAACATAGCTAGGGAACATAACACTTTTACCACGTTTGCGAACTATTAACTTAAGCTGTCAACTTCATCACAAATTGCATGATGCGCCAATGCATCCTACTCAAATTTAAAGCTTATAACGTGGGTGTCCTGGTTTTTCTTTTGTTTTTGATGACGGACCGTTGCTAACAAGATTTCTCGAGATATAAAGAGACATTAAATTTTCGATGAATACCAGTTGGTCGCGCAAAAAAGCTTTTTATAAAGATAAAAAATAAAATAAATGGATTGATTATCTGTAACAATGTAATATGTAAAACATGACAGAGACTGCATCTCGGCGTCGTAGATTTAAATTCAACATACATAAAAACTTGTAGACAACTATAATTTTCATTATATTTCTACTCAGTGCCTACCACAAAGCATTTAGGTTCATTCTATTATGAATACAATAAGAAATATTACTTTTTCTTTATATTTTTTTCAAGACTTTTTTTTGCAATACTGTAGAATTCTGAACAGTCAAAATGCAGAAACTTCAGATTTCAGTACAACGGATTTAAACGTTACTCTTCCATTTGGTTTCCTTTCCTGTTTTTTTTTCATTATTTTATACATGATCAGATAAAACAATACAGGGCTTAAGGAATTCCCTTGTCTTATCCTACTACCAGCTTCAATTGAGTCACAGCAACAACACAATTATCAATCGGTAAAAGAACCGCGTATAAGATGGAGTGACAACCTTCCATATGGGTATTGATTCGCCAATTAATAAGTAGAATTGCTTATAAAAAGGAAGAAGAAGAAGAAGAAAAACCAAACTCACACTATCCCAAAGAAAAATGGAAATGTCGTTCCACTGGACAGCAGACCATTTGGCGAGAATGATTGACGGGCGGTAGACCAGAAAAATCACAGTGTAAGGGCCACGAGAAGACAGGAGAAGCAAAGTTAGGCCATTTACATAATGGACAGACCATGTTCTGTTTTGTAGATTACATAGGCTTTTGATTTAGTAAAATGGAATCCCCTCTGGAATATAATAGAAAATATGGTAGTATTCGACCACCTAGTTAACCTAAGAATAAATCTGAATGATAAAAACTGATAAAAATGTACTAGACTAATGGGATGGAGAAATCACTATAAGAGGAAGAAGAATCAGCAAAATCCGTTACACAGATGACACACTTGTACTAGCAGCGAATGAAGTCGAAATGATTACTGAACGGCTAAGCTGGATGAGCAAAGTATTCGTACTTCAGATCAACACCGGAAAAACAAACATAATAATCGTAGACAGAAAATAATAATCTTCTGCACATACACCAAGCGGCGAATATCAAAGTTGTAGACAAATTTGTATACTTGGGTTTCCAGATAACCAACAATGGCGATTGCTTATCAAAAATCAAGCGTAGACCAGCAATAGCCCGATTAGCAACAGCTAAACTGATTAAAATATTAAAGGACCGAACAATAACGAGGAATACTAAGCTCAGGTTAGTCAACGCCCTTACTTTTTTCATTGCTACATACGCAGCAGAAACATGAACTCTCAAAATAATCGATAGGAGTAAGAACAGAAATGTAAGTTCATAGAAGAATTCTACGCGTATTCTGGACAGAACATAGAACCAACCTGTCAATTCTGGAAGAACTTCGTATTAAAAATAAGCTATTAAAAAAGTAAATCGAGCATTACTTATTTAGTTGAGCCACATAGCTGAAACCATGACCATAAAACTATTGGTAGTAAAAAGAAAGGTAGAAGGCAGAAGACTAAGAGGAAGATCTCCAGCACGATGGAAACAGCAAGCTAATATTTTTTAGAGTACCACCACGCCCTGACAAGGGCTGAAGGAATGAGAAGGAGGACTTAAACGTTAAGCCTTGTTTAAAACATTAGAGGTCTTGAAGTAGAAGTCTCTCTAAATGTCACGTCTAAATGTTCCTTGGCCATCGACTGAGCTTGTCTTTTCTATTACGTAATATAACTATTTTCACGTCTCTTCAGAGCCTTTTCGATCTCACTATTTTACGTTTTGGATGGTCTACCTCTTCTTCGTTTTTTATTCAATACTGCTTGCCACACTTGCCTCACTTTTCACTTGTCATTTATACGAATCATATGACCGAACCAAGAAAGATATATTTCTTCGACTTTGTCTAAAACAGATGCAACATTGCATTGCTTCCGTATAAAATCGTTTCACTGTCTATCGCTTCTCATGACTCAGAAAAACCTATCTTAGGTACCGCATTTCGCACGTTTGTATCTGTTGATCCTGTCACTTAGTCATTTTAAATTTTAAATCAATAAAGTTATTTTAAAGCTTATATAACAAGACAAAAAGTAGGAGGCAGTAAGCGAACTTCTTGTCTGGAAAACTGATGCTGATATGGCAAAAAACAAGAACTCATTTTGGATTTTAATCTTGAACTTTTTTTACTAATCTTAACGGTATGTCTGGAATACCAAAAATTGAACATATGTTGCATTTTGATAGGATGCTGAGAATGTACGCTAAAAAATATTAAAACTTATAGATATGAATGAATCGAATAATTTTTAGACAAAATTTGTAAGCAATACGTATTGGTAAATTATAAAAATGGACAAGAAAATTAGGAGAATATTTGTATTCGTTCGACTATTTATTAGCTTATGATAAAAAAATATTGTTGGTCAAATTGAAACCAGGGCGAAACTTTTCTAATGTATATGTGACTGTATCATTCATTAAAATGTTTTCAAAAAGTTTGTCACGAAGTTAAAAGGGCAAATATCTAATACCAAAATATAATCATATTCAACGACTTGTTTCCGTCCATTTACACCTTTTATTTTACATAAGTGTTTGCACTGTAAGCCGTGTTGTTCACCTAATACATAAAGCGCTCACAGCAGGTTTACCCTTGATTTGTGAAAAATTCTAATATCGGCACGCGAACGGATGCATTTCAGCAGGTCCGTCTTCTAGTTGTTTTTGTGATTTATTGAAACAGGATATGGATCATTTAAAAGTTAAATGGGTGAGTTACAGTAGCAGGTATGGATCATTTGTCAATAGGTTTATGAATGAGTAGTTTATTTTCATTGCTAATTCGTCGATGCTAAATATATCATTACGTTTGAAAATGTAAATTGTGTTTTTTCTATCTTTTTCGCATAGATTTATAAAGACCTGTTTGAAAAACATAGATATTTTTACTAAATTCGCATCTTTTTTTTAATAATGCTCTCATAGAAAGTCTAGTTCTCCTAGACCATTACGAAATTCAAATTATTTTTTGCCAATATTTTGTTCGTATGAAGCACTTTTCTGTTCAGCAGTATCTTAACAAATATTTTAAACATTTGTCGCAAAAAACATAGATGCAATTTTTAATGTTTCAGAAAACTCCAAAAATAAAACACCATCTGCATTCCTATTTTTTATTGCAGAAAAATATTGTCAAAAACCTACCTACTATTTTTTTCTTTTTCTTCTTTGTTCTGTTTACAAGCAATTCTGCTTGTAAAGAAACATCCAGGAGCTCAATGTATCTTCATCATTAGAAAGCAGTGTAATGGACCGCAAAACGTGGCGAGGCATGGGATACAAGCCTAAAACTCTAAAAAGGTTGTACAATCATCAGAAGTAAGTTTACATTTCTTCTGCTTTATTCCTGAATGTTCTTATATAACCACAATATGGAATTTACTGAATTTTGAATTATGGAGTTTTTTGTTACTACAAAAAGTTTGCTATTTTTTTTATTAAGGGCCATATCATCTAATCCGATATTTGAATGTACAAGTTTTTTACAGAATGTTGTTTAATTTGCCAGCGCAAAGTTGCCTCTTCCTAACCGACTGATCTGATTATGGGAATTTTTATTGCGAGTTCTCTGACGTAGGAGATGTTGGCTATATCGACATTCCAATACTTTTTGTAGCTACCAAAGAAGCATTTTTACAATCGATTAACAGAAAGCTTATGTTAAAGATTTATTTTCTATTCTATGCAGCTGATTTAAATATGCCTTTGTCTTTAGCGTAAAAATAAATCACCTTGGCTCTTAAACTCAACTTACGCTTAGTCCTATAGTTTATTCGTCTTCCGGGTTTGGACCGTGTCATTTGTGAGTGACCCCAAAGTGGGTTCATCTCGACGTTTCGCTACAATTGTATGTAGCTTCTTCAGGAGAACAAAGAAAAAGAAAACAAAAGACAGGAAGATGGGTAGTTAGCAACGGTAACTCAGTTACTCAACGCAACCAGAGGCGAATACTAACTACCAAGATGGGCATTTGGTCACAGTAACTCAACTACTCAACGCAGCCAGAGGTGAAAACCAAATGCCAGGACAGGGATTCACGTCCAACAGCTCAGAACACTAACGCGTCGAGAGGCGGGGAGTGAATCCGACGATTACTCCGCTACCGCTCTATTTATAGTCGCGGTGACCTGTCGTGTCGGGACGTATCGGCACACTCCGTAGCGCGAACGTCAAGAAGCGCGCGCTGGCCAATCATGTGACTGCATCGTGGTGGCGGGACCGGACGGCGGCTCTAGACTGAGATTCCAGATGGGAGACAAGTAGTATCCTTCCTCTCGATTGATATTTGTGGGGATTTTTTCGGATCTCTAGAGATTCGCGGATTTTCCTGGAATAAAAGAAGGGGCTCTTAGAAATAATATGGGTTTTTTCGAACAATATGGAATGACCGGTTTCTTGGCAGTGTTCTGCAACCGCAGAATGGGAGAAAAGACCTGATCGAATGCATCTTTGATGCTCTTGAATCCGAGTTTTGACGGAACGACCAGTTTCGCCAATATACACATGTCCACATGAACAAGGAATAGAATAGACACCACAGGAAGATAGGGGCGGTAATGGGTCCTTGGGAGAGGGTAGATATTGTGAGATTTTCTTGGGTGGTCGAAAAGTAGTCCTGATACCTTCTTTGCGAAGAATTTTGCCAATCCTATCAGTGACATTTCGAATATACGGAAGAAAAGCCACAGGAGTATTACCCGAAGATTCTGAATTTGTCGTCCTAGGGTGTAAAGGGGGATGTAGATGTCGGTGTGTAATATTTTGAATTGTGGACTTGGAGTAACCGTTGGCGACAAGGGTTTTTTGCAGATGGCCAAGTTCTTCTCTAAGGTTGTCGGGTTCAGAAATCGAAATGGCCCGATGAATGAGAGAGTTGATCACAGAATTCTTTTGGGCAGGATGGTGGTGTGATGAAGCATGTAGGTAACGATTCGTGTGAATCTTTTTTCTATAAACAGAGTGACCCAATCGGCCATTGGGCTTGGAGGTGACTAACACATCAAGAAAGGGAAGGGACCGATTATTTTCTACTTCCATTGTGAATTTTATACTCGGATGTTGTGAGTTAAGATGATCTAGAAAGGGAGAAAGGGTATGTTGACCATGGGGCCAGATGATAAATGCATCATCAACGTAGCGGAACCAGACTTTTGGTTTTAAGGGGTAAGATTCTAGGGCTAAAGACTCAAAGGCTTCCATGAAAATGTCAGCAATGACAGGGGAAAGGGGAGAACCCATTGGTGTTCCAGATATTTGTTTGTAGAAATTGCCTCTAAATTACGCTTAGTCCATTATAGAATTAGTTAAGGTGTGACGGGTAGCTTTATTAGAACCAGACTCAGTAAAATGCAGTCTTAATCTACATAAAAATATATTAAAATAAATAAAAAAATAAAATTTACTCCTATGAAATTTAAAAAAATGTACAATAAAAATAAAAAGATAATTCCTATTAAATAATATTGACGAAGTCAATACTCGATCGCCAGGTACGGGAAAGTCAAAGAAGAAGCCAGGGAAGAGAGAAAGAAAATATAGTGGATGGTAGTGGGCAAAATAAATATAGCTCAACAGCAAAATTGGATCGAGAGAGAAAAAGTAAAATGTTTCAGTCATTTTAAACATCTAGGCAACTGGTTTAACACAAATAGACTAAGATAAGGAGAAAATAGCACTGATTTAAATATTACATAAGTCATTTATGACATGGACACCCGTTCTGGGTAATAGAAATCTGTCATTAAATCTTTGTAAAACGGTTTTGAGGTGTTATGTTGATTAGATTCTATTTTATGGTTTCGAGATATAGACTCTAACTGCTGAACACTATATAGAGAAGAAAAATAAAGTTCTTTAGATATATATTTACAGTATATAAATAACAATATCTTCTCCTAATCCTTCTCCGGAGTAAAAAGCAATCTACGCTACGCACTATTAGACAGTGATGCGAGATGATAGCTGAAGAACACTTTCACACAGCAGCTGATATAATAACATCTCAAGAACATGATTATAGCCAACGTTTGGTCATAGACATAGCACTTAAAGAAAAAGAAAAACAGATAAAGACAAGCGCCTTTGAACTGGCACCTATGTAATCTATTATTAACAATACATAAATAAGGAAGTACACTATCCAGTTCTTCTAAAGAGGCAACGGCGAAATTGCAATCTTTGGATGACGATTAGACTCGTTTACCAGTACCCTCAGTAGATTGTACAGAATAGTTATGAAACTCCTGGTCAAAAACAAATATGAATCACTAGAACTGAAATAGCAAGCAAGATTTTGAGCTGGACAATCTTGCATCGACCACATCTACACTTTAACCCAACTAAATAAAAAAAGCTAGAAATAGATCAACTCATCTATTGTTTGTGGACTTGAAAAGTATGGCAGCCTCTAGAAAACTCATCTATCAGTATTACACTTATCAAAGCAATACAACGATTCTACAGTGATACTCTATCAAAAATAAAGATTAATAACCAGTTCTCCGAGAATTATAGAGTAAATAAGGGACTAAGACAAGGCTGCAGTATATCTTCAACACTCTTTAAAATCTACCTGAGTAAGGCACTGAAGAAATGGAGGAGACCATGCTCTGGAATATGTATACTATTAAACAACGAAACAGCACTGTATACGCTTTATTTCGAGTAGTAGATGATCAAGTAGTCATCGCACAGGACCAGGAAGATGTCCAATTCATGACAAAGTGATTAATACAGGAATACAAGCGATGACGACTAAATGTTACCTTAACAAAAATGAAATACATGTGCATAGGAGGAACTAAAAATGACGAACCAAACTTAGGAATGGAAATATATAATTTCATTATGTTTCAAATATATCGATTTAGGAGCAAAGCTGGAAAGAAATGGACACATTTTAGAAAAAATACGAAAAGTCACCTGAATATCCCCTGAAAGGGATGTTTTAAACCAATTAGACTACGTCTTGATAGAAAAGCGATCAAAAACAAACATGCTGGACGTAAAAAGTAGACGAGGTGAATGCTGCAGCTCAGATTACCTACTGGTTTACTAGTTTTACTAGTTTAGATGCACTTCAGATGTAGGATTAGTCGACAGAAAAAAGAGAATCAACCAAGAAAGGAAATTCTAGATATAGGAAAAGTGAAAATACCCGAAACTCAAAAGAAATTTAAAGGAGCAATAAAGAGGAAGCTGACTGAATATGAAGAGATTTCATCAGAAGACCAGTGGAACCTAATCGACGTAAGGAACAAAAAAATAAAGAAAAAATGACCAATGCTTTGATGATGAGTGTAAGGTGACAATTGAAAAATGAAATGGAGCACATATAATATATTTGACTATACGAAATATAGAGAAAAATTGTATTTGAAAACAAAATACGAATAGCTGATAAACTATGTAAACAAAAAAAAAGAAAAAATACATAAACAAACAATTAACAGACATGGAAATAAACATTAGAGAAGACAAAACATGGAATGAATATAAATTTATCAAACAAATAAAACAAGGTTATAAACCAAAAAACTAATCAGTGCATAAATAGAAACGGCGAAATAACCAGCAAAACTAAAAATAATAACTAATAATAATAAAAAACTTGGAAAACATATTTTGAAAAACTACTGACCAAAAACTCTTACAATCATGATATGGAATACACAGAACATGATCTAGTGGAAGAGGCAGAAAATAAAGAGAATGAAATAACAAATTTGATAACGATAGAAACGGTTGAAAGGACAATAATTAATCTGCAAAAAAACAACAAAGCCCTGGATGTGATGGAATACCCGCAGAGTTGTTTAAGTTAGGAAGAACGGAAGTAATGAAAAGGATATAGAAGTCCATATATAGAATATGGCGGCAAGAGGAAATGCCAAAAGAATAGAATAAGAGTATCATCTGCCCAAACCATAAAAAAGGGGTTAAGCTCCTCTGATAAAACTATAGGGTAATGTCCTTGCTATGTTGTAAATATAGAAGATTTACCAGTATACTTAACCATAGACTATAACCCCTCGCAGATAAGGTCATCGTAGAATATCAGGTAAGATTTAGACAGGGAAGAACAACTATCTATCAAATATTTACGGTTAAGTAGGTCTCAAGCAAAGCCTGGTAACATAGGATTCTTCTTCTTCAAGTTCCACTCCTATCGGAGATTGGAAATCATTCTGGCAATTATAATTTTATTGGTTACTCGCCTGAATAGTTCAATTGAACTGCATCCAAACCATTCACGGAGATTGCGTAGCCACGAGATTTTACGTCTTCCTACGCTTCTTCTACCTTTGATTTTACTCTGAATTATATTCCTTAGTAGTTCGTACTTTTCACCTCTCATGATATGCCCCAAGTATTCCAATTTCCTGATTTTTATGGAATTTAAAACTTCGCATTGTTTTCCTAGTTGTTTGAGAACTTGTTCGTTTGTTTTGCGATCCATCCACGATATTTTCAAAATACGTCGGTAATACCACATTTCGAATGCTTCTAGGTTTTTAATGTTGGATTTTTTAAGTGTCCAAGCTTCAACTCCATACAAAAGGGTAGAGAAAATATAACATCGAAGCATTCTTATCCGGAGCGATATATTGATATCGCGATTACAAAAAAGTTTTCTCATTCTATCAAAAATTGACCGCGCAATTTCAATGCGGCATCTTATTTCTTTTGTCTGATCAGTATCTTCTGTGATCCATGCTCCAAGGTACCTATTTGTACGAAGATATTTGTTCAATTTCTGTATTTTCTAGTGCTAGCTTAACTTTGATGTTTTGTGCTTTTGTAAATACCATGAACTTGGTTTTCTTCAAATTGATTTTTAGTCCATAATTGTTGCAATATATATTTAGTTGTTCAGCAAGGTGTTGCAGTTCTTCTAGTGTTCCTGCCAGAAGGACGGTGTCGTCAGCATATCTGATGTTATTAAGTGGCTCACCGTTTATTATAAGGCCCTTACTGATCTCGGCAAGCGCTAATTCTGAGATGGCTTTACTGTATAAATTGAATAACAAGGGTGATAAAATACACCCTTGGCGGACCCCACGGCGAATCTGGATATCCTTGGTCAGTTCGTTTTCAACTTTCACTTTTGCTGTTTGATTCCAATAGAGGTTACAGATGATTCTAATGTCTCTACTGTCTATGTTTTTATTTAATAAAATTTCTTTAAGTCGATTATGCTGCACTCTGTCAAATGCCTTCTCAAAATCAATGAAACAGGCATATACTTCCTGATTAATATCTAAGCATCTCTGCGAAAAAACACTTACTGCAAACAGTGCATCTCGTGTTCCCAGTCCTTTCCTAAATCCCATTTGTGTATTACTTATGCCTTCATCTAATTTCTTATGTATTCTATTGTGAATTACTTTTAAAAACAATTTCAAGATATGACTCATTAAGGCTATGGTACGATGTTCATTGCACTCCTTTGCATTGGCTTTTTTGGGAAGCAGTATGAATGTTGATTGGAGCCATTCTTTAGGTATTATACCTGTTCTATATATGGTATTGAATAGATCCAAAAGAAGATCAATAGATTCAGTATTCACAATTTTAAGTAATTCGATAGGAACTTCATCAGGCCTGGGAGATTTACCACCTTTAGTTTGTTTCATTGCATATTCAATTTCTTCTCGTATAATGTCAGACCCAGTATCATCCTTAAATTCTTTTGGTGCTTCTGTTCTCTCTTCGTCTTCAAACAGTTGTGCTATATATTGTGTCCATCTCTGCATTTTTTGGTTTATATCTATTATAAACCCCTTTCCTCTCTTAGTTGCCTAGTTTGAAGTGTTTTTCTCATTCCCGGTAATTCTCTAATTCTTTTATGCATGTTAAATAAGTCATATTTTTTCTCAATTTCTTCTAGTTCTTGGCACTGCTCATGTAACATTCTCTCCTTTCATGTAACATTCGCTCCATTCTCTAACATAGGATAGGTATCTGTAATATTCTGGTCGACTTTATCTGTCTTCATATTTGTCATGTATGACTCAATAAACATCACACATATACAATATATTAAGTAAATTTGAATACTCTCTCAATTAGTTAGACTCATCCGAATGACGATGTAGGACATAGTGGCTCAGGTACAGATATAACCTGAGATGGCAGACCCATTTCAAATAATACAAAGGTTAAAACAGGTTGATGGCCTTTTACCAACATTGTTTAATTAAGCACTGGAATAGGTAGTAAGAAAAACATTAAAAGATTGATTTAATAACACACTTATCGATTAACCAGTCCAATTGGCAGCATATACAGAAGCCACGAATTTAATGAGCAGTACCATAGTAACAGGTGAAAATACTTATATGGAACTTAAATCGCATGTTAAACAAATAGGTCTTTTAATAAACAAAAAGACTAAAATCCTAGTAGAAAGTCGATAGGAGAGAGCAACACGACTCTACCTGACAGTTAACAACTTGAAAAAAAAAATTTAAAAACAAGTGAAAAATTAGATAGTTTTATATATTATGAGACAACATCACAAATGACAGCATTGAGGATGCAGAGCTTGGCAGCAGAATCATCCCAGCCAATACCTCATACTTTGCTATGAGTCCGATATTTACATCAAGAGAGGTACATTAAAGAAATAAGATACGAATTTTATACATTTTTGAAAAAAATTTAATGGGACGAATACTTTTTCTTCTTCTTTTTATGTAGACATGACATTGCATCCAGTAAGTTGCTATTCTATCGTTTTCGTGGTCTTCCTACTGATCGTCTTTCTATTGGGGAACAGTCTCTTGCCGTCTTTACTACTCTATTTGTCATTAGGCTTATATGATCGTTCCATTGTACCTTTCTATTTTTTACCCAGTTCTTAATGTTCTAGTGTCATAGTGTCTTACCATCTCTGCTGTTTCTAACATTCTTTTTGTTTTTTCTGTATCAGGTCGTGTTTCTGCAGCTTATGTCATTATTGGCCTGGTGACTGTTTTGTAAATTCTGCCTTTCATTTTTTCCCAATATTTTAATTACTTCATATTGTTTCATTCATGCAACCTGCGGCTCTGTTTGCTCTATTCACCTAATCTGCGCCACGCCCGAAACTTTCAGTTTCGAGCTTTCCGTAACTATATATTGTGATGCCTAAGTTTTTAAACTCCATGACTTGGTGCATTGCTCCATCAATTGGTGCAGTATACATTGTAAAGAAACAAATACTAGGCCCTATAAATGAGAACAACGTGTGGCGAATCAGGTACAATTATAAAATATATAATATATGTAAAGAACCACCTTTATCTCAGTATGGCCGCCTACAGCGTTATCAATGGGCAGACCATATACATATATATATATATATATATATATATATATATATATATATATATATATATATATATATATAATAGGCTTCGCAAAAAACTCAAATGCAAAAATGTAGAGAAAGCGTCCTACTTTAAGTCCAAGAAGACGATAAGAGTATATGTAAATGAGGACACCAGAAATCTCCTTGGCAGTCGATCGTGGAGAAGAATTGCTACAGACCGTAATGGATTAAAAGGTTTGATAAGGAAGGCCATGGCTAGAATTGGACTTAGAGCTATAGGATGCATGGATGGAGAAGCACAACTGGAAAGAAATGGACGGACTAAAACAGAAATCGAAAAACGAATCGTAAAAGGAAAAAAGAGGCTCACTAAACTCACTACTCTGGTCAAAAACTATTTCTAAACAGAAAAATATATAAAACTGCATTTTTAAAAGCGTTGTACTTTATGAATGCCATACCTGGCAACTCACTAAGAAAACGGAACAAAATTTCCTTGTTTCGGAATTGGAATTTTGATGCAGATCGGCAATTATATTCAGATTGATGCACGTAACAAATAAAAGAATAAGACAAATCATGGACAGAGCAACCAGCACGGCCAAAAAAAGCTTATTTGGCACGGATATGTACAGAGAATGACAGACCATCGCCTAAGGAATATAATATTAAATTGGTAGTCACCTGAGCGAAAAAAACCAGGAAGACCCAAAACAACATAGCTTGATGGAGTCAATAGAGGCCAAGGCAATGTCAGAGAGACATCTACGAACCAGGAGACTGGACTGCTAGTCGTGAATGAAGGCGCTTCTTCTTCTTAAGGTGCCGTGCATTTCTGCGTAGGCGTCCACCGTACATCGTCTTGTCAGGTGAGATGTTAAATATTCTGGTTTAAATAATTCTGTTTTTAGCAGCATTGCGAAGCATTTCATAGCTGTGGATTCCTGTCCATTGTCGAATATTGCGCAGCCATGACATTTTTTTACGTCCGAGCCATGACATTTTTTTACGTCCGAGACCTGAATGAAGGCGCAGGTTGCTATAAACCGGACATTATATAAACTTTATTCCAACCTGTAGTCTTGTGTCAACTATACCGCAAATCTTCTTCTTCTTTACGTACCATCTCCGCGATGGAGGTTGTCAATCATCATAGTTACTCTGATCTTAGATCCTGCCGCTCTGAATAGTTGGATTGATGAGCATCCGTAACATTCCCTCAAGTTATGCAACCATGAGATTCTTGTCCTTCCTACTTTTCTCTTGCCCTGGATTTTCCCTTGTATAATTAATTGAAGTATGTTGTATATTTCATTACGCATAATATGCCCCAGGTATTGCAGCATACCGAAAATACTATTCCGCAAATATTTGTTTTAAATATATAAATAATGACACCCGAGAATATTTTTGTTATTTCAGTTTTTTTTTTGATACTACTAAATTTAATTACGTTTTGAACTACTTTTATATTTTTATATGTAAACTTATTGATAAATTTCATATTTTAATTAGTACTTTGTACGATATTTGGGTTTCTGTCTTTTTTTATTTATTTATTACAATTGTAAATTCTTCTTTAAACCCTCTAACCTTAATACTGTTTTTGCATAGTACATTTCTGTTAAATATTGCACTCAGTTTGTATTTTTGTTGGGCAGTTGCATATATTAATTTATTGAAATGTATCGCTTGACTTTCATGTCATCTATTTGCATTTTGGGTAGCACGTGGATGTAACTAGTTTTCTAGATTATTTAAATTGCACTAATACAAGTTAAATTACATTTGGTTGGCAAATTTTCAATGTATAAAATGCGCAAAAATTTCACTGTTTAGAGCTATTCTAGAAATGGTGCGTGCATAAGGATATACATAGATATAAATATATACAATGTATTACAATGAAAATTTGACACCCTCAAAAACTCAGAAACTAAGAGTTTCTTCAAAATTTAAAAACAGGTCAATTTGTATTGCAAGGGGGACGAATTTTCATGCAAAATTCATGCCCTCAAATATAACCCCATACTGCGCCGCAACAACCTCCAGTGGCCTCCATACAATAATACTTTGTCGCAACTCTACAAGATCTGCAGGCGAAGTGGCGTTTATTTTTGATTTTAGGTATCCCCACAAAAAAAATCCAAATGCAAAAGATCCTGTGATATGGTTGTCCACTCTGGACATGTATATTTATGAATAACTATGTGTGTGAAGAATTTATTTATTTAACAATAAAACACTGAAAACTTTGTTTTCAAACTTCCACAAAATTTATTTTAACTATTATCACTACAGCTGTTTCGGCTGAATACCTTTCTCAAGTGATCTATTTTTGGCTTGGGTTTACAAATTTATAGTCTCTAATGAAATATGTTGAGGAGGGGAGAACTGTTTGTCTCAAGTTGGTCATTCAGAATTATATCTGTGTTTTTTAATTTGTTGATTTCCGTTAGAACCGTTAGAATCTATGGAAATCAACAAATTAAAAAACACAGATGTAATTCTGAATGACCAACTTGAGACAAACAATTCTCCCCTCCTCAACATATTTCATTAGAGACTATAAATTTGTAAACTCAAGCCAAAAATAGATCACTTGAGAAAGGCAATCAGCCGAAACAGCTGTAGTGATAATAGTTAAAATAAATTTTGTGGAAGTTTGAAAACAAAGTTTTCAGTGTTTTATTGTTACATAAAATGAATTTCCATCAAGTAGCGGTCGAATCCATCAATAATTTATTTATTATTTTTAACATAATTTTGTCAATTGTTGACCAACATAGATTTTCGTTCTTGCTATCTTCTTAAATACCTCTTATCTTTCTGGACCAATACCTTGTATAGTCCATGTAACTGTAGTCGTTGTCCGTTTTTTTTGTCATTTTGGTGTGTTTTATTCATTCTGATATAGAGGCTTTTAATAAATAACCATTTAAGATCTTTCATTTGATAAGAGACGGGTCCAACGTTTCAATTTCCAGCCTGAAAAACTAAAATTTTTTGTTAGATTTTCACCACTACTTTTCTTTTATTTATTAAATAAAGTTTTACTTTTGTGATTGTGGTTCTACTTATGTAGTTTTAAATTAAAGTTTCGCTATTATTCATTTTAATTAAATACTCTAGACTTCTATCACATAATTTGTCGCCTACTTTGTAAAACGGGGTTACATAAACGGGTAAACTTTTTTTTTTGGGGCCGATATATTTTTTTGATGGTTGCAAATATGTTTTTCTTGGACTTCCTGATAAAATTTCTGGCAGGTTCTCAAAATTAACAAAAATGAAATAAAAAATGGTTTCTGAAATAAAAGGTAGTAAAAAAAAATCTCTCAAACTTTGGTCTGCAGCCGGCGATATGCAAAAGATATCTTCTCATGACTAATTTTACACGATACTAGTACCTATTTGAACCTTATTCTACATAATACCGTAAATGATTAGGGTTTTGAATATTTTTAATTAATTTATACAAAAAATATGTCAATTATTTTGGGAACGTGGGGTAACATTGAACGGCAGGATTGAACGTGCTTGGGCGGCGTCAATCGAGTTCCATCTAAATATTATTGTCTGGCGTTACGCTACCTCGTTTTGAATCATTTGAATGAAATTCACTCAGCTCAGAGCTCAGTATAACATTGGTTGGCTTGGCGGTAGGAACATTGTGTGGTTAGGAAATTCAGTTGTGGTGCAATAGGTAGTGTAGTGCGATAATCTCAGTCCAAAATGCGTGATTACGTTAGAAAGTTGGGTAGTCGATCATACAAAAATTACACCTCTGATACTTTGGATCAAGCAATCCGCGAAATTAAAACAAAACAGTTATCACTTTCCAAGGCGTCGAAGAAATACAAAATCCCAAAAGGAACATTAAGTCACAAACTGAACAACAAAAAAATGAAGGACGTCGGAAGGCCCACAGTTTTAAACAACGACGAAGAAAAGGCACTGGTCAAGATGCTTTTGAAAACCGCTGAATGGGGCTTTCCTTTGACTCACGACGATTTACGACATGTTATGAAAAGCCATTTGGATACAATGGGTAAGAGAGTTAAGCAGTTTAAAAATAATTTGCCTGGTATCGACTGGATTAAAGGTTTTCTGAAAAGAAACAGAGAAATAAGTGTAAGAAAATCTCAAAATATAAACCCAAATAGAGCATCTTCCACTAGAGAAGTTTTCATTGCTTATTTTGATAACCTTGAGCAATGTCTAGACGGAGTTTCCCCCGATTGTATATACAATTTCGATGAGACAAATTTATCGGATGATCCTGGGTCTGCAAGATGCTTTTTTAAAAGAGGGGTGAAATACCCAGAACGTTTATTATCTCAATCAAAATCAAACATTTCTTTGATGTTTTGTGGAAGCGCTTCAGGAGTTCTGCTGCCTCTGTATGTAGTCTACAAAGCAGAAAACCTTTGGACAACTTGGACGGAAGGAGGACCCGATAAAACCAGATACAACCGAACAGCTCATGGATGGTTCGATTCTGCAACATTTTTAAATTGGTTTACTTCTGTTTTCCTTTATTCCACGAGACATGAAGAAGGAGTCAAAGTATTAATCGGGGATAACTTGGCGAGCCATTTTTCTGAGCAAATTATCAGACTGTCGGTTGAAAATAATATTCGATTCATATGTTTACCGCCGAATACTACGCATATCGCTCAACCCCTGGATGTCGCGGTGTTCGCACCACTGAAGAAACAATGGCGTGCAATACTCAGCGATTATAAGTTAGCAACGGGATCAACTGGTCTTCCAAAGGAGATGTTTCCAAAACTTTTAAAAAAGCTGATGTTAAAATTCGCAGAAACTGGTGAACAAAACCTTCAAAGTGGCTTTCGGGCAACGGGTATATACCCTTTAGACAGAAATCAAATATTAAAGAAATTGCCTGGTACTGATGATACTGAATCAAATGAAAGTTTTGGAAACAGTTTAAACGACACAGTTTTACAATTTCTACAGGGTATTAGGAACAAAAAGAGAGCTAGAACTCAAAGAAAAAAGAAAATTAACATCGCACCGGGTAAAAGCATTGGATTGGAAGATTTTGAAATAGGAGAAAGTTCTGGATGTTCTGCACCACCCACGAAGAATAAGAAAAAGTCTGCTAAGGAATTGGATAGTGACAGTTCCGACTACGAACTAGAGCTTCAGGACGAATCTGATTGTGATTTCGAGACATTTTGTGATGAAATGCACCAAGAAAAGAACGAGGAGATCGAAAGGCCAACAGGGGCTGCAGTCGTCGACGATTATGTGCTCGTGAGATTCGCAACCAAAAAGATCTTGAAATTTTTCGTTGGTCTTATAAAAGAAAAACTGCCTGATGGAGATTA
This sequence comes from Diabrotica balteata, assembly GCA_918026665.1. Lineage (NCBI taxonomy): Eukaryota > Metazoa > Arthropoda > Insecta > Coleoptera > Chrysomelidae > Diabrotica > Diabrotica balteata. Next base: position 152,285,319 of record OU898278.1, on the reverse strand, counting down.
TGTGGTCAAGTTCCTGAGAATTGCGAAGAATTCTGCCTTCTATTGGCCAGAGGTAAATTTTTCAGTGCATTTTGCATTATACCAAAATCGATTGTTGATTTATTTTCAGATAGACGACATTTCAGTCGTAAGTTCTTCAGATTTTGAGAGACTTCTGCCAGCTCCAGCTGAAGACCGCCGCGGAAAAGTGGTTTTTTCGATCCAATTTGATGGGTATACTCTGGGCTAAAATCCTTCTAAAGACTGTCGTTTATACGTTTCCCTTATGTTTTGTCATTTGACTTGAAAATTACCAATTTCTTTAGTTTGAAATATGATTTTATAAGACTGTGTAAAAGAATTTAAAGTTTAATAAAAAAGAATGTAAAAAAATATTTTGTCAATAAATATAACCATTGAGAAAAAAAAAACAAACAAAACTCTCCCCACTAGTTTTTTCCGCTTGTTTCACTGGCGGGGTTAAATTGAACGAATAACTAACCTGTGGGCTCGTAGACACCGATTTATACTACTGTTCAATGTTACCCCGAACCCGAGGTAAAATTGAACAGCAACTTTTTTATAGCTATTTTTACATAGCTACGCCCAAGAGATAATCTAACGTATGTAAAGTCATGCTTCTATAGTGACCCATAAGTGGTATTTTTTTTTATTCGATTGAGCAACAGATACAAAACTTATTCAACAAAATATGAAGAAAATGTTCAATATAACCCCTTTTTACGGTAGCGATATAATCGAACCAAACACAGAAAAATAAAGCATTTTCAAAGCATTTTTGAGAAGTGGGAAAACACAATAAACATAGAAAGCGGGATATGAAATAATGTAAAAACCTCTATGAAGTGTTATATTCTATCTGTATAAAATTATTATTTATTGTATGTCGTACTTACATATAAAATATTTTACATTGAAGCAAAGTTTGTATTAGTTTTTATATTAAGAATTATCCATCAAATATTGACGTAACATTTGACCCTGATGGTTAAAACTTGGGTTTCTGCAGATGTTATAAAAAGAAGTGAAAAAAAATTCTAGTTACCCGAATTAATAAAAAACATTTACTTTTTTTTAACTAACCACTGGATTCAGTTTAGCATTAGAAAATGGGAATCACCAAATAGTGATCTAACATGTTAATAAAAACTTTTTGTCTTCAGTATATACACAGTCTACAAGGTAAACTACAAGTAATAAATAAATAAATAATTTTTAAGTTACTTATTACTAATAAAATAGATTACCAATACTAAAATATGAAAAAGATAACCGGCCTTTTCTTAAGTTTTATAAGAAGATAGCAATTGTGATTAAGGACGAGGTTAAAAAGCTGCAAAACCAATAAAAATATGAAAGCACTAAAATCTGGAGACATACTTATAGATCTAGTTTAGGGCATGGCCTTCTTTCCCTGCGCTAACTACTGTTTATCTCCCACACTGCATTTTCCTAGAGAAAACAGACCCCTCTTTATTCTATGAAATAACTATTTATTCCTTTTTATCACACACCATTGACAGGCAGTCAAAAAAGATTCCTAACGGATGGCATTAGTGACCTCAGTTCTTAGTTAAGATGCATGATCCTGGAATGGCTTCTTCTTCTTAGAGTGACTTTGTCTGTCCATGGTATCTTTAGGATCCTTCTGTATAACCACAGCTCAAAAGCCTGAAGTTTTGAACGAGTTTCCGCCTTCAATGTCTACGTTTCTACTCCGTATAGAAGCACCGAGTTCACTTAACATTTAAGGAGCCTTATTTTTGTTTTTAGGGTGAGCTCATGGCTCTTCAACACAGAGCTTATAGTCCAGAATGCACTTTTTTCCATTCCGATGCGACATTTAACCTTTTGATCCACCACTCATTAATGATCGTTCCCAAGTAGTTGTACTGATACCTGAATAAAACAATACGAAGAATTTAAAAAACATTCATCAGGCTAATAACGAAACACTACCCGACACAACAAAAACAAAAATAATGCTAAAAATAGTAAAGATGAAAACTCTTAGAAAAATCGATGATAAGAGACTATAAGACAGAGCCAGGAATACAGATCTATGACGAAAATGCAAATTGGAGAACATTCAAGATCTAAGTTAAAAAGAGAAGAGTGGAATGTAACGATCATATAAGCCGAATGATAACAAAAAAGTAGTAAAAAAGGCGAGAGACGATTCCCTAATACGAGGACGATCAGTGGAAAGACCACGAATACGATGGAATGACTTACTGAAGGCACATTAAAAAGCAGACAAAGTAATGTTTACTCAAAAAAAAAAAAAAGAAAATTCGTTGATTTTGGCTCTTCCCTTTGGTTTGTTAATTGACATTGTTTAATCTTATCCCTATTAAAGTTCCCAAATACTGATATTTTTCTACTTGTTCTATCACGTTACCATTTATTGTCAATAGGTGATGTATATTTTGTGGCCTTTTTATAATCAGCATGTACTTCGTTTTTTTAGCGGTTATAGTAATTCTCATCTCAGTACTATTCATACTCAAGCTTTCGATAAGATGTTGTAGATCCTCTATACTCGTTGCTATGTTCACAGTGTCGTCTGCATATCTTAAGTTGTTAATTAATTTTCCGTTCACGGTGAGTCCCGCTTCGATATTATTAAGCGTGTTTTGGAAAATTTCTTCAGAATATAAGTTAAACAAAAGTGGTGATAGACAACATCCCTGTCTAACTCCTCTGCAGATCCTCACTTCTTCCAAGTGTTGCCCGTAAATTTGAACTATGGCCAATGGCCCTTTGGTTCCAATATAATGTTTGCACTATATTTATGATTTTACTGTCAATGCGCTTGTTCATAAGTATTGATATTAGTTGTTCATGTCTTACTTTATCGAAAGCGTTTTCGTAGTCAACGAAGCACAAGTGTAGATCAACATTTACATCCCGACATCGCTGAATCAATATGTTGATGGCAAATAGTCCTTTCCATTTCGGAACCCGAACTGCGTCTCGCTAATATCCGCCTCTAGCCTTTCGTATATTCTCTTATGTATTATTTTTAGCAGAACTTATAAGCAGAACTCATACTCTAAGCCCATAGAGAAAGGGCCCATACTCTACTATTATTACTAAGATTGTTATTACTGTTTCTCTGACGTGATTTGGACAAAATTTTCATAATAGACCTTATTGCTCTTTCACCTATTCCTTTTATCTACATTTTTATTTAAAGTACCCTACACTACTATCTTCTATAATAATTATAAACATTCTTCCACTTATATTTAAAAAACTTATTTTTAAATTGCTTGTTAAATACTATGAGAAAATGAGGATGTATTATGAACGATAGTAATTTGAAAAATATCTCAATATATGCAGGAATCATATAGCATAATAACTTATTATTATAAATTAATAAATAAATAGAAACAACGTAATAGTATTCCATAAATTTGTTATATGAGATGAAATTGAGATCCTACAGTATCGTCTTTTGTATTTCCTTTAAACTCGTATTTCTTGCTTATTAGATAAGCATAAAATTACAAAAAAATACTTTGCAATCATGATCTTGGATTTCATATTCAATACCATCGCTGTAGGATTTCTGCAAAGTTGGAAGTATGTCAATATCGATCATATGCAATAATATGATCCCTATTGACATAGGTAATTATTGTTTAGTTAAAGAAATTGTGATTCTAATAAATTAATCCATTGAAATCAATTCTTTCTTTTTTTAGACATTATTTTAATAACAAAGGTACTTATTTATAATAAATATTAAGCTTAGTTACAAACCTACAGTGCCAAATCTCCATTCAGCTAGATACAAAAGAAGGGATTATTGGTTAAGCAGCAGAATTAACAAAGCCAAAAGTACTTTTTTTTCAATAATCAAATATATTTCGGTATGCTTCTACCATCATCATCAATAGAAAATTAAGCACATTAATACAAACATAGCACCAATTTTTTTTGTGTTTTTTTTGTTTAAATGACATAGGAAAGTGCCATACAGCCAGTCACAACATGAAAATATTCTACCCAGAAAAAATATTGTGTAATACAATATAAAAAGATAATAAAAATTTCAAACTTAATTAACATTACAAATTTTAGGCATTAAAATTATTATTAAGGATAGGATAGAGATTAAACATAGACACTCGTTTCTCGTCTAGGGACTCATCAAGACATTGCTTTTAAGACAAACTATATTAGTAGTACCAAGTTAAGGGGAGTAACAACTTCTTTTTTAAAAAACAAACATTTGTTAAACAAAAAAAAACGCAATACTATTTTCACAAGACACTTTAATAAATCCTTCATATTTTAACATTAAAAACGTAAAGTTTTATTGCTAGATGCAACGTGAACTTTTTTATAAAAAAAGGGAAGGAGTTTCTTTTTGTTAAACAGCAAATACCCAATTTAAATATTGCGTTATCAATGTACATAACGACATTGTGAATTGCTTTAAGAAGAAATAGGTCACGTAAAATAATCGATACTTTTTTGAGCTTATTCCTAAACCAAAACAATGGAAGCCCTTATTCCAGATATTAACAAACTGCAAGATGTATTTAACACTGTTGGCTCAGACGCTATTCATTTACCTCAAATCATAGGTTTAGGATCACAGATTTCCGGAAAAAGTTCTGTTATTGAGAGTTTACTAGAAAAGTCCTTGCTTCCCCGAGGTATTGGTGTCGTTAAAAGAAGACCTTTGGGGCTTAGTATATTGTCTCAAAGAAGATAGAGAACATAGAAGTGACTTTGACGGAACTGTGGAGCTGAATGACTGGGAAATATTCGTATATGCCAAAGACGAGATTTTTATAAAATTAGAGTTGAAACCGTAGAGGTAGAGGAAGAATCCGAAGAAATTGACGTTAGTGGATCTACAAGCAATTACAAAGGTTCCTATAGGTGACCAACCACCAGATACAGAGCAACAAATAAGGGAATTATTGTTGAAATATATTGCAAATTCTAACTCTATTATTTTAGCTGTAGCTACCGCAAATACTGATATGGACACATCAGAAAGTTTAGCTATAGCCAAAGATTTAGATCCTGATGGCAGAAGGACACTGGCTGTTGTAACAAAGGTAGATCTTATAGATGCTGAAACTGATGCTGTAGACATCTTATGTGGGAGAGTTATACCTGTAAAAGTAGGAATCATCGGAGTGGTTAATAAATCTGAACAGGCTATTATGAACGCCATATTTAGCTAATACATTGAATAGGTTTTTGATGCATCATATAAGAGATTGTTTACTAGACTAAAAGACTAAAGTCAACCTGATGATGTCTCAATATATATGTCCTTATTAAGTTCCTATGGAGAAGATATATCCGACAATAGCAAAACAAATCTGCGTATTGTTCGACCATAAAACTTGGTTTTATCTGTTGGTACGACTTACAAAAATGGATATCTTGACAGCAATAAGAAATGTGAATGAATCACTTCCAGCACAACGACAGATAAGATTAGAGGAACGATCGCTGCGTTGTGTGGAACTGATTCATGAAGAAATGCAATGGAATATACAGCATTGCATTAACAAAGTTCAAGCCGTCGCCTGTCCACAACTAACTCAATTGTAAAGAATTTTGTTGTAATAGGCTTATATTAATACGAAACATCCAGATTTTTACAAAGACATCCAAGTAGTTCCCACAGTGATTAAGTCGACTGGAGAGAGCTGCTGGAAATAGACCATCCCGTCCCAAAAGCATGTTTGATTGTTTGGGAAACCAGATTCCCAGGAGTTGGTACATAAGGCCAGATCCTCAAGCAACCCTCACCTGAACAACGACGTCGACAAACCTTGGGCCATCAATGCAAGTGCAAACGGTAAAGAAAACGACTTTAACCATGTGAACAACATACAACATACATGGCAATCTGTATTTTGCAAACTGCTGCTCTGATAAGATTTGTGGCTGTTGTATTGAACCACGTAAGTAGATTTTTCAGCCAGGAAATCCTTCGCCTTCCTGGTCCACGTTTTCCTTTTACTTTTCCTTGTGAAATTAATTGCCGCAACTCATATCTTTCGCTATTCCTCGCGATGTGACCGGAGTATTCGATTTTGGCTGTTTGTGATTTTCTCGTAACTTTTTTTCTTTTTGAATTTTTAATAAAACATCCTGGTTATTGTGTGGTCGGTATAGGGTATAGTGAAAGTCCACTACTCAACTCCGTACAACAGAACAGGAAAAATACAACATCGTAGTAACCTAATTTTTATAGGTACTAATAAATCATGGCATTTGAACAGCTTAGCCATTTTTTGAAATGCAGCTCTTGCTTTCTCTATTCTACGTTTTATTTCTAGGGAATGGTGTCAATTTTAATTGATGGTCATACCAAGTTAGGTGTATGTTTTTACTCCTTCTATTGTTTGATCATTTGCTGTTCCTTCTTATAGATCGTCATACATTTTATTTTCTTTATTTTCTGTGAAAGTCCATATTTCTGACTCACCCCTGTCATTCTATTTTACTCCATTACGTTTCACATTATTACTGCAAAATGTTTCACATAATATTAGACAAAGAATGTGGTTTTTACACTACGGTAATCCAGTTTATTCACTACTTTTATTCATAATCATCTAAATATGTAATAACTTTTCTGCGAGTTTAATAGACAGAGGATTAACTGTTTGGCCACCGTAAACTCTGACTTGTCGTGTTTGAAATATTTGAAATTTGGCGTTGAAATCTCCAGTAATCATTGTATATTGAGTTTTTGATGTTTCTTTAGCTGTTTTGAGATCTTTATAAAATTGGTCAACTTCCTTATCTAAGTGGCTCGTAGTTGGTGCGTAAGCCTGTAGTATTTTAAGTTTTTATCTTGAATTTAATTAAATATTACGTTAAATGACTCTGATACATACACTTTTTGTTGTAATTATGATTGGTACCTCACTTATACCGACTTTATCCCATTTTATCTGTTTTAGTTCTTTCTCCAGTGCTATCAATATTACTTCTGTTAATAGATGTTCAGTCTTCTGTTGAGTTTGTACTTTGTAGGTTTATTATAAGCTTTTGTCATTAACTATGGTGGCCTTATCTTTTACGGTGATTTTTACTATCCTCTGATCCATATTTGCTTTGACCAAATCACCTTGGTCAGGGAAATTGCAACTGCCGGGAACTAAAAGCGGTACACCTGATGTGTCCATCATGAAGGGAAGTTACGGCTTCAAACTTCAAACGCCCAGCTAGCCAATTGAGAAGTAAATGAGCAAAGAAGTCAGGCAGTGAACACAAACAATAAGGAAGCAATAATACAAGTTGGACATAATAATGAACAAGAAAATAAAAATGATCAATTTGCACTTAAGATATCAAAAACACCTTAGATCATAGCTATAAGTCTATAAAAGAAGAAAGTGATGGAGGATCAGACTCTGAGCAACAATTAGTAAAGAAAATAAAAGTTACTTTATCGGTGAGTGTATGCAAATGGCATCAGAGAATGAACCTCTAATCATAAAAAAGATGTAGATGAGGCAGCTTATATTACTGCTGACATTATAAGATTTGATGCATGGGAAAACTCGAGGCGTTTGAGGGATGGTGTTATAGACAAATAATGAAAATCTCCTGGGTGGACCGAGTAACAAACATTGAGGTTCTACGTCGGATGGATAAATCATGTGAAATTATAACCACAGTGAAACAGCGCAAGCTAGAATATCTTGGACATATAATGTGAAACGACCATAGATATGACCTGCTGCAACTTATATTGTAGGGAAAGGTCTACAGAAGGAGGGAACCAGGAAGAAGAAGAATATCTTGGCTCCAGAACTTACGAAAATGGTTTTCCTTGACTACTTCAGGACTATTTCGAGCTGCGGTCAATAAAGTTAGAATTTCCATGCTAGTAGCCAACATCCGTAACGGATAGACACCACAAGAAGAAGGATTTTATAAGATTTGAAACATGGGAAAAAAAACGAAAAATAAGATGTCAAAACCCCGTATCTCAATTTTCGATGATTTTGTGTTTTTGGGTGGCCTATATTACAAAATCGATCTGCATCGATTGAGAAACCTTTTATTACAAATGATGTGAAATTGCACCTCCATCACTCGAATTCAGAAACCATGTATTTATACACAAAACCACGTAAGTCAACACGTGTTTGAAAAAGTGTTAAATACTGAACATTTTTGTGTAGTTATATAGGTTTATAAGAATTATAACTGTTTATTAGAAGCTATTGTAAGTGAAAACATCTTAATACTTTATTTTGATAATACGTAGACGCATTGTTTTACGTTAAACTGGAACATAACTTATATTATTCCAAAAAATTTGAGGGTATGATTACTCAATTATTATATTTCTGTTGATGAACTAAAACAAATTATATAAATCAATTAAGGAAAAACACAAACTTGTCAGTTGGTAGTCAGGTGGTCAAATTACCACTAGAAAATCTAAAAAGCGAACCCTGATATTGACCAGAATGAAAGTACTACCAATCAAAAATCACATTCTAAAGAGAAAGTCGCATAACTTTCAAGAGCCGTCATGGAAAACATTGGAAAAAAGGAAATACAGGCTTTGGACAAGTTTATGAGGCCTTTCAAGAAGAATTCTCCAGTTTCCAGCACATTGCTTCTTCATCAGGCTGTTCACAAAACAATCAAGTACATTTCTGTATTATTTTGAACCCAAAGAGTACTGCTATTCAAACAGAATCTCATTTAAAAAAAAATGACATCCAAAGTATATGCCTGGATAGTATTAATATAAAAGATAATGTTATGAATGTTGATGTGAAGGAAAGTACTCAGTACTCAATATCAGTAAGGATCTAACTTTGAATACAGAAAATCTCAGTGAAGCTGCGGAAAATCGACACTATAACACCGACATTGAATTTGAAGAACCTTTCGAAGGATCAGAGTCAAGTTATCATAAGAAGAAAAGGCGTAGCAAAAAAGGCAAAGCAGATTCTTTTACTCGGGAAAGAAATAAACAAAAATAAGGATGCGTGGTAAAGATTATAAAGCAAAAAAGAAGGAGAAATATTGAAGTAACCATAAAGAGAATCTCCCGGGAAATAAAACCAAGATGTATTTCAGTAGTGTTTAGCAGCAAAAGAAAAAAGGAAATGTTTAGTGATAACTGATGAGCAACGAAGGAAGATTTTTGATGGGTTTTGGTCTGAGATGGTTTGGCATCAACAAAAGATATTTGTGTGTACGCTAGGTAATAAACATCCAACAATGCAAAAAAGATCACAAAATAAATCACGGTGGAATTTAAGTTAATTTTAGCATTTGAAAATATATAGTACCGTCCAAAAGTAACTACTACTACTTTGCCTACCAAGATTAAACCTGTAAATATTGAACGCAGAAATAAAGTTGAAGCATTCCTTAAAAAACTGCCAAATATGCCCCTTCCATTATTGCCGTTCATCAACGAGTAAACTTTATTTGAAAACAACTTTTCGATCATGTACGGAAGTGTATGGAGTATATAAAAATTATAAATCACAATCTGCTGTCGGATATGATGTTTTCTTAAAAGAAATGGAAAACACAAACATTGATGTGTATCATCCAAGGAAGGAGAGCAAGAAGAATAAAAATTGCACATCCGCCAAAAAGATCGCGCTATAAAGGAAAAAATCAAGGATAAAGAAGATGCGTTGGAAGGAAAAGTGTGCGTATTTACGATGGATGTACAAGCGGACCTGAAATTATTAAATACTATTTAAATTTCAAAAACTCGTATCTCACGTTTTTTTTTTTCGAAAAAAATTTAACTTTATTTTTTCAAGTTTAATCACTGTCACAAATAATTCATTTCGTGGAACTACCTACTATTGATTTCAGAAAAAAAAAACAACTTTAAAAGTTATATTTTCTACTATGGGAAGTTTTATGTGATTTCGCAATATACACTAATTTTGAGATACAAGGTTTTAACATCTGAACTACGATATGTACAAACATATAACAGACGCGTCTTTACTTCAACCCTTTATACTAGCTGAACTACAGACTGGTTAGAACAGAAAATAGACAATGAATGAGAAGTGAGAAATAAATATCTTCTTTAGAGTATTTTTATTTAGTTGAGAAATATTTTAACTTAAATAACTTTAGTGACTATAGTACCTTTAATATAATTTGTTGTTTTGTTGACCTATTCAGTTTAATCCCGTAAGTGTTCTACGCGATAGTGCGTCATTGTTATATTATACTTTTTGATCACAGCAAAAAATTTAAATAACGTGTTAAAGCCAACTAGATAATGAATCATTTAAAAACCAGGTAAATCGAAAATCTGCAGTTATTGACATGACGATGATTTAGATTTTGAATCATATAACCCAATTTTCATGACATAAACAATTAAATTACTTATTAATTCGAACTAAAAACAATAACATAGTCTGATTCATAATATATTTATTTTTATTATAACCCATATCAATCATTTTAATTATAATTTGATTCTTTAACATAGTATAGCTAATAATGTTCCAATTCGTTATCGGATTCTCAAATTTTATTGAACTTTTTCTATCAAAAACACAGTTTGCTACTAAATATTTTTAAAAAATAATAAAAATATTTGAAAAGATATAGTAAACATTTTAATCTTCCAGGTATATAAGTACTAATAAACAAGACGGAAAAAAAGATACCGAGGGGATAATAAGCATAACATCTCTCTCTCTCTCTCTCTCTCTCTCTTGGATAATAAATTTTTCCATGCGTTCTTTAGCTTAATTATAATTGAATTATTTTACGTTCATACATGATATACACACATACATGATATAAGTATGAGCTTACAACCTCAAATCGTCAATCGTCGTTACGTGTGGATGATTGTTATGTAGTCGTCTCTTCACTTCTTCTTCTTTAAGTGCCGTCTCCTAATCGGACGTTGGATATCATCATCACTATCTTTACCCTATCTATTGCTGCTCTGAAGAGTTCGACTTTACCCCCTCCTTTAGTGACTCTTAAGTTTTAACCTTGTTTAGGCTTGCTTGCGCCTCTTGGAGGCGCAAGCAAGCGCAAGGAATGGGAACTCCTTTTTTTTACGGAGTTGTGAGGGGTGTGAGAAAAACGTCAATTGAACGAAACGCGAGCTAAGGAGTAGAGAACTACTAAGGAAAAGAGGGAAAAGAAGGTGGTTATTTGTGTGATCGATAAGAATCGATAGAACGCACAAGAAGAAGTTGGAATTGCCTAGCATGCAGTGTGAGGTACTTCAGGGGTTACCAGCCATACGGTAGGAACGGCTCTTTATCAGCGTTTTTGGCGCGCAGTTTATCTGCGATAATATACAGATTGAACCAAATTAAAACGGAACATACAATTTAATACACGTCTGTTTGAACTGCATTTGAAATAGTGGACCAATATAAAACTTGGACAAAAATAAATCCATACCTGGGTATAGACATTGTATAAAATATCGTTCAACTATCTGTCTCACAACAATGTTGTTTGCGTAAGACGGGTTTGTCTAAGGAAACGATAATAGTTCAGGAAATGAATCTCGAAAAAAGTTAAAACCTCGCAATGTTTTCGTCCTGCATGTATCCAGTTGAAATTTTAACAGAAGGTGGGTGAAAGCCCAAGGATCAAAATCTATATCGAACCGAAGTGCGCTGAAGGGTTTTAGGGGTGAAAACTACCCCTAATTTTCAAAAATTATAAAACAACATATTAAACCTGAATATGGGTAAGATTTGGTTTGAATTAGTTAAATAATGATTATTTTATACTTTTGAATAGAGTTCTATCATATTTCAACCCTTAAAAAGCAACCCTTGTTAGAGGTTATTGTAAAAAAATTACTAATTCTAAAAAAATGATTTCGCCTTGGATCGATTTGGATAAAAATTTGGATTTAAGCTCAATTCACCCGCTGCTTTATAGTTTATGTCATGACGACGAACCCTGATTGTTCTAACGGGTAAAAACTACCCGTAATTGTCAAAAATTATAAAATAACATATTAAACGTGAATATGGGTAAAATTTGGTTTGAATTAATTAAATAATGATAGTTTCGTGCTTTTGAATAAAGTTCCATCATATTTCAACCCTTAAAAAGCGACCGTTATTAGAGATTAATATAAAAAAATTAGTAATGCGAAGAAAATGATGTCACCTTGGAAGATTTGCATAAAAATTTGGACTTAAGCTCAACTTACCCTCTGCTTTATAGTTTATGTCATGCCGATGAACCCTGATTGTTCTTAGGGATGAAAACTACCCCTAATTTTCAAAAATTGTAAAATAATATTATAAATCTTAAGATGAGTGAAATTTGGTTTCGATTAGTTAAATATTGATATTTTTATACTTTAAAATACAAATTCATACATTTTCAACCCTTAAAAATCAATTGTTATGAGTGCTATAGGTGAAAACAATTTTTTGCCAAAATTTTGCAACTTTTCAACTTTTGAAAATCACCCTTTACAACATTGCAGTTTTTATAAACTAATTTATAAGATATAAATGGAAAAAAGTAGAATTAACTACAAAAAAATTTATCAATATAAAAAGGCACCATATATTCTTATACATTTACATAAATAGTAGAAAATATTTACATTTATAGGTAAAACAATTATAATATTAATTTTATTCGTCATCAATTACATCTTCATCGTGATCTATGTCATCATCATCTTCAGTTATTGGTGGACTATTATTGCACCCTTCACCTGAGCATCCAGAACAAGTAGAGTTACAGTATAAACCAACTTTTCTGCACCCATATGAAACACCGCATCCTTTTTTGCATTGCCAAAAAATAATTTTCAAAAGTTCATCGAGTGCAGGTTGTTTGTTCATGCGTACGGGTAATAACAAACCATCTTTGGAATACCATCCCCAATCTGTTGCTCTAATATTTTCATTGCCAAGCCATAAACATATGAGCAGATGTTTTATTCTGTTGTATGGGATTTCAAAATAAGAATGCTTAAAATTTCGAATGTATAACGCCCCACTAGCTAATATACCGGTTTTGTAGATTATTATGCTCCGAAATGTACTGTACTATACTAATAGAATTTTCCGGAAAAAAATTCACTGGTTTTTTTAACGTATTTCTTTTAATTTTTAACGATAGAGTGTTTCTTCAAAAACGATTTGTAGAGGTTTTTAAGAGCTACAAGGATCTGTGAATTAAATCTTTTTGGAACCATTGGTTTTTAAATGGGGTGAGTTTAAAGGGCTCGAAAAATATGGTGCTTGATCGTAAATCGATGCTTTAAACGGCTATTTTTTGCCAAATATTCATTGTACAACAAATCTAAATGAAGGAAAATTTTAGTCATTAAAAAAGCTACAATTTGGTAATTTGTATTTTTTTCATATATTCAGTATTTTCGGGCATATTTAAAAAAAGAAGGGTAAAAAATATGAAATTGTAAATCGTTTCTCGCTTTAAGCTATACTTTTTCTAACACAAGGCATTTTAAATGGGTCAAACTTCTTGGACGTCAATAAATGTACAAAGGGAATTTCAGAAGGGTAAAGATCGATTTTAATTATGGAGGAGGTTAGGGTGTTGTTTCGATTTTTTCGTAAAAAATGAGGTATTGACCTTATTTTCATCATAACTCACTCAATTTTTGAGCTAGAGTCTTTTTATGATAGGTCTATTTATGCTCTTTAAAAAAGGTTTTGTGAGTTTTCTTCCAAAAATGCATCATTTTCCCGATATTTGATTTTGAATCTTTCAAATTTGGCATTTGAAGAAAACCGCTGAACATTGATAGGCCGTATTTCGGTTCCTATTATATCCCAAAAACATTTTAAAAAATGAATTGTATTTGTCTTTTTAAAAGCTACAAATTTGTTCTCTACAATTTTTTTGATAAAATGCACCATTTTCGAATTATTCGCGAAAAATCGATTAAAAACGTGGATTTTTTCGTCTAAAAGTTATTACTTTCAATCGCGGATAACTTGAAAAATATCATTTAAAAAAAAAATGTATAGCACATTTTTTGTTTAGAATCACTTTTTTAATCGAAACCTGTAGTTAAAACGTAAAAAAAAATTTTCACCCCGGAGATGGGGTGGCAACCACCCCCTAGGCTTTGGCGCACTTTGGTTCGATATAGATTTTGATCCTTAGGCTATTACCTACCTTCTGTTAAATTTCAAGTCAATCCAGGGAGCACGAAAAAATTGCGAGCTGAAATGCTTCATTTCCTGGACTATAACAGGTTTGACAGCATAAATCGTAGATTTATGTGTAGCTTTCAATTTTTATGAGTTCAGAATTCAGCAGACCGCTGAAGTATTGGATTTTTATAATATAATTATTTGACAATATTTTGTTGGCCAATAACCTACAGCAGAATTGAGCCGAAATACATTATATTCCTATGTTCCGAATTTATTTCGTTCAATCTGTATGGAAAACGATTCAAGAATATCAAAGTACTCCTCAGGAAGTTCGGGTCCAGCGTTGTGTAGAAGTTTAGCTGGAGGGAATGGAACTTTTTTTGCAGGATGCCTGGTGAGAATTTGCCCTCTATGCGAACAAGGTGTCTTTAGTGTTTGTTTTGCTCGGTTGTTCGAGCCAGCTATGGTTCTTAAGACATTGGCTACTGAGGGTTAGGATTCTGTCCCTAATTGGCGTGATGTTGGTTAGTGCGTAAATGTGGGCTGATGGATACAGCCAATCTTTTCTCATCCAGAAGCGTAGAATTCTACGCTCGGTGGCAGTGATAGCGTTGAGTTCGTGGTTCCTCAGAGAGAATTAAACGCACGCCTTGTATTCGATTATCGGTCTGATAAAAGTCTTGTAGGTGTGCAACAATGTATTAGAGGACGTTCCTCCTAGTTTATCGGCTAGCACTTTCAGGAGATTAAACCTTCTTCTCATCCAGTCAAGGGATTCGTGGACGTCAGCCTTCCAATTGAGAGTTCTCGTAAAACGAACTCCCAAGTAGAGGACTGAGTTCCTGAGAATAAGGTCCTCTCTCCTTTAGTGGTAAGTGTTAAGTTTTTTCTTACCTGTATACCACCTGTACCGATTAAAATAGACAGAAAAACTTCCAAAGTTGTTATTACATATTGTAGTATTGATTTAAATGTGATTCATGCTGTATTAGAATATTTGACCTTTCAAGTGATGTATTATTACAAGATCCACATTTCAGTTAAAAAAATCAACGATTACGTTACTGTGTCAAATTTTTATACATTATTAGAAAAATCGGCATTTAAAAATAAAAATCGACAATTTTAGGATTTTTGTCTAAAATAAATTGTTTACAAAATAATGGATGTGTTCTATAAATTACCCGTACTCTGTATAATTTCATAACTATTCTTAATTTTAATATCTTCCTGTATATCGTACTGATTTCTTGAATCGTATTGCTTCCTTTTTTAATGGTACTAGTTCTTCGCAAATTGATGTATTATTACCTCATAATAATTTTTTATTATTTTATTGATTTAAAAAATATAGTTCTGTCGCAAATTTATGAATTATCATCTCATAATAAATTTTTATTACTGCTTCCGTAACAATGAACCATTAAATCTAGTTTGCGCAATGTTAGTACCTAATTATTGCAGATTTTGAAGCATGGGTCTTGTCAAATATATCGTTTAGTGAATAATTAATTTCTTTTATTTGACCCTGAAGTTTTCTAAAAAAAAAGTTAAACAAAAGTGTTTGGATTTTCCTGTTTTTAATTTATTTAGCTAATTATACCGAGGACAATACCGGATTCTATAAAATTATTAGGTAATCGATGTTATAGATGTTAGCGACTTTGTCACTAAAACTATTAAATGACCGTTACGGAATATATAAAGAGCTATTTCACGAATAATAATTATTGTATGCATAATATAACAAACAAATGTTTTTAAATACAGATTATAATATTTAATATAAAATGCACTAAGAAAGGAATTATATTGAATAATGACTTAATTTCAAAATTTCGACACAATAAAGTAACATGGTTTAAAATTGTAATGGAAAGGTTTGAGGTATATCTGCACTAGGCAAACTGAGGCCTTTGTAATTTATGCACTAAATCATTTGGTGATGTAAATACCAGTTGGTTTAGGATATTTGATATTTTTTCAAATATTATGGTGACTAAAACATAGACAGAATTTTTGGGCTTCATTTTATAAAACCAGCCCAAAAATAATTTGATCTTTTTTTAAATATTATGATGACTACCACATAGACAGTTTTTTTGGACCCCATTTATAAAACCAGCCCAAAAATAATCAAAAAACAAAGAATAACAAACTATAACAGCTACCGATAAATATACAGATAGATGAGAAGGTAAATAAGAACCTCGGACGTACTAAAATAGGTCTGTTGTATTTAGTCCTAGACTAAAATTGTTCCTTCAGATCAGCCTCTTTAACAAAGTCTTTATGGCCTTAGGTGATACTTATACAAAGTCATAGGGCTCGACTTGATAATGCTGAAATGTAGCTTATCATATCCAATCCTAGACAGTTGTATAGAACGTGTTCCTCCATCTTGTCACCAGCTTGACAAAATCTGCAATTCGCACTTTTTGTTAGTCACATTTTGTTTATACGCCCCTTAAGGCGACCGTGTGCTGTGACAAGCCCTACGCCCTACGATCACACCCCTGGAATAAGAAATTGTCCCAAAAGGCGAATGAGCCGATAATCTGCCAACGGCATGGAAATATAGGAGGCAACGGAAAACCAATATATTAAAGATCCCTAAGAATATTCCAAGAACAATCGTCATGTCTAGCCATAGCGACGAAATAACAGTTACTGATCGTGTATTCGTATCCTAAGATCCTAAAAGAATTAAAATATGTACGTGGAATGTTAAAATGTGTAATGTTTAGGATGTTCTAGTGCAGCTGTGCCACGTTATGCAGGAAAGTTTCCTAGAAGAAACTTCTTCTTCTTAGAGTGCCATATCTCTACGGAACGTCGGCGACTACCATGCTATATTATGTAATATTGTTATACTGATCTCGGTCTTGCGCTACGTGTAGCAATTGGTCCGCTGTCAAACCTGTCCACTGCAGCAAATTCCTCAACCAAGAGAGTTTCTTCCGTCCTATCCATTTCTCTCCTTCGATTTAACCGTTGAGAATTAGCCAAAGGAACTCATATCTTGGTCCTCTGATTATATGTCCAAGATATTCTAGTTTACGCCTCTTAATAATATTTTATAGAGTTCGTTGATGTCCCATTCTTCGAAGAACTTCTTCGTTTCTGGTTCTGCTAGTCCATGGAATTTTTAGTATCCTTCGATAAAACCACATCTCAAATGCCTCGATTCTATTCATGATATCGGCGTTTAAAGTCCAAGTTTCACATCCATATAAAAGTACAGACCACACGTAACATCTTGTAAACTTTTCACGGATTTCCAAATTTAATGAGTTATTGGATAATAGAGGCTTGAATTTTTGAAATGAGTTTCTTGCCTGTTCAATTCTACATCGAATTTCGAAGGATGGATCTAGATTTTGGGTAATCCAACATCCAAGGTATTTGAATCTCTGAACTCTCTGCAGCGGTTGTTGGTTTAATATCAGTTGGGTTGCGCCGATATCCACTTTACTGGTCACCATGTATTTAGTTTTATCGATATTTATCGACAGTCCCCAATTTGTGCATTCCATGTCAACTCTATTGATTAGCTTATGCAGATCGTCGATGTTTTCAGCTAGAATCACAGTATTATCGGCGTACCGTATATTTTTAATTATTTCTCCTCCTATGATAATTCCTTTTTGATCTTTTAAAGCTTCCCTAAATAGATTCTCAGAATACACTTCTCGGAAGAAAAATACTAAGTAAAAAAACATTTAGAGCCGTTGAACGACGTTGTCGAGAAACTGGGAATGTGAGACCAAATAAAATAAATTCTGGTAGACCAAGAACTACAAGAACAAAAATTAATAAAGAAAATAATATTTTAAATTTACTTGATCAAGATCCAACAGTTAGCGTACGAAATATAGCAAGACAAACAAATACTTCTTCTTCAAGTACTTGGCGGATACTGAAAGAACAGCAATTACATCATTATCTCTACAGACAAGTCCAAGACCAAGAGCTCTTGCCAGATGATCTACCGGTCAGAGTGGATTTTTGTGAAACATTGCAACAAAGAAAGCCCACAATCCAAATTTTTTAAAATGCATTTTTTTTACGGACAAGGCCACCTTTACGCGACAAGGTATGTTTAACTCCCATAATGCACACTACTGGTGTGATGAGAATCCACGAGTCAAAAGGGTATCACATTACCAACACTCATTTAAAGGTTATATTTGGGCAGCAACTTTGGGTAACAAATTAATAGGTTACAATCTTCTACTAAACGAGCGGAGATCTTTATTTTTTATGCACGATGGAGCTCCACCACACTTTGATAGAAGGTGTCGTAATTGGTTGAGTAATCATTTTCCGAATCGATGGATTGGTAGAGGTGCAGAAGCTCTGATTCATTGGCCCCTCGGTCATGCGATTTTAATCCTTTGGACTACGCAGTTTGGTCGTATATAAAGGAAAAAGTCTATGCTACAGAGGTAAATTCACGCCAAGAATTTTAAGAAAGAATTCAACGTCAATTTAATGACATCATATCTGATCTCCTACCGTTAAGAAGGTTAATGGAATCTTTAGAAAAAAGAATAGACTTGTGTATTCGCGAAAAACGGAGGGCATTTTGAATACTTACTGTAATTGAATTTTATTTTATGTTCTTAGTCATTAATTTCATTTTCTTCTTGTGAGCTTTGTTTAATTACTAACTATTTTATACCAATATCAATTATTACTTCATAATTTTCAAACCAAAATATTCCGAAAACGGTACACAGTATCGAGTTTTACCAAGAGTACCTTTTTCGTGTAAAATTGAATGATGTTTAAGTTTACTTGAATTTTGATTAATAATTATACTCTTAAAAAAGTTATATTGACTAATATTTAGGACGATCCGTGTAACTAGCGCCCTCTATGAGAATCAGATATAAAAACAAATTCATGGGATGTATCAGCTTCTAAAACATATTCGTATAAAATTTCATTACAATTTTGCGAGTAGTTTCGGCAAAATCGTAAAAAATGCGTATTTTTTTTCTTCAACGCCCTGTATCTTGAAAACGGATGGCGTTACAAAAATTTTTTATAAAGCAAACCCCAATTATTTTTCAGTTTTTTACCTACCCTAGAGACGGGGTTACCTTTTTTAAAACACCCTGTATATTAACAACTAAAATATATTTTTTAAATAAATACTACCCAAAATTTGATGGGTTTAATATACACTTTCACTATTTAGAATAATTCTTCTTTTTTTTTTCAAAGAAAGATGTCTGCAATAGTAGTATAGTTGAGATATTAATACAGAGAAGTAGGAATTGTTGTGTTGTAGGTTTCCGACAATGAATCTGTCAAAATATGACCCAGCTAAGCGAATGGAGTATATTTGCAGTTTCATACTGTATAGTGTATACTGCGGCTTCAAAATAGTTTAAAATAGTAATTAATTTGCCAACAATAGTACATTGTTTACCGGGTAGGAAAAGCTTAACATTCCTGGACGACTGTGAAGATTGCTAAGTCGAGGCGCAAGCCGAGACTTAGCAACACAGAGTCCAGGAATGTGGCTTTTCCTACGAGGTAAACATACTATTTTTCCGCAAATCGTTTAAAATTCGACAGATATTGATTGATTTAAAAAAAAACGCGATAATTTTATTCCCAAATAAATGGTGCTTTGAAATTCCTAATAAAATTACTTGGGTTACTATGGAAACGTATTGAGGTTGAATTGTCAAACTTGACGCTTATAAATTTAATTGCTGGTGTTCTCGAAAGTAAAATGATAAGTGATGATGAAATTTCCATTCCTGGGACTCCTCCAGAGCTGGTTGAGGCAGTGAATACTGCTTCATTAGAATTATTGCCAAAGAAATCAAGAGAAAAGTACGAAAATGCATACAGACGTTTTATGGATTATCGCATGAGTAAAAATACGAGTTCTTTCTCAGAAAATGTTGTAATGGCATACTTCCTAGACCTTTGTTTAAAGATGAAATCTTCAACATTATGGGCCAATTATTCAATGCTGAAGTCAACCCTTGCACTTAAACACAATGTAGATATATCTACATACTCAAAACTTCGTTCTTTATTGAAACGGCAAGCTCAAGGTTATAGGGCAAAGAAATCTAAGATTTTAACGAAGGAAGAAATTGAAAAATTTATCCAGGAAGCTCCAGATAAAGAAAATTTAATGATTAAGGTAATTTACAAGGTTTTAATTTCTATTTAGATTATAGCTTTATTTATTTTTTAGGTGGCTGTAATATTTGGTATTTCTGGGGCCTGTAGAATGGATGAGTTAGTCCGAATGACTGTACACGATAAAGAAGACTTAGAATCTAAGCTTTTAATCAGCATACCTGATTCGAAAACCAACAAACCAAGATCATTTGTAATTAATCAGATCTACTTGAATGTTTATCGAAAGTATGTTTCGTTAAGACCAGAAAATATGAACAGTGACCGATTTTTCTTTAAATATCAAAGCGGAAAGGGTTGTAGACAAGTGGTAGGAATTCATCAATTTAGAAAAATGCCCAAAATAATTGCTACTTATTTGAACTTGGTAAATCCGACAGAATATACTGGTCACTGCTTTCGTCGGTCTTCTGCAACAATATTGGTTGACTCTGGTGCCGACATAACTAGTTTAAAGAGGCATGGCGGATGGAAGTCATCAAACGTTGCTGAAGGATATATCGAAGAATCGCTTAACAATAAGGTTGAGGTGGCAAATAAAATTTTCACAGTACAAAATATTCAACAAAATGACACTTCCACCCTGCATGTTGTCCAAAATGTTTCTCATAGTTCTAAGAGTGTTCCTCCAATGTTCAATAATTGTACTAACTGTCAAATTACTGTAAATATAATAAATTGATCTTAAAAATGTATTCAGCAATGACTTGATGTTTTCAAAATATAAATTAATTCCTTATAAGCAATGTGTTTTCTATCATTTATGTAGAACACTAACAACTGTACGGAAATATCATTTCCTTACAGTAAGGAAATGACATTTCCTTACAGTAAGGAAGTCCTGACTTTTTCTTCAAGAAATTTTGACAGGAATGTCAAAATTTCCTGGCGATTTGCGGAAAAAATTTGTATTGTCAATAAAGTGTTCCTCGTAGCTAGGTTTTTTTAATATTATTACGTAAAAGTAGAATTAAAATTCTTATTCGAGAATTTATTTTTGTCAAAAAACATACATTCATGTGGTAAAGGGTTACCAAAATAGCAGAAAATAGAATAATTAGAATTGCACGATATAAGTCACCGATCATAAGAAGGATACGTCAATCTAAAAAGAGATAATTCGACGATATTCCTACATAATAACAGGAAATGTTTTAGAAAAACTTACAATATATCTAGATAGAAGTAGAAGAAGAAGAAAATTAATTGCAACTATAAATTAATCAAATATTGTTAATAATAAATATAATATACTATATTTTATTTTTTCTTTTTAAATTTTTTACGAAATTTTAATATATATACCTCTGTAGAGTTTCTTCTAACCGTAAAATAATTCAAACGTGTGGCGCCCATTCTCGAAACATCCTGTAAACTAAAAAAGAATCGCATCGCCACTACTTTATCGAACTGGTAGCGCGCCAATAAAATGATCCTCACGCACTGAGCCACACATATATAGGGCCGTCTTATGCTTTGAAACTCTAGTGCATGTTAAACACACATCTTACAAAGCCCAGAGAAGGTGCGCGGCTAGTCACCGGCGAAACACACATTTTCAAAATCCCCAATGACTGAAGAATCCTAGAGTGACAAATTTTAAACGAATTGTGATGCCCTTGTGATCTAATTTACGAAATTTCAAAAAGTCGAATGTGATTATTGTACTAAAGGCCCTTTTGGAAATTTTCAGTATTTTTTTAGAAGAAATGAGTGATACAAAAGTGAAATTGAAAGATGTGATATCGCGTTTTGGTTTTTGAACTCTTTTTCGAATTGTGATCAATTTTAAATCCGGACTTTTGTGATAAATTTCGACTTCTTTGTGATATATATCGACTGACTATTTTAACAAAATGTTACTAAACACAATTAAAATTAAATCGAACACTCTAGCCAATTTTAGAAAAATGTTCAACACAAGAACTATTTTAACATACTTCATTCTAGTGTTACTGGTACCATTCTCGATAACGGAAAAACACAATAGGCCAAATAGTATACAAAAACGGCGGAGTCCAGAACCTGACGAGCCAAGGCACACTTCGGGCTGCCATAGTTGTAGAATGAGAGAAGAGATCAAACAGAGAAACCTGATGGTCATCAAAGACGAAATCCTCAGGCGGATAGGTTTCGAGGAAGCGCCCAATATTACGGGAAAGGCTCTTCCTCAGGTTCCTTCCGAGTATCTCATGAGGATAGAGGAAGAAAACGGCGGTATGCAGAGTGACCAGCCTCAATTTCGGAGCGGCTACACCGTGGTCGAAGAGGAAGATGACTATCATGTGAGGACGCAGCAGATCATAGCTTATGCACAACCATGTAAGTTTTTCACCCTTCAACACTATAGTTATATCATATTTATTAAGGAAAACAATCTCAAATTAACCTATTTAACTAAAAATAACACTTTAATTCGGTTTAACACTTTATTCCTTTTCAAGTGATCTTCAACTTTGAACAAAAACTATAACATCTAAACTATGCTAGGTATAAGTACTATTCAGTACTATCATTTTACCTACAAATATAATTCAGATACTTACAGATTGACTTTCTTGGGATAGTAGTAATTTTACCAATTTGTTTTTAATATTTTGTATCACATATTACCAAAACCATAAATTCAGACTGTGTCCAACTAACTGATAAGTGCGCTAAATTAGTTAAAAAATATATAGTTACCTATTTGTTGTCCTTAACCTCCCGTAAGTTCACAGCTCGAGATATATTAATAACCTATATTTACCAATTAATTTTAGAAACATGTTTGTCATTTTTGCATCAGTTATTTTTTGCAACTATCTAGAGATTATATTATTTGTATAAGAAAAACCTTAGAACAATTGCTAAGACCAATATTATGACAAGTTTTCAGGAAACATTTTCACTTAAAAAATTCACTGATGTAATGTGATTAGAATGGTAGCATTAGAAATAAAATCAGACAAAAATTGATTGAAATGATCGGTTTTGATACGTACATCTAATGTATATATTAAACATTTTTTATAGAATTGTTTATATTCGTTTACCAGGATATATCTTAATAAATCTTTAAAAATCATTAATTTTTGTTTTAACAATACAATCAAAAGTATAAAACTTTAAAATAGGTGATGAAAAGTGCTTCGATATTTATTCAATATTGATGACAAATGGCAATTTTTAATAGAACAAATTGTGGTTTATCAAATATTAAATAAAAATTTTATTTGTTATATATTTTAATGGCAATTAAAATGTGTAAACCACTATGTTTTTACCTCACGACATCGATTTACCAGCAATAAAATTATTTGTCAAATAAATTAAAAAATGTACCTTTTCTATTCAGGTGCATATTTACGATAGCTGAATAATTGGCCAAAACATCTAGTTTATATCCAGATTTTTTAAAAATTTTCAGATTTTTAAAAATTTTCACCTATTTTTCGCATGAAATTTTTTGTTTCAATTCTTAATCTTGTAGTTTATGTTTGTGGTTTTCTGTAAATATTGTTTCAACTTTATTGAAAAGTTTTTTGATTTTCATATTTATTCCCCCACTTAATATTAATAGTGTCATATAAATAATGTTATCTATACCTTTTAAGTAGTTTAATATTGTTGAAATACTTTTGGTCATGATGATTTTGGACTTCAGCTGTGATTGCAATTAATATTTATTCTTCCTTGAGGTATGGGCAATGAAGCAGGATATATTTTACCGTCAGTAGAATGAAGAAAATTGGCGTTAGCTCTTTTTTATTTTAATATTTGTGTTACTGCTGTAATTCCAATTTTCAAGCAGTTAATAGTAGCTGTGTTCTCATTGCTCGAATGGTTATTAAAAAATGTGTTTTTGTCTAGTTTGAGCCTATTTGACAGTTGATCTATATTTAGTTTCCGCAGATTTATTGTACAGCGGTACTCAAATAAAAGCTGTTTTATTTCCTAAAGATTGGATTGTTTCGAGTTCGATTTTATTTCTTGTACAGCTTGTATATTGCATTAATTTCAAGCAAGTATTTACTGAACCTGTAATCCGAATGCTTGCATTTTAACTTCTAATAGTTGTGAAGAAGAAATCATCATCATCTTGGTGCTACAGCCCTTAGAGGGCCTCGACCTTCTCAATCTTTCTACGCCATTCTGTTCTGTCCCTTGCTTGCATTTTCCAGTTGCCGACCCGATCTTCTCCGCATCTTGTGTTACCCCATCCATACACCTTAGCTTTGGTCTACCCCGTCTTCTCATTCCCACGGGTTACGCTGTTAGAATCTTTTTTATCATGTTCGATTTATGGGCCCGGGCTACATGTCCTGCCCACTGCAGGCCTTATCTTAAGTCTACTGAAATTTCTAAGTATTATGTAATACGAAAAGCTTCTTTACAATAGTAACTGGTGGTATATCAATTGTGAGTTTTAGAGGGATGGCTAAAGATAAAAGATCTTCTTCTACTTCTTCTACCTATTTATAAGCAATTCTGCTTGTTTATTAATACTTCTATGGAAGTTTGTCTCTCCATCTTTTGCGCGGTCGTCCGATACTTCTACGGATTGGTGACTTATTTTTTGATATTTTGACGACACGGGTCTCCCCCATTCTGCTTATGTGATTATTTTATTCTTTTTTTTTCGATTTTGTGCCCATTCATTTATATACTGTACGTTACATTTTCTTCTAATGACTTCAATGCTCTTTCTATTTCTTTTTCTCTTCTATTAGCGTATTTTCTGTAATTCGTCTCAGTACTTTTATCTGTGCCATTTCCAGTAGCCTTTGTATGTGGCTACGCAGGGTCTTGTCTCTGAGGCATACATTTCTGATGAAATCATTGGTCTTACACTGGCTTTATAAATTCTTGATTTCATATCAGTGTTAAGGTGTCTGTTTTGCCATATAGTCTTATTAAGGCATCCTGCCAGTCTATTTGCTTTTGTACTTGATCTCTCACTTCTTTGTCCAGGTCTCTTCATAGCTAGACAGTGTAATTCCAAGATATTATATTTAGATTACTTGTTTAATACTGATGCCGTCAATTTCTATTTTACATCTGTAAATCTGTGGACCATATTTGCAGGCTATCTTTATCTTGGGCTATTAATATTGCATCGTCTGCCTAACAGAGTATTCTCATTTCTTTGTTTCCCATTCTGTATCCTGTTCCTTTGTTAACGCTTTTGATGATTTCATAAATAATTAAATTAAAGAGCATGGGCTCAATAAGTCCCCTAGTGTTATTCTGCTGCCTATCCATGATCAAATTGAAGAGCATTGGCCACAATGAACCTCCTTGTCTTATTCCGCTGCTATTTCTATAGGTTCTGTAAGTTGCCTTCTATTCTGACTTCCATTTTTTTTATTCTGGTAGATGTTTTCGGTAGTTTTTATAATATTTAGGGAAACTTCTCGATTATAGAGAAGATGGATTACATCTTTGAGTCTTACTCTGTTAAACGCTTTTTTTTAGTCAATCAGACACAGAAATGGTATGATTGACTGGTTTATTATACTCTACTAGTGATTTCTTAGTAATTTGCTTTATAACGAATATTGCATCTGTATACGATCTTCCATTATAAAACCTTGTTGCTCATCTGCTAAACTTATTATCTGATTTATTAGTACTTGCAAAATTTTAGTTGTAAGTTTTAGGGTAGTATTTAACAAGTTTGTTCCTCTGTAGTTTTCTGGCTGTTTTAGATAAAAGATGGCTTGTAAGTAATTTATGTATCAATTTAGACCGTCGGATTTCGATTCGAAGCTCAAACACAAATTTATCCCTTATGCCGTTTTGTGTACTGAAAATTTTATATAAGATAAGCAAAAAGAAAAGAAAATCTAGAGTTCAACCGGGTTTGTTTTTTTTTAATCAAATTTCCCTTATTTCCCGCAAATTTTTTGAGATAAAATTTTTCGTTTTCACGCCATGTCGCTATGGCTTTTTTGCAGGATCCTCATCGTGAAAACTAACAAATGTTCACGTGTCATACAGGAAAAAATCACGGACGCTGGCCTAATAGCATTATATGCTTAGATCATAAATAATAATCTTAGGGCACCAGTAGCCCTTATACTAATTTTTTTAAGAACAGAATTACATCTTCCGGTATTCTCAAAATCATATGGGATAAAATCGTGGATAAACTTTTTTTGAAATCCGACGGCCTAATATAATTTTAGCGAATAGGTGCTTAATTCTTATAAAGTTTGTAGTTGATTTGGATTAAATTGCTAGCTAGTCAGTGAACGGATTTTACAATGGGAGTTTGCAGTTATTTTTAGTGCTAGATGGAGTTAATGCATGACAAAATTGTTAAACTGTATTCTTTCCATAAGAAGTCTATTTTTTTCCTTTTTGGAACATGAAAACCCAGAATAGCTATCTTGAAAGATTGAAAAGCTTATCGCTAATTAAAACTCAATATCAGTATCAATATAGAGAGCCTCTGTACCAGTCGCTCTAATGAATCCTGGTAGGATGAAATACGTATAAACGAATATACAAAGGCACTATTCGTGAAATCAAACCTTAACTGTCTTTTCTTTTATTCCTGCTTACTCATTATGAGTACAAGAAACCAGTTCACCAAAGATGTTTGCTTAGATGAGGAGATGTGTTGTGAAATGCAATTTTTAGATTCCCCATGTCTTCTTTTTATCCTTTTCATCATCTGTTTTGCCTTGTAATTTATAGAAGGCACAGATTAATGCAAAAATCTAAAGTTTGGTTTTATCAACCAAGAAATGTTCGCAGATCTACTTTGTAGTCCAATATTGATATATTTTGATATATTTGTTAACATTGTAATATGTATGTTTGATCAATTTTAACTACATTTCAAGTGTGTTTTTGTATTACTCTAAATTAATTGTACCTCGATAGAGCAGATAATTTTCGTGTTCTTTTATCTTCTTCTTTACGATGTTCATAAAGTCTTTGATTATAAAACTATTGGTCAAAGTAACTGTTCTTAAGGTCACTCGCATAGCTCTTACCAGTTTTTGAACCATAATATTTGAGTTTACTGTATTTTGTCTTGCAATTGTTTTTATCTACCGCGTTCAGTGTTTTATGTATTAGATCAAGCACACTTGCTCATATTTTACTATTGTTGAATTACTTACTGTTTTTGATTTTTTTCAGTCTATTTAATTCGCTTTCATACGATTATGTCGAACTTCTGATACCTGCTTCTGTATTATTTAGCTATTAATTTTCTTAAGATATCAACGACACTTTTTAAATTATCTTATGATGTTTAAAAATTGACTAAAACTGACTTTAAAATTGAAATTTATTAGACATTTCATCTACTTTTTTTTTAATCGATGATTTGAATTGTCAATGTATCTTTAATCAACAATAATTAACACTAAAACATTTCGGTTATTGCAAATGTTGCTGGACAGAAAAAATAAATATGTGTTATTGTAACTGTAGAATCTGTAGGAGAAAATTTTAATATTCTTCTGGGAATTGAAGTTGCTAAAACTATTAGGAAGTAAAGCAGCTTTGTTAAATTTCAGTTATTTTTTCCATATAACCAGTATACATCTGTTATTTAGAGAAATGATCTTTATGACCACCGACCACTTGCATGCAATGTATTACATTACAGGATTGTCATTCGTTTCCTACGTTGGTTGAAACCATATACCAGAACTTAAACTTAAAAATAGCAGTAATAAAAAGCTACCTAAATAAAATTTTCCCAAACCACCAGTTACATGATAGGAAACCATTTCCTTAGTCACTTCGTAGTTTGGATATCAAAAAAAATATTTTTATGTTTGGTGTCTGAATAAATGACTCGAATGTATCGAGTTTGCTTTGGATGTTTCTTTCCAAGATAGCATGCTCTTGGTCGAATTAAGATTTTATAGATTCTCATCGTTGTATTTCGGTGGACATTTTTAGACCAAAATATATGGGAGAGGACCAAATAAGCTCTGTTTGCTGCGTTATTCTCTTCCGTATTTCTCTATCTTCTGATCCGTCGGCATATATTTCTACTCCCAAGAATGTAAAATTTCAACCGTTTGAATGCATCTCATGTATAGTTGTGGACTATATTCTTCTCGTCTGTATTATTATTTTTGTTTTTTCTGTGTTAATTTCCAGACTTAGCATTTTTGTTTGCGTTTTTAACTCATATGTTTCCTGTGCTTCTGTTGATGTTCTACTCATAATATTGATATCATCGTCATAAGCGGACAGTTGAACCGTTCGGTTGTCAGTAGGTTTCCTAGTCTAGTTTGCATTGGCATAACCGCATACTCCAGTGCCAGTTTAAACAAGGTTAGAGCCAGCCCATCTCTCTTCTTTAATCCCTGCGAAATTTTGAAAAAGTCTGTTCGGTGGTTTTGTATTCGTACATATGCCTGAGTTTTATCCATTGTGGCTTTAATAAGTCTAATTAGCTTCTGTGGTATCGCCAATTCAGCCAATATATTGTAGAGTTTGTTCCTTTTGACTGAGTCGTATGCCTGTTTGAAATCTACAAACACGTTGTGAACATTAATGTCATGTTCCCATAATTTAGTTAAGATCTGTTTGACTGTAAATATTTTGAGGTGTAAGTTGTTTCTGGTTATCCAGAATTAAGCACTGCAGCTTTCACTTCATTCAGGTATTAAAGGATTTTGCTCTTGAAGGATGTTGTCGACTATAGTATGCTGGAGTAATAAATCTAAAAGTTTCAAGCATCACCGCTTTTTGCATGGTTTTGCATGCAAAAAGTATTCACCACTCTTTGATATTTGATAGGATGCTGTACGTATTGAATATATGTAGGTACTGAATATAGTACTAATAATTGGTTGAATTGTAGGTACTGTTTGGACACTTCTGATTCTATGGTTTATTGTCTCCTTATTTAGATTTCAAGGTAACTGTTCCAAATTATTTTTTTTTGTATTGTATACGAAGATTGTCAAGCATACTATCAGGGTATGCTTACCTTACCTTTCTTATATTCAGGTACAGCAAATGTCTGGTAGTCTCTGGGATGATGTTAAATGCTTTTATGGGCTTGTCATCCATTTTGGCATTTGTCATTAACATACATTTGGGATCTTTAATTACATATTCCAGGTCGTTTCCGTTGGAACCACCTGATCTTGAATTTCTAGTAGTAAACCGTCCTCTATTTTCAATCCAGCGTCCATAGTTCGACGCTGTATTATCGATATAGTCACGGCTCACTTCATTGTGATGATGGTGGCTCATGAAGTGGTTTATTTATTTAGATGTAAATGTTTCTGCTTAGCGCAATAATGTGTGTACATTTATTGTCTTCTTAAGTAAAATAGATGTCTGGTCCTGCTTTTAAAAGTAAGTTCTTAAATTAACAACTTTTTTCTAATGTTTTTTGCGAATACCAATAATTTATCTTTATTTTAGGAACCGTGTTGAATTTTTTGTTTGTATGATATAGCGAGTATGTTGTTTATGTAGGCAGATTTTTTGCAATTAGTTATATCAATATGATAAATTTTGTTTAAATATTGGTTTACCGCATTAAATATTTTTGATGGTTTTAAATTTCAACAACAACTACATACTATTAAATAAGTATAAATGCACATTAATATAAAAGTAAAACACCAAAATAATATTTTTAAATATTTAAAATGTGCTCAATAATCTTTCTATAAAACTATCCGTCGAAATATCCGTTTGAGGAACCTACGTGCCTAAGAAGTGGTTAATCAACATGTTGCAATAAGTGGTACAAAAAATACTCAACCCTTTTGGGTTCAATAACCAGAAATGGCAGTTACCTGTCTAAAAAACACCCCAGTTGAAGATATATATGCACATCACCATTTTTTACCTTGTTTTTTTGGTAGAGGTTCCGTTAAATACTTCTAATGGATTCATTGCCTTAAAAGGAAAAAGTATCCCTGATATATGGTGAAAAGGGAATGTCGATGACTTTAATAATTAGTATAAAACTTTTTTGGATATAGTTTTAGTTTTGTTATGGAATAAAATAATAGTGGTTTCTAGAATTTTAAAATTTAAAATTTTTTAAATTTAGTTTTTTGCCGTAATTTTGCATCTTCAGGGCTGAAAGAAAAGAAATTATAATCAGCTACCATATATGATATTTTAAAGTTGATCTTACCGTTACTTAGAATTCTATATTAAAAAATAGATTTCAAATTTTAAATAAAATACAGGGTACACCCAGTAAAACTAATTTTAAAATGTGGATTTTTGTGAATAATTTTTTTTGTAATTTTTACTAAACAGATTTTCTGAGCTTCCTCACACTAATTAATTACCCTGTATATACTCATAAATGGTCTGTTATCTTTTTAGATTATTATTATTCTTGACCCACCAAAGATGCCGAAGGATGTGCCTCAGCTACCAATGATTTTCTTGCCATAATAGTTCTTAAATCCCGATACATATTATCCCTAAAGAATAAAACAGATTAGCCAGACCCACTGGCGTCTGATATGTTCAAACTTTCTTCTGTTGTTACCTACTTTTGATTAACACCAAATCCTTGTTAACGGTTTTTTTATTTGATAAAAATATTAAAGCAATTTTAATTAATGTTGCGACCCTCTTGAAGGTCGAGCTCTTTAGTGATATATATGTGATTATTATAAAAATAGATTTTTCCATAAATTGCATATTTAATCGCTTAACGACTAATTAAAAGTGAAATTTTTAATTACATTTTGTACATCTGAACAAATGTTTATTGGACGGACAAAACATACCTGTATAATGATAATGATAATGCAGCATACCTATTTATAGGAAGGCAATAAAATATTGCAAAATAATCAATATAACTAGTCGAAGTTTCTTCTGGTAAATTAGATTTCAATAATTTAATTAAAAATTTTCTTTTTATGCTTAAATGTTTATTTTTTTTTGTATAGTTTTCCTCCATACTTGAATTAGTTGGACGACTAGTTCGACACAAACTTGTAGAAATTTTAAAATTCAGTACTGATCTGTTGATTTTTGAAAAAAAACTTTTTTTAATTTTTACATTTTTGGATTCTTTTCGATGATCTCGTTTTGGAATGTTATGCTATATTTACAATATGGATAATTACATTTTTTTATTATTATTTTTATAGCAACATTGACACATTGTATTATTGTAGTGATTTTATGATCGATTGATTTGTTTAGAGTAGCAAGTTCTAAAATAAAATAGCCATTATGATTGCCAACCTCCATAGGGAGACGGCACTCTAAGAAGAAGAGATTTGATATCAAAAATCTATCTATGTTCAAACCATTTTTAAAATAGTCTACTGTTGTTTAAAATTATTAACGTAGAGAAATATTTCAGTATTTTTTAAGTTTTCTTAAATAGAAAATCTTTCTCTTAACGCATGAAACTTTATTTTGTGTATTAAAACCTTATTATTTGTTGAGCAACCCCTATACCTAAGTGCTTTAATTTTTAAATTATTTATGATTCTTTTAGCCAAATATTAAAACCAAAATCAAGTAAAATTTTATTGGGTTGAAAGTGACAATATGCAATTAAAAATAATCTTTTCGACATACACTCTGGCCAAAATTAACCAGCCATCTTAAAAATGGGTAAAAGCCTTATTTCTTGACAATATCTTTATATTAATATTGTTGCTAAACATGTAAATTTTCATTGTATACCGGGTGTACCAATCAAACTGTGTTTTTTCTTAAAGTTTGCATCACCCTGTGCAATATTCTAGCATTTGTACAATACTGAAATTAAATCGTAACTATAGCCTCATGCTTTCTCAACAATTTGTTTTTTGATTGATTCGCTTATATTGGATAATACAAAAGTTAGGTGCTTTAACAACTAGACATGTTTTTTATCAATTTTTAACTCCACTGAAGAGAAAAAATAATATTTTTGAAAAAAAGTTATTTTTTAAAGTAAAAATCCAATAAATAAAATCTTCGAAGATTCAAATTTACAATATTTTGGAAATCAATGTCTAATTTACAAAAAATGGTTATCCATAATGGGTGTTGCCGCCTCTAGCCCTTAGGACTTCTTGAAGCCGGTTTGGCAATCCATTCATGATATCCTGGATATCAGATTGGGGGATATTGTGCCACTCCTCTACCACCGCTGTCTTCAGTTCTCAAAGGGTGAAGGGGCTGGTACTCTTGCTCTTACCCGTTTTTTGAGGTTGTCCCAGATATTCTTAATTTTGTTAAGATCGGACTGTGTGCTGGCCATAGTAAAACTTGAATCCCGACCTTATTAAGATACTCACGGGTAGATCTTGCGGTATGGCAACGTGCATTGTCATGCATTAGTCTGAAGTTATCACCAATGAATGGTGCAAAAGACATGACATGGTCTTGGAGAACTTCTTGCACGTATACTTGGGCATTTACACTGCCTCCACCGAACACAACAAGATCAGTACGCGCTTCGTAAGAAATACCTCCCCAAATCATTATTGACCCTCCTCGGAGAGACTCGTAGAATTCCTAGACGCTCACTTCTGAATTCCAGATTACCAATTCGGATTCAGAGCTGGACATTCCACACAAAATACTTGCTTAATACTTGCTCCAATACTCTACACAGTTTACAATAGTGACATTCCCCGCCCACAGTAAGGATCAGAGTCCTTCCTACTTTTTGCTGATGATACGGCCATCCTCACTTCAGGCTCCCACAGAGAGTGTAATTGACGGTCTGTATTGCAAGAATACATTCACAGAGTTGTGAAGTGGTGCAACAAATGGAGAGTGACTATAAATCCCTCCAAAACAAAAGCAATTTTATTTAAATCTTTTTATTGTCGTGACGTCCAGGGCCGGATATTACTTTTGGGAGAAGACCTCATTCTCAGAAACTCAGTCCTCTACTTAGTAGTTCGTTTTTCGAGAAATCTAAGCTGGAAGGCCGACTTGCAGGAATCCTTAGATAGGATGAGACAGAGGTTTAATCTCTTGAAAGTGCTAACCGGTAAAATTGGCGGAACGTCTTCCAAAGCTTTGTTGCACACCTACAAAACTTTTGTCAGACCGATAATCGAATACAAGGCATGCGTTCACATTCCCCTCAAAAGTCACCAACTTAATGCCATTGCAGCTACTGAACGTAGAATATTAAGATACTGCATGAGGAAAGATTGGTCGTATCCATCAGCCCACATATACATATTGGCCAACATCATGCCAATCAAGGACAGAATCCTAACCCTCAGCAGGAAGTATGTCCTAAGAACCATAGCTGGCACAAATAATAGAGCAAAACGAACACTAAAGACTACTTGCAATCATGGAGGGCAAATACTTACCAGATTCCCCACTAAGAAAGTTCCGTTTCCTCCAGCAAAACTTCTGCACAACACTGGGCATGAACTTCCAGATGAGTATTTTGGAATTCTAGAATCATTCCACATACAATATCGCAGATAAAGACTGCGCGCCAAAAACGCTAATAAAGAGCCATTCCTACTGTATTGCTTGTAACCCCTAAAGTACCTCAACTGGCATGCTAGGCAATTTCCACTTCTTCTTGTGCGCTCCTATCGATCACACAAATAAGTCACCTTCTGCTTCCCCTGCTCCTTAGTAGTCTACTCCTTCTTAATATCGGGAATCGTTTAATTGACGTTTATCACGCCTCCACTACTCCAATTAAAAAAAAAGAGTAACCTATTCCTTGAAGAGGCTCAGGCCTAAACAAGGTTAAAACTCATGTGTCATGTGACCCTCCTCGGTAAGCCACAGTTTCAGATATAATGCATGCAGCAAACCTTTCATTTTGACGCTTATAGACACGTTGGCGTCCATCTGGACCTTTTAGGACTAATCTGCTCCCATCTGAGAACAGTATAATCTTCCATTATGCCATAGTCCAGTTAGCATATTCTCACACAAAATAAAGTCTAGCTCTACGGTGTTGTGGAAGTAGTTTACGCTAATTGTATCCGAACGTCTGCGGTCCCTCCGGTGAGTACCGATCACACAAGGATAGAAATTATTTTCATTTATTAATTTTTTTAATAAACAAAAATTTCCACCCAGGTGAGATTCGAATTCACGACTTTTAGGTTTAAAGGTAGGCGCTCTTACCACTGAGCCACAGAGGGGGTTGTACTTGCGTCTTTAAAAATTTATAGTTTTAGTGCTTTTAGTGCTTCAGTATCTCGCCTAGTAGCTTACAATATATTGTTTTATTTGACAAGTACTTTTTATGGTGAATGTCAGTTATATGTACCTTGTAGAATTAAAGCTATCATGACTCATAGTATCTTGATTATTTTAATGATCCTGCATATATAATTATTACAAAACCTTAGGACCGACACTTCAATGATTTGCTAAAAAATTAAACTACATCAAAAGTA
The DNA here is from genome assembly GCA_918026665.1 of Diabrotica balteata. NCBI lineage: Eukaryota > Metazoa > Arthropoda > Insecta > Coleoptera > Chrysomelidae > Diabrotica > Diabrotica balteata. Next base: position 152,250,674 of record OU898278.1, on the reverse strand, counting down.
TATCTTATCATAAATGGATTAGATATTCTTTAATGTAATTAATGTAATTAATGTATGAGTATTATATAACTGTTATTTTTTTGGTTCAATGATTTAATAGCAATTTAGATTCAATCACTAAGAATATATTTTTAAATATCTCCATTGTTGTTATAATTGTGACGAAAGGAGGAAATACGTACATTGATATGACCAAACCTATCAGTTTTTTTTCGTTCTTGACAAACCATAGATATCCTTTATTTTAATAAAAACATACAATATATTTTTTAAATATGTTTATCTTCAGATTTCAAGTAAAAATTGAAAAATCATAAGAAACTCTTGAATCTCTTGTTCTATCTATAAAATCAGCGAAAAAACAACAAAAAGCATCTTTAGATTAATAGTCTTTCGGTACCCCAGTATGTTACCTATTTTGAAATTACCACATTATCTGTTGCGTTTAAATGAAATGTAATTTCTTGATTGTTTGGTGATAGGAAAAAAGAATCAACACTTTGAATTGCAACGACTTGGTGAGTTATCTTTTCTTATGAACCGTTGAAGTGGTAATTACGCGAATACGCTGGTATTTTTTTTTTGCTTTAATTTGAAACAGCGTAACCATACCATGCTACCCAAAATGAAATACAAACCTTTCATAAATGATAATTAAGCTACACTATCAGTGATTTGGTATTCTGTTTGTCCTCTATGTTAGAAAACATACTGTTTTTTACATAGGTACTTCAATAAAATTCTTTGCTTCGTTTATAAAAAACTAACTTAGTTCTGCAGAAATATCTGCAATAAAGGATGAAGTACATGGTACTTTTGTTTTTTTTTTCAAATTTTGTGACCGGTAACTCCCACAGGTATTCTTGTGAACTACATTGTATACATTGACTTTTTCAGCTATTGATATAAATGTATAACCATAAAAAGTATATAAAAACTTTATTTATGGATTGGATGATAATAGAAGTCTTTTTTTCTCGAATAAACATATGTATAGATGGTGCCAATAAACTTTTAAAACAATGAAACGATTTCAAGTATTTAGAAGCTCCACGTGTTATTACTAAACAGGCACGATTATTATGCGAATTTCTAATTTATTTTAGTGCAAAAAACCGTTTTTTATATGCTCTTAAATTCGTCAATTCAGTAGCGTAGAATAAAAACATAGTGATTTTTTTATTTAACTTTAGGATACTCTATGTATACATGTGTGTGCACTTTTAGAGCATTTTTAATTATAATGGCACTACAATATAGTACAATATAATATAGTACGCTACAATAAATAAAGCAAATGCATTAGAATACAATTAAACGTACCATATTCCATTATTACTATATCAGTGACAACAATATAATATACACAGTATTGCAATAAATAAAATGTCAACAATACTGTACACCAATAAAATATATGTATAGGGTAGGGTGGGGCACATTTGGACGTGGGGTACATTTGGACAACTCAATTTTACATCGTGAGTTGCGTCTCAGTGCGTACGTATTTTGGTGTATCGTTACTGCGTCACTGTAGAAATTCAAGTAAAATGTGATATTAATTGGTGAAAAAATTCTGAGTATTCACGCTTTGTGTTCATAAGAGTGTAAATATTTTTCTCTTGTAAATAGCCCAGTTTGTTTATCCTTGATTGGAAGAGTGTTGTGTATTGGTAACCATAACCTTAAAGTTAATGTTTCTTGACAATCCGTTAGACTTTATAAAAATTGATGTAGAAATACAACGACTATGGGGCACATTTAGACAAATCAGGTGGGGCAGAATTGGACTAGTCCAATTGTGCTCCATTTCAAGAAAATGTATTGTTTTTAGATTATTATTATAAATTTAATAGATTTAAACCAAAACTCGTTGTTAGAATGGAGCGTTAACATAAATGAGCATCATAGATTCAAAAAACAACTCAGTTATGCGGCAAACTTCTATTTTTTATTTTTTACAAGATGATGCATGTTTAATATAAACAAATCTACGCTTTACTTCCATGTCAAGAAAAAGAGATCAGCCAATAAGTTAGATTCAGGAAATGAAAGTGATAACTCCGATAGTGCAGAATCACCCTTAACTTCAATATATTTATTTTGTCAAGTTTTCATTACTGGTGAAGAAGTAGAGCTAGAAGCCTATCTACATAAAACTTTTTCAATAAATTTTGGACTTATCTACAAACATGCTAGAATATTAGCATTTCAATATGCGAAGAAACTAAATAAGAAATATCCAGCTACTTGGGACGAAAAACAAACGTCAGGAATCGAATGAATGCGTTCATTCATGAAACGCCACCCAAAAGTGTCGTATACAACACCTGAAAATGTCAGCATTGCTCGCACGTCTGGTTTTATCTAACGTTGAAATTTTTTCCAAAACTAATTCAAAGTTATGGTTAATTATAAATTTCTTCCTAATCAAATCGTTAATACTGATGAAACTGGTATTTCTACGGTCATGCAAGCCCCAAGAGTTATATCAAAAACCTGCAAGAAGTAAGTGAGTTAATGTGTTTCATGTATATTCGCGAGTAAGAATGAAAGATCATTATTTATATGGAAATGTTCCTGGTGCAGTTGGGTATGCAACAAAATCAGTCTGGATGTCAACAGCCGTATTTATTGAATTATTGGAACATATTCACAAACATATGGATAGTACTCGTGAAAATCATGGTCTCTTACTTGTTGATAACCACGAGACTCATGTTTCACTTGATGCAATTAATTATTGTAGAGAGCATGGAATAGTTAAGCTTTCTTTTCCACCTCACTGCACACACAGAATGCAGCCCCTGGACATTGGAGTCTACGGCCCGTTCAAATGCAAGTCATCATTCAATGACTTTATCAAACCCTGACAAAACAAGAACGATCTACAACATTGTAAGTTTGACAGCCCAGCCATATTTGTTATCATTTACTCCTACTAATATAACAAAGGCTTTCGAAAAAGCTGGAATCTGGCCAGTAAACAGTCTTAGTTTTGACGATTCAGATTTTGCTGGAGTGCTCACCTATGGATCTTCCACAAATTTACACACAAGTGGAAAATAACCCTGCACCAATACCTTCTGGGGATTTTGAAATAAATGCTATGAACAATTAAGGTCTTACTCAAAACTCCCGAAATGCCTATAAAGGTAGATGATAGTCTAGAACTTATTCCAGACTTAGAGAAAGAGGTGCTAACAAATGTTTTCAGCGAAGCTTCTTAACTGGGAGTAGTACAAAATCTTCTAAACGTGCAAAATTAGTAGATATTCGACGATTTTCTATATTGCAAATCAGAATGGGCGTGTAAGAAAAAAGGGAAAAATAAAACTAGACCATCTTCATACTACGGCCGAAAATTACCAATTAAAAAAAATGTCTCACACTTTGTTTTGTCAAATAATTGTAATGTACAGCTTGTTTCATATGAGAAAAATTTTCAATATTCAAAAAAGGGAAAAATTGGAGTGTATAGGCCAGATAATAATAGATTTAATCCTCCATATATTGATAGATATCGTGCAGCTGGTTATATTAGCGCCAATGTAAGGGGATGGATTTTATCTAGAGGAATGGGAATGGTATGGCGTATTGATGGCAGGTTTGTTGGGCAGACTTATCTGAATATTCTGGAAAACATCATGTTTCCAAGTGTAGAATAAATACACTGCTCAAAATGATCAAATCTTACTCAGAGTCGTATAAGTTTTTTTAGGAACCAGCAGTACTTTAGCGATGCTTTCACGATGAAGATGTTATGAATGTCTTATGAAATTAAAGTAAAATCAATGGTAATAAGTATGTATTTACTTTATTTATATGAAACAGTAGGTCAAAAATCAAGAAAAGTTACACGTTAAAAGAAGTACTATTTAACAAGAGAGAGATTATTTTTAAATTACTGTGTAGCATCTTGTATTATGGTACGACAATGTTCACAAACATAAACGTGTATTTGTGGACGTAATATATCTACGTCACTGTTCAAATTTCACACATTACTAGGTAAATAAACATAAATTTTAGTTATCCAAAAATAGTTAAAAATTTCTAGTTTTTGGTCACAGCATTTTTAATTATATACAAAGGAACTTAATATTTGCACAGTTTTGGGTTTTTTTTACTTTTTGTGTGAGTGTGAAAAAAAAAAGCAATAAATTTACAGGCAAGTGCAACCGAATTATATTAATTGATCATTAAGTAGGTTTGTTGCATTAGCGTTCCTTAAAATGATATTTCTACGTTGTTTGTAGAAAAAGTTTCGACTCTTTTAAGTCTTTGCTTTATTGTGTGCAGCTTAAGTTTCAATGAAACATTCCCATTACATGCAGGTGTCTCTTGACTGCCGCATGACCAGTTAGGAAGCCTTTTATGACTCTGAGTTGATTCCTGCTTGTTTTCCGCAGGACTTAATCCCCTTCTGATAAGCTGTTATATTGGCGCGCATACTCAGATATCCTGGCACCTATAGCAATGTGCTACTCTTATATTCCAACATTACCCTTCTATCCCAGAGTCTGCCTTAAAGGTTATATGCTAAGAGTCTCACCCCTTTCAGACGAGGATACTGTATCTGAGATACTGTATGCGAGATACAGAATTTGTGTCTGAAAGCGTTCATTTAACGTAATGTTTCTTCTATATCTGGCATACGCATTCGGTATCTCGCATACTGTATCACTCGCGCGTCCCGTGTGAAAAGCTCAATTTGAGTCTATGTAATATCTGCGTCTCGGATACGTGTATCTCGGATACAGTATCCTCGTCTGAAAGGGGGGTAAGAGTCTGCCTAACTCTGTAAATAAATGATCCGTTTAAGTGCTAAAGCCCTAATGTTAATTTTTCTTTTACAATAAAGAATTGCACAAATGCGTATTCCTACACCCGACCCTTCTGCAGTTTTAGACCTGCCTGTCCACCTTGCAGCCGTGATTGTGTACTTCTTCTGCTTCATTCCTCTTATAGTCAGATGTCGGCATAGAAAGATACTTAAGCCTTATTTCTGGATACCATTTGGTCACAATTTGGTCATTATCTGTACGGTATTTTTAATTCAAGGTAGCTCCAATATAGGCTCCATAACAGTTGCAGTATGTATCTGGTGTATTGATATTGCTAGCAAGTCTTTCTACCTTACTTTTGTTAAAAACGCTTCTTTGCTGTGTCTTGGGTTGTACCACCATGTTCTAATTTCAATTTAACTTGTATGGTGCGTCTGGCTACCTTTGAGGTCATAGATCTCTTGGTCATTCGTTCTATCTGCTGAGTGCAATTAAGCCTCGAGTCTAATAATACCCTAATGCATTTGACTTAAATCAACAGTTTTAAATTTATAGCATTCATGTTTAGAGGATCTAACCCTCTAAGTCCGCCCTTCTGATAAATTTCATGTTTTTGGATTTCTGGGAACTTATGTTAAGCCCTAGATTTGAAGTCGAAATTGTTACTACTGTCAGAGCCAATAAATTTGCTGTCGGCTAGATGACAAGGTCATTCGCGTAGCCCAGTAAACGATGTCTGGAAAAGATAACACTCCGCTTGTAGACAGCCTTTGAATATGTGTGCTAACCTCTAACATCCTTTAAAATTTCCTCGTCTCTCTGCAGTGAAAAGTTTCTATCTCCGTTTTTTTTTAATGCGCGGCATAACAAAGTCAGATAAAATATTTTGTTTCGTTTGCATAAAAGTTGATTAATTTGATTAAATTTGACACACAACAAATTATTCGCTCCATACTTGTGTCTCATATATTGTGTTGCAATGATCCTTGCAAATTACTAAGTTCAGAATATATATATTAACAGTATTTTAATATGATTGAAAAAAAAATTCCATTTTCGTCGAGCCATAGCAACAGCACTATATCATATATTTTGGTTTTAAGTTAGTCAACTTTTGAACCCTTGGTGCATTATTTCTCAGTAGCGAAATAAATATTATATTGCAGACTCAGCTAAACGTCATACGATTTAATAAAAATAATCAGTATTGATGCACCGAGGTTTTTTAAATAGTATTAATGTAAGTGATAATTATCAATAAGGTTATACACCGAATTTCCAAAACGTAGTAAATATATATAATACATAATATACAGGGTACATAATTTATTGCAATTAAATAATGCGTTTAATTAAAACGACGAGAAGTTTGATATTTTTTGTTTAGTACTCACGTCTAAAAACAGTTGTTTATAATAATTTTAATGCAGTATAGATATTTTATTACATGCCATTCATCCGGTTTTTAAATTCCCATTTACCCTTTTAGTATCAGAATCTTAGTACGTTCGGATAAACCTAAAATACTTCTAAATGTCAAAAAATTTCTGTATACTCATATTATTCATCTACGGTCAAAAACCTTACACAATTTTTTTTAACAGTCAAATCATCTTCTTTTCGTCTGTGATGTCTTCTGTCGCTTTACGTTTGTCAATTCGTTTTTTTTATGTTGTTGTCTTCTTCTTTTTTCCAGTCTGTCGTCTGTGATTCCATAGTAAACTTTTTTTATCTGTTAATTCCTTTTCTTATCTGTCATCTGGCATTTATTAGTTGTCCGATGAGATGGGTAGATGATATCAAAAAAAATATCCGAAACAAATTAAGAGGAGTTGGGGGAGCCAATGTTCAAAATTGACAATAGAAGGCTAATAAGGAGAAGAACAAGATCCGAAGAGTGCTAGTGTATCCTACACCCTGCGTTAAGTTTATATCCAGTGAAAACATATTTTAATCTATATGCCTTAATAATCACCTGATATCGATGAAATAATAACTGATCATGTGAAATTGCCTAAAGATGTAAATTCAGAAGATAATTTCAGAGATATTTTCTATTTTAAACATATTCATAGATATTAAGACAAAATAGGTTTTAGCAAATACAATTCCTACGACGAAGAATATATCGGGTGTGATAAAAGAAGCAGAGCGGTCAAATTTCTCGCGAAATAAACATCGACTTTTCTATCCGATGGCGTACATTTGTAGAGCTTCAAATATTTACATCTTATTGCTATTTATATTTGCTATGATCTGGTCAAAACCGTTTTTAGAACTAAATAAACAGAACTTAGTAAATCCATATTTCTTAAATTATTTGCCTCTTTTTTTCTTTTCTGTATATTATATTCTTTTTAAATAGGCTGGTGAGTTTTTTCTGCACGCAATTGCAGTATTGGATAAACTCCTTATTAATATTAGCGACGCCTGACATAAACACATCAAAAAGTCTAAGGAATACAAAGTTTTTTTCTCATGCATACTTCAATTTTATTTGGAATTTAAAAAGTGGCATACCAGTATAATGCCTGATTAGTTAGCAATGAATTCATCTGTATTTCAGTGTAATATGATTTCTTTGTAATGAAATAATAAAAAAAAATAAGAGGTACAACTAATTTAATGGAAAAATTTTTACTTGAAAGCCATAAATCATAGAAATCAACTAAAAAGTATTTAATTATTTATGAAATATATTTCCTCCATTGACCTTAATTTCTTGACATCGTCTTGACATGCTTACAATTAAATTATCACTTTCGTTTTGAGGTAAGAGGATCCATTCCGGTGTGAGAATATCTTAAAGACATTGTCTAATATGAACATTGTGCAAATGATGAGCAATCAGTATCTTAACCATAGCCCATACATAATCGATTGGATTAAGATCTGGCAATTGTTCTGGCCACGCTAAAAGTGTAATATCCTCATTATAAAACCATTATTTTACTGGTACTGCAGTATTTAGCCTTGTATTATCCTGTATGTAACGTCAGGACCTGCAGCATTGGCAAACTAAATAACAATAGGTTCTAAGATACTATCAATATAATTAATATTGATTCAAAGTGCGTTCTACAAAAACGGGAAAAGTTCGATGATAAAAAATTATTCGAGCCAACATCATAACTTGTAGATCACTGAATGGACAAACATCATGACCAAGGTTCTCCTGTTGACCAGGTCCTCTTCAAACTCTCACTCTTTTTCAATACTAGTAGAAACAAAATCTATCTCAATCTGTAAATCTGCAAATAACTTCATTCTCGTAAGCTCCAAAGCACATGTTGCCATACCTCCCTTAATCTGAGTCCACGATTTCCATGGCGTAACATGGAAACTCCTTTATGGACGTCTGACGTGCAGGCCAGCTTCATGTTATCGATTCCTCAAAGTTTGTTCACATACATGTTGTGAGTATTTTCTGAGGCCTCACAGCGTTCACGTGTAGTTATATGCACACATTTACCGTTTGTACCATTTACCGATCCTGTCGAGAAGTAGGTGCACGTTCACGATCTCCATAACTTTGACGTTACCAAATTGATCATATCGATGCCATAATCGCAAAATCACCTCTGAGACAAATCAGAATGACGGGCATCAGCTTGTGAAAGACCAGCCGCAACCATATTTACAGCACTTACCATTTAAATATTTAAACTTTAAAAATTAAGGCAATTATATCGAGCACAAGTTTAATCAAATCTTGCCCAAGTACTTTCGCTTAATATAGCATCTTCAGAGGCATCTGAAATATGCCAAAAAACGTTTTTTAGATGAAGGAAATTAATTTACTTCGATAAAAATTCGAAGTTAATGCATGATAAAAGTTTTTTGTGATGAACGTTTCAGAGTTACTTCGTCAAATATGGGCTATCCAGCAAGCGTAGAATGTGATAAACATGCATATTAACATAAAATTGTACAAACACTACACTAAAACAAGGACAAACAGCTTAAAATAAGTTAAAATATTTCTACGCTCTACATTCTTTGGCGGTATCAGGAGAGAGAATGGTGTTTAACGGAAACCAACTAAAACTACTATAGAAAATTAGCTTATGAAATATGACACTACTATAGAAAAGCCTTCGAGACCACATAACAAACCAACAAATCAGGCGAAGATCAGGAGTTCAAGACGTCATCGAAAGAACCACGACGCTTAAGTGGAACTGGGCAGGGCACTTATCCAGAACACAAGATGGACGGTGGACAAGACGTATTATGGAATGGAGGCCCAGAAATTATAAAAGAAGCCGAGGACGACCACCGACTAGATGGACAGATGACATTAAACGTGTAGCGGGAAACTGGCTACAAGCGGCCCAGTGTAGAGAACACTGGAAAGAACTGAGGGAGGCCTATGTCCAGCAGTGGACGCGATTGGCTGATTGATGATGATGATGAAATGTTCCTTTGAACATATAGGGCTTTTTGTTTTTCTTGAGTTATAACTTGAGCAATGTATGAACAATATCATAACAAACCACCTTTCAGCCATCAATCTTCTGTTGTTCTGGCATACTTGTCCACACACAAAAACAACCTACCATCTTTAATCTTCACACATAACCAGTAATTCATGTTCATGTACTTATAAGTTGAAAAATCTTTTATTTTTACCAGGTACCAAATGTTGTTTTTTGAGATAGAGGGCCTTCCATGCTTAAGTTTTAAGTTAAGTACTACATGAACATCACATTACAATCACATTCTTGTCACATTTAAATTTCAGCTCAACAACAGATCTAAACACACCTTTTACTACATCACTCCTCATTAATAAATCTTATAGGACCCATCTTCCTACATGTTTCTTTTTTACCATTTTCTAGGTACCGTATGTTTCACAACATACAGGGCCTTTTGATAAAATCTTCAGCTTAGATTAAATAAATCCATACACATGTATAGTTGGTTGCCTATTGACCCTACAAAATTTCATAAACTCCAGTTTACCCACATTAATTTTTAAAATACCAATTTTTTCATTGTTTCCAATATAGCTATATGATTAATTTACATTACAGACTACAACATTGATGGTTGATACTGTTACATTATTATAATTTTATTTTTTTTTCAATTTTAAATAATGCTGGCATCTGTCATTTTTAGACAACTACCATAAGTTACACTGACTGCTCTGACACAACATCCGTTCTAACATGTCAACAATGTCATTTTGATCAGTTGTTATCAACAGGTCCTCGAAGACACTTCGTCTCAGGACCATTTTACCTATGTAGGGTCATACGTGGCTATGTTACCCATTCCAACGGTAACTTAAACATCCTAATTTGTAACTATAAAATAATGTAAAACAACTGTAAATTTATAACATTTAAAGGGTTTTGACCCATATATTTTGGTGGCTCATAGCATGTATACCTCGTATAAGTATTAACCACATTTTGCTTTAACCTTAGTCAACATTTTAAATTCAACGTTCTTTTTAATTAAAGTGGTTATTTACTTTCAGATTTACACTGATGATGGATTTAACAATCCGAAAACGTTCAGTAATATAATTGTGATAGCCCGTTTGGGCATTTTATTATATACCTTTTATAAAGGATTTGAAATAATTTTTTTAATTAATTTCCTTCATCTAAAAAACGTTTTTTTGACTTATTTCAGATGCCACTAAAGATGCTATATTAAGCGAAAGTACTTGGGCAAGATTTAATTAAACTTGTGCTCCTGATATTTAACCTCATATCAATTATTTAAATATTTGTTAAATGCCGAAGCTCCATGACTATATTTGCGTTTAATAATCTTGTTTTATAAGCACGTTTTCTTTACAATTTAAGGCGGCACTGTTTAAACTTTAACTTAATAAAACAGTGCAATTGACAGATAAATATTTTTTCATGGAATATCTTGATTTGCACAGAACAAATTTTCAAATCGAATGATACGTATTAACAAAAAAGAATTTAATTTTTTTTTTTTTGAAAAAAGTGGAATAATTGTTGTGTTCCTTGGAAATTGTGTGTATGTTCGTTTTGCAGTTTCTTTGTTTTCATTCATTTGTAAGATACAAAATCCTAATTTAAAATAACTTCTCTTCGAGAAAATACTCTTTTAGTTTCTATCTAATTATCTTTAAAACCCCTGAAAATTGTTGGTGAAATACTTACAAGTGTGTCGTCATAATAGTTATTCGCGTCTAATTGATATTCCTAGATAGATTGGAATAGTGCAATTAGGAAGAATAAAAAAAGGAATATACTAAAAAATATAACTTTAACTAATTAATATATCTGCAATAATTTTCAATCCAAAAAAGTTAAATTTAATTGTGCAAAATTTTAATCTTATTTTTATCTTATTTACACAGCTACTTTTTACATTCTTAATGATGCAAAAGATAATTTTTACACTGACGATAATGATGCCTTAAAGTCTACAAATTCTATATTTACCTTCTTACACGTTTAATTTCTCGATCAAATTTAGAAAAGTATTATATAAACTTATCTTCTAACACGCGCTGTCAAAGTTGCTGTAGTTATCAATGTATTAAATAAACATTTTAATCAAATACCAGAAGTGTACATGGAATTTCGCTAATATAGGTTATTAGTTTAATCAGTCAAGATACAGTGAGATGCATATAGATTTTTTGAATGTTTTAAAAGATAATTGAAGTGGAAAAATTCTTAGGTATTTTTTAATAAGTAGTGCAATTTTATGACATTGTAAATTATGAATTGGTTCCAATTTTTAATTCCTTTAATTCATCACTTCACCATCAAACTGACGGCGTGCGTACCACAAGGTTCAATATTAAGCCCAACTCTGTTTAACCTAGCAATAAGCGACTTGTGTTCTGATATAATATCTCCCATTAGGCATGTTCTATACGCAGATGACCTGATAATTTACTGCCATGGACGATCTATCTCTACAACTTCTAAGCTTATTCAATCCGCAGTAGATACACTAGTTAAAAAAACAAGCTCCATAGGTCTGTCTTTATCACATACAAAATCCAAAATAATAAAATTTAGTAGACTATCACCCTTCCTATCCCCTAATATTATGATTGAGAGAGCAAATCTTCCAGTAGTCAGCGAATGCAAAATTCTCGGTGTAACGTTTGATTCAAGACTCACCTGAAAACAACATATACTAGAAATAAAAGGTGAAGCAAACAAGAGGCTCAACATTATTAAAACTCTTTCAAACTACCATTGGGATGCAGATGAGAACTCCCTGCTTAAGATATATAGGTCTATCATCCGCTCCAAACTGGATTATGGTTGTTACATATATATGTCTGCCTCTAAAACACACCTTAACCTTTTAAATTCGATACATCATACAGCCTTACGGATTTGTTTAGGAGACTTTCGATCTAGTCCCGTAGAAAGTCTATATTGCGAAGCCAATGAACTCCCACTTTGGATTAGACGTGAACAATTATTACTTTCCTATGCTGCCTCCGTTTCATCCAATACCTCCAATCCAGTTTATCCTCTTCTTACTTCATCAACGAACAACCAGCAATACTATTCTAAATCACCATCAATAAAACCCTTGCCAATAATTTGAACACAATTACTTAATAACATCTCTCTATCAGAAACAATCCCACGACCCCTACCTCCATTTCCTCCTTGGTCTATAATCATGCCTCTGTTTAACACATCGCTTACAAGATTCGATAAACTTACAACACCCAGGGAACTCATTAAAAATTATTTTAAAGAAATTATATTTACAAACAAATACGACACAGTACTCTACACTGACGCCTCAAAAAATGATACAGGAGTAGGTTGTTCTGTTACCACGTCAGATAACCTTATCACATCATCTTGTATCCCCTCGTTTTGTAGCGTTCATACTGGCGAACTATTTAGCATATTTCAAGCTCTCAAATCCATTTCTTCTCCAAATAAACAAGTGGCAATATGCACAGACTCACTAGCCTCATTACAATCTATCCAAAATATATTCACTGATCATCCTATTGTCCAAAAGATCCTTGATTGTTACCAACTAATCGCTTTCCAAAAAATAACAGTTACATTGATCTGGCTACCATCCCATATTGGTATTACAGGCAACGAACTTGCAGATAGCCATGCAAAACTTGCCTCAGTATCAGCTGATAATACGGTTAATATACAAATTAGTAAAGATTTAAAGTCTCACATTAAGAAACGAGCAAGAACCCGATGGCAACAATACTGGGACAACAATAACTCAGCATTACATCAATTCCAACAGTTAGTCAATAGCCCCCTTGATTTGACCTCTGCCGGTATGTCCAGACAAGACGCTATTGTAACACGAAGACTTCGAATAGGACATACAAGATTAACACATGGATACCTGATGTCATCCAGCAACCGACCCACTTGTGAGACCTGTCAATCACACCTAACAGTTAACCATATTCTTACCGAATGTCATCAGTATTCAGCAAAAAGACTATTTTATTGCCTTAAAAGTGATCTAAAAGACATACTCAATAACTTGGATCAAATAACCTCAAGTCTTAAATACCTCAAAGACGTTCAATTATTTTATAAAATATAATGTTGATTGTGTTGTGGTAGTGTGTACTCTATGACATATTTTTGTAAATTATTGTAACAGTTTTACATTTGTAACCGTTTTGTAACCGTTTTCGTGTAAGTGGCCTTTGTTGCCGAGCACGTAAATTTTCAATAAAAAAAAAAAAAAAATCCTTTAATGTGCTCGCTATAATCACGTCCTCAGCGAATCTGAGATGGTTTAAGTTATTGTCATTAACGTTGATGCCATAAATATGTTGACCAATTTGTACTTTTTAAAACTTCTTTTAGGATTAGATTAAAAAGCTTTTGAGATATTATGTCGCCTTGTCTAATTAATGTCTTAATGATTACGGGATTTGTATTTTTGTCTAGTTGTGCTATCATAGTTGTGTTTTCATATATATTATATATTACCTGCCTGTATCTCGAATCTACAATTATTAATAGCTTGTTCTATAGCCTACAACTCGATACTATCAAATGAATTTTCATAGTCTACGAAGTCAAGAAATACGGGTAGTTGGTGCTCATTTGACTTCTCATTGTCAGCAGATGAAGTCACCCTATTATTAATATCTCTCATAAACAGTTTTTATGCTTGACTAAACAACGTTGTCTAAAATTCTTTAGGTCATATGTGTTTGAGCTACTCTGAGTTTAGTTTCTGTGGCCTTGGTTAAGGAAAGTTTTTTAGCATCGTAAGTTATGGAACCAGACATGGGTTCAACGTCGTCTTTTTTAAATAATTTGGCATGTTGCTCTTGAAGATACCTAATAGAGCTTCATATACGGTCCATGCTAAAGTAATTCTTCGTTGTAGTTGGTTTGACAATTTAAATTTCATGAACCAAGTATACAAATTTAAAAACTAATCATATTTCGTTGCAGTCAACTTTTCGATTTTCGTTTGGTACCATATTTGTCATATATTGTGTCTTTTCCAAATTTATATTCAAATAAACTTTCTTAAAGGCAGCATTGATCTCAGTAAGCCTATGTCCCACTCCAATCTTTTAAAAGCCTGCTCCAAAATTGTTGTAAAGAGTTTGGGAGATAATTGAATTCTTGAGTATGATTATTTTTTTGATTTTTATACAGTTTGTATCTTGTATAGTCTTACAGTCATGGTTGCATTATTGTATATATTCGCGATAAAAGTATCTTGCACTGTGCCATCTTGAAGGTGTTTCACTTTGGGACAGACATAAGTTAAATAATTTCTTTAAATTTTCTAAAAGCCTGTCTTCTTCAATTGTTGCGGCTTCTATACCGATATGATCTTTTCCTGAGACTTTATTTCTTTTTATTTTCATTGCATTTCTTAGTTCGTCTGTTGATATAACAGATATCAATAGCGATCTTTGATTGACTAATATTTCTTCTGAATTGTTTGTTATTTGCTTTCCATGGTTTGGTTGACTATTGTATAATTCTGTATAGAAAGTTTCTACCACCCTTAGTTATTTTTCTCTATTTCTTATGATATTTCCATCTTTATTCCTTAATTCCAGTATTTCTTTTTTGCCATCTTTACTCTCGTTCAATTTTTGAAAGAATTTTCTAGATTTTGTCTTTTTGTTCAATGCTTTTAGTTTGCAAAGTTCTCTTTCTGTGTTTTCTCTTTTTCTTCGTCGGTGTTTTTTCTTCTATTTATTTCTCAATTACTTGCTTGTCTTGTCTTAAACCATATGAAACGCGTGGTTCTTATTCTCTGTTATGTTGCGACATTCTTTATCATTTACTCAACAATTCATTTTGCATTTTATCTGACTTTTCTCAAAATGATTGCTTTATTTCCATTAAGTATAACAGTTAATATAAAATGCGCAACAAAGTAATTTTAAAACCAAGAAAGTATATTGCTAAAATTATTAATGTTCAATATAAATTAAGGAATTCCCTTGATCTTATAACCTCTTTGTTTATAAATTTTCAACTAAAAATGAAACACATAAAAACGGTTTTTATAAGCTTGTTTTAAATATAAATGGACAATCAAACAAGTTTCAATATTTTAGTACAGTAAATCAGTCATTAAAATATCTAATCATTCTTTTTTTTAATGGCAGATCTACTTAATTATACAAAAGTTTTAATATGGCTAATATTTTATTTTTTATAATAATTTCCAATATTTTTGTGATTACATCATATAACAATTTCTGGACACAGGTTTTAACTACTGACTTTTATTTCTCTATGTAAACTTCTAAATATTGTGTAATGATCTACTTCAACCAAATATTAAGTCCAGTTTTTCATAAAATATGTAATTAAATTATTCGGAACGATAAGGATTTTGGAATTTCTACTCATAATCATAATCTGTATTTTAATAAAAGTTTATAGATTATCTCACTAAGCTGTACAAGGTAGAAGACAGAGAAGACTTGTAGAAGACACCAGAAATAATAATAAATAAGGAAATTAAATCCGTGACAAGATTAAAACTTATAACAAAGATTATACCAAATAAGATTATTGGCCTTCTATCCCTAGAGGATTAACAACAAGGATTCCAATCAAGCAGATTTTGCACAGATGTCCTCTTTGCCCTAAGATAAATACCAGAAAAATTAATAGAATACAAAAAAAGGCTGTATACGATAAGCCTATATATTAAAAATTGTAAAAATCATATGTAAAGGAAACCAAATTCAAGCTAAAATAACCGAAGAACTTACCAACATTTTACCAGCTGGATCTGGTATTCAAAAGTGTGATAGATTGTGTTAAAATCGTGTTGTCTGTAAAAAAATCTGTTTTTTACTCACAATATGTGCGAAAATGTGTCTCTGACACTTCCTTTAGGCAATGGCTCCTGCATACTGCGCATCCAATTTAATCAGCTCCGCTGACTTGGAGATCTCCTGGAAATATGATGTCTCAACTGTTTCTTCCATCTCCTCTACAGCACCCATATAACAAGATCTTGGCTATGAAAAAGGCTGTAACCCTGAGTATTTCTTGGATGGATAGTCTGTCCCTTGATATCCCGGTTTCAGCTGTTGCCTAATTGATTAATAAAATCTGCTCTCTTTTTTCTTTTTTTTTTTGTTATTTCCGATATCAGAAGAAGCGTTATATCTTTTGTTTTGCAGATCTTTCTTACTTTCGTGGAATTAGATGATTACTATTCTTTAAGCAGGACCGCCATGTGGTGTTGGTCCCTCACCCGGCTAGCACAACCAGTTTTCCAATTTTCCATGTTGTGCTTCTAAAAACAGATTGTTCTTTTTTATTATTTATTGAAAAGTCAACATTACAATCGTACCGGGATCAGTTCGATAGCGTTAATAATAATAAGATGATGTGGAAACTCTACTACTAACAATAATAATAATAATAATATCGTAAAACCAAAAGTTGCGTGTAAATACTAAATCCATGTCATATAATTTCTACTGACTTTACAGAGTCGCGCAAGAGGTTTTATTAACTTGACTATTAACCCACGTATTGTTTATTAAACATTGAACTAAATCAGACAATGTTTTTTATTGTTACGATGTTATTTCCAATCTTCTATTTTAATAATTAAATGTAAGCTGAATATTAAAAAAAAAAATTAAAAATACTACAAAGAGTGCAATAGGCCGGACATATGATCAGAGGGCAGAGAGAAGCCATCTCTTTACCCTCTAGGAGAGGATAGGCTATCAAAGAACGGTTGGAAAGCCAAGGAGCGCTGGGAAAAGACAGTCAGTAAGTCCGTGTATGAAGAAGATCAGCCACAGACAAGCAAGGGTGGAGGCACAGCCACCTTTACTTCCAAGCCATGAAGTAAAAAAGGCAACACCGCATTCTATGATGTCGGTAGTTCGATAATCAGCTGTAAGGTCTACCTAATTAAACGAATTTGAATTTTAGGAAACTGATATTTTGAAAACTTCAATTCATTACAGAAATATTTTTAGGGAAATTAAATTAATAAAACCTTATATTTACCTAATAAATATATATAAAGTTTTATTATTATTTAGGTTATATTACCAATAAAATAATCACTAGAGTAAAATTTATTTCACTTAAAATACAGTGTCAAACTGTCAAACAGTTAATCTTACAATCAAATGCAGTCAAGAATCTCTAGAAATTTTAAATATTAAGTACTTAAGCATATAAATAACAATACATTAACACGACATTTAAAAAGATTATTAAAAATACAAAAAGCATAAAATTTGTTCAGTAAAAACTAAGTGTAACTATTATGATTAAAAAATTCATCCTAAGAAATCAGACACAATATAAATATGGTTCTAAATTAATCTAATTAATTAAATTAATCTAATTAAAGTAGCAATTTTAAATATGAATAGGTTTCTCAATTCTCAAAAGATTTTTGAATGTAATACTCAAATTTGTTATCACTTATCTAAAAAGCAGATCTAAATGAGAAAATAAGTTCTCTAATTGTGACCATCTTGTTAATTTAGATACTATATTGTAAAATCCATTTCAAATCATTACTACTTAATCTATTCTTACCTACATTGACGATTACACTAAAATTACTGCTAACTATTACACTATGTATTACACAAAAATATTATCACACTTGTGTCCCAACTGATTAATGTTTAATACATAGCAATATACACAGTCACTTGTAATTTTACTTTCAGTTCAGTTTTTCAATGGGATATTATTGTCTAAGTCTAATTGTCATAATTATGTTATCTCTTGTTCCCTCTTCTTATGCAAAAAGTTTCTTCTGTCCTCGGGATTCCTTCTTTCTTTAGTACGATGAACAGTTACATATGATGGTACTTCAGGAAATATATTAGGAACTGCATTGCCTTTTAATTTGAGAAATATTAACTTTTCAATGTGTACATTTCCATCTTTATCTTCTCATTGTTCAGTCCGCTGAATATCATCTTCATGAAAATGTTTGGCACATACTACGGAAGATTTGATCATTGTATAGCCTTCTCTATGAATAGAGCATAACCCAGTATACCTTCTTTGGGGATCTTTGGGAAACGAAAACGTACTTTCTGCCTGTTTCGTTTTTAAAGTACTGGCATAATTGGTTTTGCAACCAGGTACACAACAATGCCAGAGCATCTGTAACAAAAAACAAAAGAATTATTATTGTTGTTTTTAGTTTACATATTTTGTAACAAGAAGCAAAAGTATTATTATTTTTCAGTTTGTTTTGTAGGTTATATTTATACTTGCCTTTTAAATTGTCGTTAAGAATCTTCTAAAAGTTCTAAATTTGATGAAATTTCACTTATATTAATATTTTCTAATTGATTGAAACACAATTTACAAATTAAACATTCGAATAAAGTTAAAAAAACACTAAATTCGACAAACTTGACAAGCCTTCCTATATGAAATGTTAAACAAAACAAACCACGGTCGGACTACCACGCGTTGTTGCCAAATTTCTACTTCATGGCTGGGAAGTAAAGGTGGCTGTGGTGGAGGCAAAAAATAAAGGAGGTCAAGGGTCAATTTGGGCTGTAGTGCCGTAGAAGAAGAAGATGAATATAAAAAACCCATGTGGTATATTCCAAATGAGCTTTTATAAATAATATCAATAATTATTGTTTTTAATTTCGCAGAAAATCTTCCAAAAGATTTAAGAATAGTAACTATTCAGACAAACGCTACTCCCATATTTACTACTTCTGAAGTGAAGCTTCTATACTGGCGTTGTATTTTACTTTTTTCTCTATAGTGAAATGCTGAGGCGATCGTCACGGAACTAGTGCCACAAGATGGCGTCGTCATGAATAGCGTCATGGAAAAGCGGGTAAATAAATTTAAAAAATGCAGAAAACATAGCATGAAGCTTCTCATCATCATTGGCTTTTACAACTCTTCGTGAGTTTTTGCCGCATTTACAATTGCCATCCATTGATTCCGATCCTGTGCTATTATTTCCCATGGCATTACTTCCATCTTCTCCAGGTCTTTCCTGACTGCGTCTTTCCACCTTTTTCTAGGCCTAAAAATGGGCGTCCATTCGTCCACAACAAAAACTTCAACTCAAATTCAAACTTTAAAAAATTTTGAATGACACAAAAATTGGCGTGTTAACATTCTATACACTAAGATACAGGATTCACCGTACTATTTCTCGTCTAATCAAATATGTATATGCACGCATTTAGCACTCAATTGAATGGACTATTACGTATATTGAGAGGTGTAAAACCACAATTCAACATTTAACGACAAATAGATCCGATTGCAAGTTACATAATATACTTCTGTATAATATTAGACGGCGCTTTGCCTATTTTAATCATTTATTACTAAAAATAGATGTATTAAATAAACAACCGCTTGCCGTTACACACTGGAGAATTTGTGTATAACTTTCTACAATATTTACACTTTATACCGAGAATAACAAATGTAAATATGATAGATTAAGTAGGTCCATACAATGTCGTCAGAATTAGACCATTTAGATAAAATGTTTTATATTTTATTTGACAACAATATGACACCTATTATGCGTAAATATTTTTTCTTTAGATAACTCTCCTTTAAAAAAGTCGTCAATCATTATCGCAAATTATCTATTTTGTCCGGTTCTTGGTAATTAATGTGTCTATCAAATATCTCACATTGTTTCGCCAGGAGGATTTGCACAATTTTTCCTTCAATATATCCTTCTCTTCTTTTTACTCACGCATGTGTTCCGCTCCAACCAAAAATACAAAACTATTATCAGAATAAAAATGCTAGAGAAAAACGTCTTTGAAAGGAAAGTCCTAAGAAAGATATTTCGACTCATTAACGAAAACGAAGTATGGAGATCCAGGTACAACCATGAACCAACTGTTCAAAGAAGCACCGATCTCAGAATTCGTTAAACTTCAAACACTTCGATGGGCTGGTCATGTAGTGATAATCGAGACTAAAAGATTACCATAAAGAGCCCTAGATAGTAAAATGCAGGGAGCAAGACCAAAAGGAAGTCCACGGAAAACGTGGGAAGATAAAGTGGCAGCGCACGCGCAAAATTTGCTAGATGTAAGGACCTGGAGAAGATCGAAACGAGACGGGCAAGGTTAAGGGCATAGTTTGGAGAAGACTAAGGCTCGATTTGAGATGTAGCACTATTGCAGAGAGAAATTTCCTTGTGTTATGCATTAGAATACATTCTTCCTATCATTTATTCTTCTTGTGGTGCCGTACGCTATGCAGCATGTAGATATCCAGCGTTAATGTTGTTTGGATTATGCGCAAGGATCCTTTTTCTGCGCTTTTTACTATTGTTTTAATATCAGGTATGTCGCACCCGTTTCTTTTATCTCTGAATCATGATTGTCGTTTGCGACCTAGCCCCAAGATTAGGACTAAATAACGATTTTAGAAAGATATACATAGTTTCATACAATAAAACGCATACTGAATGCAAGGTCAATTACATTAGTTAAGCAAAAGTAGCCTAAATGGGTGTGCTCCGAAATATACATAAATGTCAAACAGCTGATGACACACTTGGATAATTCCTTGAATTGATATATAAGTACCATTATACTTTTCTAACACATTTCTATCACACCAGTTTAAATCAGACTGAAGCTGGTTCTTTGAAGCATACTTTATGTTATATAGCTAACTACGGTTGTATAGACTTTATACTATTCTTATACTTCATACTTCATTTTTGTGTCTATTGGTACTGTATATTGCTGACCACCTTTTATAATTTTATGTAACTGTTGAAAATTTAAAGCTTGAAAAGACAAATAAAAAACAGAAGTGAATGACAACAGAAATTCTAGCATTAATGAAAAAAAAAAGAGAAAAGCCAAAGAGAAAAATGAGACAAAATATCAAGAACTACAAAGTAGAATTAAAGTAAAGATAAAATGGCTAAGGAAACGTGGTTAATAGATCAATGCGCAGAAATAGAACAGTATGAAAAAAAATGTGACAGCTTTAATATGCATTAAAAAATAAAAGAACTAACAAATACCAAAAAGCGAGCACACTATAGGATACTCAAAGATGATAATGGGATACTCAAAGATGATAATGGTAAACTCATTGCAGACATCAAAGATAAACTAAGATTTTGGCAAGAATACATAATGAAACTATACGACGATGATAGATACAAGAAGAATCACAGGAACAAACAAGACGAAAAGTAATAATGTGCGAATTGGAATAGGCAATCAAAAATTCAAAGACCGCAAAATCTGTAGTCCCAGATCAGATACCCGCTAAGCCTATTAAATGCATTGTCGAAGAAACACTGCATACCTATACTTTTATATCTATTTAACAAAGTATATACAACAGGAGTAATACCCGAAGATACTTGGATCTAGGGATCTCACCTTAAATTTTTACCTTTACCATGCGAGCTGCGCGATGCTCCATTACACGTATTATGATTTTCAAACCCTTCTTGTATTGGATGATATACGTGAAGGATATCCGTGTGCATTTCTCATTTCCAATTGGTCAGATGTTGCTATATTCATTTTTTTTAATATATCAAAGAAAAAATATGATATAAAATCCTACCAAAAGTGTTTATGTCAGATATGGCTGAGGCTTATTATAAGGCTTGGTTGGAAGTAATGTACTCTTAAATTTAGGTAAATATAAATTACAATTTCTCAATGATAAATTTTATCAAACAAATATATTAAAATTATTAAATTAAATGGATAATTGTTTCGTGACTTCAAGAAATAATAAATTGACAATTTATTTGACAACTGCTAGATTTAAGCTAGATATTTAATTAACCAATTACAGTCTTTCATTTATGTAGTCTTATCGAAATTATGATTAAAATGGTGACTGGCAAATCGAATAAATAAAAAAACTTATTCAAACACTTATTAAACAACTAATTCTTAATTTAAAAGAAAATGTTATCCTTCATTATTCATTAATATATTATCTTAATTTCCAAAATTCTTTCTTTCCTCTTCCAAAAAGTCTATTTCTTGTTTTCTTTGACAAAGATTGAGTTCTTCTACTGGTTTTTTTGTGTTTCTTTACATTTTATTCCCACTACTAAATAGCAAAATCTTTTACAATGAAACTTTACTAAACTTCTTTTTTATGAGCGTAGGCGCAAAATTTCGGTCCAATGCTTTTTAAATGCATTCATTTTTTTCGAATTCTGAGAAAACTAATAAGTATTTTTAAAAAATTTAAACGCGGAATGAAAGATTACATTATTATTGAGGGCCGAAAATCCCTGAAAACTTAATAATAACTATAATGTTTATTTTATTTAAGTTACAGGGGTGAAAAAGAAGAGAAAATTAAGTGTGATATTTAATTTCAAATATCTCATTCAAAAGAAAGTTTTTATTTATCTAAGGAACTTTCGGCCCTCAGTAATAATGTAAGCTTTTATTCTGCGTATAAATTTTTCAAAAATATTAATTAGTTTTCTCGGGATTCGAAAAAATGAATGCATTTAAAAAGCATTGGCCCGAAATTTTAATATTATATTTATATTATGTTTATATGGGATTAAGCCACAATTTATTGGTTGTAATGAAAATCACACTTTAACCAAAGTTTGAAATCGTTCTCAAAATATTTATAGAAATTTTGAACAACCTAAGAAATGACCGAGAATGGACCAAGGTTATTTTTATTGGTTTTAATATGATGAGCATTGATCTTCTTTTTTAATCGGTAAAAAAAACAGGTTGGGTTAGGAGAAACAAAAATGTCAAAATCTTAAAATCATCTGCGTAATAGTGCATAGCGCATCTCGCATGGTAAAGGTAAAAATTTACGGTGGGATCCCTAGATCATTGTCCCGAAGATTGGTTGCTGTCCACGTTTGCAACACTACCAAAGTCAGTACATGCGACAGAGTGCTCCCAGTACAGGACAATTTCCTTAATAAGTCACACACTTAAGGTATTTCTCAAAATAATACATGGAAGACTACACAAAAAAATAGAAGGATATATATATATATATATATATATATATATATATATATAATATATATATTATATATATATATATATACCACCCAGTTTGGATTCAGAGAAGGACTAGGAACGAAAGAGGCTCTGTTGGCTTTTAACGGTTTGCTTTATAGATTATCAAAAGGCTTTTGATAGAGTACGACATCAGAAACTCGTAAAACTGTTGAAAGAAACGAATGTGGATAGTCGAAATATACGGGTTATTGTCAATCTGTACTGGAATCAAAAACAAAGGTTGGAGTCGAAAATGTCGATACAGAAACTATGGAAATCAAAATAGGTGTTAGACAGGGTTGCGTGGTGTGTTTTCTGTCTCCATTGTTATTCAATTTGTACGGCGAAGCTATTTTTAAGGAAGCAATATGAGAGAAACAACAGGGTATATCAATAAACAGAAAAATCTTGAACAACATAAGATTCGCAGACGACACCGCTGTTTTTGCAGAGAGTCTGGAAGCACTGCAACGCTTGGGAAATAGATGAAAGTCAGTATAAAATTGGACTAAAAATAAACGTTAAGAAAACCAAGTGCATTATTATTTCTAAGCAACATACAGTAGGAAGGCTAGATATCGAGGGAAAACAAGTAGAAAGAGTGAATAACTACTGGAAACATATAAACTATATCTGGAAACCTGGGTAAATGAAAACAATGACCAAGGTAGAGAAATAAGGATACGCATTGATATTGCAAGACAAGCATTTATAAAAATAAAAACAATGTTTGTTAATCGAGACCTTACGCTGTAGCTGAGGATAAGAGCCTTAAGATTCTACGTGTTCTCGACTTTGTTGTATGGAATGGAAAGCTGGACACTAAAAAGTGGATAATAGAAAGAAGTTGGAATCATTTGAGATGTGGTGCTATAGAACGATTTTGAAAATACTATGGACCCAACGAGTTACAAATGCAGAAGTGTTACAAAGACTACAAAAGGATTGC
Source organism: Diabrotica balteata (assembly GCA_918026665.1). Lineage (NCBI taxonomy): Eukaryota > Metazoa > Arthropoda > Insecta > Coleoptera > Chrysomelidae > Diabrotica > Diabrotica balteata. Next base: position 152,226,445 of record OU898278.1, on the reverse strand, counting down.
GAGGTCATAAAGCACATCAAAACAAGAAAGCTGGAATATTTAGGGCACATTACTAGAAGTGCAAAATATGAAATATTAAGGCTCATACTACTCAGTAGATCTTTTCAGAGCAGCTGCCAATAAGGTACGGATAGCTGTGATGATAGCCAATCTCCGATAGGAGAAGGAACTACAAGAAGATGAAGTAACTGTTGAATTTTGACCTATACACACCTATACACCCTATGTACTACTTTTAATGAATTTTTTTTTGTATACATATTGTCTTATATATATCATCTATTTTAGCTTTTTATTTTCTTGAGGGCCCAATGATGCTGTATAATTTATACACAGCGAAAACGTTCTTTCTCTTAATAAATATCTACAACCACGGACTGTGAGTATAACACCCTAGTCCCTAACATTTCTTTTCCTAAACTCTCTTTGTTCTTTGGTGGATTTTATTTTCTTTTTCACGTATCTTTATATAATTAGTTATACTAAGTTCAATCCAAAAATAGCTCAGTGGGAGAAATTTCTCTATTAAGCTTACGCATTTTTTGGTCTCTCTGGCGTAAACCCTGACCTCTGACTGCATATGTCAAAGTACAACGTAATCTATTCTTTGTTATGGCTTCGTAACTTGAATTTTTTACATATCAGTCATCCAGTTGGCTTGTGCGCTAAATGAAGAAATATTACATGCAGTGGGTAGAGCTATAACATATCGATAAAATCCTAATAACCTCGTAAGGAGGTACGGTATGAAACGAGCATACATAATAAACCAATGTTTAGTCATGTAAGTACGAGGTAAACTTGATATTTAGGCAAATACTATTTAAACAAAGAATTTGTTGTGCAGTATTTCATTTTTGAGTTTATTAAAGATTCAATCTCAGTGTCACATTCAGATCGTACCAAATAAGTAGATTTAGTTTGACTTTTCTATGAATTCAAAACTAACGCTTTAGTTATACATTGGTGTTTTCCCTATAATATGAAAATGGGTGAAAGAGAGTAATCCAATTGCACTGGATATTGAAGGGACTGTGAAAAGGAATTTTTAATCTTATTCAATTTCTTTACTTCCAGTTATTCGGAATAATCCGGTTGTAGGCGTATTGAACCACTTTCTTAGGTTTTGAAGCCAAGATATTATTTTTCTCCCTGGTCCTCTCTTTCCAAATACCTTGCACTAAAGAATGAGTTGCAATGAGTCATATCTGTGTTCATTCCTCATTTCATGGCCAAGACATTCTAATTTGCGCCCTTTGTGTTAGTGATCTCGAATTCCTTGCCCATTCTATGTAGGACCTTAATACTCGTATTAGTCACACGATCTACACATGAAATTCGTAAGATGCGCCTGTAAGACTACATCTCAAAGGCCTCGAGCTTTCCTAAAGAAGCTTCAGAGTGCGTCCATGTCTACTACTCCATATAATAATGCAAAACTGCATATCATCTGAAGAGATTTTGGTAATAAGTGATAATCGTGATTTTTGAAAAGAGACTTTATCTTTATGAACGCTGATCTTGCTCTCCCTATGCTTTGTTTTATTTCAGTAGAGTGGTCCTATTGACTGTTTATGTTAGTACCAAGATATGTGTAGCTGTTTACCCTGTCAATTGGCTGTTGGTTTACAAAAAGATCTGTATTTAATATTTCGCACTTAATACCTACCATGTACTTTGTTTTGTACAACCAGACTCATGAACTGAACAGAAGAGTCGGCCTTGGGTGGGCAGCATTTGGAAAACTGAGGGAAACTTTTAAAAGTGAGCTGCCCACATGGCTAAAGAGCTATGGTATTTGATCAGTGCGTCCTCCCAGTCTTGACGTACGGAGCAGAAACACTACCTTAACAAAAGCAGCAGCTACCAAACTGAGAGTCACGCAGAGAAGAATGGAGCGGTTCATGTTAGGAATAACTCTGCGAGACAGAATAACCAACGAAGATATCAGGAGAAAAACCGTAGTAACTGACATCATCAAGAAGATAGTCAGACTAAAATGGAGATGGGCAGGACACATAGGCAAAATGACAGATGGGCGATGGACAAAGAGGTTATTGGAATGGAGGCCAAGGGAAGACAAGAAAAGCGTCGGTCGACCACCTACAAGATGGACTGACGATTTAAGAAGACTCAATAAAAACTGGATTAGAGCGGCGCAAGATAAACGGGGTTGGAAACATGAGGAAGAGGCCTATGTTCAGCAGTGGACTCTTGAGGCTGAATGATGATGATAACTTTGTTTTGTTAATGTTGAGATCCAGCCCATAATCTCTTGATTTCTCTTGTTTTTTAAAAAATACCAGAATAAGCGTAAATCAAGTTAGGTTAGGTTTAATATAACTGGATTTAATTTGGTTCAATATAATAATGTCTGGAAGACCGTAGATACAGCACCTTTTGAAAAGCAGAAAGAATGCAAAAACTACAAAGAAATAAGCGTATTATCATTATTAGGAAGATTCTATGGAAAGAACAGGCAATAAAAGATAAAATCGGGGAGGCTCAGGCAGGCTTCACGGCAGGAAGATCATATATAGACCACATATTGTACCTAGGTAAAAACTATGGAAGGCAATATACAAATTTTAAATACAGACGGTACTCATAGAAGCTACAAAAGCTCTGTATAAAGCAAATAAAGTGTCCATTAAAATGGGAACAAGAATCATAGGAGATTTCACCACAACAAAAGGGCTTTAGCAGGGTTGTTCCACATCTCCGACCCTATTCAAAATATACTAAGAAAAAGCCTTGACTACATGGAAAAGAAAATGCGAAACGAATACCTATATACATTAAGCTTTGCAGAAGATCAAGTAGTGATCGCACAAGACCAATAAGAGCTTAATTCCATTATTAAGAAATTAGAAGAAGAATATACCAAGTCTGGCCTAGATATTAACCTCGCGAAAATAGAGTACCTATCTATAAGTGAAGAAGACATATAAGATACACAGATTGACGACGTAATAATCAAAGGAAAGAATAAATTCAAATACATAATGTTTATAATCACGAAAAAGGTAATAACAGAGAAAGATATTAAGCGAAGATTAGGACACACAAGAATAGCAATCCGACAACTTTACTCAGTATGGTGGGATATACACGTACTTAAATATTAAGACAAAACATAGATTTATAAAACACTACTGCTAAGTATTATGACATATAGGGCTGAAAATTGGATTATAAACAAGAAAAACAGCAGTAAGATTGTAGCAACAGCGACAGAATGACTGCGAAGATGCTGCAGTGTAACAACAATGGATGGGAGAACTAATGACGAAATAAAACAAAGAACATCAATAGAATCAGACATACTAACACTTATAAAACAAAAAAGACTAAAGTGGTATGGAAATGTAAGAAGAACTACCCACAGCAGATGGATAAAGAGAATAACCGAATGGAGCTCCATAGGAAGGAGGAAAAGAGGACAACTCTGAAGATCCTGGTGGAACGGTTGAACGAGGGAAGGCATTGAATACTGTAAAATCACTGAAAGGCATGAATGTTTCGCTTAATACAATTATTATGTAAGTGTCATTAAATGAACACCTAATATATAGGTTCTGCGAGAATTGTTAAGGAAGATAGCAAATAATTCCTAATTTTTCAGATTCTGTTAAGAATCCTAGAGTAGAACTGAGATGCTACGTGTTTTCGATACTGCAATATGGACTTGAAAGCTGGACATTAAAGCAAGAATAGCATGGATATAGAAGAAAACTAACACGGAACTATTCCGAGAAATGGGAAAGAATGCGAAATAATAAATACAATAAAAATAAGAAAGTTACGTAATGAGGGGACAGCGATATGAACTGCTAAGGCTGATAATACAGGGTAAGATAAGAGGAGGAAGGAGTATAGGAAGAAGGAGAGTGGCATGGTTTAAAAATTGAAGGGACTACTCTAAATGCAGTTCCATAGAAATCTTCAGGACAGGAGTAGATAAAGTAAAGATAGTGATGATGATATCCAACCTCAAATTGGGAGACGGCACTTAAAGAAGAAGTTAAGAATCCTTTACAGGTTAACTATTTTTTTACTGAATATACTTTTACTAGTTACTTCCAAAATCAAAGGACGCAGAGGAATTAGTAGAAAGCAGGCCTCTTGGTTGAAGAATATCTGGGAGTGGACAGGAAAAAGGAAAGCTGAGCAACTCTTTAGAATAGCTCGAGACAGAGACAGTTTCGCCATGTTAATCGCCAACGTCAAGGGGACTTGATAGGGTACGTTAAGAAGAAAAAGTCATTTCCAAGTATTGCTAAAAATCAGATTTTAATGCATCACCTTAAATTCTGTGTTTATATTACTCTGTTTCTTCATATTTTTATGTTCTAATTTAAAAAAATTCAAATTCAAAACCGAAAAAATTCTTATTACAAGTATCATTTGTTTCATTTTTTAGAAGACAATATGGAGTCCTAAAAGCACGTGTTTCCTTACAATGAATAGTCCAATATTTACCTTTATTAGTTTAATAGAAGCGACCATATGTTTTCAGAGGCGTACCAAGGTTTGTTTAAGATACCAAGACAAACGATTTTAACATTAATTTGAATTTTAAAATCGGCATATATTTATATATATTTTATTTTAAAGGATTGTGAACTATAATTATTGTGGACTGTAATCTACAATTCTGGGGATTAAGTAATTGACCTTGGTTTTCTGTCTGATCATTAATTTTTTTTCGATCTCTCTTTGTTATATCTAACATGCATCGCACCATTGACTTTGAGTGGCTTTGAGTTTCGCTATTATCTCTTTCTTTAGTGTCCAAGTTTCGCAGCAGAGTCTCATGATTGGTGGTGTACACTGATCGAATGTTTTTTTTTTTCTACAGGTGGATTGGCATCTTCGATTTAAATATAACTGCATTTTTACCAAAAGATGCTTATGTCAGTTACATTCTTCTATTGATTTCTGAGAGTCAGATTTATCTATTAATTGTCCCAGGTATAATTGTCTACTGTCTCAAGGACAGTGTTGTTTGTTATTACATCTTGAACATCCACTAGCTCGTTGTATATGGTTTTTGTTTTTGTCAAGTTTATTTTCAGGCTAACTTCATTGCTAGCTGCATTTAGGTCACTTATCAGTTCTTGTAGTTCTTTATAATTATTAGCAACCAGAACGATGTCGTCTGCAAATCTTAGATGACTGAGATATTCTCGATTAAATAAACTATATGCAGCAATTTTTTTAATTAAAGGTAAAATATATATTGTGAGTAAAAGGAGATCAGAAGGGAGATAAAGAAAAATTTTACGATTTTACGATTGTAGGTATTTGTAAGAATTATTTTAAAATATCTACAAATAAAACCTCTTTATTGTATTTTTTTTTCAGTCGTAAAAATTGTCCTTTTAATTTTATATCAATATTTAGCAATACCTTTTTCCGGACTTGGTCCGCGCTGGTGACCTTTCTAAGGCCGAACTAATAGAGTACACGTCTAGTAGTTGTCTGACGTACCATTTATATATCGGCCAGGCACTTTACTTTTGGTTGACCTCAACAATCGCAGTTGACCTGTGAGTACATTTTTTTAAAATAACCTATTGCAGATTAATCAGATCAGCGAAAAGATTTAATCTATTGAATTAGACTGAGATTTAATCTACGAGAGATATTCAAGAAATAGATGGTTCTTTGTTTTTTTTATTGCTAAGTGTAATAGTAAGGTATGGCATTCCAAGCAGATGTGTATACCATGTGGATATTTACCAAAGATACTTATTGCGGAATAATGATCGGAGAAAGACCAGTAAACTCCAAACAAATACTTCGAGCAGATTTGGCAATACGACAAGAACTCACATAGGTTTATCCCAATAAATCTGACAGAACGATAATCTGTTCTGAGTTCTTATTAGAAATCTCTCTTCTTAAAAATATCCTTAAGTTATTTTACAACCGAAAATATTTCCCTAGTCCCTAAAGGGAAATAAAATATTAGCAAAATAAAAATGACCTAAGTTATTTTGTATCTGAAAATACTTCAGAGTACCTAAAGAAAAGGAAATAATTTGTCAGAAATTATCCTAAGTCGCTGAAAGAAATATTATAAAAATATAAAAATTCTTCCAAGTTCCGTTCGGGAACTTGGAGAATATGAAAGAGAAAATAAAATAACAATAATTTACGAAATTATGCTCAGTTAAAATTTCCAAATAAATCAAATAAGAAAACTATTCTGAGTTCGTTTAAGAACTTGAAAGAAAATCCTGAAAGAAATAACCAGATAATGCAAATTCTTCTAAGTTATTAAATTGGAAATAAATATCTAAAAAATCAAAATTCTTCGCCGATAAATAACTGAAAAATAGTCGAAAAATATGAAATTGTACTAAGTTAAAAATACCATTTAATTCGAAAATAAATATTTCACGAGCAATATCCTAAGTCAAAAATGTTGAAATAAATACAATATAAATATAAATTAAACTAAGTCTCGCTAGAGAACTTAGAAAAACACTGAAATAAAAGGATAGCGGCTAGGTGCAATAAAAAGCAGAGTTTCTGGGAACTAAATTAACCAGAAGGTCTCTAATGCCAAAAAGGCTGATTCTGCGGAGCCCTGTCCAGACCATCACGAATTTTTGGGCGTCGTGCACCTATACTTATATAAAATTAAGTAGGTCAAGTGCTCCATGGCTCTCTGCCATTGGAGCTTGCACGACAGTCAATGCTCAATTTCGGACAATACTATTGGCCGCAATTAGGTTGTCATTCGACCAATCGTAAAGCCGCAATTGGGCTTCAATTTCCGGCAATCTTGCTGCAATTATGGTTGCAATTTGACGCGCATACCACTTGCCCCTACGAGTCCGACACCAATTGGAGGTAGCACGATGCCGAAACCCTCGGTACCTGTGTTGTGTGTTGTGTGAAAAAAACTTTTTCCGCAAATCGCCAGGAAATTTTGACATTTCTGTCAAAATTTCTTGAAGAAAAAGTCAGGACTTCCTTACTGTAAGGAAATGTCATTTCCTTACTGTAAGGAAATGATATTTCCGTACAGTTATTAGTGTTCTACATAAATGATAGAAAACACATTGCTTATAAGGAATTAATTTATATTTTGAAAACATCAAGTCATTGCTGAATACATTTTTAAGATCAATTTGTTATATTTACAGTAATTTGACAGTTAGTACAATTATTGAACATTGGAGGAACACTCTTAGAACTATGAGAAACATTTTGGACAACATGCAGGGTGGAAGTGTCATTTTGTTGAATATTTTGTACTGTGAAAATGTTATTTGCCACCTCAACCTTATTGTTAATCGATTCTTCGATATATCCTTCAGCAACCTTTGATGACTTCCATCCGCCATGCCTCTTTAAACTAATTATGTCGGCACCAGAGTCAACCAATATTGTTGCAGAAGACCGACGAAAGCAGTTACCAGTATATTCTGTCGGATTTACCAAGTTCAAATAAGTAGCAATTATTTTGGGCATTTTTCTAAATTGATGAATTCCTACCACTTGTCTACAGTCTGTCCCAAACCCTTTTTTCAGCGCGTCACTAATTTTAACGTCATATAGGATTTTAAGAATGTCGAGAATTATTGCATGACATTTTAGTTAAATCTGACAGTTGCAGGATCGTAATCGGCTAAACGTGAAAAGGTTATTTTTTTTTTAATGCATAGCAGTTTTTCATAATTCTATTCTATTCTGTTCTATTTTATACATTCCATGGAAAGTGCTTAATTAGCTAAGATTTAGCAGCTAAGGCATTAGTTTAAGATATTTCCTCAATCTCATTCCGGGATTCACAATCTGATTTGCGAACGACAGAAACTGATAATAAAGATGTCTCAGCCTCTTTTTCTAATTGAAACTAATTTAATAATTTTAATATTACTGTAGTTAAAATGTCTGAAAATACTAACCTGGAATGGCAATTATCATTTTATCAGTTGACATTGTGCAAGTACTGTCACTGTCATTATCAAGATCATCTGTGTCAAATTATATTTATATGCATAATTGATTGGATATCTATTTAGCGTATTCTAAACTCCAACCAATTATACGTTCGTAAGTATAATTCGCTTTAATATGCGAATACCCATGAACGATACCTAATTTTCTAAGTTGTATGTATAATAATTAGCAACTCACGTTTTTTTCTGTCACTTCTAGCTTAATGCGTTAGAGAGAATTCGAACAACTATGGCGCACTGAAAGAAGGGTTTGGGACGGACTGTACAACCCTTTTCGCTTTGATATTTAAAGAAAAATCGGTCACTGTTCATATTTTCTGGTCTTAACGAAACATACTTTCGATAAACATTTAAGTAGATCTGATTAATTACAAATGATCTTGGTTTGTTGGTTTTCGAATCAGGTATGCTGATTAAAAGCTTAGATTCTAAGTCTTCTATATCGTGTACAGTCATTCGGACTAACTCATCCATTCTACAGGCCCCAGAAATACCAAATATTACAGCCACCTAAAAAATAAATAGCTATAAAGCTATAATCTAAATAGAAATTAAAACCTTGTAAATTACCTTAATCATTAAATTTTCTTTATCTGGAGCTTCCTAGATAAATTTTTCAATTTCTTCCTTCGTTAAAATCTTAGATTTCTTTGCCCTATAACCTTGAGCTTGCCGTTTCAATAAAGAACGAAGTTTTGAGTATGTAGATATATCTACATTGTGTTTAAGTGCAAGGGTTGACTTCAGCATTGAATAATTGGCCCATAATGTTGAAGATTTCATCTTTAAACAAAGGTCTAGGAAGTATGCCATTACAACATTTTCTGAGAAAGAACTCGTATTTTTACTCATGCGATAATCCATAAAACGTCTGTATGGATTTTCGTACTTTTCTCTTGATTTCTTTGGCAATAATTCTAATGAAGCAGTATTCACTGCCTCAACCAGCTCTGGAGGAGTCCCAGGAATGGAAATTTCATCATCACTTATCATTTTACTTTCGAGAATACCAGCAATTAAATTTATAAGCGTCAAGTTTGACAATTCAACCTCAATACGTTTCCATAGTAACCCAAGTAATTTTATTAGGAATTTCAAAGCACCATTTATTTGGGAATAAAATTATCGCGTTTTTTTTAAATCAATCAATATCTGTCGAATTTTAAACGATTTGCGGAAAAATAGTATGTTTACCTCGTAGGAAAAGCCACATTCCTGGACTCTGTGTTGCGCTTCGGCTCGCCTCGGACTCTCGGCTTGCGCCTCGACTTAGCAATCTTCACAGTCGTCCAGGAATGTTAAGCTTTTCCTACCCGGTAAACAATGTACTATTTTTCTGAATATTATCAAAATAGTAAATAAAACATCTCGTATGTCAAAGTCTAAGTCTTCATCAAATCACTCAATGTCATCTTCTACTGTATTGTTACTGAAGAGGAAGCAATACATAGGTTTTGCATCATTTGGTATTAGGTGCTTTAAATATCTTAAGTCGTTAAGCTTAGGCAAAGAAAGTGGCTTGCCTGTGGACCAAAGAGGAATCAAGTGGTTATTTAGGGATTGCATTGCAACGGACAGTCCTTTTTGAAGTTTCTTCTGAAAACCTACTTCAACTTCACTAGTGTTAAAATCAGTTTTCATAAAAATACTTTTATAGTTTTCAACTTCTTTGTTCCAACGAATTCTCATTTTTTCATTCTGTGAACTACTACTGTGTTCTTTTTACGGGATTTCTTCAACAGCTTTAGGTAATCATCAACGGTATATAAACGTTGTTGAAATTTTAGGGCATTTTCAATATCTCCAAAATCACAAAATTGCGTAAAAAACAATGACTAGGATATAATTCATACATTTTACTTAATGTTATTTCTTCTGTTAGGTATTCTCTTTCTGTGTTCTTCTTCTGTAATGTGACTTGTACTTAGGGAATTTCGTTATGTGCTCAATTACTTTTTGTACACAATTATCGTTAATTGTATTATAACCTCCACTTTGACCACGACAACCTAGAACACCCATTGGACGTTTCATAGCTTTCAATGCTACATTGATTTAGCAACTTGATATTCTCAAGGTATGTAAAAAGAAAGATTTACACACAGTCTCAGCAGATATTGTGTATATCCTTGTAGTATTTCTTTTGTTACTTTTTTGTTCTTTTGATCTTTATTGGGACTTCAGAAATATTTGAACAAATTATAGCTCTCTGAGCATCATGAGATTCAACATTGTAAAACTTATCAAAAATGCTTTTGGCATTATCCACACAAATTTTGTCCACACAAAGATACATACGTGATTGTTTTAATTCTTTACATACATTTCTCTGTGTGAAGTAACTCTTGTTTGCAATATAAATTTTTTTTTCTTGATTAGAGACTTTGATTTAAGTACTTACGTATTAAATAATTGATGGAGTCGACCGTAACTTGACGGAAATTCATTTTATGTAACAATAAAACTTTGTTTTCAAACTTTCACAAAATTTATTTTAACCTCTTATCACTACAGCTGTTTTCGGTTGATTGCTTTTCTCAAGTGATCTCTTTTTGGCAAAATGCCAAAAAGGTTAAAATAAATTTTGTGGAAGTTTGAAAACGAAGTTTTCAGTGTTTTATTGTTACTTACGTATTCTTCTTTTTTTGGTCTTCCCATGGGCGAATAGTTTTTTATCACTTCACTGTTTAATGCTATTTCCTCTTCTTTTTGTTCCTGCTGAGAACCTGCTGTTCCTGCTGAGATGTTATTTCTCGTTTCTCCTTTAGGAGTTAAAGTCATCTACAGTAATTCTTCTTGTGAATCTTCTGGTAGTTCAACCTCCAGAACTTGATCAGTATCTTTAACTGAAATTTCATTGTCAGGATTGTTACGCTTGCAAGAGGCACTTGTCTACTGATGCAAAACTAATACACAAAATAGTTATGCAAAATTCAAAATCCAGAATAAGAAGAAAGACACTTGGTCTTTTTAAATATATCTCGTTAACCGTTATTAACAGACTAATGGGGTTTATTCTGTAGATAGTTTATGCTATTTCCCACCAGAAAGCGTCATAATCCACAATTTGAGAAAAAGGCGCTTGGTCTAGTGATGCATAACGCCGTCCTTTTAAGAGGCGACAAATACAATCTTTTAAAAACCATTTTAATAGGTAAAACTGAAAGTCGGAGAGGCCAAGTCATGAACGATAGTGTGACATACCCGATATCAGTACACTAATAAGAAGAGTAACAAAATATAATTCCATTGGCTACAGTAGGAGCGATGAATACATGACTTTCACATAGGAAAAAAGCCAAAAATGCATGATAAACATCTACACAGATGGTATGAAAAGAAGTCAACAAAGCCATGATATACTTTAGAATGGGCAATTGGATCACCAACGACCATGGGAACCCGCTATCTAAAGTTTTTCTATAATGTTATGTTATAGATTTTTTATCAATGTTTTCATTTCTTTCTTTTGGCATGCTGTCAAAATGTCTGTGATACTGAAATAATGTATATTTTGTATGTTAAACCGATTGTTTTGTTTTTTATGCAAAATTGAGCTTTATTTCTTTCTCGTAAAAGTTGGAGTTATTCTTCGTTGTATTTAAATCACATATCATATTCCCAAAAACGATGTAATATTACCAGATTTATTATGCAATATACTTCTGATAAATTTAAAATAAACCTTTACAAAGATAAAAAATTGGCTGCACTATATACCAACACATTTCCATTAAGAAACATTTAAAAAGTTTCACTTAGAAACAACCCTTCATTCCATCATAATAAAAAACGGGCCCTCACCATATGTAGCACATATGTGAAATGCCTTTTTCACATTTGCTTCCCTTAGCAACTGTGAGTTTACTTTTTATATCGACAGATTTCAAGAACACAACAAAATTAAGTCAAGGACAAAAACTAAGGGTATTTATTAGTTGTAGTAAAAAACCTCGTGTATTAGAAGAGGTGGTGAATCATTAAATAAAACACAATATATTTGATTTATTGATATTTTTGTCAAAAGTCATACATATTAATATTTTATATCCTTCATATTAAGGTTCATTTATTTTTCAACGAGAAACGAAAAAGAACTACTATGGACCAACAAAATTAAAAAATCTCAATATTTTGGACATTGTATGCAGGTAGATGAATTTCAACTTCATTGAAACATAATCCAGGGGAAAATTGTAGAATAAAGAAATATAGGGAGAAGAAAGATGTCTTGGCTGCGAAATTTAAGAAGGTGTTTTCATTGTAACTCCAATCAGCTGTTTCGGGCAGTTGTATGTAAGATACTAGTAGCATTGATGATAGCCAAAATTCGAAACGCCGATTGCACGTAGAGAAGAAGTGTTTGGAGAATTTGACGTCAATTTTATATTTGTTTAACATACAGAGAAATACAAAAATGAATTTTCATGTTCTGTAAATATGCAACTAAATGTGGATCAGTCTCAATTATTATGTTCATTCATTTAATCAAACAATTATCTATTAAATCTAAACGATCTATTCTCGATACCTGATCGAATGAACACCGGTATCGTATTCATGGCTTAGGATAATTTTAAAGTGTAAATTAAGAGGTGGAACAGTAATGTAATTTATCAGATCGCTTACCGTGCAGGGTATTATTATACCGAATTGCCATCATGATGATAGTGATCTTTTGGATTTTATTTTTGGCATGCCATGTCATAAAATTTTATGACTGTAATAAACGGATACCGACTGATAGGTTACCAGCGAATGGGTATTTATAAAAAATAAATAGGTTCTAATAAGGGTGATTTATATAAAAATGTATACAAACATAATTCATTTATGGTTATTCTTTAGTTGATACTACAGAGATCTGTTTTTTAAATACTAGATTAAGATTTTGAGATGCACGATATAAATACATAATTACGTATATTTTTTACCATATATTTAGCATAGAAATATATTTTATTAAGGTGTAGTCTTTGGGGAATATTATTTAAATTTCTACAATGCTTTTAAAATTTTTAAGATAAAGTGGGCTTTTATCTTAAAAAAAAATCGTACAGTAAGCGCTACAGTAAATTAGGGCAAAGGCATCATACTATGTTTTCTGTATTTTTAAAATTTAAATAATATTTATTTAAATTATTATGCTTATATGTAAAGCAGACACTGTTCAATAATATTAAATTAATAATAAAATATAAATAAATATAATTTGATAGTAAATTTCATTTATAAACTAAATAAAATGTTTAAAAGTAATAATTGTATTTATATAAAATTAGTTTAAAATGAAAAGTGGCATAAAAATTTTAACAGATGATTTATTAGTGTTTTTAACCATTGAGTAATCGGTTACATGCAAATTATATAAACAGTCGGGTGGGGTCTGTGAGGCCCAGTTTTTATTTTACACAATACATTAGAAAACATTAAAATATCACAATTTGATACAAATGTACAATCTTTTTTTATTTCATTTTTAATACATCTTAACCATTGTAAACCCAATGATAAAATAAACAAAACAAAGTTAACAAAAATATATTCTCTTACACTTACACCAACAAAATCCTATTTCTAATTTCAATTTTCATTGCTTCTTCTTCTTCTTAACGTGCCCTATCAAGTCCCCTTGACGTTGGCGATTAACATGGCGAAACTTTCTCTGTCTCGAGCTATTCTAAATAGTTGCTCAGCTTTCTTTATTCCTGTCCACTCCCTGATATTCTTCAACCAAGAGGCCTGCTTTCTACCAATTCCTCTGCGTCCTTCGATTTTACCCATCATAATAAGTTGAAGAATATTATATCGGTCTCCCCTTACTACGTGTCAAAAATAGGCCATCTTTCTACATTTGATGTTATCAAGCAGCTTGCGAGCAGCATTTGCTCTCTCAAGGACTGCCACATTTGTCAGCATAGCCGTCCATGGACTTATTAGTATACGTCTGTGCAGCCACGATTCAAAGGCCTCCAGACGATTAATGGTGGATATTTTTAATGTCCATGCTTCGACACCGTATAAGAGGACTGACCAAATGTAGCATTTAACCATGCGCTTTCGAAGTTGAAGTTGCAATTTATCATTACAGAAGAATGACCTCATTTTTAAAAATGTCGTGCGGGCTATCTAGATTCTACATTTTATCTCTTGATCTGGATCTAGTTGTTTAGTAATATGGCAACCAAGATATTTAAAACTGGACACTCTTTGAATTATGACCATTAACATACAGGTAATCGTGCATCTTTATGTGCTAAACGGCTAAACACCATGTGTTTTGTTTTTGCACAGTTTATGTTTAGGCCAAACTCTCCTCCCACTGTATCAATGGCATTTAAAAGGCATTGTAATCCATTCATGTCATCACTTAAAATAACTGTATCATCTGCATATCTGATTGTTTTTATCAGAATTCCATTAACTTTCTCTCCCCATTCCAAATTATGCAAGCGCTTCTTTAAATATTCTATCTGAATATAAATTAAATAACAGTGGGGATAGTATACAACCCTGTCTGACAGCTCTTTGTATTGTACATATTTCTGTTGATTTTCCGTTTATGCAAGCTGTCGCTGTTTGACGCAAGTATAACTTTTCTATGAATCGTATGTCTTGACTATCAACTCCTTTATCTTTTAATATTGTAATTAATTTGTGATGCTGTACTCGATCAAAGGCCTTTTCATAGTCAATAAATACAGCAAAGACGTCTTTGCTTTGATCTCGACATTTCTGCAGTAATACATTTAGTGCAAAGAGGGCGTCCCGAGTTCCAAGTCCATTTCTGAAGCCAAATTGTGTTTCATCCTGATCTTCATTGCAGTCTTTTCAAATCACAAAACGATCGACACAAAAATATCATCGTGTTTTACGATTTGGACAATAGGTGCAACGACCTCGTGTATTTGGACGCGGAGGCGCTGGATCTGCGTGATCTGCTGGTCTCTTGCTCTGGTTAGCATGTTCTCTCTTGTCAAGGCAGAGCCAATTTATTTCAGAAACAATCTTCGTTCCGAAATTAGGTCGTTTTCATTTGCGTTACATTTATGTATGACGTGAGAGTTTATGCCTGTAATGTTGAGTAAATTATAAAAAATGATCATTGGCCATCTTTGGGTGTTTCTGCCTATGTTATAAGCCGCACATTTCTGATCGACTGAGTCAACGATTTTGTAATGTTAT
The DNA here is from genome assembly GCA_918026665.1 of Diabrotica balteata. Lineage (NCBI taxonomy): Eukaryota > Metazoa > Arthropoda > Insecta > Coleoptera > Chrysomelidae > Diabrotica > Diabrotica balteata. The sequence continues at coordinate 152,211,281 of OU898278.1, read as the reverse complement.
AATAAGTAATAATATTGGACTTACAGGTATCTTCAGAATCTTCATCAATCGAGTCATCATAGTGAGAAAATGATAACAGCGTCACGACTTTTTTCTTTGGGATACACGACACCCAAATAATGGATTTGGAAAATTCAAACAAATTGTTCCAACATTTGTAATTTTATGCTGCTCCAGCATGTGTTTTACATTTCATAACACATGGTTATATTTCTAGACGATCCAAATAGATGCTTACATATTCATTCCACTAAATCAGTGGTTTTAGTATTAACGCGATATGGACCTGTAGCTCCAACGTATATTTCCATATTTACCGTGTACAAGCATTTGGTGTCCAATAAGGAAAATAGTTTTATACCATATTTGGCTGGCTTATTCGGGATATACTAGCGAAATCCGCAACGTAATTAAGTTTGCATTTCTTATTATGATTATAAATTGGTCAAAAACGTTTCTTATTGGTGCAAGTTTGTCTATGGTTCTTCTTTCTTCAAAACGTAAACACTGTAGCAAGAATATATATCGACTATGAGCCATAGTAGCTCGAAACACCTCTTTGCCTATTCCATCAGTAGCCCAAAATTCTTTGCAATTTCGGTGGCTTGCTTTGAAAACGCCAGCTGGGTATAGTAGACCAATTAACGCCTTTATTTCCACAGTATCTGTAGGTCTGGCTTCGTTCAGATCTGCATGATTGTTTGTTAGTGTAGAAATAAATATGTTTGTGTGTACAATCGTTATAAGAATAATATTATCATCAATAAAACATTTTCAACATTCTGAAAGATCAACTGCTTGACAAGCATTTCCTTTTAACCTGGTAAGTATGAAATTAAATAATAACTTCTTGTCCAAACATTTTTTGGAGGTGAATGTTTTCTCCATATTTTGCATAATAAAAGAGCTGCTGGTTTTCCGTATTTGTTTCAAAATATTTTGAAGTGGCAGTTTCTAAATCCATTTCTAAGTCCTTGCACGAGAGATTCTAATACCTTGCACGTTGTTGTACGTTGAGCTGTTTAGACGTTACAAGCTTAGTGTCCTTTTGGCAATACGCGGCCATCGTTGTTTTTTTGTGTCTACGTATTTGTTGGCCCCTTCCCTATATGGTTTTGGTCACGACTAAAGGTTTGAAACCATGCTAAATTACGCGTTGGTCGGTAATGCAGATCCAATGCTTACCGACATTGACGTCACACTGTCTGGCCACGGTGTCGCATACTCTACTCTAAAAGGTCTCTAAATCCTTCCTCCAATTCGGTTTCCTCTTCTTCCTACCATTCTTCTTATGTGTCTGTGTTGTGGTCACTTTCTTTACACCTATCTGATTCTGGTTCGCTTTCCACATCAATATTTTCCTCTTCTACTTCATCATAGAGATGTTGTAATCTTTGAATTGCTTTCAGATAAGGATCTATGACTGAAATCTGAAATAGAAGAAAAAAATTAAAGGCTGAAAGTTACTATATTTATGTGTATATACCCATAGGAATTAAAATACGTACTCTATGTAGTAAGTACTTCACAAAAAATAGGAAAATAAATTTACTCGTCGAACTCAAAAAAGTTACTTGAATAGTCGGGTAGAGTCTGACAGACCGAAAGTGCAAATAGCTAGCGAACAATTATAAACTAATGCAAACCCCTTGTTCACTGTTGTTCGGCATGTGGACAGAAAGGTACTGACGAACACAGCGCACCCCAACATAAACTAAACAGTGATCCATAAGAAATAAATTATCTCTGATTTCACAGGCCTCACCCGACTACTCAAGGGTTAATTGGATGATATTTATGACATTTAAATTTTAACAATCGTTATGAATCAAATCCTTTATTGACAGATACTCTTTTATTTTTTTACTTCTCCTTTAATATCTGTATTTGGTTAGTTAGTTTTCATGAGTCAAAACGAATTGATTGAGAATAGTGAATCGATTTGAAGATCCGCTATTTGTGACGTTTTTGTGATTTGCTATAGTGACGTTCGCCTTAGAATTTTACTACAGAGAAAAAATTAATATGACGCTAGTAAAGAAGCTTTACTTCAATAACTGTTTTTGAGTTATCTGTTTATTTTTATTTAAAGAGTATTTTTATCAAACATTCTTGACGTAATTTAATTTGTTTGTTTCTTCTTAATTGTCTTAATGCATTCGCCAATATTTTCCCATTCTTATAAAAATATTACACCCTTTTTTCCTATTTTCTCTGAAATCACTTATTATGTATTTTTAATCGTCAAATCTTAAATCTAGTTGTCTAAAAATATATCTAATAATGGGCAAAAACATAAATCGTCTTAAATGCGCCCCTGTGGGAAGCAGATGACGATCTTTTAAGGGCTAACCCTTTACCTAGAGGCGCCTCATTTCTCAGCTGTTTTTTATTAGTAGGTAATAAAAGCCTACTTTTCTAGTTGTAAGGAAGGATCAGGATGTATCAGAAATTAATGTTAACAGCTGTTAGCATGGTCACGCATCGGTGGATATTGAAGATGTACCGCCAGTGATAGAACATGCTCTGGGCTATTTTAATTTATAGAAACTAAAAAATGGATTAATACATTTTTATAGATACATATTCGAAAAAATTAATTTTCGTAGTCCTAAATTTTCAAAATTTAATGTAGTCCTGAAAAAAAAAATCGAAAATGACCTGCAATGACTTTTAGACCAAATTAACAGACAAACCGTTTAACAACATGTACACTTTACGTTTTTACAATATAATATAAGTTGTCTATAGTTGATTTGTGTCGTTTTAATTGACAAGTACCACGTGTTAGAAACCTAGCAGAGAGACATGTAGCTCCAACAGTATTAAATTTTATCCAATGTCATCGACCTAGAGTCACAACATAATTTAAATTTGGAATGATGTAAACCCATATATGGATGTCACAGCCACAACTTTATTGTCAGCTTTAACTACATAAGGCACTGAGGATGATCTGATTAGATCGAAAACGTTATGATACTACATAAATTTTAACAATACTTTTTAAAAATTTTACTATACTAAACTATAATATAAGTGTTCTAAGATATCTCTGGTGGTAAGATTGAAGTAAATATCGTAATTACAAGAAAGAAATAAAACTAAATATTTAGGCATAGAGTTTAGGAGTTTTAGAGGTATAGAGCATAGAGTTATAGAGGACGTGATTTTAGCGACGTTAACAGCACAAAAAGTAAGAACAATACATTTTGAGGTGTTCCAGCGGTAGAGCGATTACCTAAATGTGAAGGAAGCAGGTGTAGGAAGGTAAAAAAGGTAACTCAAAATCAAAATGGAAGAAAAAAGTCAAAAATAAAAAAAAAATTGATTTCAATCAAAATCAAAATCAAAATTTGATTTCAAAAGTTGAAGATAGAAAACAAGTAAAAAAATTCAATTCCGTTCTGAAGCTATTTTCTTGTGACACATTAATGCATTTTCTATTTCTTTGAAGAATAAGGCACAATTTAAGTTTGAAATAAATTTTTTTTTGGCGTTCCTTTTTCCATTTCTAAAATCGTTCTCAAAATACATAACATTATTAAATTAAACAAATTTTATTTTTTGTTACTTGGTGAAAAATGCTTCTAATTTAATTTTATCTGACTCATTCGTATTGACAATTCAGAAATATATTATACATTTTAAAGCAGACGACTTTAAAATGATATTGCCAATATTGTTCAGTTGCGTTCCTGGGACGACTTAATTAGTTAGTTTATTCTATTACAAGAAATAAACTTTAACTTGAGAATATTCTTCAGAAAATTTACGTATATTTTAAATTGTCAATATATTTAATAGACATTTAAAAAGAACAGAGAGTTAGTACTGTCAAAAGGTCTAAACTTTGTTTTTACCCAAACGTATATGCTAAAATTAGAAATAATTACCTTAGTGGAAACAATATCTCAATATTTACCAACCCATGAAAAAAAAAGAATATAGAATATTATGTAAAATTGAATTTTAAGATTTTAATAAAATTAAACAAAACATTAGTAAAAAGGAACAATTAAAGACTTTATAGGAACTTTAAAAAATGACGACTTCAAAATTAATGTAACAGCAGACAAGGGAGTGCAACTGGGATAATGGATAAAAGTCAATATAAAAATAAAATTAAAGACCTAATAAACGGTCCTTATACAAAATTAACAAAAATAGTAATTGCCTAAAAAAAAGACAAGAAAACTTAAACATAACGAAGAAAATGTAGCCAATATTTTTACCTACAAGTATTTAGAGGTCATCAAAGCTATAATTGAATAATATAATCAATTTTACAGGTATAATATAAAATATTTGTGACAACTAATTAGATGAGATGAGATATCTATTAGATAAGATCTCGTTAAAGTCTCATTAAAATAAAATGAGAGAAGAACTCATTAAAGGGATAATTCTATACGATTTAATCTACCTGGCAGCACAAGATTGACAACCGCTTTGACAATCTATTGTAGTATAAGAATTGTAAAATCTTATTCTTTGGATAGTTGTGTGAACATTTGCCAGATTTATGTATGATTTTCTTTTACCCTTATTTCTTAATAATAGGAACCGCCACTGAACAAGATGCAAAGATAAGCGCCAGGCACAAGCCAAAGGTAAAAATTGGTAACAACTGTTGCACATCAATCAAACTGACACAATTCAAATGCGAGATAATAAAATAAATGAACTGTTGTTTAGCACCTGCAGCCAAAAAATTTAAATTAGGGGCAGGCATTTATTTTATTATATTTGATGCTACTTTAATTAATTTGGTTGTGGGATGGGAACTTTGACTGCCGCCAAATAGTATAAATAAAAGTAGTAGGACAGAACCCGAAGTATTTAGATAATCTGGGAATAGTTACTGAACTTACAGCTTATTGTTTATTAATAGGACAAATAAAATGGCAAAGGTTGCCGAACTGACTTATATCCAGGCAATATAGGTGTAAACAAATAATAAATGTGAGTTTAGAAAACATTTTACGTAGGATGTCTAAGAAGACAATAACCTTTCTGTAATTTGAACAATTCTCTGTAGTTTTAGACAATATATTTGGCCGTTTCTTCTGCGTCCACAAATTTTATAGAGATGATATCTGAGTGAGCAATGTCAAAGTGAGCAAGAAGAAAATTGCTTACCTTTGGATTTGAATATTTTCTCAGTAGGCGACACCCAATTCCTTATCCCATTTTTTTAAATACTGGGATCGCTCGTCAATACTGAAAATGACATTACCGCAGAGAAAAACCGCAGAATTTGCACGGCTAATAGATGCTATTTTGGGCTTAATCTCCTTTTTAAATCTACAGTTATATCAAGAAATACAAAAGTAAAACTCTACAAAACAATAATACGCCCAGTCCTAACATATGGTTCAGAAACCTGGACTTTAACAAAAAGCAATGAAAACATGTTAGGATGTTTCGAAAGAAAAATACTACGGCGGAACGGTTAATGAAAATGGTGTCTGGAGAAGACGATACAACTTCGAACTCTATAGAATATACCAGGAACGAGATATCCTAAAACACATTAAGATAGGACGTCTGAGGTGGGTAGGCCAGAACAAGATTCCTAGATCACATAGACCAAGATATGAGAAATATGGAAATACGTGCTTGGCGGAGGAGGGCGATTGATAGGGACGACTGGAAAAAAATTCTTGGGGAGGCTAGGACCCACACAGGGTTGTAAAGCCAAAATGATGATTTTTTTAAATTTGTAATTTAGGCTTTTCTTCATGTAGTTCTGAGTACCAAATTAATCGCTAGCAACTCTGCTTAAAATATTTTAAGGGTGTTTTCGGAGGTGTTGTTTTCGATGCAACATTATGAAATTTTAGCGTACCTCTTGTGATTTGTGCGATTGCTTTCTGTGTTATTTTAATCATCATCATCCAGCCTTCTTTCAGTCTTCTGTCAGTCTTGAGCTTAGTGCAGCCAATTCCCAACTATTCTTTTGACGTCACCTGTCGATCGTATGGGTGGCCTACACAATGGGTCTAATTTTTTGGATCTATATTTCCTTTTTGCCATTTGTCAATTTTCTCTTTATAACTATAAGACTCTTGTTGTTTTCAATCACTTGTTGGATTAGTTCACTTCAATGCTTTTAGTTGTCCATCTTACTAGATTTTTATATTCTTCCTTCAAGTTCATGATGTCCTTTGGTTCACTTCGAGTCGGTATTCTCATCACTTTCGACTTCTGTTGATGTGTTCTTCAAATTCATTTATATTATTAGGCTGTATTCAGGTAGGAGTAGACTTTTTTTATCATGTCTCCCAAGATCTATTTCTATCGTCTCTTTTATCATTCTGTGTTCACTTTTGGTTCAGGATTGTAACATCTTCAAATATTTACCCCTTGTCAGTGATCATAAAATCGATGTCGTTTACTAGTTTTTCCATTTCTGGTCTGTCCATCACCAATGTTATTTTTTGTAGAAGAAGCTATTCAAGTGATCTTAGACTTAGACTCGGTAATTATTATAACCAGTTTGAGTTCAAAATCTTGTTTTGCAGACATAATTTCTATAGGAATCCTCATGAATTACATTTTTCCAATTCTTTAAACCTCTAGATGTCCAATTAGATCATCGGCTTTTAAATCCTAAGCCCATGTAGCTGGAAGGCACTTTAGAGAGTGATCCTCCTTACATATATTTGTAGAGGAGGAAGATACAGCAGTACTTTTATAGTTGGCATCTCACATCTCGTAGGAAAGGCGCTGATCACTGGTTCAATTCGGCAAAGACAAACAAAAATAGTATACAGTGAAAAGAACAAAGAGTACGGGTAGCACCCCATATTTTTGTGAAATTAATAAATATTTACTTTTTGGTAACTACCCCAATAAAGCGTATCAACTCGAGATCAGATTTAGTCCACCAGTGTTGCCGGTAAAAAATTTAGTGAGATACACAATGATAAAAAGTCGGAAGGTTCGACGGGATAAGTAGGTGCTATGAACCAGCTTCCGATTTTCTTTGAACTGTATTAATTTACAATCAGATGGCGGAACTGGCTACACTGGCAATATGTAAACAGTTTTGCCCGATTCCAGCGATCATAGACTACAAATATTGAGGATAAAAACGGTATTCCACATAGGTTTGATGCACGTTTTTATATTTAGTCTTTTTCTATGATGTTCTTTCTATTTCTCTTTGCCGATGAAGAACGCTGCTCTACGTTCTACCAAATCACACCTTAATGTTGCAGTGAGGCATGGTTGCATTGCAACCGTACCTTTTTGCACCTTTTGCAACTCCATTATTACTTTTTAGTGCCTTGTTTTATTCCACCAAACCAGCACAACATAATTAGCAATGGGTACAGAATAGGTATAGATGCCACGATCTTAATTATTTTTTTACTAAACACTGTCGACCATGAATGCAAAACTAATTCCACAACCGTCGTATCAGGAATTTGGTTTATGTCGTTTAGGAAATTTTACCCTTAAAAGTTTGGTTTTGACTTTTCCACAAAAGTTACGGAAAAAGAAAAAGGCATTTTGAAATCAACACATCAAAGTTATTTTAAGAGGTCCTACAGGCAAAATCATCAAGGTGACCAAATTCCTCGAGAAAAATCAATCGTAATGGTTATTACTTTTCGAGCACCAATTTTTGTTTTTATCATTTTGTTGGACTGTTTAATTATTATTATTATTATTATTAAAAATTAATATATCATGAAACTCAAGTTTTCAATAAAAATATATAAAATGTTTTCTTGTTTGATAAAAATTTATAATTTTGTAGCAGATACCCTTTTTATTAACTCTGGTTGTTTTACTAGCAATGAGTTAATATTGCAATTTATTGTTAATGCATTTTTGGAAACTATATCACCGTTTTCTGTACATTTAGCGAATTCAACATTCTTGGTAAACCTAGATCATTCATTAAGATTATTATAGAAAACAAACACAATTACGTGAATCACTTGCATCCATTTCTTTTATTTCTGTTTATAATGGTAATGAATGTGGAGCCATTTATTCGCACGAGCCAATCTACTATTATGAACATATAAAACTGTGTTACTTTTGTGTAGGCGAATAAATGTTGCTAAAAAACGAACACATAGTTTTTATATTATAATCTTAAAATTTTATGTGCTCATTTATTTATTTATTTATTTTTTTTTTTTATTTAAAGAGAAAGTCGCATCCACCTAATGGTTATTAGCGACGGATCTATACAATTTTACAATAATAGAAATATTACATGGTTAGAAAAAAAAATCCTACAAAATAGTACTAAAAAAGTCAGCCATTTTGTACAACAAAAAAAAAATAAATAAAGTCAAATCGTATGGAACACATTGATGGCTTTTAAATAATCTATTAAGTTCTTTGAGTACCTATTTTGACCTAGCACAACTGATAAGTTTGAATCTATATTATAAACAGATTGTTGATGTTTAAATTTGCCACATTCAAAGATATGCATTACTGTTAAGGTTGAATTGCAGTGCTCGCATATTGGTGGGTTACATTTAGAAAAAAGATAAGAGTGTGTGAGTCTAGTATGGCCTAATCGTAGTCGGTTAACTACACTATGTTCATGACAATTTTTGTAAAAAGATTTAGTTCGTTTAACTGTATCTTTAATTTGTCGTAGTTTAGACGTTGATATTTGCCATTCGTTATGCCAGACTTCTAAGATTTTTGCCTTAATAAAAATCTTTAAGTCATCTGGACCGCACTTTATTATTATTTCTGATTCCGCACTAGACACTGCACTACACGCACTTAAGTCTGCTTCTTCATTTCCAGGGATACCCATGTGAGAAGGAATCCATATGAAGTCAACCGTTCTTCCTTTTTCTTGACATGTGTGAAGTTCTGATTTGATCATAAATCGTAAACTTAATTGCTCGATAAAGAGCGAATAATTCGGGTGTATATGTGCTACAGTGGGAAGACAGTTGAAATAGATATTTACTTGAATTGATCACAAAAGCGACACCAACTCCATTGCTAGATTTTGAAGCATCTGTAAATATTTTGGAGAAATTTTCATAAGTTTGGAGTATATTTGACAAAATAGTTCACCTACACTCTTTAAAATATTTCTTCAATACGCCCTAAGTCATGGAAAAGGAAATGTGAGGGAATGGGAGTACCCATAAGGAACGACCATCTGTATACCCTCATTTCGCCGACGATCAGATCATAATAGCACAAGACGAGAAAGATCTAAATTATGTGGTTCGAAAACTAGAAGAAGAATATTATATAAATGCCCTGGAAATAAACATTAACAAAACAGAATATCTGAACACAACACAAGAACCAACAAGAAACCTGGAAGTGGATGATGGGCGTGAAATAAAGGGGACCGATAAATTTAAATACCTGGAGTTCATTATATCAAATAAAGGTACTACAGAAGAAGAAATTAAAAATCGAGTGGGTCAAACCAGAAACTCTATAAGACAACTGAATCCAATCCTATGGGACAGACACATAACAAAAAATAACGAAAAAAGAATTTATAACACGATGATTCGCAGCATTCTAACATATGGAGCAGAAAATTGGGTCTTAAACAAAAGCAGCAGAAACAAAATAAACGCCACAGACATGGACTACTGGAGAAGAAGCTGCAGAACTCCCAGAATGGACAAAATAATTAACGACGAAATCAAAAGACGAATGAAGATAAAGAAAGACACCTTAAATTACATTGAAGAAAAAAGATTAACGTGGTACGGACATGTCAGACGAACAGACCCAAACTGGTGGATAGCAAAAATAACAGAGTGAAGCCCCATAGGAAAACGCAAAAGAGGCAGACCAAGAAGATCTTTTAGAGATGAGGTAGATGAAGCCATGGAAAGAAGAGGATTGGAAGACGGAGAATGGGAGGACAAAGAATAATGGAGAAAATGGTTGAGAGAAGGAAGACAGCGATAGCTGTAGGAACCCCTTTCATATATTTATAATTTTGATACTATTATTTTTCTAGACCTACTGAAAATAGCCATAGAAAGACTCCAACCACAAAAATTTTGTTTGTAGTGGTCTTACACCGATTATTAAAATTTCTCGTATAAAAATATACATAAGTAAGCATTATTCAAGATAAAGAAGAACCGTTAAATAATATTTCACACGCGTACTCTACCTATTCCACCGTTTACTTACAATTAGTTTTTATGTCTTTCTCAGTTAGCATAAATAAAAAAAAAATACAATTTTTACCGTTCCATGCACAAGCAATTGACTGTTCCACAACTATGATTAGAAGATGCCCAACAAAGCTTTAATAAAGCTTCTTTACTTGTATGCTTTATTTATTACAACATTTATTGGGTACTTGAAGAATTCGCTAATTTGTTTTTGAAGCAGCAAAGCATTCTGTCCATTCAATGCAAAGAATCGTTTAACACCATCGGTAATTCTCAAAGGCCGTAACAAAATTCATCCCGCAAGTAATAAACGCCAAAGCGAGCAATAAAACAATTCCAAAATAAATGACTTATAGGTATAATATCATTGGCGTAGCTAGGTTGAAATTAATGCTAAAAATAATTAAAATATCTTCTGAGATGTATAAGAAAATCATACGTAACCATTATTATGTGATAAAATTAAATTCTATTTGTTTTCTTATTTCCTTCAAAACTATCAGCTTCATTATATTTTTAGCAACCTTGACAGAATAGTGTTATTTTGTTATTTTAACTAGTTTGTGATATCTTGTCGAATTTTATTGGATCTTGCTTATCCATTTTATGTTTTTATCTGACACTATTTTCCTCAGATTTTTGTTTCCCACTTAATGTGCTCTCTTTCCGATTTTCATTCTGCCATCTACCAGTTACAATGTTCTCTGAAAAGAATTATATTGAAGACTAGTGTTTTTATTTTGTATTTTGAAACTTCTGTAAGAAAGAAAAAAATTAACATCTAAACAGAGTTAAAGAAGAATTATGCAAATATAGAATTTGTTCTATAAAACAATTATAAAAAAAATTAGTATATTGGCAGAATTCATAAATTTAGATACTCTGTAAATATTATCTTTTAAATTTTTTGCTTATTAAAGCGGATTAATATAAATATCTAGGATAGGATACAAAAATCGATAAGATGAAAAACATACTAAACAAAAGCTGCAAGCTGATCAGCACATAGATAACTGTATAGCCTATTAAATAATACTATGCTTCGCCTAGCTCAGTATCTCAAGTGTGAATCTTTAGCTGGTAACAAATAAAACAATGATTTAACTAAGTATATTTATTTGACATAAAACAAGGCAAAAACAACCCTGCCTAAAGATTTACAATACACAAATTTAAATGATACTCTCTTGGCACCGATAGGCTGCTTGCTTCTTCAGAGAATATGGGTAGACCTTACATACTACAGCTGCAGTTGATTAGTCCTATAAATTTCATAATATTCCATAAAACATTTCATAGAGTTTTATCAAATTATCCAATAAACCCAATAAACTAGAATACAATATCAGTATTAGCAAGACATCAAAGGGAATTAACTTCCATGACAATTATTTTAAAAAATCACAATTATTAAAATAGCAGATGGCAAGGATAAAGAGTTGTTTTTTCCAACAAATTGGAAAAAAGTTGTATAGTCAGCCAAGACCCACCTAGGGTTGTAGCGCTACGTGATGATGATGATAAAGGATAAAGAGAAATATAATTAACATTAAAATTAGTTAAAATTTGTAAAATTCCTATATAGATAAAATTGAAAACGTGGTTTTGAAAGAAGTGAGGTTATGAATATTGAAAATGCTGTCAGAATTATAGAATATAACAATACCTTACAATAATTCATACCTTCTTTTATAAAATTAAGAAACAGACAAAAAATATTATCCCACCATATTTAGAAAAGCTGAATAATATCAGTGGGGATTGACTTACAATGAAGTATAGTACAGAAGCCATAGAACATATATACGACATATGTCTATAGTGAAATTAGCTCTTCTGTCAACATAGAACAGAATACCTACTACTAGACAGAAAGGAAGAGGGCGAATATTTATTTTACTGGAAAGAAAAAGAGGGGAAAGAAAGAAAGAAAGAGGGCGAATATTTATTCTACCGGACAAAAAGAGAAGGAGGACGCCAACTACTTTTTTGAAGAAAAAATAGTAAAAAAGTAACTGAAGATAAAGAAATTAATAAATTAATAAAGAAATTAAAATAAAATAATTATTTAAATATAAACTAGTAAAGATGTGACGTTTACAACGTTACACACCCTGTCTGTGGAAGTCAATTTAAGCTAAAATCGTTTCATAAGTAGTAAAATATAGACTAGGAATATCAGCAATAAGCATCAATACGTAATCAGCAATAAAATTACTATGAAAATCACCAATAAAGTCATCCGTATCTGTAGTAGAGTAATACTGATCTGTCGATAAATAAGATTTTGGAAATGATGTTTGGAGGAAGATAAAAAGATTTGACGGCCGTACCAGGATGACAAGTTGATTTAAATAAATTTTAGAGTATTGGATAAGACTAACAAAAGACACACTATGGAAATTATTTAGAAACTTAACCGTATCGCAATAACCAAAGACGCTGATTTCTCTCCTGTCTACTGCTGAATAAGTATACCAATAATATTAGATTACAATGAAAATAAAACTTATTGATGAAAATGTTATTGCTGTAATGATTGAACTCTTTAATCTGATATATTAGACTGCCAGAATCTCCAGACAATAGCTGCAATCGACCTCTGTGGCAATATCCAAAAAGTCAAGTTCAATATCCTGCTCATATCACAGAACAATGGGTTTAATGGGTCACACACTTCAAACATTTTTGAAAATAATACACAGCAGATATGTTAAAACTTTTGAATATAAAATTAGTGACACACAATTTGGCGTTAGAAATGGGTATGGGCATAAGAGATGCTTTGTTCGGCTTAAATATGCTGGCCCAGATATCCATGGATATAATCAGGACATGTACTTATGTTTTGTAGATTTTGAATAGGCATTTGATAAGGTTTAACATAAAAAGCTTATAGATAATATTGAGAGTCGTGATATAAAAAATATATCTAATCTATATTGGAATCAAACTGTCAAGCTAAGAGCTGACAACCAGAACATCAGAGATATCAAAATACAGAAAGTAGTGCGTCAGGGTTGCGTACTGTCACCACTACTCTTTAATGTTTACAGTGAAGCGGTATTTAAAGAAGCGCTCTCAGATTAGATACAGTACAGTACAGACGATACAGTAATAATGAGGGATATCAACAATGATTTAAAAAACGTAATGCAAGGACTTAATGAATGCTGTCATAAATACGGACTAAGGATGAATTTGAAAAAATTAAATGCATTATCATTACGAAATCAGCAGATGCAAACATCCAATTGACTGTTGAGCATACTGTAATTGAGAGTAGGAGATACCACAATTGCTTTGTAATATGGATATCATCAAATTTAGACCAAACCAAAGAAATTAAGATACGTATTAAAATAGCACGTACATCTTTCATTAAACTTAAAAAGTGTCTTTGTTGTCGGGATATAAGGTTAGGACTACGCCTAAGAGTGCTTCGGTGTTACGTATTGACTACTCCTTTGTATGGTTTGGAGGCATGGACATTAAAACAAGTGTATCTAAATAAGTTGGTCGCCTTTGAATTTTGGTGTAACAAAAGAATCCTACGAATATTATGGACTCAAAGAATATTAAAAGCAGAAGTTACTAAAAGACCAGAAAATGAAGCTAAAATAATATTGACTATTAAGAAGAAAACTTGAGTACTTAGGCCATGTTATAAAAGGGGGAAAAACTCATTATTGCAACTTATTATGCAAGGCAAAATTCGAGGAAAGCGAAATGTGGAGAGACGAAAAATATCGTGGCTTAAGAACTTGGGGAAATGGTTTGAATGCAGTAGTGCAGAAGTATTTAGAGCGGCAGTCAACAGGGTCCGCATAGCCATGATGATTTTCAAACTTCAATAAAAGATATAATTTCAAGAAGAAGAAGAATGGAACTAAAAGATATCTAGTTATTTATATGATCATATAAAAAGGAGTTTTAAGGTAAGACATATAAAAATACTTTTGAAACACCCCTACCTTCCAGACAGTGCAATCTTACCTACTATAATGCACGAAGTTCTTTCCATTCTGTCTAAAAGTTTGTTATTGAACCTCACCATAAAATGTGTCACCCTATTGTCCCTATGATTCAACAAATAGTGATAGCTCTTGTCTATATGTCTTCGAGTTGGTAAGTAACGCTGCCAAGACACAAACTGTTAAAGAAGCGTAAGAGAAGAGTTTTTATGTCATCTAGTAAATAATGCGTAATTTTGCAGCCAATGTTTAGTTGGAAAGACAGTTGTCTCTATTTTAAGCTCTCGAAGGTAGATTGCGCTCTACATAGCTGACGCGATACAGTTTGATTAAGGGAATGTAACGCCTTTCTGCCTCCGAGTTTGACGTCTGTGTACCACTGTCTGATAATCCCCAATATAGGGCAAAACATATAGTAAACTTTTAAAATGAATCCAAAGCATTCATACCATCTAGTACGTAATTGCTCTCTATAAAAATACTTTTTATTTTAATTGTTTTAGCCCAACAGAATAAATAATATATTTATGATACATAATATCGGACAAATCTTATCACCACCTAAATTTATTCAATTTTCTATTATGTTAAAAACTTAACAAACGATACCTTCTCGACCAACACCAAGCGCCGACACTGCCTGGTGTCGATGTGAAAAGTGGTGACCTTGATGTCGGCCTGGACTGACCCAAACACTGACCCCTCCATGCAATTGCAAACAATTGCACTTGAATCTGTGATGAACATGGACATGGACACATTGAGTGCCGCCGACTACTATGATGGCGGTCCGTCAGTATGGAATTTGTTTCAGTGTCACTCTTTTATTGTTTCTCTTACGTTTATTAACAACACCAGGTGAAGTCATATGTCGGCACTTTGAAGAATTGGGATAATAAAATGCACTTACCGATAATACCTATTTTCATCTTCTTTTATTTTTTTTTATTTCTTTTGTAATTCTCACCTATATGATTTACTTGATTCCTTATTCCCAAGGATTGGAACTATCATTCCTTTTTTCACATCTTTAAACATAGACAGTCCAAATATTAGTTTATTTACTATAAACACTATTTTTTTTTATAGAAAAGGCATCGTTTTTATATTCTCCAACGATTGCTATCACATAAAAGGACAGTGATTTGAAATTGCAAGTAAAGTTTTATAATACAAGCACTAGAATGCATTTCCCTGTGAGTTTATTACGACTTATTTAACATGGATGAGGGTAGACAATGATTATGTGACCGTCAAACAAAAATTGATTAAGAAGGGATCTTCTCATGTATTTATTAAACATCCCCATAAAGAAATTGAAAATGTATTTAAAATAAAATCGAAATTTTGCGATTTTCCCAGCAACTTATATATTTTGTTGGTTTCAAAAATGGTCAAAATGGGTAAATAAATAATCCTTTAAACGAAAATGCAATAAATTTCAAATGCAAGTATTCACAAATTGATCTTAAGATTTTAAATTTAAATATTCATTAACGATTTCCAAAGTGATAATCAAAATATCAAAATAAACGTATTTTTAGCTGAAATGGTGGATAATCTCAATTAAAAATAGAGCGTGATAGATATACAAAGGATTAATTATTTCTTTGGTAGTAAATACTTTGTATTTGAATTAAGACTCTCTGAATGAAGCAAAAAGTATACTAGAAAAATTTGTTTGTTTTGTAAAACATTTTTTTGCACTCTTTTCGTAATTTTTTTGTTTGTTTACTCCAGTTATGGGACTGGTCATAAAGAATAGTAAAATATGAAAAAATGTAACGAGTCCAATTAGAAAAAAATTAAATAAGTATCAAAGTTGTACCTAGGTTCCTAATTAAAAGTTCTTATTTGAGGTTTTTCGTTTTTTACATTTTCTTAGAAAACTCTCCATAGTAATGTATAAAAAAATAATTATTTTAAATCGAGAAAATAACAGTGTATTTATGATATAAAAAGTTTTTACCAAACTTGGTAAAAAAACAAGTTTTTGTAGAGGATAAAAAAACCAAAAACACCGCTATTTAAATTTTTTGCATATGAGGTCATGTAAAAAAAGTGTAAATACAAAAGTTGTAGATCTGTTTATTACCTACAATTTCGCTACTTCCCTTTTATACAGAGTGGCCCAAAAGTCTGGAAACGGCTAATTATCTCGTAAAATGCTAATTTTTTTATATTATTAGTAACTTTGGTTTTTCAAATACATCAGCCTGTATATTCAGTCATTATTGAAATATCCTATTCAATACGAGTTCAACCATATGTAACACTTATGATTTTATGTAATCTGGAAGGTCATAAATACATAAAACCGAAGTCTGGCAACGACTAAATTGTTTCAATAAATTTTTTAATACTAACTATTTTCAAATACATTAAAACGTAACAATTGATAGTTTAGAACATTTTTTAACATAGTAGTTACGTTATTAAGTGTTCAAAATGTGCTCAATTTGTGAGTTGACAGCACCCTAATCGATGGTAGAAGGCGTCTACCACATTTTTCCATGATTGTCTAGAAATTATTCGAGATTCATTGCTAATTCGTTGCCTTAGCTCTGCAAGACTTGATGGTTAAGTTTTGTAAACTGAATTTTTCAAGTATCCCTAATTAGAATAATCTTTAGGATTGAAATCGGGTGAACGTGGAGGCCATTCAATTCTACCTTGTCTACCAATTTATCGTCCAGGAAATATCTCATCTAAATATCGCCGAACATTTACACCAACTATCTGATGTTAAATTTCTTTCGACAAAAAATGACCCAACTACGAATAAGTAACTACTATATCTGACCATACATTTAATTTTTGTGGTCTTTGAGTATGGTTTTCACGCATTTAGTCTTCAGTGTGAATTTACGTCACACCAGTACCTTAAATTGTGTCGATTTACACTTCCACACAGTGTAAAAGTTGCTTCATCGGAAAAACATATTCTGTCAACGAAATTTTAATAATTTTCAATTTTATCCATCATTACCTCAGTAAACTCTAATCTACGACCAAAGTCATCTTCACTTAATTCTTGCAATAAGTTTATTTTGTATGATTTAAATTTATTCTTATGTAATAAACGTAAGACTGAAGAATGACCTACATCATGTACTTGTGCAACCCTGCCTGGGGATGTATGTGGATCTTCAACAAAACTTTGCTTATATCTGAAGTTTTATTGTCATTGATAACTCGTTTCGGTCAACCTGATCGGTATCTATCTTTTACTTCTCCAGATTCCTCAAATCGCCTTACAGTTTTTTGTACCGTCGTCTTATGAATAGGAGAACGGTTTAGAGAATGGCATTTTAGAGAAGCAATTTAAATTACAGAACTTTTTGAACCACAACTACTGTCAATTTTTGTTCATAATTTAAATGGTGAACAAATGTCAAAATCACAGCATTCTCCATTTAAATATTTAAATTTATTAAAATCTACATATTTTGCACTGTTTTCTGTATTTAAGATCTTTCAGACTACATAAAATCAAGTGAACATATGGTTGAACTCGTATTGAATAGCTGAACTCGTGTGAAATTCACACTGAATGCGTGAAAACCATACTCAAAGACCACAAAAATTAAATGTATGGTCAGTTATAGTAGGTACTTATTTAATTGGGCCATTTTTTATCGAAAGAAATTTAACGTCAGATAGTTGGTGTAAATGTTCGGCGTTATTTAGATGAGATATTTCCCGGACGATAAATTGGTAGACAAGGTAGAATTGAATGGTCTCCACGTTCACCCGATCTCAATCCTAAAGATTATTTTTATTAGAGATACTTGAAAAATTCTAATACCTCTTCATATTTGTTGGCAAAACTCAAAATTAAATTTCCATGCTGATAGCATGGAAAGGTTTTAAAGATTAGGTTCGAGTTATAGAAATTCTATAGTGGCCAATCAATAAAAGGGATACATTGTATTGATTTCATGAGAATCATAAAAAATGACAAAAATCGCACCACGTTTATTTATTTAACACCTTTATAAAAAATGAGTTTTTTTGCGTCAAAATATAAAAATTGCATAGGCACTCTTAACCTGTAAAGATAAAAAAGATAGGATATCTTTAAAGATAAAGATAGAATTTATTTATCCTTAGCAAAATATTCTTACTTGTACTTAAAGGTTTAAAGATTACAAAGCTTTTAAAAAATTACCATTCATTTGGTAGTTTTTTAGAAAAAAAAAATCCCAAAAATCAATAATTAAGGCATTTTTCAACAAAAAATTGCAAATAAGTTGAAAAGGAAGCATTTTTCGAAAGATTATCAAGACGGAAAAAGTATTTAGTTATATGAGATAGGTCTAAAAAAATTTTACTCGAAGCGTTTCGGGAAATAAACTTGAAAAAATGAAAAAATATATAGAATTAAATAAAAAAAAGGCCAAGTGCCGTAAAAATGCAAAAAAAAAGTTTTTTGCATTTTTAGCCAGTTTATGCTCTACTTATAGGGTAAACCTCCCCTAATAGAACTTGTAGTTTTTCCGAAAATCGTGATTAACCGTTTTTTACCTTTCAAAAATCACCCCCTTTATATCGCATTATTTTTTTCTTTAATTTTTGTCTTCTTCTTCTTTAATTAACTTCTTTATCACGTATCATTTTAGAAGTCAAATATTTTGTAAAAATTTATGAAATTCCTAATAATAAGTCCGAATTTCTTCGTATTTAAGGATTAAAGAACAAAAAAAATTGATCTTAAGGGTGTGCCATCAAATTTTGAAATCGATGTTTTTGGCAATTAAAAAGTGTATATTTTCTGTGGAATTCGACATAAATATTCTCTAAAACGTTTTTTTAAAATTTGGTTTATACAATAAATTTGCGAGCAATATTTTATTGGATACATAACTTAATTTTATGAATGGATTTCTGTGTTCCTCTTGGTGGATTAAAATACTTACTGGCCCTTTAACGATTGAAAATACCTAAATTTGTACTTCAGCCGAAAAGGAATATTAAAATAAATAAGTGAAACAATTGAAAAATAAGGATTTTACTAAATATCCTAAACTATGAGTTAATAAAAATGGCAATCGTATACGGCAGTCATATTTTAATTTTAAATTAGAAATATTTATTCGGCAAATTAAAATGTGCTAATTATTTTATTTATTTTTTATGATGTTACAGCAATAAACGCGTAATTATGGTAATCTGTATATTAGATATCCTATTCCCTAATTTTTACAACCTTATTAACTTGATTAATTGAAAATTCGACAATTGACGTCATAGGTAGAAAGTAAGAACAGTTAGTAAATTAAAATATCGTTTCTGTGCCTGTTAACATAAACCATAATGATTTGCAATATTAATGTGTGTTGTAATTATTGTAGATGTTAGGATTAGCAACATCTCACTGATTTTATGATACTTACACTTTTAATTTGTTTAATTGTGACTTTTAATTGATTAAATAATTAAGTGAATTTAAATTAATCGATTAAAAGACATTGGTTGTCAAAAAATGTATATTTAAAAGACCTCTCATTCAACTAATTATGCATCATTTATTTTTTCCATTCCGCTGTACACAACATTCTCATGAAACCATAAATGCTTAATTATTGTTTGGTAAAATCCAAAAACATGTATTTCTTATTTTAAAAACTAAAACATACTTTAAATGACACTACAGTAGGAATAATCATCTTTGGATTAACACAGGAAAAGTTTTCATTACACAAAAATACATAAACATAATTAAAAACTGGGTCCAAAGGAAGTAGACAGACAAATTACAAAGCATTGGCCTTCTCAAAGTCAATCTCTTTTCTAGAATATGTTGCCTGTGTGAGTCCATTTCAAATAAGTAAAAAGAAATAAGAATAAGACTTATTCACAATCAATTTATGCTACCATCAACGACCGATTTCGCATACTATAATTTGCTATGCATGTTCAGGTCAATGGTACATGGTAAACTAAATGCTGAAAATATAATAACCCGTATTAGGGTGCTGTTTGATAAAGATATGTGCAGCAATTGTGCCAATATGATATGTGTGTGATTATCAAATACGACTTTAAATTTATTAAATAAAACTTAAATGAAAATGATCTAGTAAAATTGAAATTAAATAAATAAATATTACTTAAAAAACTGTTATGGTAAACTGGTGACAGGTGATCATCGGTTTTACTGCAACTATTTAACGAATAAAGGAAAAGTTCCTGACCGGAAAAATATTAACAAGTAATTGTTAAGAACTAAACAACTAAACAACGCTAGTGTGTGCTGTCGGTTATAGTATGCATATCAAAGGATCTTTATTTTTGTTTTCATCAATTTTACAAAATTATTTACAGTCATAAAGTCATTTACAACATGAATTATCCATGTCTGCCCGTCTCTGTCCGCTCGTCGGTCCGTTCTAGTTCCAGGGTTGCAATCGGAAGAATTGTTTTAAACTCATAGTACAAACGATATATTATTTGACACGTCGGTAAGACGACTACAAATTATATGCTTTCGGTTTCATACTTGTCTCTCCATCTGTCTGTCTCTCCGTGATCATAACTACTCTTATTAGAACAGATATAATAACAAATAAGGTGTCGAATGAAAGTTATAACAAAAGAATTGTAGAGGAAAGTGGCCTAATATTGGACTCATTTTTTTCTGCCGCTACTTTTTACAAAAAAGTAATTCTAATTTTGTTTTGTTCTTAGTAATTTATTGGTACAACTATCTATTATGTTATGGTAGAATTGAAATAACTCTGAAATATACCTGTAGGCGATAATAAAATGTTAATAAAAAACCCAAATTCGACAGTTTACTAAAAAGTCGCCTAATATCATTCCTCAACCTCTTGCATCCACTGTTGGATATAGGTCTCCTCCATGTTCTTCCACTGTTCTCTATCTTGCGCCTTCTGTATCCAATTTCCGACTGTTTTTCTCAAGTCGCCCATCCATCTTTTTGGTGGTCTGCCTCGGTGTCTTTTGTCTTCTCTAAGTCTCCATTCTATGAGTCTTTTGGTCCATCTATTATCATTTAAACGTGCTATATGTCCAGCCCATCTCCATTTGGCTTGTGCAATTTTTTCTATGACATCTGTCACTTTAGTCCTCTCTCTCACTATCCTATTTGGTACCATATCTCTTCTAGTTATTCCCAACATTGCTCTTTCCATTTTTCTTTGGGTTACTCTCAATTTATTTGCAGAATGTTTGGTTAAAGTTATTGTTTCGGAACCATATGTTATTACTGGCAGTATGCATTGGTTGTAAACCTTTTTCTTTAAGCAAATCGGTAGCGTTCCTTTTAGAATATCTCGCATCTTGCCAAATGCTGCCCATCCCAAGCCTATGCGTTGCTGGATCTCACAAGTTTGATTGTCTTTTCCTATTCTAATTTCATGCCCTAAGTAGATATAGCTAAAGACCTGATGTACTTCGTTCCCATCTACCCTCATAATATCACTTGGAACTAAATTGGTCATGTATTTTGTTTTTTCAAAGTTTAGGTTCAGTCCTATTTGTTCTATTGCCTGTTTTAGTTGTTCCATCATATTGTGAGCTTCATTTAAACTCTCGGCTATAATGACAATATCATCTGCAAAGCGCAGTGGCAAAGTGGCTTAAGTATTCACCATCAATATTTATTCCCCTTTTAGCCCAATCTAGTTTTTTAAAGGCATATTCCAGAGCTGCAGTGAATAGTTGGGGGGAGATGGTGTCGCCCTGTCTAATTCCTCGCTCAATTCTAAATATATCGATAAAGTCATGGAGTTTAACAGATGCTGTTGCGTTGTTGTATAAATGTTTTATCAAATTTGTATATCTATAGTCTACTCGGCTTTGTTCTAATGCTCCTAATACTGCCGGTAATTTCACGGTATCAAAAAAAGTCGCCTAATATTAAGGTATCCGATATTGGGGAAAAGCTTATTTCAGGTATATGTAGAATGTAAACAACATATTTGTTATTTTGGTGATTACAAAATATCAATTTCATTTCAGTAAATGATATTTATTATTCTGAAAGGTACAAAAATAATTAATACAAATTATAAATGACTATCTTTCCATGCAAAATTCGCAAATGAAATTAGTGTTGCCTTCAGCTCCACCGCAAGGTTCATTACACCATCTGTTGCTTTTGCAGCAGCGTATCTATTGTTGTCCAGCTTTTTTAGAAGAAAAAAATTCAAGGCAGTAGATGCATTCCACGTAATCTTTTTCTTAATCCATGTCATCTTCAGAATCAACAAACAATAAATAAATTAGTATCAGCGTTTATGTTTTATTTCATTTTCTTTAACTTTCTGCATGTATTAAAGTCAATGTTTACAACATTCTTAACACCGCTTGCAGTTTTAGATGATAGTGCTGTTTCAAGAGCTTTTCAAGCGATCCACTAATTAAAGCAACTGCACTGCACCAGACTTATTTCGTTTAATTCCTGATGGACCAGGTAAAACAGGCAAAGGTTTTAAGTCAGTTGGTTTTAGAAAATTGCACCAACCCTGGGAGTTATTTCACCAGATTAAACAGAAACGTCCTGTAGAATGATAATATGATTTATTAAGATTTATTTTCGTTGTTACTATTGTCATTAACAAGAGAAGTATCTAACTTTTCATTAATTGCAAAATCTTGGCCACGAAATAAATCTCTATCAAATGACATAATCCAAAATTTTCGAAAACCATGTAACGAGATTACCATTGATGCTGTCATTAAATAAGATTTTCCAAACAAACCAGCAATCTGCTACATCTGAGGACATCTGAGGACATCTTCTAATTGCTCCAGGAGGGGCTCCATCCATCAATTTGCTATTAAATTTTTTCTCGCCAAGATCATCATTGGAAGAATGTAAGGTCCATTTTCATCTATACATATGACACCTGTCACAAGCGTAGCTCTTTCCGAACTGGTTAACACTCCAATTTGTTTTTTTTTTCCTATTAAGCCTATAACGTTAGTATGCTTAAATAAATAAAAAAATTAAAATTTAATTTAATCTTTTTTAGTTCTGATTTCAAAATATAAAATTTCCTAAGATTTTCTTCAGTAAATTCTTTGATTCTAGCAGCAGATACACCTTGTGGCGTTCGAAAAGAAATAGTCTTGTTACGCTTTATAAAATTCCTTAGGCATTTTCTTCCTGCAGTAGCCTTCGATTTAGAAAATGGATGTGGCAACTGAAAGGCTAAACGGCGAATGTCTTTTGAGGTTAAACCATAAAACCTTTCAAATTCCAAGCAGTATTCAACCCACCCTTTTTCTAATGCTTCGGGAAGAACTAGCTTATGATCAATAGTTGATTTTTCGAGGTATTCTAGTGGATTTTCTTTCTTACAATAATATTCTAGTATAGCTTTTGGTACTTCGTATGCTTTCGCTGCTTTCAAATATCGCATCTCCTTATTGAGTAGGACCGAAATTGCAGAGGCCATATTTGCTTTATTCCATTGCTTTGGTTATTTAGAGAAAATGGTTTCATAAAAAACGGTCCTTATATTAAATATCCAATATTCAGAATACTTCCAACTGTCCAATATTAGGCATATTTCTAAATTACCGTTTAGAATTTTTACAAGATAAACAGACAAAAACTTTAACAACTTTAAGAACTTTAACATTCATTGCACTACCTATTAAAAATATATTTCTTACCTCATTTGAAATATTTTCAGCATTAAACCAAGTTCAACTCAAAAAATGTAGATGTTAGATGTAGAATGTTAGATACTACAGCGACAATCGACTTCCAACTTAAGTTGTGAATCACAGACTAGCCATATGTGGATATATGGCACCTATTATTCTATTTGTTTTTGAAATAACTAGCTATGCAATATTAGGCGCTATCCTATTATTAGGCGACTTTCCTATATTAAAGGTGAGAAAGTTGACATCTAACTTCTAATTGTAAAGTTGCAACCGGTACTACTTTTCGAAAGTCGCCAAAATGGAATAAGCGAAATATTGTTCTAGGCGCCTTAGCAAAATGAGAACAAATAGATACTTTCGCTTTTTATATTACTTTCGGTTAAAAAATTGTAACTGGAAGTGCCAAATTATAGTTACGGAAATACTACATCCAACATATCGCACACCTAGTTCAATAGTGCCACAAGTCCAAAATACAATAATTTCGAGAAATGAGCAAAACGTTCTGTAGCAAACGAGTTATGCCTTGTAAATAATTTATTTTTAGAATTACTGGCTTCAAAGTTACAATTTAGTTAGCAAATTATACAGTTATTCGCTGGATCTTATTACAAATTATTAAAAATAAAACGTTAATTGTATTTTGATAGTTATGGTTATATTGCATTGTGAAGAAAGTCATTTATAAAACGATAAATAGGAGATACGGCGGCAACATAATAAAAAAAAATCAACTAGTTCTTACAAAAAATATTTTTATTATTATTATTACAAGTGTGTATGAACATTTTTTTTAATTACTATTAACCAAGTCCTTATAAAAATTGTGATGAACAGGTAATATTAAGTTTTTATTGCACAGTTCCAAAAGGTGTTACTTGGTTTTTGCGGATATCGATGGAGGCTTTATGTACGCCTTTTTTAAATCGATTACTGCTTCCACAGTTGCTGAACGCCCCCTTGTCGATGCTTTAAAATGGACCTCTTCGAACTCATCGGCATTATAATCTGTTTTATAGAAGAAAGATCCAGGATTGCTTTTGACAACTTTAATAACTTGTATATCATTCCAGACTACCTTTTCATCTTTTGTATTCTTTATAAATTTTTCTCCAATTTTTAAATTGAGATCTTTAAAGTCATAAAAGTCTTCTGTTGACATTTCTTTTAAATTGTAAGGATTTCTCTCTTTTTTTTTGCAGGTCTTATAATGACAGGACATTGTGCAGGAACATAAATGGGACCTGTTTTAAGTATTTTCTTCTTTTGCCTCTCAATAGTTGCGTGCATGGCGTTCCCTTCATTTTAGGTATGTCCCACTGTTAAAAATTTATGTGTGATTGATTTAACATTAATTTTTCCAATTGCATAGAGATACATGGTAACTATAAATTTATTTTTATTTTGCCCAACACAATTGTCGCTATAAAATATAACGTCTCTATCATTACAATGGTTTGAAAAATAATCAAACAGACACGTAGCTATTTCGTTTGAGCCGCGGTTAGCAATAGTCTCGTGCCAAAAGTAACAGTAACCAGTCTTTTGCAATATCTGAAAAATTGTAAAGTTGAAGCAGTTCAGGCGGCATTTAAGTAGAAGCTTGAAATATCTCCACAAGGTGTAGGAAGGATCGAGTGCAAATCAAAACGAGCTACCAATACTTGAGAATCATCTTTTGCTCTTGCTAGATCTTGTGCTTTTTCTTCTCTGCTTCTAATTTTATTATGGATATGTTTATTATAAGTTTGATGAGCATTGCAAAGTCGAGCTCGAATATTTAGTTCCGGTTTTGATTTCATTTGTGGTTAAAAAATTATGACCAGAAGTTTGGCAAAAATGACTCAAAATTAGTGCTATCGGATATCAATACGACTTCGGGTTCTACTTCCAATCACGTTAGATGAAAAACGATAATCAAAGTTTTAAATCAAAATATTCTAATCGGTTTATCAGTGCTATGTTCGGGACATAGTATATTATACCAGATATAGCATATTAAGTATTTTTGCGTAAAAAGACATTACAGAATGTTTCTTGCGATTATTTGATAAACCTTTATTTTATCAGTAATCCTTAAGGACCTTTAAGACAGTTTGTACAGACATTAAAAATAAGGGACCTGTCTCACACCTTTTGTAATACCACTTAGCGATCACATGGTATGTTCTTCTTTTATTCTGGCTTTTTAATAGCAGTAGATCTGATCTTTTCTCTCTTATTAATATATGATTTATCAAGACATTTCATTAGGCAATACTGGTTTTCTCGGTAATATACTCATACATAATTGTATACGTTTTTCTGTTCATCTCTACATTTTTGTAACATAATTCAAAAACAGAACAATGCACCTCTAGTACCCATATAATCTATCCCGATATCTTTCAGTTTCTCTCCAAAATCTGCTCCAAAAATAAATGAGAAACAGAATTTTTGACTTAATTTTAAAAGACGAGTTATTACGACAGTTAATTTCTTCCTGATGAACAGCAAAACTGGCCCATGTCCGTAAACAGTTTCAATTGCAAAAGGTCCATAAACGATATTCGAAAAAAATAGAACTATTATGCAATTACAGAAGGACACTCGTACACAGGATGTGAATGGATTTTTGGGCAATGCACTCATTGTATAAGAGATTTGAGAACATTGCACCTCCTTAAGTGTTGTTTTGTACTGTTTAGAAAAACAAAACACAATGAGTTTATTTTTGCGGTTGTCATTTTTATTGAACGGTGCAGGTTCACGGACATCTTATAAGTGGTTACAACTACACAGTTAAAAGACATTGCAAATCAAATAATTGTAGTAGGTATAAAGCACACAGTGTTTTAAGCGTTAATATAAGATACGTCCTTGACTGCATATTTTAAAGAACAAATAAATCTTAATATAACCGACGAGTGAAGAAAAAGAAGATAAAATATAAATGCAAATGCTAAAAACACTATAAAATTCTGTAACCGTATTAATAATTAATCGAGAATGACACCAAAACAACATACAGATTTTAAAAAAGAGCATGGCCTGAGGCATTCACTGCATTGTTGATATTATTTTCAAAAAATTCCCAAATATTCCAGATTAAAATCGACACAAAACATCTAAAATACTATAAAATTAGCTTCAAATATGCAGAATTAGAGTTCAAAGAAATGAATATAAACTAACAGACATGTGGCAACACATAAATCGTATTAATGTTTATTAAGATATAAACCATTTAGACAATACAGAGAAATTAAAAACTTCTTAACGTCTAATTTTGATGCCTTGGCTAGCCAACATGTTTTTATTGGAAATGAAAACAAACTGCAGAAATTAATTAATCAATTATTGTAAAACAAGAAATAGAATAAAACTTTAGAAAAGATCAAGGTAGTTTTAGTCAAAATAGTCAATTTTATTTAATATGCAAATTAGTTCACTTTTCCCATTCCACCCCATAAACGGGGTAGAACGGCATTTAATTTTTTCATTGCTTTGACTCAATACAGTCATAAGAAAAGCATGTGTATTAAAAACATAATTAGTGGGAAATAACTTTTATAATAATATTTATATTATATTATTTATAATAATATAATAAATAACTTTAATATTATTCCTTGTATAATTTGTTATTGACACATAATTGGCAGATGAAAACTGATTCATAACTCTCACTACCTACGTCTGCACAAGACTTATGTCCCCAACTCTAGCACGATGAGCATGCTACCCGTGCTTATTGGGAAGTTGATAAAATATTTTGGCAGTATAAACACTGGGCATCATCTTCATTGTCACTGGAATCACAGTATCTTTCCTTATCTTTTAGACCTTTATTTAACAACATTCTCTTCTTTTTATCCGCTTTCTCCTTAGTGGCTTCACTCCAGTGTTTATTAAAGCTGACTTTTCTTTTTACCTGCTCTACGTTTTTAACCGCCTTAGCCTTTGTTTCTGCCTTGGCCTTTTCTATTCCACTTTTGGTATCCGTAGAACATGTTGAGGAGAAACAGTCGGAAATGACGTTATGTTACTTGTAACTGAAGGATTTGGAACACTATCTGGCATTCATGAATACTGAGGAAGAATGGGTAGGTGTCCACCGTTAGATGCTGGTATTTTGGAGTTTGTTTTCGTGAGTTCAGTAGTGGCATCATTTTGACTAATTTGTTTCTCCTCAGCTACTTCATTTGTCGTTGGCAAATCATTAGCGTTACTGGGCTTCAAATTGTCATTTATTTGAGCATCTTTTGTGGCCATAGAACAATATGTCAGAGAATTCTGCCCATGTAGCACACCCAACTCGAACTCTTGCTGCTTTCGATTCCTGAAGAAAATTTGCATAGGGGGCATGTAAGATCCACTCACAGAAAAATTATTACAATTGAACGGCCTCATTACAATTGAAGATACGAGCACAATTCAATTTATATTTTAATAATACATTCTTTTAACACTGATTAGAATTTTGCTACAGCTACCTAATTGAAGCCCATCGTACGAGCTCCAGACGTTGCCTCAAGTTTTCTTAACTTAAATAGGAATTCGTTTTCATCATGTCTTTAGTTCAGTCTAGTCTAGAAATTTAGCTGCTTTCGTGTCACAGAATTTAGACAAATGCTTTAGGTCGATGTATTTTTCTTTACTTACTGGTAAAAATGTTGAATATGATTGTTCAGCAAGTAGGAGCAAACCTTCCTGAGTAAGATGATTATCTTGAGCACACTCTCGAGTTTTCTCAATAAACTGGATGATCCTAACACCATTGTAGTTGTTTCAAATTCTAACAGAATTTCACTGGCCCGATTTTACAAAAATTTCTTTCATTTTTTAAGTACCAAACGAAAATTTTTTCTTGTAAATCTTCTCGAATAATTGTGTCTATATGCGTACATATTTCTGCATTTCTGCAATTACCTTGAAAGGAAAAAGATAACGTCTTGAGGTGTTTTCTTCTTTTTTTTTTAGATTGAAGACACCCATATTCTTATCGCATTCGAGTAAGGAATGCCCAGAAACAGAATAGGTTATTTCTACGGAGTCAAACCTTTTTACAACATTTACAACATAGTGAATGAAACGGACCGTCGTATAGTTTTTAATTTTTTCCCCTTTTTTCAAAACGTATGGCCGGTTTGTGTAGAAAATGCTGTCACGGTATGACAAAATGTGGATATTGAAGCTGAACATTGAGAGCTTGTTACGATAGTACACATCATTAGTGGCAATGTTTGGAAAATTAACATTTTTTTACGAGTCCATGGCAATGGATGCAAAAATAGGAACCTCCTTAGCCCGTAAAACTAAAAGTTCAATTCTTTTGGCAAATACATGCATCCTGGGTTGTCTTTCAAGCTATAATGACCTTTACGTGTTTTTAAAGAATTGATGTACGATTTAATTAAACCAATATTGCTTTTATTCAATGAAGTTTTAATATGCAAGTCTTTTCGAACTAGTGGTGTAAGACCTTTTAATTTCAATCAATGATGAATATTCTCAACCTTTTTTTAAGTACCGTGTACTTCCAAGAAAAATTGGTAACAGTCTTCAATTTCTTTAAACATGTCATCCTTGGCTTTAATAAAAACACGATACTTGTATATAGCTGTATTGGGTCATTTAATCATCATCTTTTACCTTTCTTAACCTGCGGCGCTGAATTTGGGCCACAGAAATGAGGGAAGTTAAATACGAATTTACCGTTTTAAAAATAAATCTTCTGTTTACGTCGTTCACTTTCTTCATGCACTTTAACCTTTTGCATTGACAAAACTCGCCGAATTCGTGTGATCATAACTGAGCACATCTTTCCTTTAGCACGTTTCATCTTTTTTTTTTACATTTTCAATATTAAAACTTAAAGAAAGACCACGATGACATCACTACCTATCAGAGCATGAACCACATGCTAGGAGATAAACAACAAACTGGTGAGCACAGAAGAACAAGGTTACCCCGGCAGGTTAGCGTGTACTTAGACATTTCCCCTACTTGCAGCACACAATTCGTGGCGCATGGGATATTTCTTCTTTTAGACAAATAGGCGGGTGGTTTAAAACCGCAAAACTTGAGACAATCATTTTCCCATAAGACCAAGTTTCACTCTACTACATGGGCAAAGCTAACAAATGGCGTTGAAATCTCAATTTAATTTTTTTTTTTTTTACTTTATCTCTTTCATTCAAATGTGTAATATATGACTGAATTGTCAATGTAAATGAGTGAGATAAAAATAAAAAACTTTTTTTACAAGCAATAAAAACAAAATTTGTTAAATTTATTGGTTTTGTATTTTCAAGACGATTTTCAAAGTGGAAATTGAAAATAAACGTGAAAATAAACTTATTATTAAATAAAATTGTGAATTATTCCCACTAGAAACAATATTATATTAAAAAGCCACAAGAAAACTCTACTGCAAGTCATTTCTATCTAGTTTCCCATTTCTCAGTAATACAAATCATATATTATTAAAATTATTACTTGTAATATTTGTAGCAGTAACTTTATCTCTAAATAAACTCCCCATATATTCTGATTTTGTCTTTCTTTAGGAAAAAGTTTTAATTTTTTTGGCACCACCCCTTTACCCCTGTTCCAGTATTTGTTTCACTTCAGCACTTTCTATTGACACCATATCATCACCAACATAAATAAAATGAATGCAGTAAGTGAAATTCACCAAAAATGGTTTCATTCATATAGTTAGAATAATTAATAAGAAAATAATAAACGATCCTTCGTAATAAATCTAATAACGATTCAATTCCAAAGAGTATTGTATATTGTTTCCTTGTGAAAGCTTTTATTTACTCTTTCAGTATGGTTTAAACTGTAAGATCTGACATTTATAGGACAGGGACTAGTTAACAATAATTAACAGTGTGACTTATAGTTCAGGAAACAACATATTGTTGCATCAGTTTGTATTTCTAGATAATGGCAAGTATACATCAAAACACAAACGTTTTATATTGGAACTTTGTGGCCCATGTTCAAAAAGACCATTAACCCTAGAACACTAACCATTCGTAAAATTTACGAAAGCTGATTGTTTTTTTAAGAATTGGCAACCTTGCACGAATTCTAGGAGCATGGTTATTGGAGTACTTCGGTAATCAGTCTGCTGAGTACATTCACGGTGTAGTTACATATCTTTGTGCAGTCGTTATCCGCAATATCTCAGTTTCTTCGTATTTTTTACGAAAGGTTAAAGTGTTAACGTAAGTTTTTTATGTTGGTATCATTATTTTCTGTTCTTATGCACAGACAATTCAATTAAAGAAGGCTAGAAAATTTGACGATAAAAGGCCCTTAACCCGATTGGAATTGGAAGCCGAAAAAATATTGATGGGTGAATTTGATGATGAGAGCCTACAATCAAATGACGATACTTCTACTAATTTAGAGAGTGAAGATAGAGTCCAAAATTGTTTCAGTCCGTCTGAATCGCAGTACAAGTGAGAATTTTCTGGTGACGACAGCAGCGATTTTGAGCATAGCAGTCCTTAAACGAAAAAAAGACTCTAATAAACACTATACTTCTGTTTCTATGCCTAGTACTTCATAAAGAGTTCAATATGAGATTTCTTCGGTGAAAACCGACATTCAATAAGAACATTCATTTCCAACAAGTGAAAGAAAAAGAAACCGAAGACATTGTGGACGAATCTGAACCACATATTTTAAATTTGACTACAATTCTCAAAGGTAAAATGGCCATCGTTGGTGTACTGTATCTAATCTTCGAAAACGTACTACAAAAAGGAATATTTTGCATATTGTTTAAGAACCATCTGAACAAGCAAGAGATGCTTATACACCATTAGATATATTTCAGTGCTTGATGAATGATTCTATGCACGAAAAATTCTGTTGCACACCAATAGTCAAATCAGCCTAAAATCTAACAATTTTAAAGTTGCTAAACATTCTAATTCTCTCGTAACAAGAAAAGAATTAAATGCTCTTGTTGGACTCCTTATATTTTCTGGAGTACAAAAAGATAATCACTTTCATAGTAGAGAGCTGTTTAATTCCAAAATATCTGGCTCCGTTTATAGAGCAACAATGAATTGCGAAAGATTTGATTTTCTTTTACATAATCTTAGGTTCAATAATAAAACCACAAGAACTGAACGAAAAAATTTAGATAAGCTTGCCCCTATCCGATAAATATGGGATGATTTTATTTTTCATTGTAAAGAGTCCTATCGACTAGATAGCTATATACCCATTGACGAGCAGTTATTAGCTTTTAGGGGTAGGCGTCCTTTCAGGATGTATATCCCGAATAAGCCGGCTAGGTACGGAATTAAAATTGTGATCATTTAGGACGTGGATACCAAGTACATGATAAACGCGGAGCCACATTTTGGCAAACATATGCACACAAATTGGGAACTTCGAGAAGAATACCATGTTAAAAAGTTGACTGAAACTATTTACGGAAGTTATCGAAACGTCACAATGGTGAATTGGTTCACTTCAGTTAACCTTGCAAATACTCTTTTGAAGCTTCCTTACAACCTTACAATGATTGGTACTTTGTGGCAAAATAAACAAGAGATACCCCTGAAATGATTAATCTTAAAAACAGAGAAATCGGAAATTCAAGATTTTGCTTTGACCGAGATAAGACGTTATTGTCGTATAAATCCAATAATAACAAAACTCTTCTAGTTTAATTAACAATGCATGAAGGCTCAGTTGTTTGTCCAACTACTAAAAAACCCGAAATAATATTGCAAAATAACTAAACAAAGGGTGGTGTGGATACTTTGAACCAAATATGTGGCCATCAAACTTGCTCTCGAAAAACTCGAAGATGGCCGTGATGTATATTGTATGGTATGATCAACATAGCGTGTATAAACTTTTGAATTACATATAATCATAATTTATCCAGAAATATCTTTATTGCAATCACTGCAAACGAGCATCTTGCGCTGAACACCGTGCTCGTTGTTGCGTTACCTGTAACGTACATAAATAAATTTTGAATTGTTTTTTTCATATTTTAGGCATAAAAATGTTCCTTGGTTCATTTAAAAAATTTATTTAAATAACAATTTTTTGTTTTACTTTTTTGGAATTAGTAAATATTACGAATGGTTAGTGTCTACGGCAGTGTAAATTAAGGGTAATATTCTAGGCTTCTTATTCTTTTGATTCTTTTATTTTTAAGTATTTCTTATTTCTTAATATTGACAAATATTTGTCTTATAACGTATGGTCCTAAAAATTTGGGAAAAATTTTAAAAGCATATAACTCTGACCACAATAATCTTATATTTTTATTAAATTTTTCAACAATTTAACTGAACTATCCTTATTATAAATCAAAATTCAAATGACAGACAAGGGACCATTATTTTCGATTTGCCCAATAATTCCCCTGACACGTTGCATCATTCTTTGGACGACCTCGGCGTCAATTTCTCTAATTTTTGTATATATGCGGCGTCTTAACTGTTCCTGATTTTGTGCTTCGCATCCGTTATTATAGACTTTCCGACTTAAAATTGCCCAGAACTCTTCAATTGGACGAGCCTGAAGTAGGTTGGGGGAATTGTCTGCTTTCGGTTCAAAGGTAATGTTGTTAGGTTCGTACCAGTCCCTTGTAATCCTGGCGTAATGACATGAAGCCAGGATCTGGCCAAAAGACTATTTGATCATTTGCATGATGTGTGTTCACAAACTGAAGCAATTTAAAGAGACATCTTTGAATATAAATATTTGCGTTTAAGGCTTCGCTGTGAGATAAAGCCAGCCTCAGAAATTGCACACCATACCAAAATTTTGTCCTCAAATTTTTTCTGACTTTTGAATTTTATTTCATCAGGTACATTTTCGTAATCGTTCGTGTAAAACCCATCGTTACCCTTCATCTCAGAGTTGGACAAAGTAAAATATTTTTCATCATCCATCACGATCAACTTGTTGACGAAATACACTCGCCTTAACGCGCGGCAACATCTCGGAATTCTCTCCAATTGATCCTCTGTGTATTTTGGAGCTTTCCTTCTTTTGCGGTAGATAATATTGTTACTCGATAGGGTCCTGTACACTGTAGTCTTTCCAACATGAAATCTTCTGGCCAGTTTTCGCTGTAAGACCCCAATTTTGTTCTTAGCTGCTTCAATCAGTCTTGCCTGTCTTATATGGTTCAAAATCCGCGGTCAGCCACTTTTACGTAAGTTAATACATGGTATCCCTTCTTCACAATCTCTGATTGTGCGATAAATTGTCGATTTGCTTATGTTTTGATCTCGATAAATATTAACAATATCTCGTTTCGACATTCGCCCAACCATATTATAAACACCTCGACGAATATCAATTTTATAAGACATTTTGCAGAGTACAAACTAAAATATTCTGCTTTGTTTATTAAATATCAATAACTCATGACATTTCAATTTCATGGCCTTCTTTGTTAAATGCATTTTACTTCTCAATCAGACCAGGTGAAATTTTTCCCAAAACTTTAGGACCATACGTTATTTAGCACTAATTGTCTATGTTTTTTCGATTGTTGTGATGTCTACTTTTGGATCATCTAGAGTAAAATATAAATAATAGAGTCATTCATACGGTCAAAGAAGCACGATATGGCTTTATCATAGCAAGAAGAGTAATAGTGATCTATGTTTTTTATTATATATGCTCCTAGATTTTGGTATATATATTAAATTAAAAATAAGAGATATATGTGAATAATTGTTCCGATTCTAAAGTTTCGATATTCTTACCTCTTTTCTTTCATTTAAACCACGGAAACTAACCCAGTTGTGTGTCGTTCACTGGACTATTGCATACGCATGTATTCGCATGCAGTGCATGCATGTTCGACAACACGCAAACTGACTGACTTATTAGCGAACACTTTATCTGATGATGTTAATTCGGTTAGAGACGTATCGACTTCCAACCGGAAATTTTGTTGTTTCAATGCTTCACATGGTATGTCATTTATACTTTCTTCTTGAGGTCGTCTTTGTTAGGGCTGTCAGGGTTGCAATCTGTTATTTATTGAGTAGGGAAGGGTTGAATGCTATGTTTACAACTTCACGGTGGCAGGATGCACGCAGGATTCTAAACTATGAGAAATGTTTGATAAATATCTGAAAAGCAAATGAATGCAGGGTTATTTTTGTATACATTTACATCTATACTTTAATTTATTCACTACATTAAAAATATTTTTGAATTTATATAGTGCATTTTAATATTTTCCGTAGTTATGTACCTTATTTTCAGTTTAATTTATTTCTTCAACATTGTAATCTGTGTCAAGGTGAGAATGAAAATTTTATATGATTGGAAGATTCTAAATCGAAGGAATCAAGAGCAGATCGAATTTTCATTCTAAGCGAGTAATAAACTGTATTTTATTTACGACCATATAGTTTGAATACAATCAGATCTGAACAAAACAAGGTTTTAATTAAAATAATCATATTAAGTTGTATTTAATCTCTCGGCGTTTAATTTCCTGTAATTCTTCTCAGTACTCTCATCTCTGTCGTTTAAAGTAGCCTTTGCGTTGTCGCTGTGTCGGGTCTTGTTACTGAGGCATATGTTATTATTTGTAGTACACTGGCTTTACAAATTATTGACTTTATCTCAATGTTAATGTGTCTGTTTCGCTATACAATGGCATTAAGGCATCCTGCCAGTATATTTGCTTTTTGTGCTTGATCTCTCACTTCTTTGTCCAGGTCGCCCTAGCTAGACAATGTGACTACCAGGTATTTTATTTTCATTACTTACTCAATAGTGATGTCATCAATTTCTATTTTATATCTGGTTGGTTTTTCGCTGACTACTATTGTTTTAGTTTTTTGAGATGAGATTATCATATTAAATTCTTTTGCTCTTATGTTAAATCTGTGGACCAGTCTTTGTAGACTATTTGCATCTTGGGCTATCAATAAACTATTATACTACTATGCCAAATTTAAAGTAAATTTACATTAAAGTAGAATTTCATCATTGCATGTGGTTATCTTTTTAAAGAGAAATAACATACTATGGTTTTGAACTATCTTACAACAAAGTCGTCCCATGAACGCAACAGTAGATCCAGTGGACCAGGGACTTTTTAGCGCAACCTGATGAAACATGGGATTGAAAGAGCACGCCAAAAGAGCATTAAACGTATAGCGACCAAATTGCTTAATGTAGGATCACTTTTAAGTTGTCATTGGAAAGGATATAGCGTGTAAAACACAAATACATATTAAAATTAATTATAGCGGCATAATAAAAGGACATTAAGCTTGTAGTGCTTTAAATGCTTAACTTACAGTGACATGCGAGGTGTCGCTTACCGTATATACAAAAACTAAAAAAAATTTAAAAAAAAAAATACATTAAGAGAGGTATGATAGGATGACAGAAAGGCCGTATATATGCCAGTTTCTTAAAACGGATATCATAACGTAATTTTTTATTCAAAATCTTTTAATTTGAGGGGTCGCATTAAAAAATTTCGAAAATAAGTGCCAATAATATATGACAGGACATCACAGAGGCTGTTACGTTAATATAGTCAAATTTTATTATATAGTTATCATTTTAAAGTTATCTGCTGAAGTTTTTCTGATAATTTTTTATGTCTGAGTTGTCATTATGCATGAGTCATTTAAGGAACAACAGAGAAGAAGAACATTTCAAGAGTTTGACAGACAACCAGTTAAGTTAACGGAGACAGTAGCAGCAATTGTGACCAAAATAAGAACGAAGAAGTGGCTCAAGCAATTCAAAAAATAATGAAAGGAGAAGCAGTTGGACCAGATGATATTCCTGGGGAGGTTTGGAAAGCATTAGGAGAGGCAGAGACGAATTGTACAAAAATGTACAAACTACAGGGCCATAAAACTACTAATAACAAGATGAAAATATGGGAGAGAGTAATTGACAAACGGATACATGAAGAAACCGAAATATTCGATAATCAGGCAGATCAACAACAGACGAAATTTTCATTATAAGGTAGTTGATGGAAAAATACAGTAATAAACAAACAAACGCTCATATGATATTAATTGATCTTTAGAAAGCATATGATAGAGATCCTCGGAAGAGGAACTCTCCTTATGTCGTAGGCACTCAATAAGAAAGGTGTCCCCGGTGAATATGTAAAGATGTTAGGACGTGTGGGACAGACTGATAAATTTCATGTGAAAGTAGGATTGCATCAAGGCTCGGTGCTTAGTCCTTATTCATTCTCATTATTTTTGGATTAAATAATAGAGAAACTACAGGGTAATATTCTTTGGTACTTATTGTATGCTGATGATGTAGTATTAGTAGAAAATAGTAAAAGGAACTTAGAACAAAAACTAGAACAGTGGAGACAGGCTCTTGAGGAAAAAGGTTTAAAACTTAGTAGGACAAAAACAGAGTATTTGGAATGTTTATTTAAAGATGGAGTTAGTACAAATAGAATGATATAGTTGGATGGTGAAATGATTGTAACAAGTTACAGTTTTAAGTATCTAGGATCGGTGTTACAGAGTAATGGAAAAGTAGATGAAGATGCAGAAAAATTTTAATAAAGGTGTAAGAAAAATTATATAAAACAGCCATAGGAATGGCTGAACTGAATGTTGGGTAGTTAAAAAGAAAGAGGATCAACGAATGCATGTGGCGGAAATGAGAATGCTTAGATGAGTGGAGTGACAAAAAAGGATAAAATTAGGAATGAGTATATTAGGGGAAGTCTAGGAGTATTACTAATTGTTGCCAAGGGAGCATATGTTAAGATAGTTCGGTCATGATCAACGTAGAGACATTAATCACCCAATACGATGAATCGCGGATCTGCGGGTTCTTGAAATTAGTAGAAGAGGAAGACCAAAAGAGACCTGCGGTCGCTTAAGCAGGACATGTCGGTAACGTGTATTAATATTGATATGACCCAAGATAGACACTTATGGAGAAATGTAATTAGGAAAGCCGACACCGCATACGGATAAAGGCACAAAGAATGATGATGAATGATAATAAATGAATCAGATACAATTAAATTAAATTAGAAGAATTTTTTACCACAAAACCAAAAGAAAATGAATTTAATTTATGAATGTCTAAATCGAAACGTCAAATAAACTTAATTTTAAAGCAAAATTGTAGCTTATTCCCAATAAAAATAGTATATTTTATTAGGAAATTTTGGTTTCATTCTTCGTTTAATACGTGCTTTAGAGTTTTAGTAACAGTTATACTTTTTGGTATTTAAAAAAAAATAAAAAGAATCGTTCTAGTCGAAACGATCTTATTGGCAAGCAATAACAATTAAATACAGTTTTGTTTGTAATTTTATTACAATGTTAGTAACCGTAACATAAATAATACATTATGACCTCCATATCTATTTCAATAATTAAAATGCGCTAAGAAAGTCTCGTATAATTGTTATAATTGATTAAATTGTATTTATAGTCGATTAAAGATTGAACTTTAACACTTTAATTATTTTTGCGCGATATACGTTTTTTTTTACTTATTGGTTTTTAAAATATTTTCTATTCAATGTCGATAGCGGTTCATCTACGAGGAGGAATGATTATCTATGAATAAATCCTGACTCAGTAGAAATACAAATGATGCGCGCCAATTGGATTTATATGTAGATTAATAACAAAAAGAAACCTTATTCGTAATAGAATAGAATTCTTTTTGGAAAAAAATTTCTTCTTTTACCTTTCTCCTTTTATGCCTCTTTTTTATTTTAAAAACTCTTTCCCTTTATGCCATTTTATAAAACGTTAGAGGAGTATTGATTCTATTTTTAAAAATGTTGACATAAGTGCTACTGGTGCCCTTCTTCTTCTTTTTCTAGTGCCGTCTTCACTAATGAATGTTGGCTATAACCATTGCAAATTCGTCTCTATCTTCTGCTTTTCTGTGTGTTTAATCCGGTCCAGTCGCGGACGTTGTTCGATTTTTCTTCGCGTTTTCTTCGATTTTACCCTTCATAACATAATGTACCCCTACCTAGGTAGGGCGTACCGTAGCATATATAGATATTAGCTTTCTGCACAATATAGGTACATAATTTTAGTCAAGGTTTGGGTCAGGTTTAGTTAGGTTCTTCTCTACAATATCAATGAAAAAACTCATAGTTATTCAAAATTGCGAGTTTATTTGTTGTTACAAAACAAAAGAGTTACATATGGTGTTAAACTTAACCAAGGAGTGGCTTTGGATGTTGAAGCGTGGCACTGCATGTCCTCAGCATACTTTTCATAAGATGGTACGTAACCACTGAGTGCTAATCGCAAGCATGATGTCATATGATCGTCAGTTAGTCGATTGCGATATTTTGACTTAATTATCTTCATTTCAGAAAATGCAGACTCGCACAAGTAAGTTGACCCAAAAAATGCCGTCAGTTGAAGGGCGATTTGCCTTACATTCGGATATTTATTTTCAGATATAAAATGCCAGAAATTTGTATCAGATACTGTAGCTTTGAGATGTATATCTGATATAATCTGCACCAACTCATTTTCAACAGAACATGAGTTCATATTAAACTGACTTGCTATTTCAGTAGCTAATTTCTCAATGTTTTTACATGAAAAGGGATAACTCATAAATGA
This sequence comes from Diabrotica balteata, assembly GCA_918026665.1. NCBI lineage: Eukaryota > Metazoa > Arthropoda > Insecta > Coleoptera > Chrysomelidae > Diabrotica > Diabrotica balteata. The sequence goes on along the minus strand of OU898278.1, from coordinate 152,171,903 downwards.
TGCTATATCTTTCCTGATGATCCATCCATAAATGATGCTATTAATGATGCTTTGTTTCAATGATTTCCAATTTACTGCAATCATAAAAACGCATTTTGAATTGTCCCAAAATATTTGATAATTCAGCCTCATACGTATCATAATTCAACTGAGGAATCCTTGCTTTCAAAGACGGAGAATGTTTCAGATCCTTTCTTTTCAGTTGATCTATCATAAGTTGCAATTTACTTTTGAATGCGTTTAGTGCGCTAATCATCTCAACAATATTTTTTCCTTTACCTTGAAGCTCCAAGTTAACGGTGTTTAAGTGCATTGTGATGTCAGTCAAAAATACCAAATCATTTAGCCATTTTTCGTTTTTCAAAATCTAAGTGTCATCACCTCTTTCGTCTAGAAAAGCTGTTATTTCGGGCAATCATTCTTGAAACCTTTCTAGGAATTTTCCGCGACTCAACCACCTGACGTCCGTGTGAAGAACTAAATCAGTGTGTTCAGCTGACTCCCTATCTTCCAACTGCAACTGAAAGAGCCGCCGTTGCAAGCTACGTGCACGGATGGAATTCACAATTTTTGTTGCAATGCCCATAATTTCCTCCGTGTTTAAAACTTTTGAACACAAAACTTGTTGATGTATAATGCAATGGAATGAAAAAAATGAAGGGAATTCTTCATTAGCTCGACACAATGCCACAAAACCCTTTTTGTTTCCAGTCATTGCTGGTGCTCCATCGGTTGTAATGCACATTAATTTATATATTGGTAGCTCGTAGTTTTTTACAAAATTTAAGAAAACGTCATATATATCTTCGCCACGGGTCTTCCTCTTCAGAGGAATGATTGTCAAAAATTCTTCCTTGGCCAACATGTCATTGAATACCATCCGAATAAAAATACACAGCTGGGCAGTATCTGTCATATCGATGGATTCGTCGAACTGCAAAGAAAAGTATGTACATTCCATGATATCATGTTTTAGTTTATCTGCGATGTCTTGACTCATGACTTCAATACGTCTTGTGACAGTCGGACGAGATAACTGAAGTTCTCTAATAGCAGACATGATTTCTGTTTTATTTTTAAAATCTCCAAATAAAGTCTCACCCGCTTCAATAAATGCTTCCTTCACCACCGATCCATCTTCAAATGGTTTCTTGTGTTTCGCCAAAATATGAGATATTTTAAATGACGCGATCGTAGCAGCTTTTGATTGTTTGGCTGGTCTTGTGAACATGGATTGTTCTTTTTTCAAACAAGATATCAAATCACTTACTTTTCGTTTTCTTAATTCACTCTGTGACGGAAGAACCTTTTCATAGTTCTTATGAACCTTTTTATGATGCCTCTCTAAGTTACGACGCTTAGGTATTGCAACTGACGCACGACAAATAACACAAATGCACTTATTCTTCATCATAGAAAAGAAAAATTCTTCCTCCCAATCCTTATTAAAATGATACGTATTAGATTTTTTCACTGCACTCATTTTCCACTATTTAATATTAAACTTTATATCGACATAGGATCGCTATCAAGTTAAAATGCAGAATAACTCCAATTCCTGCAGGCGCAACATTTATATCGGCGTGAACGAAAGTCTCGAATGTTTCCGTCAAAGGCGCCGCCCAAAACTAGACTGTACTGTCTCTCGCCAAGAACAACACGGCTTTTCTTTGACAAGTGCCGCGCGTTCCTTTGATAAAGCCACCTTTTGCCGCAAGCAGTGTTATTTTATTACGTAATACATTTTTGTAGTTGATAGAAAATCATCCCAAATTTGATTAATAATTATAATAAATATTGAATTAATAAAATAATTAGATAATATATGTAAATATAAAATATGCTGTGTGGACAGTATTTTGTTGTCCCTACTTCTTTGAATTGCAATGATGCTTAGTCAAGCATTCTATGTATTTGTATAGTTCAGTATTAATCAAAACGTTTAACTCTGCTGACAGTAGTTTAGTTACCTACCTACTTATTAAAATTTTTTTTCTTCTCGAGATCTACCCAAAAAGCACTCGCGATCGACCAGTCGATCGCGATCGACCGTTTGAGCACCCCTGCAATGGAGATTTCTCACTATGTTAATGTCATTTTTGTCGAGTCCTTTTCTGTTTAGACATTCCATGAGACGTTATGTTTAACTTTGTCTAAAGCTTTCTCATAGTCTATAAACGCAACGAAAAGATATTTTTGTTGGTTTCGACATTTTTGGGCAAGAGTTGTGAAACTATACAGAACTTCCACTGTTCCGAAGCAGTTACGAAAGGCAAACTGGCTATTACTCATTTAGCATTTTCTGAATATTCTTGCATGTATAAGCTTTAAAAATGTTTTTAACAAGTGTGACATTAAGCTGATTTTTCTATACAAACCGGTCAAATTAAATTAATTGTAAGTCTTATTTTATTTCTTTTACCTATTTGAAGTGGACTCTCACAGGCAACACATTCATGATTTTATAAACTGTTTATTTTATATAGGAAAAAAGCTACTTCTTGTATATCTCTTCTTTCCCTTTGTTGTTTATGAAGGAGGCATCTACCTTTCTAGACAAACGGTCTAGACGAGCAATTTTATTACCCTAGCGACTCTGACGGTCACACTAATGCTCTAATTTCACTCGGTTCTGTTCTCAATTGAAATGTATGTAACTAAGGAATTAGTATAATATAAAACAACTTCCTCGAACCTATTTTCTTTGTACTTATGTTTGTCTCATTTCGTTAGTCTCTTTGTAGAAATTATTTTCAATGTAAAAATATTTAAAGATGTTTATTAAATAGTGTTGCAAATTAAATATTGCAACAATTTAAAGTAAATCATTAATTTTTATAACGACAATTACAAAATTTTTAATATTTTGAGGTGTTTGACTGTTACATACCCACTGTTTTCCTTCCATAATAAAGAGTATGCTGAAGTCCTTATAAACTGTTAGATTGCTGACAAATCAAGTAGTATCTAACTTCGACTCTTCGAATTATTTTAATCTGTCGTTACCGTTTAAAAAAAACCTTTGTCAGGTCGTAACGTGTGAATACCTGTCGTCGACCATGACATCAAGACGAATTAACTGAATGCGATCAAAATTTGACGGATTATAGAGTACTATCATGAGTACTATTATGGTCGCAGTCAGTGCCGGATTAAGGGGGGGCTATGGGACTATTTGCCCTCGGCGGTAAATTTTGAGTGGCGGTATATCGCTCCGATCACGTTTTAATTCTATATGAAATAGTATGATAATAAAACTTTGTCTCGTCATATTCAAAACACAGGACCTTAATTCTTTAGACTTTTAATGTTCAAAAAGAAAAATAGGAAAACAAAACAGGTACTGCACTAAATCACTATTCTATGAAGTTTTAAAAAATTGTGAAAAAATTCGGTGTGACTGGTTAGTTTATTCCAAAAGCACAGGTTCTTTATTTTGCTTATATTGTCGATTCTTTTCAAGCGAAAATTGCACTTCTTCCTTTTTTACTGGAGTTGACGACTGGAAAAAGGCTAAAGAAAAATGTTATAGTCATGAAAATTCAGTCGTTCATTTAAAACATCTTAAAAATTTTATTAAAAAAATTCATTAAGTATGAGAAAGATCGATGATTCTTTGCGGCAACAGATTGAACATGAGACCACATATTGGCGAAACATATTACAAAGAGTCGTCAGTGTCAAAAAATTATTAGCTGGTAGGGAACTACCTTTTATAGGACCCGACAAAAAATTTGGTTCTACTAGCACTGGCAACTACATTGGATTACTAGAGTTGTTGGCGGAATATGATCATCTTTTAAAAGAACATATTGAAAAATATGCTTCAAAAGGCTGTCGTTCAGTATCTTATTTATCAAAAGCGGTGTGTTAAATTTTTGCAAGTGCTTTCGGACCACATTTTGGAAGAAATTGTAAAACAAATTTATTGTGGCAAATATTATTTAATCAATATTGACTCTACGCCTGATATAACATGTACATATTAACTGACATTCATTATTAGGTATTGCTTAAACACTGGAACCTCTGTCAAGAGGTTCATACAGTTTTTAGACAACACTGGCCACAAAGCCGAAGATGTGAAAGCCAGCATTGTAAAAATTTTGTCCAACCTGAATATAAATATCGATGACTGCAGGAGACAATCGTATGACAATGCGAATAACATGTCTGGCGTTTATAGCGGTCTCCAAGCCCGAATAAAATCTAGGAATAGTTTGTCAAAATACGTACCATGTGCAGCCCATTTCCTAAATTTGATTGTGCAACATACAGCAGAATGCACTATGGAAAGTTTTTTTTTTAGTTCCTGAAGAAATTTATGTTTTTTTCTCAGCTTCAACTTACAGATGGAAACGACTCACTGATCTATTGAAAAATTGAGGCCATACAACATTTCTTCTAAAAAGAGTTAATGTGACTCGATGGTAAGGACGATTTAATGCATTATAAGCTCTTAAATTATGCTATCAAGATATAAAGCAAGCACCTCAGAGTTATCCCTCCTCTAACGACGATTAGAAGATGGCAGTTCGCTGTCAAGCAAACAATTTACAAGAAAATATGGCTACGTTGGAATTTGGTATTTATGTTGCCTTTTGGTTCGAAGTACTGAAAAGAACTGACCTAGCGAGTAAATCTTTACAAAGCGCAAATATAGACTTACATACATGTTCGTCTTTGTATAGCTCATTACAACATTTTTACGAGTCTCTTAGTGATAAATGTATTTATTTGAACAAAAGGAGCAGCTCTTATCACAAATCTAGAGCAAAAGCTTATGCAGATCTTGCCATCATTTTCTCATTTTTATTTTGTCTACCTCTTTCAGAGGGTAACGTAATTTCAGACAAAGCGTCGGTATTAGTGAGTATTTATTCGAATGACTTGGATACATCTCTAACAAGTAAAACAATTAAAACATTTTATAATGTCACAACTAGGTCAAGTTGAGTAAAAAATCCAACAACTCACATTGATACTTTTGTAATGGAGCTTTTACATAAAAATAATATAATTGCAACCTTCCGAAACGTACTAAGAATCTTCGTATCGTTGATGGTTACTAACGCAACTGGTGAAAGATCATTTTCCACTTTAAAACGGGTCAAAAATTATTTGAGAAATACAATGATGGAAGAAACATTAAATTCGTTTGCTGTTTTAAATATTAATAATGATCTGCTTACAAAATTATATTTTAATAAAATCATCGACCTGTTTGCAAGTAGAAAGTCCAGGAAGATTTGTTTGTAAATAATTATGGTATTTTACTTTATAAGTTGTGAATTTGTATCTTTATGGATTTTTTGTATATTTGTAATAAATTACCTAATAATAAAATAGTTTTAATGAATTGTTAACTTAGGGTGCATCTATACGTACTGGAGAGTGGCGGTATAGTATGACTTAGCCCCTGGCGGTCCATGAACTAAATCCGGCACTGGTCGCATTGTGTAACTGTTACTTGTCATTGTTAGATATGCTAGACATCCGTAACTCTCCGTAATCAAAGAAACAACAATATTTAAAATATATGGTTTCCATATAAGTGCCTATATTAATATTCAGGTATCCACTCTGTACATTATTGTGGACAATAAAATAAGAAGAAAAACTGAGAAAATCGAAGCTACGAAACAAAGCAAAAACAAAATATATAAGTAGCAAGGTTGAGTGATGCACAAAAACACTATCTTTGAGTTTTCTCAATGTTTTCTTAGACTTATTTTTAGTGCATGTTTTCAATATATTTGTGTTAATAAACAACGTTAATCGATTTGTTTCATTATATTCCACCTACAGAATTATTAGCGGGCCTAAGAGTAACACTTTTAGCATATAGGTCAAAAAAGCAAAATATGAAATAGCTATTATCATCACTTCCAAAAGTAAGAAGTGGCTGACGTTCTTGGCCCACTCATTTTGTAATAATGAGGTTTATACAGGGTTCCTTCATAAATAGAGAAGACAGGTATTAATAGGACTTGTATTAATGATCTTAGTATTTATAAGAGATAAGATTAAATAAAATAGTTTACATTAGTTTTGACGATTAAATTGAAACATCATAATGATGAATAACGATGGCAATCATTTTAAAGGTAATGGTTTTTGCTTTAAAATAAACTTTGCAAAATTACTTTATTTTTATTAATAAACTATTAAAAATTAAAAATTTCACTAAAAAGTTGCGAACAAATTTGTTTATAAGAGATTAAAAAAAAATAGGCTATATACTTTGATAATCTGGTTAATGGAAGATACAGAATAACTCAAAACAAATAGTTTGAGATTTAAAAAAAATATATTTCAAATCCTTTATAAAAGGTATATAATAAAATGCCCAAACGGGCTATCACAATTACATTACAGAACGTTTTCGGAGTGTTAAATCCATCATCAGTGTAAACGAGGTAGGTATACATGCTATGAGCCACCAAAATATATGGGTCAAAACCCTTTAAATGTTATAAATTTACCGTTGTTTTACATTATATATAGTTACAAATTAGGATGTTTCAGTTACCGTTGGAATTGGTAACATGGCGACGTATGACCCTACATAGGTAAAATGGTCCTGAGACGAAGTGTCTTCGAGGACCTGTTGACAGGTTGACAGGACAAATGACATTGTTGACATGTTACACATGTCAAATGGGAAAAAAACAAACTGGACGTCCATCTTTTTAGCTCTCCAAATTGAGCTCTATCAATGACACGACGCTACCAATTAAGGATGCCAAATATAAAAATCTGCTAAGCCTATTGGACTACATTCCCTTATGTCACCCCTCTTTTTACCGAAATTTTAAACATCAGAAGGGAACATCAACATCAGATGCAAAATTGGAATCAGCAGAATCAACTAACAGCAGAGACGACGCAGATGGGAACGATACCGAAGAAGTTATTTTCTTGATTTGATTTGATTCTCTATTTGATTACGAATTGTACTGTATTTGAAAGTTTACAAAATAAAGTTTAGTTGAATACTTAAAAAATGATCAGTAATAGCTAACATCTGCACTTAAACCGTTTTACTACTAACATTTGTAAACACCATGTCCTGCTTCATGTACAATTTTTTCAATAATTGAAATAAAAAAGGATATACCCAGAGTAATAATATACCGTTATATTTTTATTATTTTATAAGACTTTCTACACTATAGTGTATTTTTATGTACGAGAGAGTAATAAAACAATAAATTATGTATGCAAATTCCTAAACTGTTGATACGGGTAACTCAATGAAAAACAGATATTTGTCAACAAGTTTACAGAAGTATATAGGAAAACAATTTTAAATTGAGTATGACCACCAGGTATAAAGGTTGGAGCAGAATAGAATACAATAGTTGTGAGGGTTACTAATCCCTAAATAAGGTTGCCAGTGTCGGAGTGATGGAGGTTAACAGGTACCAATGAATTTGCAGGAAAGGTAAGATGTTTATTTTATTGGTTATATAAAACCAATAAAAGTTTAATAAGTACCTACGTATTTGCAAAATAAAGTTTAATTTTTAGATAAAATAAAACGTTTTATTTTATCTGAAATGAGTGCATTCCACGAAGTAAGGGTTTCAACAATCAAACATTTAATTCTTTAATTCCAGGAATCTACGACAGTAATTGACTAGATAATTACCTTCTAAACTTATTCCACAGAAAATGTGATAGTGGGTTTTTCCATTTTGTAGGAAGGTCCAAGTAGCGTATTCAAAATTCTTAACAGTTCACTAAAAGTAAGTACTTCAGTTGCAAGGTGCAGTTTATTGTGTATACTAGTGTTATGGAAAATTTGGAAGTGCCGTGTAAATGCCGAAAAATTGGTCCTTTAATAGTTAATGAAAAAACATTAATATTTAATTGTTTTAAATAATTTACAGACAAACGTTTATGTGAAAGTGTTGATGAGACCGTTGAGTTAGTTAGCAGTACACTTGGTGTTGGGAAATGTACGATTTACAGAGTTATTAAAGAAGAGAAATGTGGTAGTTTTCAAGTGCCACGTAATGCTCCAGGGAAATCAAAATTTCAAATAGAATATCATTTGAAAGAAGGACTTCGACGGAAAGTGCATGAATTCTTCTTTAGACAAGAATTTCCAACATTGGATAAAGTTCTTGTCTCAGTTCGAGATGATAAGGATTACCCAGAAATTAGTCGAAGTACGTTATGCAAACTTTTAAAAGAAATAGGCTTCCGCTGGAGAAAGAATCCCAGAAAGTCTATTTTATTAGAAAGAAGCGATATTGTCATATGGAGAAGACATTTTCTAAGAACCATAAAGGAAATGAGAAACCAAAAAAGAAAAATATTTTATCTTGATGAAACATGGATCAACGAGGGTCATACACCAAATAAATTTTGGCAGGATGAAACTGTTACAAGTCAAAGGCACGCTTTTGTAAATAACTTATCTACTGGTTTAAACCCACCATCAGGAAATGGACGCAGGCTGATAATAGTACACATTGGCAGTTCAGACGGTTTTGTTGAAGGTGGTTTATTAACTTTTGAATCAACTCGTACCGGTGACTACCATGAAGACATGAACGCTGATGTCTTTCAAGAATGGTTCGAACAAATTATAGATCTTCTTCCTAAGAACTTTGTAATAGTAATGGATAATGCAAGTTATCACTCCAGACTTATAGAAGGACTGCCCACAACCAAGTGGTTAAAAAAAGACTTGCAGAATTAGCTGAGTTCAAAAAATATTACGTACCATCCCGGATCTATAAGAAAGGAACTTCATTCGTTGTGTGCCCTTAATAAAGAAAAATTTAAAAAATACGAAATTGATGAAATTGTCAAAAATCGTGGAATGACGGTACTTAGATCCCCACCATATCATTGTGAATTAAACCCGATTGAACTGGTATGGGCACAGATAAAGAGTGAAGTTTCAAGAAAAAATACCACTTTTAAAATTCATGATGTTAAACAGTTGTTTTTGGAGGCCGTAAATAATGTAAATCCTGAAAACTGGGAAAATGCAGTAAATCACACTATTAAAGAAGAGGAAAAAATGTGGAAGCTGGACAATATTACTGATAAAATGATCGAGCCAGTTATTATAAATCTTGGTTCTGAAAGTTCATCTTCTGAATCTGATTTGGATTTGTAACAAGTAGCTGTAAGTTTTATATTAATATTTTTATTCATCTATTTAACATACCTTAGACGGTTTTAAAAACTCTTTTTCATTTTTGTAATTTTTAAAAATTAAAAAAAAATGTTTTTAAAACCCTTTTTAATGTAGGCCAGTCAGTTCTAATATAGTGTGTGATAAAAGAGGTCACTTTTGTTTACATACACATAACACTTTATAACACTGAAAAAATTTATTTTATTTATTTTTTACAATTATTCAAAGTAATTTTTCAATTAATCTTGAGCACGCCCATGGAGTGGTCGAAGGTACCAGTTAAAATTATGCTAATTACTCTCTCGTTCATAGAAATAAACTATAGACATATTTTTGTTTCATCATTCCTAGAATTTATTAAACTCAAAAAACTTTAACACTGATTATCTCAGAACTATCAAACCTGCACTGTAACCCTTTTACGCCTGACCCCCTCAAATATATTAAAAATAAATATTTATTTTTAATTTCGTTAAATATTATAATTCAAGAGTAATTTTGTATATGAGTTTAGTTTAGAAATATTTTGAAATAAACTAATTATACCTTTTTTGTTTCAGATCCAAGACTGAGGCATAAAGGCCGTGATATCTTACATTTCTCATTTAGCGAGAGTAATACCAAATTTCAAGTGAGCAATGCGACTCTCTCAGTATACATCAAGGGGGCCGATAGGCGGACGCCCCAAACCGTAGTCTTAGAGGTGTTTAAAATTACCGACCATTCCGACCCAGCAGCCTTTCACATGGTTTACGCCAAGAAGTTTCTTCAACCAGACGGAAAAGGGGACTGGGTGAAGATCGACTTCACCGAAACAGTTTCCGAGTGGTTTAAGGATCCAGATGGGAACCATGGTTTTATAGTAAACGCGACGCTTAACGGCAAGAAAGCCTTGGTGACGGATGCTACTGCTGACAAAGTAAAAAGAGTAAGTAGTTAGATACAGTTAAAAGAGCTTACAACATACAATGATAATTTGAATAATAAATCTACAAAAATGTTTAGTAATATATTTTTTAGTATTGTCTGAAAAAATGACAAAAACTGGAAAACAAACCTTTATCATCCAGGACTAATATCCGAATAAAGTGTCAGGGGGAGTGTTAGGCAAGCGTAGAATTATACTACAACATATTAATATATAGAAGAGCATTTAAAAAGTTGACTAGCAATTGATATTTTCTCTAAAAATACATTTGTTACAAATAATATCTCTTAATACAAAACATTAAATAGAGAAAATAACGAAATAAAACAAAAGCATATATTACTATTAAAATAGTAAAATAAACTATAATATAAATATTATATTAATTATATTAACCCTTTCAGTACGGGGCCTTTGTTTATTGTACTTTCCTTACCGCCGGCACATTTTGGATTGTCTCTGCGCCGGATGACGTGTATAACCGTCACCGTAATAAAAGTTAAAAAAACAGTAACAAGGGAAACCATACAGTGAAAAAACTTTATTACATAAGAAAAACCAAAGATTTAAATGCTACATATATAATAAAAAAAACTCAGGACTAAACTAAAAGGAAATAGAAATAAAAAGTTAACTTTCAAAAATTGGCTAATTTGTGATAAATCTTAAAACAGGGCACTACACATAGCCCAACATCACATTCTTTACACATATAGCTGCTTTCCTTTCTCTTCTTTGGTCCTGCCTTTGTCTGGGAGCAAACTCTGCATCTCCTAGTAGCGCTTTTCTTTCCCTCTTTCCTTAGAACCAATTCCGGAAAATGCCGTTCTGTCAGTCTTGAATTCCCTTGATCAAAATGAATTGGTTGTGCCTCAATTGTCGCATATCTGAAACAAATCTTTTTATTAGAAACGTTGGTTGCCAAACTTAGTGCTATAAAATACCTTTCCAACAACTGCCGAATAACTTGTAAGTGAAACTTTGCAACTGGAACCGTTCCTGCATGTTGCGTCAAAAACATTGCGTGGGCATTTAGTAAGGTAACATCCAACGAATGAAAGAATAGCTTGACATACCATTTGATTGACTTACGAGTGCAATCAATACTACTAATCATCATGTCCGATCTGTCGACGGCACCCATATGCTTGTTATACTCTACAACGCATAGAGGTTTCTTTATGTTTTCCTTTGTAATTCTGCTTATCTTAGGAAGTGTTACAATTTGATTTTCGTACATTGTTGTCAGCATAACAACATCGCGGCGGTCTTTCCATTCCAGGGCCAACATAGTATCGCTGCTTCTCCAGTCGACTTCACCAGTTTTTAGCTTCTTTTCAAACAGCGGCATCTGTTTTCGGTTTTGTCGTACCGTGCCGCAAGAGTTCGTTGTGTTTTGGAACAGATAATTTGACAGAGATGGACTGGTATAGAAGTTATCAGTAAATAACGAATGCCCTTTATTTAAATAAGGGCTTAATAGTTTAGCAACAATAGCTCCCGTAACACCCAGATTCTGATTTTCTTGGCCTTGTATATTTGTTGCTTTACCTGCATATATTATGAAATATAAAACGATGCCGGTTTCGCAATCACAAAGAACGTATATTTTTATGCCAAAGCGATGCCTTTTAGTTTTTATGTATTGTTTAAAACACAACCTTCCTTTGAACAAGACCATGCTCTCATCTTCAGAAATAACACTTTCACTTTCGGAATCAGGGTGGTATTCACTGCCGCTGTTCTGAAATGGCTCTTCTTCACTAAGGTATAAATCATCCCCATCCGTAACGTTAAGAATGTGTCTAATGTCACGTTCGTCTAAGCCACAATAACTGAAATCTTGTTGCTTACGCTTTTGGCCACGTGGTGGCCTTTCAGAGGGACCGGCACGCTCTTCCACCGACATTTCGAGTAAGACTAACACCAGCAAAAAAATGCAAGCATGATGCAGACAATCTACGTGCCTTGCCGCCGGTCGTCGTATATTTTCGGCATTGCCGAAATATTCCGCCGTCCGGCTATGCGGTCAACCTTTGACTTAAAATTACGGCGATCGTCTGTGATGAAACGAAAGTTTCTGCAGGTGTCGCATCGATAAGGCAGTAGGCCAATGGACACGATTAAAGAATGTCGGATGTATACGTCAGCTGGCCGGTGGGTACATTCTTTAACTGACGGATAAATCCGTCTGCCGTACTGAAAGGGTTAATATAATATTACTTCAGTCGTCAGAGATTTAAACCCTAAAAACGAAACAGACAAGTTGAATTTTGCTGAGAATATTAATTTTGGTACCTCCTCTCACTCCCAATGAGTTTCTCCCTAAAACTTCGCTCGTAGGGGGAAAAACATCGATTTCTTAAGAATCTATCCTCCTTCTCCTCAGTCCTAATCCCTTTTGGGATGTGGTGACACCATTAGGCCTTCACAGTTTTTTTACGATTTCTCTCTATCCTTCTCTGTCCTGGGCTAGTTGTTCGGCTTCATGTAACCCTTGGTTAATCAATATTTTTGTTTGATCTATACTCTATAAGAATTTATACTCCATAGAAAATATCTTAAACAAGAAATGTAGCTAAGATAATTTTGAACAAAAATGTTTTGTAGCACTTTTTGGTGTAGAAACTTGGACCATAAAGGCCAATGTGATAAACCGATTGGAGGCGTTTGAAATGTGGGGAGACTACTTAAAATTTCCTGGACAGGTCACACAACAAATGTGAAGTTTAAAGGTTCCCCCAAACGAATGCGAATTATTCGTACGTGTTGCGAAAAATCGCACCGCATGCGATTCGCATCAAATTATTTCAACTATGCTAAATTGACAAGTTCAGACTCGCACGAATTTTACTGTTGTAAGAGCGATTTGTCTGCATAAATATTCGTCCGAAAATTTAGTTCGCCATCGACTACGTTTTTGTCCGGTTCGTAGTGCGGTAATAATTTATTATGGAGAAATTGATTGAATTAGTTCGACAATATCCCATTTTATATGATCTTTCCCATGAAGATTACAAGAATGTTCGAAAAAAGGGTAAGGTTTTGAGTAAAATAGGAGAAGAAATAGGCGAAAATGTAAAATATAAAAATTTTAATTCATAGTCCTGAATTAAAAAAAGTTACAAATCTGTCTTGGACCGAGAATGCTAATCTCGTAGCTCTCCTTGGGTCATTATCAAAATTTAGAAACGCTCTAACTTCAGTTTCTGATGGCTCTAAAAGTTCGATAAATCCATCATAACATTTTTTTGTTCTTAGGAAATTATGTAAGATACATGCAATTTTCACAATTTTAATAGTAGTGTCAACTTTTGTTTTGATGGTCTGTAGAATATACGCCATTTTTGTGCTAACATACCGAAAGCATTTACTAAAAAGAACGTAGTTCTTAGATTCTACATTAAAAATGTAGAAAGCATCTACAACTCTTCTCGCTCTACAGAGCCGTACATTATAATCTTCCTTAAAAATATCTGTTTTACTTTGGCTGTATGGAAAGAGTCTCAACAAATATAATTTTAGAGTAAATGCTTCGTCTCCTATTATGACATGAGGAGAAGGTTCATCTTGCCCAGGAAGATTTTTTGGCTCAGGAACATTCATTGAATTTATTTCAAATCTTCTTCCCATGTTGGCAACTTCGAAAATTCCACCATCACTATTTTTACCAAAACCACCAATATCAATCATAATAAATTTAAAATTGGCACAAACAATAGCCAATAATACTATTGAAAACTTTTTTAAATAACACCGGTAATTAGCTCCAGTTTAGTCTGGACATTTTATAATAATATGCTTGCCATCGATGCTACCAATACAATTTGGAAATTGCCAAATATTTCTAAAGCCTTCTTCAGACTTTTTCCATATTTCTGTAGTTGGTTCGGGTAAATATGTTAATTGCAAATTTCTACATATTGCTTCACAAACTTCTGCAACTATGGCACTTACCGTCGAGAAACCAACTCTAAAACTATGGCCAATTGTATAGAATGAATCTTTGGTTGCCAGATATCTAAAAATAATTTTTTTAGAGATGAGATAAAGAAAAAATTGAGAAATTTGCGAGATAGGTACGTATGCCAAGTATATCAGAACCAGCAAAACTAAAACTGGACAGGCGGCAAATTCTACGAAAAAATGGATATGGGCAGATAAGATGGAAGCATTTAAACCATTCTTAAGTTTTGCAAAAACTACAGCTAACGTTAGCGATGTCCGAGTACCAGAATATACAGAATTGACAAATGTAGAGTCTTTTGAGAATGAAATTGGGAGAGCACAATCATCTAGTTCACAAGACACTCAATCAAACAATTCAGGAACATCGAACAACGATATCATTCAGGTTCAACCCTCAGCAGTTACACCTAGGTCAAGTGGAGGTCCTAAAGTTACTTTTGAACGAAAAACTCCCATTGCCACCAAAGAAAACAGAAAACGCCACTCTCAACCATCCACATCTGTGAAAGAAATAATAACTTATTTTAAAGGCAAAAAAGTCAGTTTTGATGCAATCGATCAACTTTTTTTGGCTCACGCTTGTACGTTAAAAACTTTCTCTCCTAGAAGACAAATAGAAACAAAAATGAAAATTGCGCAAGTCATCATGGAACAGGAGCTTCTTCAATTAGGGGAATGTCCCACAAATCAATCTAGATCTGCAAGTGCAGATACTTATCCAAACGTCTCTTCCCTTAAAACAGATTTTACCGAGATAAATGAAAAAAATGGTTTTATTAACCTTACCAACAAGGAAGAATATGTTAGCTACCAATCAGCGAAACTGCAGGGTCCGTCCTCTGCTTCTACCACCAAGGCAGATTATGTTAGCTTCCAATCATCGTCACTGCAGAGTCTGTCCTCTGCTTCTACCAACAAGGACGATTATGTTAGCTACCAATCAGCATCATTGCAGGGTCCGTCCTCTGCTTCTACCAACAAGGAAGATTATGTTAGCTACCAATCAGCGTTACTGCGGGATCCATCCTCTGCTTCAAACTACCTCCACTCATTTAACCAGTACAACAACATTCTAAAATAAATATAGAATCGTTTTTCATCTCTTCATAATTCTGGCATTAATGCATGAAATTCGCCACATTCCCTTCTTTCAAGGTTGATATCGTGAACCCATTTTACTACTTTACCTCAAATTTTCATCTTCTAGTGCAAACATTGCGAGTGCTTCTTCTTCATCTGATAAGGAATACATTTTTTTAACAATTGAAATTGATAATGGTTATTTGTTTTTTCACTCAACGGTTTCGATACTGGACGTGATTGATATGATGCGAATATATTCGTTTTTGATATGGGGTCATTCAGGATTCCGCTATGAATTCCGGTGCGATTTTTCCGTCATGAATCCGCTACGAATTAATTCGCGTTGGTTTGGGGGAACCTTTAATCGAATGGGCAGAGAACGAGAATTGCTGCCAATAATAAATAGAAGAAAAACTGCTTATCTGGGTCATACATTTCGAAATTCCAAGTACCAGTTCTTAAAGGTTATTATGGAAGGGAAGATAGAAGGAAAATAGTGCATTGGAAGAAAGAAATACTCATGGCTTTAAAACGTAAGAGCTTGGACCAACCTCGATGCCCATGCACTTTTTAGAGCCACACAAGATCTAGAGGAGTATTCCATTTCACCAAGATCCACTAATTGAATAGGGAACTATAAAAAGAAGCACTTTTTGTGTTTCTTCTTATCGTTCTTATCTTCTTAAGATACCTTCTTCATTACTGAAGGTTGGCTATAACTACAGCAAATTGTTCTCTATCTTGCTGTTCTTAGTATCGAAATATAATCTACTTTTTGTGTAGAATGAATTTTTCTCCCAGAAACAATGCCTAAAGTTACCGGCGTTTTTAACTCAATGGTAAAAAGTCGAAATCCTTTGATCAGAGTAATCGACAAAAGTCAAAAATCGTTTTAAAGGCAAGTAGTGCAGCTTTCGTATGTACAACATCACGTCACGAATAATACCTCTACGAAGATTGCATTGGGTAGAATTTGTAGTTATTATAGTTATCTAGTTTTAAAAAAACGTACTTATGATATCCAACAAAATTAGTTTTAAACGTTTTAGATCGTTTGTAATATGAAATTGGCATGAATATTGGGTTTAGTCATGTTTCAAATACCTCATATTTGAAAATGATATTTATATGAGAATCATAAAAACGTCTATTTATTTTATACAATAGATTTGTAGCAAGTGCCACCATTGCATCGAAAGCTGCACTCTTTACCTTTAAAACACAAGTGTCGATAGTACACATTCAAAATTGCCGGTCACTATAAGCCTTGTTTCTGAGAGAACGGTAAGGCGGGGTTTTAGGGTGAACCTGGCGGTAAGGGTGGCAAACTTTTTTGCATCATTTTGGAGTCCCAAAACTGACATTATCGTCTCCGTGACTGGTCTATGTTAATATTAAAATAGTACAACAAATACAAAAACGAATCTAAGAAAATAAATCTAAAAATAATTACGCTTTCACGAACCAGAGATGGAAAACAAAATATTAATTAGAAAACCAAAAATCAATACACACAAAACAATAATGTCTGAAAAAGCAGAAATGATGAAAAGTAAAATTGATGGGGATAATAAAAAGAACCGAATTAAAGACGGTTTAAGAAGACGGCCTCCAGGAAAAAAAAATAACAATAAGACAATTGGCTCAAGTACAACCGGTTCATAACAAATGGCTTGCAAAAACATCGAAACTTCTAATAGGTAAAGTTCTGCCACAGCTGGCTTATTATGCTGACGATTCGCTGTAAGACTATGTTTGCTGTTGTTAAGACCTATTGTCGACGTTTAATCTATATTTTGATTTATCCTCCTCAATCCTTTAGCCCTTGTCAGGGCGTAGTGACACCCTAAATATTGTTAGTCTGCTGTCTCCATTGACTGCGATCTTGTGCCATATGGACGGCTTCATGTAGGGATTTTGCCACAAAACTCTTCATTTGGTCTACCCATCGTATTAGAGATCTTCCTCTTGGTCTTCGGCCTTCTATCTTTCCTTCTACTACCAATAGTTCCATTTTGCCCGTGCTTCTAGCTATGTGGCCGAAGTAAGTTAGGTATGCTTGGTTTACTTTGTTTAGTAGCCTGTCTTTTATATGAAGCTCTTCCAGAATTGACAGGTTGGTTCTATGTTCTGTCCAGGACATGCGTAGAATTCTTCTATATACCCACATTTCGAAAGCTTCGATCTTACTCCTATCGATTTTTTTGAGAGTCCATGTTTCAGCTGCATATGTAGCAATGGGAAAAATAAGGGCATTAACCAACCTGAGCTTAGTATTCCTTGTTATTTCTATTTGTATTCCTTTTGATTTATAGACTTAAAAAATCCGTAATTTTTCATTCTGAACCATATCATTTTATATCCGCGTCCATGTTTTTCCGACGTGTTCTAACGAAATGCTGTCAGGCATGGCAAAGCTCCTACTCCATGAAAAGGCCATAACGGTCCAGAGTTTTTTTTATCTATCTGTTGAATTTGTAACAGTTTTTTCACTGTACCATTTGTCTCCTGGACCTTGGAATGTTACACCTCGGGATGAGAAAATGCAGTACTTGAAGTACAAATCTGAACGTATAACACGCGGGTTATCGTGTGGTTATCTGTTGATTCCCCGCTTGAGCAAGGTGTAGGTGCATTTTGTGTCCCTGTGTGTACATTATATGCGGTCTCAACTGATCAGCAGGTGTTTATTAAATCATGCTTCACTCATACCTGCATTATTGTCCTATACATTCACAATATATTTTCCAATAAACCGTATATTCATGTTTTTATTAAATATCATATTGTTAAGAGTTCTTCTTTGGGATATTATTTTTATCAATCAAAACATTTATTTAAATTATAGACTTTAGTACATAATTAATATTCCGGAACCATTAAATGAACTACTACGTGATCAAGTAAACATAATTTAGGTTTGATAAAGTGTAATATTAGTTTCCGTAGTGTAAACAATGCATGTTTTAAAAATACATCGTCTATTACTTAAACTATAAAATTGTTTATAGTACGTAATGAATCTTATCTAAATATAAAATAGGTGTACAATTGTTTGTTACTATTAAAATTACTAAAAAAGTTTTGAATGAAAAGTACATGATTTTGAGAAGAAATTGTCTATTTTGATTTGTAAGATAGTAAGGTTTGTTTGTTAAATATAGTCTCTTTTAAATTTCGTCTGCAGAGGTCCCCTCATTTCTTCTTGTGCCTTGCTAACTTATTGACTTGCTCTCCGCTGACTCCTGTTTTGTCTAGGTTCAAGGATATTTCATCATGACACACCTCCGTCGGTCTAGCTTTTTTTCTTTTGAAGGATCTTTCTTCTTCCGATACTTATTTCTTCTTGGCTTGGTCTCTGCTGACTCTTCTTTTGTCTAGGTTAGAGGAAATTGCATCACCCCACATCTTCATGGTCAATCCTTTAGTCTTTTAAAGTAACTTCTTGCTTCCAATGGTTATGGTTATGGTAGATCCGGGCAGGATATATTTATGAGCCCTTCAGATACCTAGACCTCCTAAGAGAGATTTATTGTATCACCCCTGACATACCCCATGAATAATTTCATAAGGATTTATTCGTTTCTGGGCTCCCATATCTGTAGTAATCTACAGGGGCTCCAAGTCTAAGACCTTCCTGCTATCCTAAACGTATAATCTTTTAGTAACCTTGTAGCTTCACAGATAGCCATAAGTATCTTTGGGATAACTTATTTGGCTCGGTTGTATAAGGATCCAACCCAGAATCTGCCAATTCTATCGTGGCTATCCGCCAATTCAAGCAGATGAAGGTCCCGCCAGTGTTCTAAAGTGGTCGGTCAGGATAGTGACCAACAGAGAGCACCTTCTACTGTCTAGAAGGAAAAGTTGAGCCTGGATGGCCCTACTATCTTTTGCTTCTTATACTTATTTTACTATCTGGATTCATTCAAATTTTAATTTATGGTTTTTTTAATTATCTTGTGGATTAGTTGTATTTTAAGACGTTTTTTTATTACTTCGTTCCAAATCCTGTTTATTTTGGTTACATCCAGTACTTTTACACACATCTTGTCTTGTCTCACACATCTTGTCTTTGATGTTTTCTTTCTCGTTATCATATGGTTCCTATAAAATAAACACATTAACAACTTCTACTCTTTGGTTGTGAGCCTTATGTTCAAGATTATTTCTTTTATTACCACCTCTATTGAGGAGGTAATAAATTTCTAATCTTTAATATTTCTAGTTAAATTTCTAATAATTAGATATCCAATATCTTCGCTTGCCTTGAATTGAATTGAATATTATTCAGAAACTGTGTGATTTTGTCGTTTTTTGAAATCTGATATTTCTAGTAGGTCTATTTTGGCCTTTTCCATCTTCGGCCTCCTTTAAATTGAGACCTCTTACAGATCAAGTTACTATTGTTCATCATTCGGGTACTGTGGTATTTTCTTATGTCGTCTTTCCATACTTTTGATCTATTTTTGTTGTGGCTACTACATGGGTTTTTGTCTTTATTTCCTTTGTCTTTCTTTCTATCTACTTTTATTCTATTACTTTAACATCGTGCACTTTTTCTATCTCTACATTATCCTGATATATTATACTATTTCTACCACTGCGGTCTCATTGTTAATGTATATTTTCTCTTCTTCTGGTTATTTTGTCTATATTGTTATATTTAAAGCATAAACTTATAAAGCATAAAGCCTGTAAGGAATAGTTTATAGGAGACACATAAAACAAAAAAAAGTATTTTGAACATAATCAGACTATTTCTAGAACAAATAGAAGTATTGGAAAAAAATTGATACAGATATTTAAGATTGTAATGATAACTAAAGCTTTTGTACTCTCTTGTATATTTTAGTAAGTACAAATTGAGAACCAAAGTTAAAAAGTAAAAGATCTGGAACACTGTCCATTTTGTTCTATAAATAGCAAGCTGCATTGGAGTTTTGTTTATTAGTTTTTTGTTTATATAGTGTTATTGACATCAATTTAAACGGTCAAGATATGCAAATAATTGTATTATGAACTTTCTTTAATTTATCTTTTTGTTTATAAATTAGCCCACAAAAAAATTAACTGTAAAACAACAAACCAAGAGATTAAATATTTGAGCATAATAAAAAATAGTGTGATATAAATAAAATTTCAATAAACAAGTTGTTTGTAAATATTGGATATAATAAGCGTACATGGTGAAGGCGTTTGTATTGTTGTTGTGTAGAGTACAAAAAGAAGTATGTTTGATATGAATGACTATTTTATTACTTTTATTTTTTACGATTATACTATACAGTTTTATTTTCTACAACAGTTTGTTCAGGATTATATGAGCTACTGGCCATCGTCTGTTTATCTAATAATCATAGATCGCCACTTGACAAACCATTGAGAAAATTAATGATAACCAAAAACTGGTCATTTCCGGAGACCTTAATGCTAGAATAGACAGCATGTCTGTCGCTTCAACTCCATCGAAATGGTCAGGTTTTTACACCTGCACTTTTATATGTTTTTTAATTTTTAAAAGGAATTTTTTTTTCACCAATGGGATCCTTCTTTCGTAGTTATAGGTAGTACTTTATAAACGTGACCATATATCTGACGATAGTTTGTAAGCCGAAAGTGCTCAGCTAAGAATTACATTTTTTACACACTTCAAAAATAATTTTCTTTTCCATTTTTTAGCCTCTCCTATTTTTCTTATATTTCGTCTACCTTCTTTATAAAAATAGGGACGTTTTGATCACATATCAACACAGCAGAAAACGATCGCTTCTCCACTGTCAATGATCTAGCGAGGCTATGATAAAATAGTAGTTTAAAATTCTAAATGAATCTCTTTTATTGATGTAATTAAATTAGCGACGATTATTTCTGCAAATTGTATGTGAATATTTATTTTTTCATGCATTTTTTTAACAGCATTACCTTATTGCTTCTAGTCCATATTTTGGGTTTATGTATAAGAATAGTCGCTTTATTTAAAACTTGGATTTTTGTTTTTCGTAATATATTAATTCAAGATAAGCTATTCAACGAAAAATTTTGCTAGATAATTAAAAAACAAATCACAATAGCTATCAAAATGAGACTATAATTGTAATCACTATTAAAATGTAATTATTCTATTTCTAAGTGTATGACTTCTGATACGTCAGATGATTAGAGGCACGTGTGACAATGAACTATTTCTCACACTGATATTACAAATAGTTACTATAAATTGCTATATTTGTTTATTATGCTTTCTTGACTTGCTACTTTCCGAAGTCGAAATATCTATATCAATGAATTAATAGCTTTAAAAATACTTAAAATAATTTATAAAATTTTACAGGTTTGTTAAATTTTATTGAAATAATATAGAGAATTAGAAAATTATAAATAAAGCAGCTGCTGTACACTTAGGAATAGAAATAATTCACAAAAACAATAATGATGAACGACGGAATGTATCACAAAATAAGGTAAAAATAAGATAAAATTAAAAAAAAAAACAAATAGTCAAAAATATAAAGAAGAATGCATTAACCCAATAAAAGGTTGCAATATATAAATAGAAAAAGGCTGTACAGTAGGTGGTACAGTAGATTAGCTTGAAGCTTCATGCTATGATTTCTATATATTTTAAAATTGAAGTAATATTTTTAAAATTATAGAAAGTAATTTTATTATTTATTTACTATCTATCTTTTATTAAACAAATTAAATTATATTAAAATACTTATATTAAATAATAAATCCTTATATTTCCTCCTAACGCCACTTGTTAACGTATCAACAAAGCATACATTGTTTACTTTTAACAGACTTGTCAAAATCAGACTAAATATTAAATTAATAATAAAATATAAATAAATATCACTTAACAGTAAATTGAATTCTTCTTCTTCTTTAAGTGCCCTCTCCCAATCAGAGGTTGGATATCATCATCACGATCTTTACTCTATCTACTGCTGCTCTGAAGAGTTATATAGAACTGCATTTGAACCAGTCACTTAAATTCTTCAACCATGACACTCTCCTTCTTCCTATACTTCTTTCTCCTCTTATCTTTCTCTGTATTATCAGCCTTAGCAGTTCATATCGCTCTCCCCTCATTAAGTGTTCCAAATATTATTATTTTCTTACTTTTATTGTGTTTATTATTTCGCATTCTTTGCCCATTTCTCGCAATACTTTCGTGTTAGTTTTCTTTTGTGTCCATGCTATTCCAAGCATCCTCCTGTAACACCACATTTCAAAGGACTGTAACTTATTTATGTGTCCTTGCTTCAACGTCCAGCTTTCAAGTCCATATTGCAGTATCGAAAACACGTAGAATCTCATTGCTCTTACCCTTAGTTCCAATCTAAAGTCTTTGTTGCAGATAATTGTTTTCATTTTTACAAACGTAAAGCTGGCTCTTATTTCGGTTGTTTGATCATTATTCTCTGAAATCCAGGTTCCTAGGTATTAGTATTTATTAACCCTTTATATCGGTACATTTCCCAAATGTATGTTTGTTGGTATATTTGTTTTCTTTGTTATTATCATGTATTTGGTCTTTTTTATATTCATTTTTAGTCCATATTTTTCACAGAAACGGTTTGTTTTGTTTAGCAGTAATTGGAGTTGTTCAGCAGAGCTTGCCATAGTCACGGTGTCATCTGAATTTGCTTTGTTATCTATTACGAGTTGTGCTCTTGATTCCAGTAGAGGTTTGTAATTATTCGTAAGTCCCTATGGTCTATGTGTTTTTTTTTTCTTTAGAATTTGGACCCATTTTTTATGTCTAACTTTGCCAAATGCTTTTTCAAAATCAACATTCATATCCATGCATATTTGAGCTAACACATTTAAATCAAATAACGCTTATTTGGTTCTTAGTCCGTTTCTGAACCCAAATTGACTATCATCTATTCCTTCTTCCAGTTTTTTATTTATAAGACCATATATTATTTTCAAGAATAATTTGAGAATGTGACTTATTAGTGATATTGTTCTGTATTCACTGCAATATTTAGCGTTTGTATTTTTAGGGTTAGCACAAAATTGGAGAGTAACCATTGTTTTGGTATGTGTCCTGTTTTGTATACTGAGTTAAATAAGTCTACTATAATGTTTAAGGTTTCATCATTTATGCATTTTAAGATTTCTATAGGGATTTGGTCTGGACCTATTGCTTTACCATTTTTGCTGTTTTTTAATGCCATTTTAATTTCCTCTTTTAATATCTTTAAAACCATACCCTCTTCTACTTCTATCTCTGTTTGCTCTGTTCTATAGTCTTTGAACAGTTCATTGATGTATTCTGTCCATCTCTTTAATTTGTCGTTAGTATTTAATAAGTTTTCTATTAGCATCTTTTAGTATTTCCGGTTTTCTTGTTTTATTGTCGTGAGTTTATTCTTTAATTTTTTATGTGTGTTAAAACTATCATGTCTTTGATGGTATTCTTCTATTTCTGCGCATTGTTCTTTTAACCATATAGTTCTTTCGCTTTCTTAATGCTGTATTTTATTTGTATATTTACTTTTTTCTACATCTCAATATCTTTGTTTTTATATTCTTCCATTAAATCTATAATTTCATCCGTCATCCATTGCTTCATTTTATATCTGGTTGTCATTAGAATTTTTTTCGACTTTTATCGATTTCTGTCTTTATTAATAACCATTTTTTATCCGTCTCAGTATTTTGCAGAATTTGTTTATCTTTAACATTCATTAATGACTAATGAATATGAGTTCGTTCACATTTGTTATTCTTCGTTTTATTATTTGCATTTTGAGCCTAATTTTTGTCACTATTGAGTTATGATCTGATCCTATGTCGGCACTTGGATAGGTTTTTGCGGATATGATTGCGTTCCTGTATCTTTGTGTAACTAAAAATTTAATTATTATATAAACTAAATAAAATATTTACAAATAAAATTTGAGTAGAGATTAAAAGGAATTTGTTAAGTCTTTTTAATGAATTAATGAAGGTCGTAACTAAAATTATGTAAACTAAGGAAAGAAACAACGTAAATCAGATACTAGATGGTGTTAGAGAAGTAAATGGACAAATAACGAGAAACGACAGAAATAGTAGAAGAAGATGGACAAATTTAGAAACGTGATAATAAATACAGCAAAACTAGTATGAGGGACCACATGAAATAATAGAAAAGAAAAACAGACTCCTTGGTGAAACAAAGAGGTAAAAAGCGAAATAAAATAAAAGTAGAAACTTTGGAAATAATACATGAAAGACAAATGCAAAAAGAAAAGCTGGGACAAGTTCAGAGAAAAAATGGAATAAAACAATAAATATAATGTAAAGTTGTTTTATAGAAAACTGAAAAACCTACAAAGCAACAAGAAAATAAAGATAAACCAAATAGTGGCCAAGAACGAAACAATATAAACCGATGGTACGGATATAATGGAAAGATAAGAGAACATTTCGAATAACTGTTACTTTTTTAATGGCTTTGGATTGCTTGATCCATTGAGCGCATTTTTAAAATTGTTTTAGTAATTCTGTTATAGTGATGCCTCCTTGTTTTGTTTAATAAAACTCCAACAGGAATCTTATGACTATTGCTATCTGATCATTTACTATGATCAATAAGCAACTTAGTTCTATATATAAATATTACAAGAAACTTATCTAAGGTTATATTCAGCAATATTCCTTAGGCTCTAATACATTATAGTACTACTAGCTAACGTGTACACTTTAGCCGCACTTTACTCTGCTTTTTCACTTTCACTCACTTATAGCACTAAATCAAACGGCTTCGTTCTCTTTAGTCTTTTTATCTGGTTTGCGTTGTCTAGGAGTTTGATGGCCTCGACGTTCACGTGGTTGGAGAGCCTTTGTTCATGGCTGTCGGCAAACTTACTTATTGTCTGGATAACTGTATCTATCTGGAGGTCTCGATGAAGATCACAGTTTCTAAAGTACCATGGAGCGTTAACGATGTTCCTTAATACTTTATTCTGATATCGTTGTATATGTTGGATGTTGCTTTCTTTTGTACAGCCCCATAGCTGTATGTCCATATCGGTTTAAGGACTTGCTTATATAACACCAATTTGTTGTAAATAGACAGAGTGGATTTTTTTCCCATCAACCAGTACATCTTTCTGAACTTATTTTCTAATTCCTCCTTTTTTTTCTTAACATGTGCTTTCCAACGTAGCTTGGAATCTAACGTCATACCCAAATATTTTGCCGTATTTTCATAAGGTATTTGGTTTCTATTTATATGTACTGGGATATGTTGTTCTCTTTTGTTAGTAAAATTGACATGAACAGATTTTGTTTCATTCAATTTGATACGCCATCGGCTGGTCCAGATGTTAATTTGTTCAACAGAGTTCTGTAGCATGGTAGCTGTATCCTCGTGGTTTTGTCCGACTGCTAGAATGCATGTGTTGTCTGCAAATGTCGCAATTGTGTTAGGTTCTAATGATGGAATATCGCTGGTATGGAGCAGGTATAGCACTGGCCCCAGGACACTTCCTTGTGGAACTCCAGCTTTAACTTCTCTTAATTCTGACAATGCTTCCTCATATTTAACTCGAAAGTATCTGTCGGATATATATGATTCTAGTAGTTCAGAATATTGTTTTGGTCAGTAGCATATCATTTTATGATATAGTCCGTCATGCCACACCTTGTCAAAAGCCTGCGATACATCGAGGAAAATTGCGGAACAAACTTTTCCTTCTTCTAGAGCTTTTTCTATGATATATGTTATTCTATGCACCTGATCTATCGTTGAGTGGCTTGCTCTAAACCCAAATTGATTAGGAATTAGGAATTAGATTTTTTGCCTCTATAATCGGTTTTAGTCTCTTCAAGAGTAATTTTTTGTATAATTTAGACATGACAGGTAACAGTGAAATAGGCCTATATGAAGAAGCTTCTTGTGGAGGTTTTCCTGGTTTTAGTGTCATTATAATTTCTGCCACCTTCCATACCTTTGGTACGTACCTCAACCTAAAGGAAGCGTTTATAAGATGTGTTAATTTTATAATAGCTTTCCTTGGAAGTTGCTTTAATACTTCCCCAGTAATTAGATCAAATCCAGGAGCTTTCTTTGGATTTATATTTTCTTTTATTTCCAAATATACTTCTTTTGGAGTTACAAGGCTAATCTCCATTTCGTCTTGATCAGGGAGCTCCAAGTTTATTCTTTCTTGTTCTTCATTTGGTTGAAAAGTATTTTCTAGGTGGTCAGCAAACCTGTTGGCCTTTTGTATATTGCTTCTTGCCCAGCTACCATTAGTATTTCTAATTGGTAGATACTGTAAGATTGACCTCCTTGAATTTTATGATTATATTATTTGCTAGTCTAGCTTAAGAGATATATGTGTTAGCTTTATTAAGACCCTTATTCACTGATCTTATAATCTATATCTATTGGTCGACACCTTCTCTTTTATAAATTATGCTTTAATAATTTTCTTTTCGTTTCAGACACCTTTTGTTGAAATTTCCACCGTAGAAGCCAAACATCGAGTCCGCCGTAACATCGGTCTGAATTGTGACGACGAATCCAACGAGACCATCTGCTGCCGCTATCCACTAATGGTCGACTTCGAGGCCATCGGCTTGGATTTCATAATCGCTCCCAAGCGCTACGATGCCTACATGTGCTCAGGAGAATGCCCTTATGTAACGTTACAGAGGTATGCTCACACGCATCTAAAGCAAATCGCGAAACCTGTGAGTTTACCTCCTTGTTGCACACCGAGGAAGCTAGGCAGTATTTCCATGTTGTACTTTGACCAACATCTTAATGTGGTGTACGGTTCTCTACCAGGGATGGTAGTTGAGAGGTGTGGTTGTATGTAATAGTGCTGTGAAAATAATTTTACAAAAAGTTTATGAAACAGCTGCGTTTTTGGTTTAAAAATTTTTGTTTGACTTCTGCAAACTATTAAATTAAAAAATTATTTAACAACCTACAAGTTGTAATGTAAAAAATATATAGAGTACACACCACCCAACTTAATGAAGTTTAAGAACAATGTTCCATTGTGGGCAATACATTTTGCAGCATCTTAGCAGGCATTTCATCTCTGTTGCTACTATCTTACTGCTGTTTTTCTTGTTTATAATCCAATTTTCAGTCCCATATGTCATAATATTTCGCACTATTGTTTTATAAATCTGTGTTTTTGTCTTCATATTTATCTTAAACCTATAGGTTTGATTTTATTTCCTTATTTCCTGTTTGATTCTATTGATGTTCTTTGCTTTATTTCGTCATCTTCATCTTCGGCAGCATCTTCGCAGGCATTCTGTCGCTGTTGCTACTATCTTACTGCTGTTTTTCTTGTTTATAATCCAATTTTCAGCCCCATATGTCATAAATCTGTGTTTTTGTCTTCATATTTATCTTGAACCTATAGGTTTGATTTTATCTCCTTATGTCTGGAAAAATGTCATATGTTGTTTTGTTAGGTTGTCATTTTCTAATATATGTTCAATGAGCATCGTACGATTTGTATATGAGGTGCTTATGTAATATACAATATTTATATTAAAAATCAGAACTAAAATGAGAACCAAAAATAACTTTATTCCCTTCAGCAATTTCTTGTGATGCCTGTCCGTTCCGCGTGTTAGCGATCATCACGGCAATTTTGATTTTGTTTGCAGCTACTCTAAACATGCCTATCATATTGAACCAAGTTCTTAGGTTATGGAGCCAGGAGATATGTTGTCTTTCTTCCCAGGCACCAAAACACTTTCTCTTCAATAACCAATTGAAGTGAATTTAAATAATATAATTATATATAATCATCAAAGATACTAAAATTGTCGTTATTTTTTAATGATTTGATCAAGTTTTTATTAAGGTTGATACCGATATGTATTATGCAGTATTTTTTACTCTAGTAACAACTGTTTTCAATATTTAATTCTTTGTAATTATATATCATGAGAAAATTTAAAATTAAAATTAATGATTATGGTAATTGAGCGCCTCTGTACCTTAAGTTACCTTCTCTTCAATACTTCGATTGTTTTTCACTTTTATGGTGTAAACATAGCTTCATTTTAATAGCCTTTCTATGGTGTATTTACAGCATCATTTTAATACAGTCCTTCCAATTTTTTGCGGTTTTTTGTCTTGAATTCACTATATATTTAATAATTAAGTTGTTATTAGGTAAATGTAATTATTGATCTCTAGTGATATTTTATTAGAAGTAATTTAGTTGTCTAAATGTTAAAGTAAATCATTAAAAAATAAAAAATGACACTTACAGAAATGCCTTAAAAAATGTCTGTGTAAAGTTTTGTTTAATATAGTCCCTTGTTTTTTAAATGTTTACAAAATTTATTTGCCAGTATCATATTAACTATCTAAATGAACATATTGCAATTTTTTTATTTTATTATAGTATATATGCTACCTGATATTGAAAAGACAATACTTAGTAAACTTAAATATATATTATAATAATTTTTTGGTATTATAGTTTATTTGTCTTCCGGGTTTGGACCGTGTCATTTGTGAGTGACCCAAAAGTGGGTTCATCTCGACGTTTCGCTACAATTGTATGTAGTTTCTTCAGGAGAAGAAAAAGAAAGAAAGAAGAAAACAAAAGAACAGGAAGATGGGTAGTTAGCAACGGTAACTCAGTTACTCAACGCAACCAGAGGCGAATACTAACTACCAAGATGGGCATTTGGTCACAGTAACTCAACTACTCAACGCAGCCAGAGGTGAAAACCAAAAGCCAGGACAGGGATTCACGTCCAACAGCTCAGAACACTAACGCGTCGAGAGGCGGGGAGTGAATCCCCGTTAGGATCCCCGAAGTTAGGATTCACTCCCCGCCTCTCGACGCGTTAGTGTTCTGAGCTGTTGGACGTGAATCCCTGTCCTGGCATTTGGTTTTCACCTCTGGCTGCGTTGAGTAGTTGAGTTACTGTGACCAAATGCCCATCTTGGTAGTTAGTATTCGCCTCTGGTTGCGTTGAGTAACTGAGTTACCGTTGCTAACTACCCATCTTCCTGTTCTTTTGTTTTCTTCTTTCTTTCTTTTTCTTCTCCTGAAGAAGCTACATACAATTGTAGCGAAACGTCGAGATGAACCCACTTTTGGGTCACTCACAAATGACACGGTCCAAACCCGGAAGACGAATAAACTATAATTCTGACTCTGGCCGTGGAAGCCTACGATTTCAATTTTTTGGTAATTAACTGGGTACATATAGTTTATCAATTATTTAAAGTCTCATGACAATTGAAATGATCCATAATTATAAAATTCAGTAGGTAGGTACCTAATAAGT
This sequence comes from Diabrotica balteata, assembly GCA_918026665.1. Classification (NCBI taxonomy): domain Eukaryota; kingdom Metazoa; phylum Arthropoda; class Insecta; order Coleoptera; family Chrysomelidae; genus Diabrotica; species Diabrotica balteata. The sequence continues at coordinate 152,142,474 of OU898278.1, read as the reverse complement.
TGGAGCTTCTCCTCTACTCGAATAAGGTCCAAGCATTCTAAATCGGATAACAAAGGTGCTGCAAATTCATCAGAGGAGCAAGCACTCTGTTCGACCTTCTGCCTACCATATATTGCATATATGTTTAATAGAAGAAAGATATTATGAACTTGCTGGCTATGGAAGAAAGGTGACGTTAGCTTGACGAAAAAAAAAAACAATAAAATGATAACTGCAATATTGCTGGACAATAGGGTTTTTAAGTTCTCGCAAATAGGACATTTTAACTGCAAAGTTTATAGACATATATAACTGCACTTTGCTTAGAACAATTCCGGACAATCCGGAACGAATGATATGTATTTTTCAAAATTATAATAATTATTAAAATATTATCTTAAACGGACATTCCACGATATGAGGGTGAAAATAATAAACAAAACGGATGCGCGGACGATTCAAGCCGCAAAGGTCAAAGATTAAATTGCCCTGAAGTGGCTTACCTTCTACTTTTATGTACCTTTTTTTTATATTTATTTTAGATGTTTATGTTTCTCTCTAAAAAATACTAGACTGGACCTACTTCTATATATTATGGCATCCTAAAGTATAAGTCTTCTGGTAAGCACCATCTCACGTTCCACGCATAATTCAAGTTTTCGTCTTTCTTCCCCTTTTCAGCTTATCAGTCATCGATCATCGAATAAGTAAATACGAATGAGTTGTGTTCCTGGTCCCATTCGGCCCTTCGTACCACTGCAGGCTTACTTTTTTATTTCTTTCGGTTAATGGCCCGTGGTCTGTAGAATTAAATACCTTTCTTTCCAGTTAATTGGTGTTCTTCACAGTCACTGCTTATGTGAACTCTCCAGAACCTCTACGACATTGGTATGCCTGTTGTTTCGTCCAAATATTTCAACATAACATCACAGTGGAAACATTCCAACCCTATTAGGCATTTCCCTAAGAGTCATGCCAGTCTCTAGCATCCCTATTATTCGTTTCCTTTCAAATTCCGTTAATTAGTGACAATTATTGCGTTAATGTACAAGAGTCGTTGAAAAGGAATGTTTGGTAGATAGTATTAAAAATGCAGCTCATGCTAAACGTCAAATTTTTAAATAATAGCAATAAAGACAGCTACTAGGTTCTTTGTCAGATTTATATAAACGTTAATCGTTTATTGCATTATATGAACCCAGTTCATTATCAAAAAAATATTACATTTGCAACGCCAGGCAATATACATACATAATTTATGACTTAAAAAGTATCTTTCTCAAGACAGTATATTTTTATACTATTCTGGCGTTTTATATCTAATTCTGCAAGAATTTTTTTTTTATTTATTCAAATTATGTCTCCATATCATGCACTTACGCAAAGCGCCACTGACAGGAATGGAAATTGTGTCAATACGGCCCACAGATACGGATATGGAGGACCCAATTGTTAACGATGGTTGGTGGAATTCTTGAAAAATAAACTGTTTTACTGAGAAACAAATTTTTCTTTTAGTTATGGTATGCTTTATGCAAGTCGTCTAAATATGTTTACCTTCTATATTAGTACAAACAGTACAAATGTAAATGAATGTTGTGAATATTTAATAAACATTATATATCAGTGATTTAGTGTTAAAAAATATAAGTTTAATGTATAAAAAATTATAATTTTAACATGGGAAAATTAAGATTAATTAATTCTTATAAAAATGTTATACAAACGTTAATAAATATTTTTGAAAAATTACCAAAAACTCAGCTCTTTCTTCTAGTAACTTAAAAGTGTATTTTTAGGAAAAAGATCTGTACATTTTTCATAAAAGAGTTCTTTAAAGTAGTGCCATCCGCCCTTCTACATAAAGACTTTAATCAGTAATTTATTTTCATATCATGGGCATACAATTCCAGAAAGTATGTGAAATTTTAGATTTTAGTCGAACTATGACAGCGCTGTATATAGACACATCCCCCAAAACATGCTAACTGACGCTTTATTTTTTAATTAAGTGAGTACGTCGTGAGATGATAAAGTTTGTGTGTATTCTAGAAGATATGAATTTTTAACTACGCCTTGGATTTGTGGTATTATATTATCATCGGTTATATTTTACTGTGCAACAAACAAAATCAGCCCTATGGTGGAGATAACTGTTTAAATGACATTAGCATTTAAATTACAATTTTATAACATTTCAACAGTATTTGAAAAACAATTTTCTTCAGAAAATAGTTTATTCTTCTTTGTTTTGACAAACAGGACTTTAAAAAATCATTATAATTTTTTTCCCTCCACATCCTGCCTGTTCTTGATCCTTCGTAATGAACGACGTTATTTCATTAGGTTGATTATTCTATCTACATATTTCATAAGTTTCTAATAAGGCTTACAGGCTATTTAATTTAAAATAGTTTGTCTTTTTTATCAATTCTTCTTTATCAAGACGGGCTAATGTCACCATCAGATCTCTACTTATATTTCTGCAAAATTGTCCAGCACACGTTACGATTTAGGGAGTTTTATGATATTAAAGGACTCTTCTAGCATACTAGAATATCTTTCATGGTTGCTATTTCATTATGAGACACCATTTTGTCCATATATGTAGTTCTTGGAAGCCACAGCTGTATTGATATCCAGAAGAGTAATTTTGTAAGTTAAACCACCACTTTTTCATAATTTTATCATTGTGACTACTTTTGGTAGACACAGTTCTTCTAACAGCTGGTGTCGAATGGGTTTTCCTCGAGAAGTTGTTTGTTCCCTCATCGTTCCGATCGTTCTTCTTTGAGCTCCGGATAATTATTTCCGAAATACCTGATATTTTCACTTTTATCATCCAGCCTTTTGCGTCCAGATATGAACATAGGCCTCCCCTAATTTCTTCCAGTTTTGTCGGTCTCCAGCTTACCACAGCCAATTCCCAGCGATTCTTTTAAAGTCGTCTGTCCATTTTGTAGGATTTTCAACATTCGCTCGTGGTCTCCACACGGTAATTTTTTGGTTCCACCGCTTTGCCCAGTTCCACTTAAGCCATGCTATGCTCTGTGACGCCTGTACGTCTTATTTTTTCATTTCTAACCTTGTCTCTGAGAGTAGGTCCAAGTAGCCAGCGGCATTCTTCTTCGAGCTACTCTGAACTTGGTTACTATGAATGATCTGGATTAATGAATTTGTTTCGGCGTCGTAAGTCATAACTGGAAGCACAAATTGGTCAAACGTCTTGTTTCCTAGTCTCCTAAATATCATTTTTGGAAGTAGTTTTGTTTTAGGTCCTCCTATAAGTCCATCGTTCTCCATTCCATTTGTTTTTTGACTTGGTTTATTCTGGTTCTTCGAGTATTCATGAAATAAGGCTCTTTATCTATAGAGCTTCCAATGTAGATTGAAGACCTATTATGAAAGAAGTGATCTGATGTCTACAGCATATGACTCGTAACAGTTCTTTTTAAACATCAAACATGTAAGTTTGATGGTTACACAATGGGAAAAGTCCTGCTTATTTTACTGATAATTTTTCTTGTCACTTATCTTTGTATGTTGTTATAAAATGCATTTGTAACGGTTCTCTAACAAAGTTTTTAGATATATTAGCCACGAAAATCTCCACACTCACTGAACAGCGTTGATGGGTTGATTTTAAAGACACTTTAAAAATTTATCTACTGTTTGATTACTCTTACAATATAGAATATAGAGTAAAAAAAGGCAAATATCTTAGAGGTAAAGCATTACAAAAATACATATATTTTGATAGCATTACAAGTACCTTGATCTAATAACTAAAAAAGTTATTTTTGTACAATTCAAAATAAACACAAACTTTCTTTTCTCGCTAAATTTTGTAAATATAATCGTAAAGTCCCCAAAATACAGAAGCCCCTAAACAAGTTGTGAAACTTATCGTTAAAAACATATACATATTAACAAATATTTTTAAACCCCCTGTGAATGTTCACAACTTATTGTATATAAATTGTATAAATTTATGTGATATGCTTAGATATAAGAATTCTTATATTTATTTTTGTAGTTATTTAAAAAAATACAAAGAGACCAGTAAAATCTTGCACAAATTTTTAAACTTTTAAAAATGTCCAAACGGATTGCTTTTTGTGATAAACTGCCTTAAAAATATTTTTGGATGATTTGTTTAAATTCAGGATAGTTCTTTCTAAAGGTAGTTTCTAAATAGTTTCAAATTGTTGTACATAGACTGTAAAAATGTCTTATAATACGAATATAGATCTCGATAACCGATTAAGGAATAGGTATTTCTAAATTTGTTTATACCTTTTATGCCAATCATCAATTATGTAAATATATTATTTATTAAACCGTAAAAAAATGTATAAAAAATAGGATAACTAAGTTTCCTTTTATTTCACTCTTCTCTTTCAGACTTATTCAGGTGTCATCATCTATGAATGATTGACTCTTAGTACTGAAATTTTAATCAGTCCTACTGTAGATCAGGGAATTTAACATGTATCTTTCTGCAAAACAAGGCTTCTATGAAGGTCACAGAACTGAAAAGAAAGGAATAGAAATATTATAAATTTCTTAATAAAATCATATATATAACAAGCGAGTCTTCTACAGCTGGCGCCGCTTCTCGCATCCTAATTTCCAGCGTTTTCTGTCGAAGCAATCTTCAGTTGTTAGATCTCTGGCGGTCATTGCATTATTTTCCGGCATTCTCTGAAGGTGTCCATACCAGTTAAGTCTTTTGGCTTCGATTGTATATTGATAATAAAATCATTAATGGGACAATTGGGACCCATGGTAAACGGCGTCTAGGTATCATGTTTAGTTGACCTTTTTGACTTTTATTTTATTATCTATCTATCATTATCTGATAAGCCCCAATATTGATCGAAACATGTTATGGTTTTACTGCCGCACAAATATTGAGAAAAAGGACAGGAACTTATACCTTAGAGTGCACAGTCCACTGACCTTTATAAATATAATATAAAGTGATGTTAAAACATTACAATACATGAGCAGAAATATTACTATTAAAAAATAATAAACTGTAGATTATATAATTGTTTTATATGTTTATTTATATAAAAGTATTTAATGACGAAATTTCGAAAGCAACTAATAATTTAGTATTCTCAAAAATTTAAAGTAGATGTTTAAAATAAAATGTACCAACTGTTTTGGGAGTTCAGAGAATAATTAAAGCACAAATAACTTTATTTAACTCAAAAACTCAATTATAAAAATGACAATTACTAATTGCAATAATAATTGTTGCTTAGAAAAAAATCACATTGATACGTAGAATCGCCAATACTAATCTCAAAGCCCGCCCCTACTGGCTTATAAAATGAGAACGAACTGTTTTCGAAAACAGCGGGTTGATCGAAATATTATAAAAGTCCGAAGTTCTTGAATGTAATCTGTATCGGTGTTTGGTGACGTAGAGAGGTTTCCCGTCTTCTCTAACGCACAGGGCCATAATCAGGGGTATGTGAAATACAACAATATTTTTCTCAATTTCTCTTCTGTAGTAATATTTTATCTAGACGATAAACGAAGAAAATGAGAAGAATATTTAAGTGTGAGATAAATAGAGAAGAGTAAAAAGAGGAAATATTAAAACAACATAATGTATTTGTCATACTCAAAATGATTGGAAAGAGGTTTAAATTAATTTTAAAATTCTTATTACTGAGTAGATGATGTAGTTTTATGTTACGAATTTTGAAAATGATTTAAATATTTTTGTACAATATATTTAACTAAAAAAAACCTTCCGAGTTAGCTGACGTAATTTTTAAACCACACGATTCCTAGTACAGTGGAACCTCGATTATCCGTCTCTCTATTAACCGTCACCTCTGTTAACCGTCAGGGTCCATACATAAGTTATATTGACAACATAAGTAAAAATTTAGTCATCAATTCATTTTGTTTGCAAAAAAAATTCCACCAAAGAGGATTCTCATTTTGGACAATGCACCTTCCCATCCTAAAGCCGGTATGCTGCGAAGTGACGATAAAAATATCACGTACTCTTTTCTGCCTGCGAATACATCATTGATACAACCAATGGATCATTCGGTCATTAACATATTCAAAAGAAGATACAGGAAAAAAAATATTCAAAACCTAGTTATGGAAGAGTAATATTATTTGCTAGAATGCTGGAAAGCATACAATTTAAAACACGCAGTCGACAATGCTGTGGATGTTTGGGCAGATGTTGCGGAAGTAACGCTGAAAAAAGCCTGGAATAAATTATAGCTTGAATCAACTTACGATCAAAATGCTCCCCTTAACTGAAGTTATGGCTGAATCAACTGTTTTGTTTTCGTTGTCTAAAGATGACATAAACGAATGGTTAATTTGTGCTGAGGACGCAAACGGCTATCGATTGCTGATAGATGATGAAATCGTTGAAATGATAACAGAGGCGGATGAAACTGATTCAGAAGACGACTTTGATAGTGGCGATGTTGACGATGCTATTACAACTCACAAAGATTTGCGTAAAGAAGCTAGATGAGCTGCATCTCACATACAACAATGTATCAAGTGGTATTCTCAACAAGAAGAAGCAAATAAGGTAGATTTAATGATTTTACGTCGATTAAGAAATTCAGCTGTTGCAAAATGTGAAGTAACAATAAAACAAAGATTTCGGAATAATTTAAATCAAATTGATTCAAGTGTTCTAACATAAATCCCTCTTATATTGTCAAATAAAACATACAAATAAAATTTGAGAGTTATACTATGATTTTTTTTAATGTTCTGTTAACCGTCTTTTCGATTATCCGTCATACCCATGGTCCGGTACCCTGACGGATAATCGAGGCTCCACTGTAGGTACTAATCAATATTTTGCTTCATGTGGAACGAGAAAGACAATCCAGTGGTTATTATAACTCAACAACTATTTTCCTCACTAGTAAAACCAAAATGGTAAACCGGAAAGTATGATGAATAGTAAATAAAGCAAGTAGTCAAGTACTCAAAAATCAAGAAGTGAAAAAAAATTTTAACGATTAGGAAGCATTACATATGAGGATACCAGGAAATTGAGTAAACATAAAAACTGTTATTTCGAAAATACTACACTTATTCTAGAATATCTCTTTGAAAGTTCAACCTTTCTTATGATTGATTTTAAGCAGCGCAATAATAAAAAGAATAAATATATGCAAGGTTTAGCAAATATATGTTATCAGAAATAGCCTCAGCTTCATTTGACAGTTATTCAAAAACTCCGAGAGCGATCAATCGAAATTGTTTGACAGTGTTCAACAAAAAAAGTATAATTAATTTACAAAACTGTGTTCTTCTAGTTCTTCTAAAATCTATCAATCAATATTATACAAACCATCGAAAACATCTACCTCCAAAATCGAATAGAGGCAAAGATAAATGGAAAACTAATACAGTGTATACTAGTTCAAAGCGGAGTCAGACAGGGTGACTCGTTGAGCCCACTTCTCTTTAATATAATAATGGACGAAATAATACAAGCAGTACGTAAAGGTCATGGCTACAGAATGGGGAACAAAGAAATACAAATATTATGTTATGCAGACGATGCCGCATTAATCGCCGAAACAGAAGACAAGCTCCAAAGATTAACACATATCTTCAATACAACAGCTAAGAAATACACGATAATAATATCAGCAGACAAAACCAAATGTATGACAACATCGAAATACCCACTGCGGTGTAAAATCGAAATTGATGGGAAAATAATAAAGCAGGAAGCAAGGTTTAGATATCTAGGAATAGATATAACTGGTTACGGAGATGTTGAAAAAGAAGTACGACAACAAAGCTTAAAAACAAGTAAAGCGGCGGGTTCTCTTAATGACACAATCTGGAAAAACAAACACCTAAGACAAGACATAAAAAAAATCTATAAAGCAGCAATTAGACCATACACGGCGGAGACAAGACCTGACGCATCCAAAACGAGACGATTGCTAGAAACAACAGAAATGAAAATACTCCGACGAATATCAGGGAGAAGTCTAGTGTATAGGGAGAGAAGCGAAAAAATAAGCAGAAGATGCAATATAGAAGACATAAATGGATGGGTGACAAAACGAAAATAGGAGTGGAACGAACATATCAGTAGAATGGCAGAGGATACAATAGTACGAATAGCACGAGATAAGTCACCAAATAATAATGCGACAATTTAAACAATTTAGGAGGCTACTATTGAAGAAGAAACAGGCTTTAAAGCCTACATACTAGACGGAAGAAGAAGAAGAAGAAGCGTTCTTTTAAAAAATCTATGATTTTTATAGACTACAGGTGAGATAGTACATAATGATAATACTACCACCATCGCCGCAACCATGGAGGACTTACAAATACTACCGAGTGCATGAGGCAGGTTTCAGACAAGGTATTAATATTAACAGCTTCGTATCGATCGTATCAAGCTTCAGTTATTTGAAAAGATGGTTGAGTAATGAAAATACATGCGATGAAGAGATAATGACGAAGATTAAAATGGCAGGTAAAGCATTTCGCAAATAAATACCTATCATTACAAATAGAAACTTTTCAGTTCACAAAAGATTACGAACACTCCGATGTTATATATGGAGTATTATTCTCTAAGAATGTGAGACATGGACGCTTAAAACTGATACTATAAATAAAATAGAAGCCTTTGAAATGCAATGTTGCTGACGAATTCACTAAATTTTCTGGACCAGTCATATGAGTAACGAGAAAGTCCTCAGGCACTAAAAAAAGATCAAGAACTAGCCTAATTATTCAGAGCAAAGGTATGGGTAAAATATGAATAGGTCGTAAAAACTTACGGTCATGGTTACGAAACAAACGTTATTGGACAGAGCAAGAAGTACAATGGCAGTGCAAAAAATTTCTCTTTAGATGCCATTTTGTTACTCTTTTTCCACAGTTAATTTTACTAATTCGGTCAATAGACTGATAGTAATAACTTATACAGAAAAAGCATATTATCATCTTTTTAATTTGATGTCGGGATGATAGAGCCGATTGGGTGTAATGGTTCTGCAAGTAGCAATCCAATACGGTGTAAATTGTTGATCTCCAATTTCCATCTGAAAGATACTGTGCATATATCATGCATCTGTATTAAAGATTGGGGTTTAAACTGATCTTTTACAGGTGTTAATAGAGTTTGTGAACAAGTATCCAGCAGTGGCAGACGATATATACGGAGGTTTTCTCTGTATTTTTAAAGAATCTACATGTTGCTGTGTTTACTTTGCCATTTTACACATATATGTGCAGAATACATGTGTTTACTCACTCTGTTTAGTTTTCTGAAGCTCTAATACTATCTTTACGTGAGAAGCAAAAGATTTCAATAACCCTTTTGCTTGTATTTGACGAAAAATATGTTCACAGCAGGCTACATTTAGTTATATTTGCCTTAATTGCTATTTTTGGACATCTTCCAAGTTGCATCATTATAATATACTACAGGATTGTTACTTTCTTAACCAAAACTAGTGACAGTAACAAAAAATTGTGACGCTTTTATGCTAATATGGCTAAGAATACACATGTCTATATATTCTTAAGAGATAAACTAATTTTAGGATGAGTATATCCCAAGATCAAGATAATTGAATTGTTTAATGTTCAAAATCCGTAACATAAAATCTACGTAAGTTTTGTGAAGTATCAAATATCTTGTATAGTTAGTTGTTGTAAATAAAGGCAATGTTCAGAAAATTAATTTAACTAATATTTAGTTCGATTTATGATTATTTTCTTTTGAGAATATTGTCAATTTTTCTATGTGTTTTTGCTTTTTGTATGTGAACTAGTTTTTGCTAAATAAAAGTCCGAGATAATGAAGTCTTGTTTTTTTTTATTCAACCTATCACAATTGGGTCAAGATAAAGTTGCATGATGTAAATATTTTTTAATGCATCGATTGATGATGATTTCCACAATATCTTGGTTAAAAAAAATATAGAAAAAAAATGTTACATTTGCACTTATTATAGAACTGAAATAATTTTAAATATTTTTTAAACTTTTTTGGTCTGAAAATTAGAATTAAAATTCTACGAGATATAGGTTATTAATTATTATAGTCTCATGAGTCAATCAAGATATATTACGCATGTTTTGTTGACTATAATAAAGCATTTGATAAAGTACGACATAAACAATTAATAATCTGCTGAAATCAAAGAAGATTGACGACAACGACCTTAGGATCATATCAAATTCATACTATAAACAGCGAGCAAAAGTACGTGTTAATGAACAGCTGTCAGAAAAAATTGAAATTAGACATGATGTGAGACAGGGATGCGTATTATCGCCAATTCTTTTTAATGCCTACTCCGAAGAGATCCTGGAAAACGCTCTTGAAGATGAAACAGCTGGAATAAAGGTAAATGAGTTCCCATTAACAACATTAGATATGCGAACGACACTGTGATCTTAGTCGAAAATATTGAAGACATTCAGAGACTGGTGAGCAGAATAGCGAAGTGTGGAAAAGAGTACGGTATAACAATAAATTTCATGAAAAAGAAATTTATAAGAGTATTGAAAACTCAAACAAAAAACCAAAAATCTTCTAATAAACGGAACCACCGTTGAACAAGTGCACAAATATGCACATCTGGGAACAATGATTAACTCCACAGATGATTACATTCAGGAAATCAAAATCAAAATAGAAAAGGCTTGAGCAAATTTCAACAAAATGAGAAAAGTGCTATTTACAAGGGATTTAAAATTTGAACTAAAAATTAATTGGGGAGGTGCTATGTTTTTCGACTTTGTTTTATGGAATTGAATCCAGGACCTTGAATTTGACATCAATGAAAAAACTGGAATCATTCGAGCTGTGGGTGTATAGAAGAATTCTGAAAATATCGTGAACGGAACACATCACAAACAAAGAGGTTCTGCGAAGGATGAATAAAGAAATAGAAATTTTAAATGTAATTAAAACAATAAAATTGGAATATCTCGGACATATTACACGTGGAGAGAAATACATCTTGCTCCAACTGATTATTTAGGGAAAGATCCAAGGGAAGAGAAGCATAGGAAGGCGTAGAGTATCATGGCTGCACAACCTGAGAAAGTGATACGGATGTACATCAAATGAACTTTTCAGAGCAGCCATCTCAAAAGTCCGAATAGCTATGATGATTGCCGACCTCCACCGCGGAGATGGCACTTGAATAGGAAGAAGATGAGCCATGTTTTAAAAGTGCTGCTTAAAGTTATACATAAGAGGTAATCTATCAAAAGTTAAAGGGAGGAGATTAGTGAGATGCAGTTTGGTTTCCGAAATGAATGGGTACTCGAGAAGAACTATTTTCCATCAACATGGCTGTCGTGATGTAAGTTGACCTACACTTTGATTACGTGCTTTGTTGACTTATGAATAAACACATTGACAGTAAAATCATAAAGATAGTCCAAACATTATATTGTAACTAAAGTATCATAGTTCAAATCAGTCGGAATGAAGATCTGTAGAGAAGTTAGACAGGGATGCGTTTTATCGCCACTCTTTTTAACTTATATTCTGAAGAAATTTTTAAAAACATGCTTAATAAGATCAAAGCGAGAGTTACCGTTAACAGAAAATTAATTAACATCAGTAAGAAGCATATAAGACATATAATATCTAATCAAAAGCTTAAGTATGAATTGTACTGAGCTGGGAATTACTGTCATCGCTAAAAAAATATATGGTAATTTAAAAATTTACACAAAATATACACCACATAGTCACAATAAATGGTAACGTGATGAAACAAGTAGAAAAATATCAGGACTTGGGAACTTTGATCAATGGAACAACTGATCATAGAGGTAAATAAAGATTGGCAGATCAGCATGTATACTCCTGACGTGCAGGAGTCTTCATTTGGATTGGGAAATAATAGAAGAAATTTAAAAGTAGTAGAGCTAAAACTGAAACTTAAAAAAAGTCTGCTAAGATCATACATAACCATTCACAGGCCAAAGTAGCGAAGAAAATGGGAGGAAAGGAATAAATTGAAGCATTGGTACAAGGGTCTATGCTATAAATTTATTTTCAGGAAAAAAAAGAACCAGCATAGAGCTTTATTCCACAGTGATAAAAATATAAGACATTTATTAAAATCTGTATTTTATGCAAAAAATATTACTATTTACTCGAAATAAAAAGACATAAACAAGAACTATAATAAAAAACAAACATAAGAGGCAAATGCAAATAATTTATAAAATTCTGCATATTCACCGTTCATACAAAATCTTTTTTTTGCGTAATGGGTGGTAGTGCAGTATCAACTTCTTGTAAATCTTCAAGCTATCTTTTAACTTCTCAGCTTCTCTTAAAAATTTTAAATGGTACCCATTTATGACTTTTTGGACCGCAAATAGTATTGAAATTATCAAGATTATACTTCATATAAAAGAATTTTGATACTTGTAATTTAGAAGAACTTTTGTTTTTTGGCAGGTTATGTTTAATAAAGGTAAAGTCTTTAAAATGGCTTTTGGTACATTTCTAATATTTCAACAGGTTCGTTCAGTTTAGCCTCAGCAATAACGTACTTTCAGTTAGAGTCCCTTCCTTTTCTTTACTTTATAAAGTATTGTAAAGTGACAATGACAGGGCAAAAAACTGTAACCTGATGAGAAAAATGTTTGATTAATCTTAGAAAATAACTACAATTTGCAAGATAGCAAAATATATTCAATCTTATCCAGTTATTTAAATTGAGAAAAAGGAACATGATTAGTGAATTGCGACAATTGGAATAGTTGATCCTTGTGTAGATTACGAGCTCTCCACAATCTCCTAAATGAACTAGATAGTACACATACTTCTACCTATCTTCGAAAGTAAGGTAAGGGCCCAAATTTCACCACATATAAAAGAAAAGAGTTTCTAAACATGGACAATACAATGTATAATGTCTTAAAAATTAAAAAAAAAATGAGTATATAGAAAATATAAGCATCAAACTATAAAACAGACTAAAACATGAAAACATAACTGAGAAATGATGATAATGCAGAAACATCATAAAAGAAACAGCTGAAGAAGTACTAAGCAAGGAAGACAAACAACAAACAAGAACGAATGACCGATTGACGAAGAATATCAAATTAGAAAATAAAGAGAAAACAAAGCATATTTAATGTTTCCACAGGAACAAAGAACTTGACCAGCAGAGGAGAAATATAAACAACTACGTAAAGAAGAAAAGAAAATCGAAGAAAAAAAAATAAATATAAAAAAGAACTACAGGAACTAAGTAAACCCATAGAGACAAGAAATTTTTACCAGAAATTCAACAAAAGCAGAAAAGAATTCAAACCGAGAACAACGATGTGTAGAGATAAAGAGGGTATTATATTGACAAAACAGCAAGAAATATTAAGCAGATGGACAGAACATTTCATAGAAAAGTTTAAGGGAAATAGAAGGGAGGCGAACCCATTAGATCAAGCAGATAACAGACCTAAAGTACTTTGTTGCATTTCAAAAGAATTGTATACATTCAATCTCTACTTCATTGGATCAAATCTATCTCCTCAAGAACTTCCCGTTTACTGTCAAACAACTACAATAGCAGAATTAAGTTCTCCATTCAACAATACATGATAGTTTCAACCATGTTCTACCATCCATCAATTAATAGAGTACCGGCATCATTTATTTAACTTTGTATCGAGACCTGAAGATGCTTTGCATATTGTAGAAAGCGAAACCGGTCGTCTGATAGTTAAATTAAATTGATTGTGAGTAAGTGTTATTTATTATTTCTTTACCTATTTGAAATGGACTCACACAAGCAACACATTCATGATTTGAAATATAAAGTGTTAATAGTCTTCATCTGAAATAAGTTTTTTCTAAAATATTCCAAAAACTGATGTTTAATTTAAACAAACAGATAAACTCTTATTTTTGCTACTTCAAAATAAAAAATCCCCACGTGTAATAAATATTATGCATAAATACAGTTGTTTTCATGAAATCATATTGCAAATAAGTTATATATTATTATGTTTTAATCTTACACTTCTTATAGTACCGTTGGGTTGGGTAATTTACGCAGCAAGTTTCTGTTAGTAGTTAAACCTGAAATTTTAATTGTGAAAACATGCTCTATTGGTCTATTTTAGAGAGCAACAAAACAAGTGTTAACACAACATACGTGATATGTAAGAAATAAGAAGAAAACTTTGCAAAATACTTATTTAGGTATTTGGAGTAAAAAGGTCATACACTATTAAACTCTGGAAACTGTTACTGTTACTAATATGCATCACAAAATGTAAAGCACGTCGCACAGTGCGACTTACTGAAGAACAATAATCTCACTTTTCGATAGTACACTTACAAATTTGATTAAAAATAACTAAATAAAATAAAAATACCAAGTCGTTACCTTCAGTACATGTACCAATATGTGTATCAAACAGTAGACAAACAAGGTAATTTTCTTCTGGTTCGTAACGAAAAAATTGTATGAAGGAGATAAAAGTTACGTTAAAACAAGACAATAATGTTCAAAACACATGATGTGGGGTAAGGACGCTGCGTTTCTTTCTCTCCCACCCTCTATAAGCGTTACTTTCTGGGATCTGAAACATTAAGTAAAATGGGGTACAAACTAAGAAATGTATCATATTTTTCATTATGTTTTTATATACTTATAAGCCATACCATCCCCATTTTGTCTAAGAAAATACACTCGTACTAGATACCTATGGTATCAAAAATAATGGACCATACCGGGGCTTTTCCAATATTAACTAGCTCCAAAGTACCTAATAGGCTGAAGCATTTGTCACAATTTTTCTGACACATATAGATATTGCAAACATTGTCTCTGTCGTATAACGATAGTATTTATCTTGTTCTTCTTCTTCCTATTGACCTTTTCCCCTGAATTTTTTCTTCAATGATTAAGAGAAATATTTTACATCTGTCTCCTATCATTATATATCAATGTATGCTTATGCTTTGATCATTGGTATTAGCAGGTTGCTCTTCTAAATTCTCTTAAGGACTTCCAATGTTTGTTGTTCTTTTTGTTTAGAGAACATATAGTATTCTCTTATAAAAGTACATTTCAAAAGGTTCGATGCGTTTTACTAGTAAGGTGTAAGAGTATAGCTCTGACAGCCGTATAGTAGAATTGGAAATGCATAACAGCGCAGTGTTCGGATTTAACGTCTCATGTCTAAATCCCGCATGGTAAAGAAATTTTTTATTTCGATAAACCTCTTCTTTTTCTTCTTCTTTCAGTGCCCTGCCCGATTATCGAACATGTTGGCGATCATATTGGCAATAATAACCTTATTCACGGCGGCTCTAAATAAATTAGGTGGTTTCTTGATACCATTCTCGGAGATTTCGTAGCCAGGATGTTCTTCGTCGGCCTGGGCCTCTCCTTCCGTCGATCTTACCCTGTATTATGAGGTATAGAAGGTTACACCTCTCTGGATGTCTCATTACATGACGGAAATATTGTAACTTCCGAATTTTTATCGTTGTTGTTATTTCTGTGCTCTTTTTTATTCGATGTAAAACTATTTCATTTCTTATTCGATCAACCCAACTTATCCGCAATACTCGTCGATAAATCCCCATCTCAAAGGCCTCTAATCTTTTCATTAATGTCTCTGTAAGGGTCCAGCTCTCCATACCATACAGCAATGTGGAGAATATGTAGCAGCGTATTAATCTGATTTTAAGATTTAACGTAATATCTCTATTAATTAGAATTTTCTTTAATTTATAGAAGGTGGCTCTGGCTTTTTTAATGCGTATTCTTTTTTTGTTTATTTATATCCCAGTTATCGTTAACGTTTGCACCCAAGTAGGTAATATTGTGGACTCTTTCTAACTTTATTCCATACGCTCTGATGTTCGTTGGTTGTAACTCCGTTTTGCTGACAACCATAAATTTTGTCTTAGAAGTATTAAGTTTTAGCCCATATTCATCACATGCTTCGGTTATACTATTTATAAGTCGTTGCAGGTCTTCTTCATTGGAGGCAATAAGTACTGTGTCGTCTGCATATCTGACATTGTTGACATTAATTCCGTTGATTTTAATGCCTGCATCTTCAACTAAGGCTTCTTTGAAAATAAATTCGGAGTAGATATTAAAAAGTAGTGGCGATAGAATACATCCTTGCCTCACTCTACGTAGTATTTCCACGGCTTCCGTCGTGTTGTGTCCAGCTCGTATGTTTGCACATTGATGCCAATACAATTTTTGATAATACGGAGGTCTCGGTCATCAATTCCCACCTGTTGCAAGACACCTATAAGTTTGTCATGGTTTACTCGGTCAAAGGCCTTTTCGAAGTCGATAAAACACATATATACTGGTTGTCCTATATCCCTACATCTTTGAAACATGACTTGCAAACTGAAGAGTGCTTCTCTGGTTCCAAGGTTGTTTCTGAAACCAAATTGTGTTTCATTTAGTTGTACTTCTATTTTGTTGTAAATTCTCGAGTGCAGTATTCTTAAGAAAATTTTTAGTACATAACTCATTAGACTGATAGTGCGATGATCGCTACACTGTTTGGCATTTATTTTTTCGGTATCATTACAAATGTTGATAGTAGCCAGTCTGTTGGTATATGTCCTGTTTCGTATATTTTATTAGAAAGGCTTAGAAGAGAATGTTTGCCCTTATCGTCGAGCAGTCTGATTATTTCGCTTGGAATTTCATCTAGACCGGTTGCTTTTCTATTCTTTGATAGCTTTATAGCTCTTTCCAGTTCATCGAGTGTTATGTTTGGACCAGTTACCTTTTTGTACATATTAAACGTGTCATTCTTTTTCTGCAGTTCTTCTATTTCAAGACATTTGTTTCTGTACCATTTTTTCTTTGCATCCCGAATTTTTCTTCTGATTTCCTTATGAATTTTATTGTATTCTTAAGTGTTTCTATTTTTCTGTTTTCGTCTGCTTTCCATTAGTTCCAATATTTCATCAGTAATCCATTGTTGTTTGCGATTATTATTAGTTTTATACTTTTTAGTTGTTTCTTGCATAATGCTTTTGACATGATTCTCTAAACCTCTTCTTAGCTTGTTAAATGTATGATAGAAACTCTTTCGTCGAATCGTAGCTACTGTTTATTAATACACTTAGACATCTGATGAATGACACCTGTTCAACAATTCTGTCATGTATTCGAAGAACAGCTTGTCTTTACTTTGGAGAAAATCGTTTGTTTCTAATTAATACTACTTTATTATATAAATCTAAGTCATGCGGCTTTCAGTCTCTCTAAGAATTTTTTTTATCAGTAAAACTAGATAGTTACAGTATCGCAGGTGTTAATCTCCGGCTAGACTCTGCAAGTTATCGAGCCCTAGGTTAGTACATTGGAGTGTCAGTGACAAATGGAGTGGGAGCCAAGTCTTGTAGCAGAGATAAAATAGCTAGAAGAAATGGATGAGCTAGGAAGAAATGTCTAAAACGCATGATTAAAAGGAGTTCATAAATAACAAAGTAATATCCATAAAGTTAAAAATATACAAAATATTAAAAGAAAGGTACACTAATAATTTAGTAGCTAAGATGATGTAGAAGACGATCTTTAAGAAAGGCAACGCAAAATCCAAAACCAAGACTCTTGAAAGTGTCTGGTTCAGGAGTGCTTTTGGCTAATAATGGAATAAAAAGTTCTTAATTTTTTCAAAGTTCCCAATTGTTATATGATTGAAATTATCCAAACGGATTAAAAATTTCAGAACGTTTTCTGTCTCATCAGACTATTATCAGCGAAACATCATTACTAATTGCAAATAAGTACATAGTGAGGTCTAATAACCCTCAGAATACATATTAAAATTAACAAATTTTATATGACACGAGATTTGATGTGACACGATATCGATGCTAGAAGATTTCACTTTAAAGGAACATACTGTTCCCTACGCGAAACAAGGACAACGTGAGTGTCCTAAGACAAATATCAGCCAAATTAAAAATATAATTTTAACAGATAACTTTTGATATCAACATATACAGCAGGATTTATCCAAAAGAACTTAAACGCTATATAATAGAGCTGCCATCCAAAGCAGCTTGTGTTGATTGTGCTGCCTTGTAGCGAGCAAAAAAATCAGTAACCAATTAATAGGTTTTAAAGCAATACATTATAGAATACGTATATTAAGAATATGTGGATCATTATTAAACTACTGCCTCATAAATGATCATGCTCCTACAAAGAATAAAACAGATGTAGAAAAAGATGAAATTTATTATAAATTGAAAAAACTTATAGACAAAATAATGACATTAATATGATTTTGGTGAACATAAATGTTAGGGCAGGTCAAGAAGAGATAGACAGATCAAACTCAGGGTCTTATATAATACACCAAGAACTCATCTGTATTAGAGTAAACCACAAGTAAAACTATTTAAATATAATAGATCAATGAAAGTAAAAAGGCTTTTTAAAAAACAGATCTACCACAAATACTTCAAAATCGATGAAATTTGACAGAGACTGCTGCTACATCTTCTTGCACCAGGAGGATACGCTATCATGCACTATATTCAAACTGATATTGGAAAATTTATGAGAGATTAGGGAATAATTCTGCTTCCAGGAGTCACTAATGGACTGCTAAAATAATAAATCCAAAAAAATAGGCAGCAAAAATGAGTGGCTAACCGCTGCTACTACCGTTGTTACTAATCCGTCAATTAAGGACCAGAATTAAATTGAGCAACAAAAAAATGCAAAATTTATAAAACGATAATACGCCCATTGCTTACTTACTGATAGAAAACATGGGCAAACCGATAAAATTTTGAACTCAATATACTTTTTAGTTGTGCAGACATTGTTAAAACTGTAAAAAAACCGCGTGAGATATATGAACCACATGATGAGGATATATGGAAAGGAATGTTAAAATAACTATGCCAATGGAAACTATGGAAAGAAGAAGAAAAACACGAGCTTAGTTCAGATATATGGACGATTTGGATAAGATTTAAGATATTGGAGTGATAGTATAGAGAAAACAGATACTAAACAGGAAAGAATATTTTGGGACAGGCCAAGGTCATGAAAAGTTATTACCAGTAGCATCTGGTATCTGTAGAGTAGGGGGGACAAGTTAAGTTTCACAGCACTTGACCCATTGACCCATTGTGTATCCTCCCAAGGAGCTGTCGCCCTTAGCTTACTGTCCATCCTGCCATTTCTAGGAAGGTTGACAAGTCACCAGGAGACATCTCTCTTATGTGGACGCGTCAAACGCGTACTCTTGTATTAACGATAACTCCGGGCATTCACATAGGACATGCTCTGCAGTTTCGTCTTCTCGTTCACACTTCCTACATAGAGGTGTCTCTGCTAGCCCCAGTGTGTGGAGGTGTTTGCTTAGTTGACAATGACCAGTTAAAAAACCAACAGTCAAGCGTTGGGTTTCGTACGTAGAAGCGTACTTCTTTGATGCTAACTCTTCAAGGTTACTTAGGGTTATCTGACAAGTTTACATCCTTGCCCTTCTTTCCATCTTTTTATGGTTTTTGTATGGGAGTGACATTCCGCGATTGTTGTAGTTGACCAACCAAAAAGATCTCCAGGTCCTAAGAGTCTTAGGGCCGCCGCCTTCCCAGCCATTTGGTTAGCAATGCGGTTGCTTTATTCCTATTGTGTCCTTTAACCTACCTCAGGATGAGGGTATTACCATCCGAAGACTGAGTTAGTGACTCGTGACACCCATTACTAACCCTGATGTAACACGTGGTCTATTCAAGGTTAGTAGCGTTTGTCTGCTATCTGTGTAGATCATTGGCATCTGGTAATAACTTTTTTATATTTTTTTCAAACAATTTTATTTCGTTTTTGCATGCTTTAAATTTCTTTAATCGTAATACTTTTATTTATTATTCAAATTTTCCCGTACTGTCCATATCAATTAGTTGCGAAATTATATCTTTAGTTGTCCGTATTTTTTTACAAACACTTTTTTTCTTTTTTTAATCATGCAGTTTGTTTGTGGCACTTATTTTTTAAAAGATTAATTTGTAAATTATTTTAATTATTTTTAGATAAACAGAAAACTCATAAACACGTCTTCCTATACACAAACAAATTTTTGAAATAAGATATAAATAAAAACAATTTTGTGACAAGTGAAGAAATCAAAGTACAACACGCTGCAATGTAGATTATACGCATAGGTCGTGGGAAAATATTTTGATGAATCTAATTGAGAAGTCAAGGATTGTTTTATTTTAAGATTAGAACATAAGAACGTACACTATTAAATTAAATTGTTCAAAGTGAACCAATAAGAAGATACAATGTTTGATTTATCATATCTATATTAAACCATAATTGAATCAGTGAGTTCGAAAACCGTACATGTCCAAAATTCCGAGAAAATCCGATAAAAACATTGAAACTACTCAACATAGACTATCGGCATGTATAAAAAAGTTTTAGGTCTCTTACTTTGCAATGTGTTTCTAATTCTAGTGTTTTCAGAAAATAAAATAGACTACCAAAGACAGATCAAAATGGAGGATGGACCTGTATGGTTTTTAAACTCAACCCTATATACGAAAAGAAATAGGTAAACATTTATAGATTTATTTAACATTTATTAAATACATAATAATAAAGCTGTTATTTCAATTACTTAATCATTATTTTCAGAATTTGTGGTTTTCCATGATGTGATTTTTTTTATTCGTTGGATTCGATACGACCAACAGTCGCGTATGAAAGCGAAACATGGACGATAACAAAAAGAGAAGTAAATAAATTGCTGGTATGGGAACGCAAAATTCTTCGAATGATATATGGCCCTTGCAGAGACAGCGTGACAAACGAATGGAGGGGCAGATACAATAACGAGCTAGAGTCTCTTTTCGGAAAAGAAAATCTAGTCAGATATATAAAGTCCAATAGACTCAGATGGGCAGGACATGTGATACGCAGTAACGACGATCGCCTTATAAACAATGTGTTCTGGGAAAGGCCAGGAAGATCTTTAGGGCGGCCTAGAAAAAGGTGGAAAGATGCAGTCAGAGAAGATCTAGAGAAGATGGGAGTGCGACAATGGGACTTACTGGCACAGGACCGACAAATATGGAAGGCAATAGTAAACGCGGCAAAGACTCACGAAGAGTTGTAGCGCCATTGATGATGATGATGATGATTCGACGAAGTCCTGGACATGTAGGGTTTTTCTCCTATCGCACAACTACAATCAGTAGTGCTACTTAACGGCTATGTTTGTAGTACGGCTTTTAGGCCCAATCGAGAAAGGGACAAAATTTAAACGAAATGGTTATTTTACTTTACAATGTCAAATTTTGAACTTCTACGGTTTTAGAATTTACCGATTCAATTGTCACTTTCAATCACATAAATTTTTGGTGAAATTTTGAAATTGTCGTCAAATTCTTAACCCTGCCACCTAGACTTCAGTAAGTTCTAAGCAGTGTGTGACTGAACATATAACGTGGTTGTGCACAGTAAAGAGCGTTTAGTTACCAAGCATTTCCATTAGTCTTTTAGTGATTGATGACTATCCCCCACCCCATTAACCGTGTTCTTAAGTTCGGATCTTCATCATCATCATATAACGGGGGCCTACGGCGATTGCCGCTTCCCGCATTTCAGCCTCCATCTTTTCCTATCTCTCCACTCTTCCTCTTCTAAGCCTCTAGATTGCATTGTTTTTGTAATTTCTCTTCTCCAGGAATTTGGTGATCTTCCCCTTTTTCTTCTTTCTGGCGGAACATACATTAAGACTTTCTTTGGCTATTGTTCCTCCTCCATTCTCATCAGGTGACCATACCATTGTAATTGCCTTCCTTGTATTCTATCTGAAAGAGTCTCTCTAATTCCTGTACAGTTTTGTATTTCCTCATTCCTAATTCTTTCCATTCTCGATACTCGACATGACCTTCTAAGATAATCCATTTCCACAACGTCTACTTTATCTCGTTCATTCTTTGTCATCGTCCAACATTCCGCACTATATGTGGTAATCGGTTCTACAATTGTTCTGTATACACGAAGTTTGGTATGCATCTTTATTTTATTAGACCACAGTAATGAATTCAGTATTCGGATGCATTTTTCCCTTGGGTTATTCGGTTTTGTACATATATGTTAACTCTGCCATCTGCTGATATGATGCTTCCTAGATATTTATACTGGTTGCAACCTTTTATGACTGCGTTTTCAAGGCTCAGATCTGTGGTATTTCCTCAAATTTTTAAATATTCTGTTTTTCTTTTATTTATGCTCTATAAATACCAAATGGGTCTCTCTACTTCTTTCGATACGCTTTTCAATTATTTGTCGTATCTTGTATCTATCTTTCAACCCTCTTCTTTAATATTCTGCCGTACAACCGGCCCACAGAGCTCGTCACACTAATACTTTGCTAATATCTCTATAATTGGAACAGTCTCTTTTATTCCCTCTCTTATATATATGGAGCTTATATAAGATTTATTCCAATCTTTAGGAATTTCCCGGTCTCGACACATACATTTATTAAAAAGTTCGGATCTTACCTTTTTTAAAACAAAATGGATAAGAAGCATAAAGTTGAAAAGAATAACAATTCTGACGTTTGGTTGAAATGGTTCGAGGATTTGAGTGATGACGAGGATGAAATTGACGACGAAAGTGATTTTGGAAAAGAAGACCGCATGACTAAAAGTGGACATAATACGGCTTGCAAACAAGAAGTAGATAAAACTGACAGGATCAAAGTGATACTAGTAGACGTGAAAGTTAAGAAATTGAGTAAGAAATAACATGGCTTCAATATCTGAATTGTGTTTCGAAACTATTTTACGATTTTTGTAATTAGATGTCGCTAGCGCGTACGTATTGAGGCCATGTTATTGTTGCTTCTTAAAAGGCAGAAAATATTGATTTTTCACGTTGAGAACTCCTATGAATAGCTGTTCTGACGAGACCTATTAGGTCGAAATACGTATCAACAGATACATAGGATTTGTTTGCGTGAAATCAAATATTTGCTGCCTTTTTTCATTTTATTCGGATTTACTCTGTGTGAGTACTAGAAGCACAATTCGCTAAGGATTTCTGCTTAGTTGTAAAAGACATGTCGTGGAATGCAAATTTTAGATTCCCCATGTCTCTTTTAACATCTTTTATCAACGTCTGTTTGCCTTGCAATTTTTAGAAGGCTCAGAATATAAAGCAGAAATCTGAATTGTGTTTCGAAACTATTTTACGATTTTTGTAATTAGATGTCGCTAGCGCGTCCGTATTGAAGCCATGTTATTGTTGCTTCTTAAAAGGCAGAAAATATTGATTTTTCAAGTTGAGAACTCCTATGAATAGCTGTTCTGACGAGACCTATTAGGTCGAAATACGTATCAACAGATACATAGGATTTGTTTGCGTGAAATCAAATATTTTCTGCCTTTTTTCATTTTAAAATTTAATACTTGTGCTGCTAAAGAACAATCAAACAAAGTTTAATTACTAAAGCTATTATTCATTTTAAAAAAATGTCGGTTGTAATTAGCTTAAAATTTTAAATATTTGTATATGATTTTAAATATTTAAAATGCCACAAGAAAATAGCTTAAAAGCAATATTAAGAATAATTAAAACTCCAAAGTTTATAGCGCACTTCCCCTTTGCGTTTAATGACTCTGGGATTACCATAGCAGGCATAATATGACAATTTAAACTAGTTCTAACAGTGTATCTTACTATGAACATTAAAATAATGCTAATTGTGTGATTAATGTACTTGTTGTTTGCCTTAGGTCAGGACATAACAATACCGATAAATGACAATAATCGTTAGTTCTCGGTGCCAAAAAGAAAAATGACCTGATCCAATTTTTGACAGGATGTGAGCACCTTCAACTGACCATGGCCTATCCTATGTGCCATTAAGTCCATTAGGGTTCATACAACCAAAATAGATAAGTGGTCTAGTGTGCTGATCCTAGCTAAACGTCACTGATAGAGATGGCACAGTTATTTTTATTGTGATATGGTATAGGTATCGATTCATTCTTTAGTTAGAAGTTTATCTTCTTAAAGGAGGTCAAAATACTGTAATAATAAAGCAAAAAGTACTTTTTAAAGAAATATTAAATGGTATACATATACCAGACCAGTGGAGGATTAGCAGTACATTACAAACATACAAATAAAAGAAAAATCCTACCAATTAACGTACAATTACCTTACGCAACACAAAAAATCTTTTGAACAATATGAAAAGAAACACGATACATTTCATCTGGACAAGAAATTAAAAAAGGACGCTGGAAACAAACGGAAACAAGTATCCTAAAGTTTAGAAGACAGAAACGGACACAGAATATTAGACATCAATGAAAAGTTAAAAGAATAGAAAAACTGCATTTCTGAACTATTTGAAGATTATTTGAAGAAGAGTAGAACACTATACACCGATTGCTATATCAGGTTCATCTATAACAGAAAGTGAGGTAAGATGTTCAATACAAACGGCAAAAAATTGAAAAGCACTTGGCCCCGATGAAGTAAGTGCTGAAATACTAAAGTTTTTGGGAGAAAATGGAATTAAAGCTCTGTGTAATCTCTTTAACAGATATGGGATACTAGTATCCCATATCTGTTACACTGGGATACTGGGGTATTAGCAATTGATTGGTTAAAGTCGACATTTGTCACAATACTTAAGAAACATCGTCCAAAGACATGCGGTGATTATCGGACAATAAGTCTGATGAGTCACGTTTTGAAGATCTTCCTGCGAGTAATACACAGCAGAATTTACTTGCTGTTAGAGGACAGAATTAGCAATACTCAATTTGGGTTTAGGAGTGGCTTGGGTGCAAGAGAAGCCTTGTTTAGTATACAGGAGCTAGTACAGGGATGCAGAGATACAAATGTACAGAGTGTACATTTGTGCAATCGATTTTGAAAAAGCTTTTGACAAAGTCCGACATAACAAAATGCTAGAAATATTGGAAACAGCTGGATTGGACGATAAAGATCTACAAATAATTACAAATCTATACTGGCATCAAGTGGCAAGAATAAAGGTTAAACAAAAAGTGTTGGATGAAATAAATATAAAAAGAAAAGTGAGACAAGGTTGTATATTGTCGCCTTTACTTTTTAACTTATATTCGGGGGAAATATTTAAGGAAGCCTTAATGGAGACAACCGAAGATATTATTGTGAATGGAGTAACCAATCAACAATATTAGATATGCCGACGATACCTTAGTCCTTGTCAATTGCGAAGAAGACCTTCAAAATCTAATGAACAAAATAAAACAGACTTGTGATCAGTATGGATTAAAACGTTAAGAAAACTAAATATATGATAGTTAGCAAACAAAATGATATACAGGATGACGGTATAAAAGTCGGAGATGCCACACTGGACAGAGTAGAGAAACTCGTGTATCTCGGCGGTAATATCAATGAGAGCTGGGATCCAATCGCAGAAATTAAAAGCCGAATAGAACAAGCCCGAGCTGCCTTTGTAAAAATGAGAAACGTACTTTGCAGTCATGATCTTAGCATTGACCTTAGAGCTGCCTTTGTAAAAATGAGAAACGTACTTTGCAGTCACGATCTTAGCATTGACCTTAGAGTTCGTATGACATCTTGCTACATCTTTCCTGTCCTGCTGTATGGAGTGAAAGCGTAGACTCTAACTGAGGCTATGCTTATACGCTTGACAGCCTTTGAGATATGGGTATACAGACGACTACTGAAAATAAGCTGGGTTGACAGAGTTAGAAATGAGGAGGTCCTTAGACGGCTGAGCCAAACAAACAACTGGTCAATATAATAAAGAAACGAAAGCTGGAATACTTCGGTCACATTATGAGACACCCTGAAAAATATGATCTTTTACATTTGGTCATTCAGGAAAAGATCCAAGGTAATCGTGGTCCTGGTAGACGAAGAACATCATGGCTGAAAAATCTAAGGCAATGGTATGGAAAATCAACTACATCGTTATTTAGAGCTGCTGTCAATAAAGTCACGATAACGAATATGGTAGCCAACATGATATCCAATGATCGATAACGGTCATGGAACTAGAAGAAGAAGAAGATTCACTTACTGTACGCAAGAGAGATACCTCTAGAAACGATACAATGATCAAAAATATCTACTAAAACAACACAATAAAAGTAAAAGTAGAAGAAGAACTAACCTATCCTATTGAAGCTGGTAATGGGATAAGAATGGGAGATTCCCTGAGTCCTCTTTTTTTCAACCTAATTATGGATGAAATAATAAAAAAAGAAAGAACTAAAAAAGATACCAAAATGTTAGAAAAACAACTTCAAATAATCTGCTATGCAGATTCTACTCTCTCAAAGTGGAGATTATTTACAACGTATACTGCACCAATTTAATATACCCTCCAGAAAATGTATGTTAATTATTCCAAAAAAGACAAATGCATGGTTACAACAGTAAGATGTAAATTGGAGCTAGAAGGTCAGATAATAGAATAAGTGATGGAGTTTAAATACCTAGGCATTACATTATCTAGCTAGGGAAAGCTCGAAACTAAAGTGAAAGATCAAGTGAATAGAGCAAACAGAGCCGCAGGCTACCTGAATAAAACAGTATGGAGAAATAAAAATATCGTGAAAGGAGTGAAAGGCAGAATTTACAAAACAGTCATCAGACCAATAATGACACGACCCGACACAGAGAGCACAAAAATGATGTTAGAAATAGCAGAGACAAAAACACTTAGAAAAATTGATGGTAATACACTATGGGACAGAGCAAGAAGTACAGATATACGATGTAGATGCAAGATGGAGAACATCAAGAACTAGGTGGTAAGAAATAGAAGAGTAGAATGGAACAGAGTCAAATCTACATAAAAAGAAGAAGAAAAATATACAGAATTTTGTAACAAATAGTAACAAAAAAAAATTAAAAAAAATATAATTTAGTATATTACCATCTCTATCTAACGACCAATTTGCTTTTTTATTCGGGCATTGTTAAGACGGTCATGGTACCAATGTCAAGGTCTTTGAAATTATTATATCATTTTTTATCATCTGCTGTAAACAGAATATTTAAAAAATGACAATGCACGAAGAGAACACGTTACAAATCAAAACGATGGGTTATCAATATATTTGGTAGTGTGTCATTTATCAAAGTTCACGTGTATTTACGTAAATGCATAAACTAAAAAATGTATCATGGATATTGGTTAATTTTATTGAGATAATAACTTTGCACTGTCAAGTTATTTATTGTTGTTCACAGTAAACTATTTTTATTGGGTATACGATTTTGTTTTTATTCCATGTAGGCCAGGGATATAAGCAAAAAAAGTACCCTGTTTTTGACACTCGTCCGGCCAGGCAAACGACAGTTGTTTTGAGTAGTATGGACCTCTGTTACAAAAACCTATATGTTTCCTGCAGTCCATTTTTTGCACCTTATTAGTTATCAACAAATTAAGGTCAAAAAACGGAAAACTTTTGCTTTTTTCGTCTATCAGCAAAAAGTGAAGCAATTTAAACAAATTTTAGAAGTTATATAAGAAGAAGAAGAAGAATGTCAAACTGTCAGTTTCTGACAAATCAATCATGGCCAACTCCCAATAATTATTGGTAAAAGTTTAAATATCTACCAAATTAATACTTATCTAGAAAATTGATAACTTTAGGTATAGGGAGTATTCCATAAAATGTGAAGTACCTACCTACGATATTAGTATTTTTCGATAGTGACCTAAAATCCAGGGTGTTCTATTTAAAATTATCAAGAAAATAATGTACTTGCATTTTGACTTACCCTGTATTTGATTTAACGAATATTATGAAAACGAATATGTTTTATAATTTTTAACAATTATTAAAAAACTATGGTTGCAATAGATCAATGGTTCTATGCTCCCTTTTAATGATACAGGGAGTTAAACTTGATACGATTTTCAGGTATAATTGGTTATAACTTTTTAAATACCCGGTATAACATAATAAAACTTTACAATATTGTGATGTGAAAGTGAAGCAGATTTCAAATTTAAAATATAATACGGGGTGTTTCATTTAAACAAAACATAAGTTTGGTCTGCCACCATCTTAAAGAACACCCTGTAAGATTGTAACTAATTTTAAAATGTGGAGTTTAAAGATGTCTACAATTTTTGTCAATAAATTTTTTTTGTAATTTTTACTATAACAGATCTACTGAGCTTCCTCACACTAATCAATCACCCAAAAGAGTTATCAGAAAAATTTCACAGGCCAACGAAAAAGAAGATTTAAAAAACTTTTCTTACAAATTTATGTGAATCCTATGTATGTTTTTGGCGCTAAAAAAGAATCTGAAATTAGATTTTATGTATCACCCACAGTTTTCCCACAATATGGCGCTGGCTTATTCTACAATATAATAATTTGAATTACACAAAATACCGGAATACATTAAAATGATACATTATTAGAAAAATGCCTTTTATCTAATGTTTATCTTTTCACAGTCTAGGTCTGTAGAAGCATTTCAGGAGTCAATGCTTTTGTATTTTCATTTTCTTTTTTTTTCTGTAAAACTTCTCAAGTAGCTTTTTGGTGTTCCAACATCCCTCGTATGGTTGCTCCATCACCTTGATATCCTGGTAGAAGCGTTCGCCTCATTATTCACTGACTGCAGCCAGATTCTCAAGGAAATGATCAAGATGGTTATGCAAAAGTTGGATTTTGAGGTTCATTCGACATTCCAAATCTTAAATCTTATCTAAAATCTTAAAAAACTTATCTAATAAATTAGCTGCTATAAGCTCGTAGTTAGGTCTTTCATATTACCAAAAAACTTTGTTACAACTTTTTGGAATCCAATCCAAGCTTCTTTTTCCTTAGTAGTAATCTTGGCCTCAAAGGTAATTATGCAATTTTAAATGTTAAATTGTGAAAGAATGGTGGGTGATACAGCATGTTTAATATGATTTTCGAACTGAGCACACCAAAATACATAAAATAGAGGTAATTTTATCAAAAAAGTTTTTTCATCGTTGGCCTGTGTTTTCTACCAAGTAACCAAAAACAAAATTTGATTAATTTATTAATGTTCCCTGCATTCTGAGAAAGATTTCCGAAGTTGAAATCGAAACATCAAAAATAAACTTATTATAAGCTTAAATTATGGCTTAAATTCGTAATGTACCCATAAAGTACATACAAGTTCAAAAAGAAACGTTGAAATACATAAAAAAGGAACAGAGATACAGTTAACTGTGCTTTCACCCTCCCTTCAGCTCCCGAAAGTTTCAAAGCCGACCGATTTTACATACATTTTGAAGCTGTGTGGACGATTCCATTAAAGGGCAATATTTTTAAAATTTAGTAGTTTAAAACTATAAAGTATATTCTTTTACTTTCAAGTGTTATAAACAAAGGTGCTATGAATTAAATAAAAAAGAGGCTAACTTTGTACCAAATTATTTTAGGACAAACTTTTTTTTATTTAGATTTGTGAAAAAATTCAGGCTTTTGAAATAATATAAAAATAATATTTTTACAGTTAATGGTTAAAAAGTTATTCTAATTGTTTATAAGCAAAAAATCGACATGTTTTTGCAATATTATTTTGCAATATTTAAAATTAATTTTCTTAATTTTTTTTTAATGTAAATAATAAAACAAGTCTTCTTCTACCAGAAACTACCCCTTGAATTACTAAAACTGTATAAATTTCTGACTTGTAAAACTGTATAAATATTGTTGCAAAAAATGTTAATTTAAATAAACAAATAAAATAACTTTTAAACTATTGGACCGATCACTTTGAAATTTTAACCCTATTTTAAGCACTGCAAGCCACACAACATTCCATGAGATATAAATATTATAAGTTTATTTTCAATAAAGTTATTAACATTTATAGAAAACCGAAATTTTTGACTTATTTTGCAACTTTCTAAGCAACAGATAAGTATATAAACATTTAGAAAACGTCATTTTGAAGGTTTTTATATAACTTATAAGTTTCTTGTCTTCTAAAATTTGTTTAAATTGCTTCACTTTGCTGATAGACGAAAAAAGCAAAAATTTTCCGTTTTTTGACCTTAATTTGTTAATAACTAATCAAGTCCAAAAAATCGACTGCAGGAAACATATAGGTTTTTGTTACAGAGGTCCGTACTACTCAAAACAACTGTCGTTTGCCTGGCCGGACGAGTGTCATGAAAAAATGCTTATTTCTCTGGGCTAATATTGCAGAAGATCGAGAAGCCTTCGCAATGGTGATCGCCAACGTCGGATAATTCTGATATGGCACGCGAAGAAGAAGAATACGATTTTGTAGTCGTATTATAACAAATAAACTAATGTTTTTCTCTACGGCACTTGAGGTTTAACAAATTCTTGATCAGATTTAGCACACTTAAAAGAAGAATTTTGGAGCTGTTAAAATCCATTATAAAAGAATTTTTAATAAAAATTCCCATAAATGGACTGACTCCAACCAGGGCCCCTGAATTTTAAATAATAAATTGCCATCGAATGGCTAATGGACATTCCCATTTATTTCAATTACTATTTAACTGGGAATAAGCCAGAATTTAAGATAAAAATACGTTTTTTGACGTTTCAATTTCCACTTTGGAAATCGTTCTCAAAATACAAACAGTAAATTAAACAAATTTTGTTTTTTGATACATAGTGAAAAATTCTTCTAATAATTTAATTTTATCTGACTCATTTATATTGACAATTCAGACATACATTATGCATTTTAAAGTAGACGACTTTAAAATGATATTGTCAATATTGTTGAGTTGCCCTCCAGGGACGACAAGATAGTTCATTCGATTACATGAAATTAACTTTAACTTGAGAATATCCGTCAGAAAAAGTCATAGCATGTAATTCGTCTTTAAAAAGACAAACATATGACATGATGACAGTAAAATTCTCCTGTTAGTGATTCCATAGTAAATTATGAGGGAAAAACCAGGAAAAAAACCTCATAATACTATCCCGACATTGTAATTATTTATTCGCGAATTTTGTTTACCTTCAACAAACATCAAAATTCTGATTTTATATGTTACGTTATTTAAAAAACATAAATGATGTATCCTCTATATGTTACTGACTTACTAATACTGGTATTTTCTTATTAATAACTTTTTTAACGAATTTTCGTTAGAACAAGTTAGAATTTTCGTTCTTGGAGGAGAAACATTTGTTAAAATTTGTTTTATTAAAAAATAATTATCCTTTATCGTTTATAAATAAGGAATTTTCAACAATCGATCGAATAGAACAGAACAACTTAGAACGAGATCCTACAGCATACACAAGGAATAATATGAGGTTTATATACAGATTAACTTAAAAAGATAGGAAATAAATTCAACATTTCAACAACATTCAAAACAACAAACACGTTGAGATCTATTTTGTCCAAAACCAAACCTAACAATGAACAAGAAAGGACAAAGAATTGCATTTATAAAATACCTTGTGAATGCGATCAGTTTTATTTAGGCGAATCATCAAGGCCATTAAATGTTAGAATAAGTGAACATCAATCTTATATTAAAAATAGAGAATTTAATAGATCGCAAATATGTAAACACGCATGGGATAATGAACATAGGATTCAATGGAATAATTCAAATGTAGTCCTAAAAGAAACGGATGGTAAAAAAAGAAAAATCAAAGAAGCGGCTCTAAATATGCTAAATGAGGCCAATTGTGTCGCAAATTCCTCGGCAGAATGTAGTAGGATCTGGTTACCAATATTGAAAGAGGAAGTTATTAATAAGAAAATACCAGTATTAGTAAGTCAGTAACATATAGAGGATACATCATTTATGTTTTTTAATTAACGTAACATATGAAATCAGAATTTTGATGTTTGTTGAAGGTAAACTAAATTCACGAACAAATACCTACTTACAATGTCGGAATAGTATTATGAGGTTTTTTTCCTGGTTTTTCCCTCATAATTTACTATGGAATCACTAACAGGAGAATTTTCCTGTCATCATGTCATACGTTTGTCTTTTTAAAGACGAATTACATGCTATGATTTTTTCTGACGGATATTCTCAAGTTAAAGTTGATTTCATGTAATCGAATGAACTATCTTATAAGTAAAGTCGTCCCAGGAGCGCAACTCAACAATATTGGCAATATCATTTTAAAGTCATCTACTTTAAAATGCATAATGTATGTCTGAAGTGTCAATATTAATGAGTCAGATAAAATTAAATTATTAGAAGAATTTTTCACCATGTAACAAAAAACAAAATTTGTTTAATTTACTGTTTGTATTTTGAGAACGATTTCCGAAGTGGAAATTTAAACGTCAATAAACGTATTTATTACAGAGGAATCTCACTAATCAACACTACATATAAAATATTGGGTTCGATATTATTAAAAAGATTAGTACCATAGGCCGAAGAAATAGTTGGTGACTACCAGTGTGGTTTCAGGCCTGGCAGATCGACTATTGATCAAATATTTACAATAAGACAAATGCTTGAAAAGTATTGGGAATATAATCAGGACGTGCATCAGATTTTTATAAACTTCAAATAGGCTTATGATTCAATTCAATTCAATGATCGAGCTCGGCGTAGCCAAGAAACTAGCTGCGATAACACAAATGTGTGTAAGTAACTCTTTTTCACAAGTTAGAATAGGGGGAACAATATCAATGCTTTCTACGTAAATTTTGGACTGAGACAGGGAGATCCGTTGTCCCCATTGTTGTTTAACCTGACCTTAGAATCTGTCATGCGAAAAATATATCCAAAAATCAAACCAGCCATAACTGCTCGGGGAGCAAAAATCATACTCGCCTTTGCCGATGACGTAGACGCCTACTGGTCATTTTGATTGGCGTTTGTAGCCCTGATATAAAAAACGTATTTTTTTTAAGCCAGGAAAAGGAAAGGTTTCGCAAAGCCTCTACAACCCCTTATCTGGCTGCTGAGAAAATCCTATTGGATCATATTTTATTCCTGCATGCGATGAGTGGTTCTGATACTACTTCTGCATTGTTTAATCAAGGGAAACTGAAATTTCTTAAAGTCCTGCAGAAGAACAAAGATTTGCAATCGCTAATTGAATCTTTCAAATACCCTAATTTAAGTCAAGATGAGATTGCCACAGCAGGAAACAGGTTTCTCACGGCTCTATATGGAAAAAAAGAGACAAAACTAAACGATTTAAGATATAAACAATACGTATCTTCATCATTCAAAAATAAGACCAACATTTCCTCATTGCCCCCATCTGAAGCTGCTGCACGAAAACATTCACTGAGAGTTTACTATCAGGTGCAGCAGTGGTTATCCGGTCAAGCCACACCTAACTAGCAACAAAAAGACCCAAGTGAGTGGGGATGGCAAAAAAACTAGTAGTGGTCTTGTGCCAGTACCAACTACTTTGGACCCTGCACTAAACTCAATACTCCGGTATATTTCATGTAAATGTAAAAAGAACTGTCAACGCAATTGTGGATGCAGGAAGGCGGGACTCCATTGTTCCCCAATATGCGCATCATGCGAAGGACTGTGTAACAATGTTGAGCCCCCAAAAGACAGCTCTGACGTAGACGTAGAAGAAACTGAAGAAAGAGAAAGAGGTATGTTGGATCTGACAAGTTATTTTGTAGTCATTCATCTCTCCTTGATATATGATATGTGTCTTTTCTCTTTTTTTTTTTTCAGGAGAACGACTCCCGACGCGGACGATGGAGCAATCAGACCCTAAACCAGGAACCTATGCCATCGAAGAACCTCACTACGATGCGGAAGGTATGTTTAATCTCACAATCTAATTTGCAATGTTCATCTCTTCTTGATAAATGACTTAACTTTAAACTTTTATTTTCCAGAACAAGCAGAACCAGGACTCATCGTTATCGAAGAACCTCAGCCAGGGCCTTCCAAAAGACAACGGCTCATATAAATTTTGCATATTATAATTTATAATCATAATAATATATGATCATAAGTAACGAGATTTTAAGTTTTATTTTGTTACGAGTTCTATCTACCTATTGAATTTGCATAATTTTTCCCTTTTTTCTTTTTAATTACTTGTTTGGAAAACTAGGTGACATTTATCAAATAACAGCATCCATGAAAATTAAATATTGAAATGTAAAAAGTGGGTTTTGTATAAAATGCTAAAAATTTACAATTTTCAACTCGCACTAGAAACCGAACGATTCGTCTGAAAAAAAACTAAATACTGGTATTTGTAGAAAATTTCAAGTACTTTAATTTCTGTAAACAGACCATTTACCAAAAGTTGATAGTTTTCGAGTTTTAAGCAAAAAACCCGAAAAAAGAAGAAAAAAAAAACCGTTTATTCTGTTTTTTTTAATGTTGCGTCACGAAATTTTGTCCGCAAACCCCAGATTCGGATTAAGCACCCCAAAAAACATATGGAATGAAAAAAATCAGAACTACCCCAAAACTTTCCTAGCAAAAATACAATTTAACTAAACTATAAGACCATAATACGACCAACAGTCGCGTATGGAAGCGAAACATGGACGATAACAAAAAGAGAAGTAAATAAATTGCTGCTGTGGGAACGTAAAATTATTCGCATGATATATGGCCCTTGCAGAGACAGTGTGACAAACGAATGAAGAGACAGATACAATAACAGGCTAGAGTCTCTATTCGGAAAAGAAAATCTAGTCAGATATATAAAGACCAATGGACTCAGATGGGCAGCACATGTGATACGCAGTAACGACAATCGCCTTATAAACAATGTGTTCTGAAAAAGGCCAGATGGAAGAAGGTCTGTAGGGCGGCCTAGAAAAAGGTGGAAAGATGCAGTCTCTTTGGGTAGATCTAGAGAAAATGGGAGTGAGACAATGGAAATTATTGTCTATTTGATTTATTTGCACTTTTATTAGATTAATTATTAATTAATTATCATCGCTCATCGAAAACATATCTTGAGCCTCTTGTGTCTCACATTGTGAAATAAGAGTTGCCCCAGCTGTGGCGTTTAGTGCTTTTGATTTAAACTTACCAGAAAAATCATTGAAAGTCACATCATCCTATAAATCTCCAGCAGAATCATCCGCTGGAGGATAAATGTATATGTCTGCAGAATCAAACTACTTCTCATTTACGTCATCGACTAGATTCTTCAAAGTATCAGCTAAACAACTCGTTTCCTTACCATATTTTTTTACAACCATAACTCCAAACTAAAGGGAAAATCCTCAATTAGCAACATACAGCCATGTTCCATTTTTGGAATATACAAAAACTCGGTATATTCAATTTGAGGTTAAGCATTTAAACGATACAGATATATTGTATAGGTAAATAATATTACTTAAACTTACCTTGATCGTAATATTTCACAACAGAATATAGCTATAATCAT
This sequence comes from Diabrotica balteata, assembly GCA_918026665.1. Lineage (NCBI taxonomy): Eukaryota > Metazoa > Arthropoda > Insecta > Coleoptera > Chrysomelidae > Diabrotica > Diabrotica balteata. The sequence goes on along the minus strand of OU898278.1, from coordinate 152,107,076 downwards.
CAATATGACAGGTGCTAGAAAACAAGAATATTCCACCGATTTACATTAATGCTGTAAGGGAGTTGTACGATGATATGACGAGTGTAATAAAGATTGGACAAAAAGTGACAAAAAAGATAAAAGTGACCAAAGGACTTCGCCAAGGCTGCTGCATTGCACCTACACTCTTTGAGATTTATTAGGAGGGGATTTTGGATATTTGGAAAAGAAAATGTGAACCTATGGGTGTTAAAATTGGAGACCATACACTGTACAGCTTGCATTTTGCTGATGAGCAAGTAATACTTGCAGAAGATCAAGATGATATCCACTACATGTTACGAAAAATAGATGAAGAATATACTAAGTGGGGCTTATCAATTAATCCATCAAAAACTGAGTACGTAGTAGTGGGAGGTGAAGGAAAGCACTTAGAACTAGGAAGCAAACAAATTCAAAATACTGATAGCTATAAATATCTCGGTATAAACATTACAAACAATGGTCGGAATACAAAAGAAATAGCTACTAGAATTGGTCAAGGAAATTCAGCAATACGTCAACTGAATAGTATATACTGTGGAATAACCACATCACCCGAAACACAAAAATTAGGATATACAAAAGTATCATAAAAAGCATTGCTACATATGGTTCAGAGCTTTGGGTAATAAATAAAAATGACGCATCCAAAATAAAAGCAATGGAAATGAATTATTGGAGAAGATGTTGCCAACTCACTAGAAGAGATAGAGTAAGGAATACTGAAATCAGAGAGCGTATGGGCATAGACATTGACATCCTGGAAACTATAGAATGCAAAAGGCTGAAATGGTATAGCCATGTAGAAAGGATGAGTGATCAACTATGGCCAAAAGAATGTTACAGTGGATACCCACCAACCGCAGGAAAAAGGGAAGACCAAGAAGATCGTGGAGACAAAAAGTAAAAGGTGCAATGGAAGATAGGGTCTACAAGTAGATGACTGGAACGATCGCAAGCGTTAGAAGCTAGGTTGTGAGAAACGGCGGCAGCTGTAATAAACTCGGTATATATAGATAGCTATAATCAAGCTAAGAGTTATACAACTGCATCTTCCTTGAAATTTTGATATGAATCCAATATTTTCCAAAACTTCTATAAAACTGCTCCGGTTTTATCCTTAGAAAGAAAGAAGGGTCAATTATATGCCACCAGTCTAAAAACCGGAAGATTTTAGTTTTATAAAATTTATTTAAAAGAAAGGCGTGAATTTCAGTAGTCCAAGAAGCGCCACTTAGCTAAGTCGCCGGTTTTTTAGCTAAAAAGTTGATTCTGTAAAAAACTACGACATACATACAAAGTTACGGAAATAATATAGTATCTTGTATTTAGCTTTTAATTATAAGTGGAGTTAATAAAGTACTTTTAACGTCAACACACTTTATTGCGTTAATGTACAAAATACATAGTAATAAAGAAAGCTTACTGGAAATTTAAACATGCGTCAATTTAATAGTAACTATTGTTCGATGATTTGGCAATCAACATCCGTAAAGATTTTTAGATAACTATAAGTAACGTTTTGAAATATAAATTTGTTTCTGACGTAGATACAATTCGAACATGCAAATATAACATTATTATTCTATTTGCAATAAAAAGAAGTCGAAAGTATTTTGGGTTTTCCCTCAAGGATTTAAACTAATTAACACTGTAAACGTATGAATAAATTTACACTTAGAAAATAGAGTCGACTTAAAAATAGGTTCAACCATTGAGTAAATTTTTTTAAATATCTAATTGCTACATTTGTTTAACATCATTTGTATTGAAGTTATTTACTCACTGTTGATAGTGAATAAGAATCAAAAGAAATAAAAAGTTGCCCTTGAGGAAGGAGTAGAAAATTTACAAAAAAGATATGAGGTTATAAAGCAAGTTATATATATTTTCAAAATAAAACAAGCATTACAATTTTAGAATATCAGATAAAAAATTGACCATACATGATAATCAAAATAATGAAAAATCAAGCATCCATTAAATCATACACCCAAAATTATCAATAAAAAATTAAATAAACTTAGAAAATACTGCAATCAACCGGGGCCTATTTCAAAGAGATTTGTTAAGCCCACTGTGGTTTTGTCTAGCGATGAACCGATGAACAGGTTTTAGCATCAAAAATAACACTACTGTTGTGATTGTATATGGATGATTTAAAACTATTGGCTTCCACTCGAAGCCACCTGGATCAGATGCTGAAAACAGTGGAAAATTTCTCTACTGATATTAGTATGCACTTTGGCCTTGACAAGTTACGTGTCTTAAATATAATCAAAGAAAACGTTCCGCCTAGTGGATTCGATATGCAAAACGAACAGAACATCGAGGCCATGGATGAAAATGATATGTATAAATACCTCGGAATAAAGCCAGCGCGGAAGATTGACCATAAACAAATGAAAACTGAGATAACTGCTGAGTTTATACGAAGGGTAAAACAGCAAAAATTTGTTTAAGGCACTAATCACCGCGCTTAGCTACTTATTTGGTATTGTGAAGTGGACAAAAACAGATATAGAAAATCTTAGTAAAAAGTACGAACACACCTCACAAAGGCACAAAAACACCATCCTTAAAGTGCAGTAGAAAGAACGACATTACCGCGATATTTAGGAGAACGAGGACTTATGGATATAAGTAAGCAAATAGAAAAACACATTACTAATTTAAGAACTTATTTTCAGATGCAGGCTAAGACATCTACTCTACATCGAGCGATTTGTGCAGTAGATGATACAACACCGATCAAACTGAGGGAGTCAGAAATGCGCATAAACCATCTTACTAAGGACGAAAAAATGCGCACCTGGATGGGTAAACCTCTGCACGGGCGACATCCCAATGAGGTCAGTCAAGACCATGTCGACAATATAGCGTCGAACTATTTGCTGACATCAAGAAATATGTTCCCTGTCACAGAAGGTTCATTAATCGCCATTCAGGATCAGATTATACCAACCAAAAATTACCTGAAATATATCGTCAAAAACCCTCAGATCCAAAATGACAAATGTCGATATGGATGTCAACCTCAAGAAACCATCCAACATCTTATCGGGGGCTGCCAGGCATTTGCTGCAACTAAATATAAGGCATCTTGGACTTCTCCAAATAAACCATCTCCCATATTATTAATACGTTCCTGAAAGTAAAATTGAGAATGACAACTACAAGCTATACTGAGAAAACACTGTGCTCACAGACCAAACAGTGGCACATAATAGACCAGATCTCATACTAGTTAATCAACTTAAGAGACAAACAACAATAATTATTGATGTGGCGATACCCATCAACAATGATCTTCGTGTTAAAAACGAAGATCGCCAAGTACTGGGATCTGGAAATTCAAATACGAAGACAGTGGAGAATGGAAAGTACCTAGACAATAGTGATTATTTTCTCTACTACTGGAGTTATTGCGAAGAACCTCCTAGAAAACATTAAATAAACAATAGACATTGAATAAACATCTCTACAAGACCATGCAAAAAGCTGTACTACTCTCAATGTCTAGATATGTACGAAAATTTTTGGGAGATACTCCAGCGTACCAAGTTACCTAGGGCTCGATAACACGGAAAGAGTCCCACCAGAGTTCACTCCTTTTTATACCGTAAGCATCTGAGATGAGTGAATTTTCCCCTTATAGGGAGTGTGAGCCGTATGACTAAATCTGAAAATAAACAATGCTAAAATCGCTCCCTTTGACACATTATGATCACCTTAGGGTCATCCCCTTGGCCTTAAATCAGCTTTTAGTGGTCAAAAATAAAAAAAAAAAAAAACGAAAACCTAGAAAATGTGATCGTTTTGTTGTTTGTCAATTATGAATGCAGTTAAATAGACTAGTATAAAAAACAGAACACCAGTGTATAATTTATTGCTTACACTCTTTTTTTTTAATAAACAAAAGTTTTTAATATAATCGGGATGTTGAATAAAAAACTCAAAAGCCTAATTTTTTTGTTTTTAATTCAATGTACATATAAATTTATATGCGTTCCATTTCATTTGGCTAAGTGTACGTAGTAGCATATTTAGTGCGTGACAAAGACCTTGATCTGACGCTAAGCTGATCCCTTCTAATACGCACCCACGAGAAAATTAGCAAGTAGCCACCTTACTGCAGCTCAAAGGCAACGATGCCGCCTCTGATGGACGCAGTGCGAATTTGGACGTGTTAATTCCTCAACCGATTTTTTTATTTAAGCTCCAGACGAATGCCCTATATTTCGAATTAAATAATCACACTTTCGCAATTGAATAATAAAAATGCACTTCTTACTTGCACCGCGCTACAAGAAAGTGCTCTTCAAACTCTTCACACGCTTTAGTCCAATAAAAAATGATTAAGTTGGTACACATACAACATGACTTCTTAACGAAAGAAAACTAATTATTTAAACACTTCCTCTTTTCCCAAGTGTAGAATGCATCGACTATTCATACTCTTGTAATTCAATAAAAAAAACTGAAATCGTGACAGATATTTCGAAGTATAAAATACCTTGTTCTTGATATATGCTCCAATATAGCTAGTATAGCTGAGTTTAGTGAAGGAAAATTAAAAAGGAGATTTAAGAATTGTGGTTCAAACCCCAGTATAATTTGTAATGTTTAACTAAGAAACTTTTCTTGTTCTTTAACTAACAAATTCAATTATAAGAAAATTATACAAGGAAAACTTACGGTTTATTGTTACTACTTATTTAGTATAGCTATGAACTTAAAATAAGTCATTTTTCTGTAACTTCTGGTTAATATTTTCTTTTTTTTGGAGGTTTTTGATATAAGTAAAATACAAAGTCCTTGCCAATTGCGGAGAAGACCTTCAAAATCTAATGAACAAAATAAAACAGACTTGTGATCAGTATGGATTAAAACTTAACGTTAAGAAAACTAAATATATGATAGTTAGCAAACAAAATTATATAGAGGATGACGATATAAAAGTCGGAGATGGCACACTGGACAGAGTAGAGTAACTCGTGTATCTTGGCAGTAATATCAATGAGAGCTGGGATCCAACCGGAGAAATTAAAAGCCGAATAGAACCAGCCCGAGCTGCCTTTGTAAAAATGAGAAACGTACTATGCAGTCACGATCTTAGCATTGACCTTAAAGTTCGTATGACATCTTGCTACATCTTTCCTGTCCTGCTGTATGGATTGGGAGCGTGGACTCTAGCTGAGGCTATGCTTAAACGCTTGACAGCCTTTGAGATATGGGTATACAAACCACTACTGAAAATAAGCTGGGTCGACAGAGTTAGAAATGAAGAGGTCCTTAGACGGCTGAGCCAAACAGGTCAATACACAACTGGTCAATATAATAGAGAAACGCAAGCTGAAATACTTCGGTCACATTATGAGATACCCTGAAAAATATGATCTTTTACATCTGATCATTCAGGGAAAGATCCAAGGTAATCGTGGTGCTGGTAGACGAAGAACATCATGGCTGAAAAATCTAAGGCAATGGTATGGAAAATCAACTACATCGTTATTTAGAGCTGCTGTCAATAAAGTCACGATAGCGAATATGGTAGCCAACATGATATCTAACGATCGATTACGGTCATGAAAATAGAAGAAGAAAATACAAAGAAATGCATCAGGAAAATAATAATAATACAAAACTTATTATACCATATAAATTATTAAACCATTTAATGTAGACCTGCTAAAAGATCAGCAAATCAAAATACAGTATAAGGAAGGTGTTTGGGAAAGTATGTAGTATTAATTTTCATATTTTTTTACTTTCTTTTACTGTACTATAATATGATCTAATTTAATGCTACATTCTAACTACGTTGCTTTTAAAATATATTGTTTTCTGTTATTTAGTAAAACCTCATTGTTAAACTGACTTAAACACATTTAGTCTGTTTTAAGTTTTAAGAGAATTTGATTTCTTTTGTTAGTTTGGAAATAATTGTCGCCAGAGGGTTTATTCTGACCATCTCAAGAAACACTTCCTACCGAGACAGCATAGAGTAAGCACGGGACATGTACTATTTCACTCCAAATTTTTTTATTAAAATATGGAATTAAACGAAAATTAGCTGGTTTTTAAAACTCTCCGAAAACCATGTTTCCTTGTTCAGACCCCTATGCTGTTCTTCTCCGCTACTCTAACAAATTCCCGATGACAAAATTCATCATGACTTTAAGAATGAAATCGTCTACTTTCGCGGACGTTCCACGAGGAGTGGCTTTATCCTCTAAAAATCGGTATAAACATAGACGGAAATATTCATGTTTATTTTCTGTATAAATATCGAGGCGGAACCAAGATCATTCGAAAGAGCTACCGATTTCTACAGTTGATTCTACAGGGCAAGATTGAGGGTAAGAGAGGCCCCGGACGTAGACCTGGCTTGCCAATCTTAAGAAATGGACTGGTCTAACGTCAACTGATCTATTTCGAGCTGCTGCCATCGCCAACATCTCTAAAAGATAGGCACATTTAGAAGAAGATTATATACGTGGTGAAATGAAAATGTTACACTTTACCCGATCATATCTCACTTTGTATTGTATCTAGAATATATTGTAAAAAATTAATTACATTCTTCTTTTATAAGCTTTTTAAAAGGCATATTTTTTCAGTTATCCATGAAAAAACGTTAAAAAGCATTACCTTCTTTTTTTAATGAAAATTCGCAATTTTAACCATAAATAGCTTAAACAGTATTGACTTTCTGAAAAAACTTTATAAAACAAAAGTTGCTTAGAATTTAATCCCCTATCGATTCTAGTGATTATTTTGTGCAAACGAATTTCCACCCCCGAGAAGGGGTAAAACACACCCCTGGATAGGAAGCACATATCGGCGTTATATAACTTTTGTCATTTGAGCAAGTAAATCGATGTAATCCGACAAAATTGGAAAGTAAATAGTCCTAGTGAGTGTAGTAATAAGAATTGTTTTAATAAAAACAATTAAAATTCAATATAAACGATTAGCAATACTCTTAACTCGACTTTGCTTAGTTTTCAATAAGCACTGTATGTATATAAAACCATTATTTGGGGAATATTCTGGCACATTTATTGTTAATATTTAAAAATATTAGAAAGAAAATAACAACAAAAAAACATATTTTTGACGTTTTAAGTATTGGTTGTTATACTTGACTAATAATTGATAATGTTAAAAGCACAATGTTTTATACATAAGCACCTCACCTCTATTTCTGTCACGCCTCATATTTCAGTTTCTCATATAATAACTCAAAATGCAACATTGTAGACTATTTACATGAAAAATAGCGTTTATAAAAGTCGTCCGATAACCGATCGACTAAAAATAGTTGCTCTGATGCACTTTTTTGCACATAGTAAAGTGGAACAAGTGCCAATCGACTTCCCGTTATGACATGGCCAACTGCACCTAATCCTCTAACAGAACAATATCCATTTTACAAATGAAAAAAGTGATATGACTCTTACGCGTTATTGCCATTTTTAGAGTTAACGACATCAGAGCTGGGAAGTTAGATTTTCCTAATTAGTTACTTTTAGTAACTAAGTTCCTAACTTCTTGATTGCACCAACAAACAAAATGAAAAAACTAAAAACTACGGTTGTAAAAATGATCAGAAAATTTTTTGTCAAAACACAATTTAATAACTTCAAATAAATACATTTTGTTTTCTAATACGTTCTAGAAATTGTTTTTTAAAGGTCTGTAAATTAGATACCTTAATTATTTCTACAAATAATGATTTCTATCTTACATATAACAAAATATGACTTTCTGTTGAATGAAGCCTTTTTTGAGTTTATAAAATTGAGTTTATAACAAGAATCTTAATCTATACATTCTTTGCATTTATAGATCACCTTATTCTTCCAAGGAACTATTTTTTCAGAACCTGCTATATTTATTAGATGCACTGCCAATAAAAGCAGAAAAATTCTATACGGTAACTTGAATATTAATTACGCTGTTGCTTGTGCTACCTAATTATCCTTAGTCAATATATTTGAATCGTATGGCTTCACAATGCACGTTAATTCACAAGTATTACTAAAACAACATCTACCATAATTGATTATACTGTCTCAGATTTCTCAAACCAACTCCGCCGTTGCCTGGTCCCAAGTCCAGGATGAGAAAGGAGGAGGGTTAAGCAAGGGACTAACTATTGCTTCTTGTAAAAAAACATAGTTATGAAAACGAAGCACATGCCTCGGATAAGGACGGATCTTTTAAGACGACAAAAGCGACGACAAAGGACAATGAATATAGGAACCTGGAACGTATTAAGCCTATATCGGCCTGGAGCCCTAACTCAGGTGGTCAAAGAACTTGAATCTAGAAACATGGACATAACTGCGTTACAAGAGATTAGGTGGACTGGAGAAGGTACACTAAAAACTAATAAATCAGTAGTATTTTTCAGCGCAAGCGAACGAGAACATCAATTCGGAATTGGTTTTATAGTCAGGGAAAGTCTTGTGGGGTCAGTTTTAACTTTCAAACCCGTTAATGAAAGACTTTGTTATATCAGAGTCAAAGGACAACTACATAACTATTCCCTAGTTGCTGCCCATGCACCGACAGAGGAAAAGGAAGAGCATGTAAAAGATAACTTCTACGAGAAACTAGAGGAACTGATAAATAATTTACCTAAACAGGACATGCATATTATCTTAGGAGATTTCAATGCAAAGATTGGGAAGGAAGCAGCGTACAAACCAACAATAGATAACCATAGTTTCACGATGTTAGCAACGATAATGGAACAAGGCTAATAGACTTTGCAGCATCCCACAATCTACTAATAAAATCGACAATGTTTTAACTCAAGAATATACACAAACAAACATGGGTCTCCAACGACGGCGTCACAAGAAATCAGATTGATCATGTTCTAGTAGATGCCAGGAGGGGTAGTAACTGTCTAGACGTAAGAAGCCTAAGAGGAGCTGATGGAGACACGGATCATTTTCTTGTAAAAGCGAAGATAAGGACAAGAATAGCGTCCAAAAAACACACAAGAATACACCAACACAATTATGGAATACCGAAGTTCTACGTAATAAGGAGACAGAACAGAAATTTCAAAAGGCTATAAAAATCGCTCTAGCACAGACAGAAGACTATAACAACATAGACTCAGCTTGGAAACATATCAAAGTAGCTCTGATAAGCGTATCAGATGAAATACTAGAACACAAAAAGAAAACAACAAAAAAATGGTTCGATGATGACTGACTGAACTCCATATTAGCAAGAAATATGGCTAGAAGGAACATGCTACAAAACCCCTCGCACAACAACAATGAAATGTATAGACAAAGAAAAACAGAGACAAGAAAACTAATGAAAAGGAAGAAGAGAGAGTATCAGGAACAAATAATCAGAGATATAGAAGAAAAAAGAAAGAACAAACAAGCGAGGCAGTTCTTTAAAGGAGTTTCAGATATCAAGACCGGGTACCAAGCAAGAACAGGAAACTTTCTTCAAAACGACAGTGGACAGCTTATCACTGATGATAAGGAAATCTTAAAAACCTGGAAGGAATACTTCTATCAACTATTGAATGACCAATCTAGCAGAAGTACATCAAACATAGAGGTACATACAGCTGAAATAGAAGACCAATACCCGACATACGAAGAAGTAATACAGGCAATTAAAAAACTCAAAAATAATAAGACACCAGGTAGCGATGGTATACCCGCAGAGTGCTTAAAACATGGAGGAGAAGCGTTGTACAGTTCGATATACAAGCTAATTCAAGACATTTGGCAAGAAGAAACAATGCCAGATGAATGGAAAGAAGGGGTTATTGTACCAATACACAAAAAAGGAAACAAAAAGCAATGTATTAACTACAGGGGAATAACACTCCTAAACACCACCTACAAAATCCTTGCAAACATCCTGCTAGAAAGAACCAAAACATACACAGAAGAAATCGTTGGAGATTATCAATGCGGATTTAGACCGGGCCGCTCTACAATTGACCAGATATTCACAATAAAACAGATAATGGAAAAATGCTGGGAGTTTGATCGTGAGCTTCATCAGATGTTCATAGATTTTAAACAAGCATTTGATAGAGTATGTAGGGACAGACTGTGGACAGCGATGCAGGAACTTGGCTTTCCAAAAAAACTAGTCCGGTTGATACGGATGTGTATGGAACGGTTACGATGTAAGGTGAGAGTTGGACAACAATACTCGGAGACATTTGAAATAAACAATGGACTAAAACAGGGAGATGCACTTTCACCACAACTCTTCAACTTAGCTCTGGAGCACATAATCAGAAGTGCAAGAATCGAAAAACCGAATACAGTATTTAATCGAGAAGGACCAAACTTACTACTGGCATTTGCAGACGATATAGATCTAATAGGAAACACGCGATTAAGGATGAAGGAGACTTTCGTAAGGTTTGAGAAGGAAGCAGAGAAGATGGGGCTCCAAATCAACGAAAACAAGACGAAATATATGTATATGAGCCGCAATAACCAAAGCAGAGACAGAATCGTTCAGAACATTACCATCGATGACTTTAACTTTGAGCGCGTTAGAGAATTCAAGTATCTTGGAACAACAATAACTGAAGACAATAACGGATCACAAGAAATAAACAACAGGATTCAGGCCGGCAACAGATGTATTTTTGCCCTCCAAAACCTTATAAAATCAAAACAACTAACACGACGTACGAAGATACAGGTCTATAAAACAATCATACGACCCGTTGTGATGTATGGAAGCGAAACGTGGACGATAACAAAGGCAAATGAAGAGAGACTACGTGTTTGGGAAAGAAAAATCCTAAGGAAGATCTTTGGTCCGGTGCTTGATGAAGCATCAGGACAATATAGGATAAGAACTAATAAAGAGCTTGAAGAACTTTACCCAGACGCCAACATCATAAAAGAAATAAAGTCCAGAAGACTCCAATGGGCAGGACACCTCAGAAGACATTCTGACGAACGAACAGTAAGACTGGTGTGGGAGGAAGTCCCAACTGGAAGGAGACCACGCGGACGCCCTCGTCTCCGGTGGCGAGATAATATAGCAGGAGACCTAAGCACTATGGGCGTGGAGAATTGGATGGAGGTTGCTCAAGACAGAAAACAGTGGAGGCATGTTGTCGAGTCGGCTAAAACTCACGAAGGGTTGTAACGCCACGGAGTAAGTAAGTAAGTAAGATTTCTCACCACCTGATGTACGCTCTACCTATGTACTCTATTTATGCAGAAAAATCTGGTCATGAAGAAGTATATACCAAGTTTAACACTCTCAACAAACCATCCTCGAAAACCTAATGTTTAGGTAGGATTTTTGCCGCTCAGAACTTTCGTAAATTCCAAAATTTGTGCTTGAGTTGTAGGTGGCATTTTTCGTCTGTGCACATGGACTATAATTTCATTAATATTTTAGATAGGCTTGTCTGTATTTTCAATAAGGCATTTCCTTTAATTACAGTTATAAGACATATTAGCCAAGAATATGCACTACTGTGCATTGAGAATTTTACTACCGACGTATCGAATTTATTCTTTATGACCAGTCGATAAATCAGAACTGATCCATACAATCAATAGTATCCACACAATCAATCAAAGGGAAATCTTTATGTAGTACTAACGGACTATTTATAAAAATTTTCTTAAATCTTATAAAAAATGTGTTTAATAATTATTGATTCCTTTAAAAAACGTATATTTCCAGAGTGCCTAAAGACAGTAAGTTAAGTGTAATGTTATTTAGACCTTGCTTAGGCGGGGCGCCTCTTCAAGGTTAGGGCTCCCTGGCCAGGGAGAGGAATGGTAAGAGTAAACACCAGTCTACGTTTGCAATTTTAGGTGTAGAGAATTTGGTTTGGACGAGTGGTGGTGGTGCTAAGAAGCAGTAGTCAGACAGTTATGCGTATGATGCTGATATTGGTGTATGTGCGTAGGTGTTGTAGGTGTTGTAGGTGTAGTAGCTATACATTTGGGAAGTGCTCTTTTGGATAGAGCATTTTTGGCTTGTAGTTGGTTATCTACGATATCTTAGAAGCGTTGCTTCTAGGATGTTGAAATACTCATCAGGAAGTTTGTTTCCAGTCAAGTTTAGAAGTTTGACCGGGAGAAAAGGATGCCTGGTGAGTATGTGTCTTAGGCGGTGGTATAAAATTTTTAGGACCTCTTTGGCTGTGATGGTGGAGCTGGTTATGGTTCTCATAGTGTAATTTTTGTCGAAATTACGATTCTTCTCTCGATTGTTGATATGTTAGCCAGTTTCTTGTATAAGTGCTGACGGGAAGTCACCTCGTCTTCTCGTGATCTTTTTTAAAATCTTTTTTTCAGTGGACATCATGGCGTTGCGTTGGCGGTTGTTCATTAGAGGGTAAAGAACCACCCTATACCTAATAATTGGTCTGATGTAGGTTTTGTATATGTGGAGGGGAGTTCTGCCGTGTGCCCCTAAGATTTTCCAGCAATAGCTCCCAGGAGTCTAGCTCTTTTCCTCACTCTGTTGAGGGTGAAGTTCAGTCTCCCAGTTGAGATTCCTCTGAAATTAAACGCCCAGAGGGTTAACTGAGAACATAGAGGTTTGGTAAGGGAGTCTAGTTCCGAAGAGCTCTAGCTGGTAACCATTCTCGTCGATCCTGTTGGCAGAGTATCTGAAGAGGGTGGCTTGTGTCTTGTTGGCGTTGAGCGTGACTCTCCATTTATTGCACCACTTGATAATTTTGTCAAGTTGGGCTTGAAACCTACTGAGCGCAGAGCGGTTCCTTATGGTTCGGCCTCCTAAAGACAGCCATTATTATTTATTTTTATAAGGGTAGTGAAAAATCAAATATCTGCAACTATAGATCTATTGCCTTACTACCGATATTATCCAAAATTATTAAGAAACTTTTAAAACGCCGACTTAACAAACATACATTTTATCACAATAAATGTCTACGGAATTCAAAGTATTTCTTTAAATTGTTTCTAATCTTACTTGAGGAATAGGAAACAACTAGTTAGAGCAAATGATTCTGGCCCTAGTCACAAAAGTATTATCTGAGGAGTACCACAAGGTTCAGTATTGGGTCCTCTACTTTTCCTTATCTTTATAAATGACATCACTAATTTAAAAATCGATGAAAAAATTTTTCTTTTGCTGATGATACCAGTATCACCTGGAGGAACTCTAATACTGCAACTCTTCATGCAACTATAATTTTTGATCTACTTAAAATAAAAACCCGGTCCAACTCTAACGTAACGTGAATAAGACATTAGCATTATCCTATAAAGAGCTCTTAAACCGTTTCTTCTTAATGATAGCCAGATCACTATCGTCGATTCTGTAAAATTTCTTTGTATTTTTATAGACAGCAACCTTAAAGGGTCCCTTCATATCAATTTAATAAGTAAGAAACTAGAATCTGCCAAAATAACATATTTTTCTTTGTTCGCTTTCCTTAAGTTCTGTAAAATGACAAAAGCCTATTTATCTGAAAGACCATATTATTCAGTAGAAGACTTTCTTAACGAATAGCTTTATGTACAAATAACATGCAGCAACTTAAACGTATTAGTTCGAAAAGTTTTATTATGAAATTTGCAATATATTTAAATTTTGCAATAGAGTGTATATTTTATTATCTTTTATTATGTTATATTGTAGATTTTTGTAATTTCAGTAAATTTTAAATTGTTATTATTTTTCTGACTTTTTGTAAGCTTTGTCCTTAAAATTATACAATTTTCAGTGACAATAAAGCATATTTCTATTCTATTCTATACCCTCTAAACAGAACTTCTTCCAAACTCAGAATTTCTTAGTATTGTATTGATACATTATTTTACGAATGTATTCGCCAATAACTGAAAATACTTCTTCCTGACGTTTTCCGACAGAAAACGTCAGAAAACATCTAGATAATTTTGATAGCAGGTACAAATATTCTCGTAAATGCTCTTTAAAAATCTATTAGTCTTACACATCATCAATGATTGTATTATCATCATCTTTAGCTCTACAACCCTGTTTTTCTCTGATTTTATTATATCTATACATATTCATAGAAATATATTTGTTAAAATCCGAAAAAAACTAAATCGCTATTTTCTTACGAAAGTAACAGTCCCAGCTCGATTAAGTATTATTTCTGAATATAAATAGCACAGGCGGTGCGTGAGAAAATGCTAAGAGGATTAATTACCCTAACAGATTGTGCACTAAGCGTTTTTCTAGGAATTATCTGATAACGTTTGAAAAGAGAGGTTTGTAGAATATAAAGAACAATTAGTCTTTATTATGAGTGCAGTTTCATTATTAAAATATGTTTTTATTTTTATATAACATCTATTTTTCAAACAGTAGTTGATAAAACGTCTATATAATTTCCTTTCCGTGGAAACATCTATATAATTTTTATCTTTAAACTTACGATCCCTCATAATCTAAGCTGCTCCTGTTATAAATAGTGCAGTTGTACCTTAACTCTGTTTGTTTTTGTGCATTTAATGATTTTTCATAATATCAACCCATCGAAAAAAAGTCTTGAAATAAGCCCATAATCAGAATAAATATTACATAACTTTATCAATCAATCCAATCACCTCATTGTTTTATTGTTTAAAAACTTTCAGTCACGCTGCAAGAAATATTACAAATAAAAACAACACTAGGAAGATTTGCTACTTGGCAAACCTAAATTCAAGTTGTTACCACTGTGTTTTTTAAAACTTGCAAACTAGACAGATTGATAAATTAATCGACAAGGTAATCAATAATTTGCATTCCACATGCTGTTCATCACGGTAAAAATTCTGTAATTTTTTTGAAGATTATTAAACAAAATTTGGCTATAGCCTTTTTGATCTTTGATTTATTGAATGTCCTTTTACAATGACATGATGATGGAATATGGATTCCGAAAAAGTTTTGTCTTTATGATATAGCCCGATTGCGTTTTTTATTTATATACCTTTTATAAAGGATTTAACTTTTTTTTAAATAAAAAAATATTCTTCTCACTGATAAGACCAGAATCCTATTATGTAAGCCAGATGATCAAAACCACGTCTACAGAAGAGTTAAAAAACGATTCGCTAGCTGCAATCTCACTAAGATTGTTAGTTTTGGAGGTGGTGGCATAATTTTTTGGGAAGGTATGAATTGGAAAAGACGCACCGCACTCGTAGAAGTGATTCTTCTTCTTCTTCAGATGCAAATCCACTAATGGATGTTAGCGATCACATTTTCCATTAATTCTCTATTTCTTGCAATATGTATCAGAGATTGTATGTCGTTAATCCCTGTCCATTGCCTTATGTTTAGGAGCTAGGACATTTTCTTGCGTCCCATTTCTCTCTTGCCTTCAATTTTACCCTCGATTGTAAGTTGGAGGAACTGGTATTTTTCATTTCGCATGATGTGACCTAGATACGCCGTTTTCCTTTTCTTGATGGTTTCGAAAAGTTGGCGTTCTTGGTTTATTCTTTTAAGGACATCTATATTTCTTGTTTTCGCTGTCCATAGTATTTTTAGGATACGGCGATAGAGCCACATTTCGAAAGCTTCTAATCTGTTTTTATCCCTCGTTTTGAGTGTCCAGCCCTCTATGCCATATAGCAGCACTAACCACACGCAGCACTTAGTAAACCTTAGTCTCATTTGAAGATCGAACTCTGAACAAGTCAGTACCTTCTTGAAGTTTACGAAAGCTTGTCGAGCTTGCTCAATGCGACATTTGCTTCCCTGTCCGATGCCCAGTCTTAAAAAGCCACGATACCAGGTATTTAAATTTACTCACTCTTTCAATGGACTTAGTATTCAGTGTTATGGTGGAGTTTTCAAATGCATCCAAGTTTCTGGAGATGATCACAAATTTGGTTTTTTGATAATAATCTCTAATCCCATTCGCTTACTGTATTATAGAAGTGATTGGATCGATGAAATCCAAATTCAAAGATTGGATTGGCCACCGTTTAGCTCGGATTTAAATCCAATAGAGTATATGTGGGATCACCTAAAACACCGCATACGACAAAGAAATCTCGTTCCAAATACGATAGAGCAGCTTCGGCTTGCTGCACACGATGAATGGAATGCAATTTCCCAAGGATATGTCCAAACTTTACTTGCAAGCATGCCGAGAAGGATGCAAGCGGTAATAAAAGCTAGAGGGGGAATACTCGTTACTGATCATGCAATTCTTTCAGTGAATGAAATTCTTTCGTTTAGGCAGTTTTAATTAGCATTTAAGTTTAAAGTAAAATAACCTTATTTACCTAATATTAAGCATTAATTTTTTTTCGCAACTTTCACAGCATAAAAACTTAAAATTGTATTAAACGTTGGTAAAATGAACTTTATTTCACAATAAATGACTTGAGTGGCCAGAATTTGTTTTGAAAAAACAAAAATTAGATTATAAATATTCGACAAAATATTCGATATTTTTGTCCATGAGTGTATATGTTCGTATTTATATATAAGTCTTTTTAAATAAAAAACCAATTTTTCTACTATAGTGCAAAAAATTGTAGTTGTACCTTTCTATCGTAAAAATCAGCTATTTTATTACTGTTGTAAATATAAAAGTAAAGACTTTGTAAAACCTTTATCAATATTGCCACATTATTTATTACTATTCATTTTTTATTGCATGGCAACGTGGTAGTAAAAGTTCATTGATATTTTATTATTAAACGACGGTCCGGATTCTGGTTGCATTTATCGGTTCACTGTTCTTACCTTATCCTAGCCAAAACAAAACAATTTATATTTTTAATTTGTTTTCTAAAAGCTAATCAGGTAATGGCAAGTCAAAAACAAAGACTGATTTATGTGTATTATAGGCCATTTGTAGAGTTTTTATATAGTTCTATACAAGATTACAGTAGAAGAATCAGTAGTTTATAGGAGCATATAGGAAGTTTTTTAAAATACCATACTCACTCAATGTAGAGCTAAACTTCACTGACTAAAGCAAAGGCAAAGTTAGATTGTTCAGATAGATAGATAGATAAACGTTTATTGTTTTAAATAATTGATGGATTCGAGCGTTACTTGATGGAAATTCATTCTATGTAACATAAAAACTGAAAACTTTGTTTTCAAACTTCCACAAAATTTATTTTAAATCTTATCACTACAGCTGTTTCGGCTGATTGCCTTTCTCAAGTGATCTATTTTTGGCTTGGGTTTACAAATTTATAGTCTCTAATGAAATAGGTTGAGGAGGGGAGACCTCGGTCAGACCAGATGGCTTAAACAATACAGAAAGTACCAATACAAGAAGCGAGATATTATAGCTGTTTTTCTTAAGGTATGTCATTCAGAATTAAATTATAGATTAAATAATATAGAATTTGACATCCTAGATTCTAACGTGAGAATTAATATAGATAATATAATAGATAAAAAATTCAATACACAGTGTAAAAAACTAAATAATCTAATTTCCGATAGTAAAAAACCCAATATTCATTATACAAAAAGTTTTTCGAACCATACTTTTTTCAATAGATTTATAAATTTAACAGATACTAAATTTAGTAACAGCGAGATACAACTTTTAGAGAAAGGATTTAAACACAACTTGCCCCAACATAATAATGAGAGAACTTTAAAATATTTAAGTGTAGAATGTGAAGTAGCGGTTAAACAAAACGCTAACAATATCGAAAACAGTATAATTGCCAAATCTATTACAGATGTGTGTAGTGAAAACTAAGAATTCATGTTACAAAGAGAATAAAACAGCAATTTCAATTAAAAATAAATCAATAGAAAACAACATTGTGTTTACAAAAGCAGACAAAGGTAACAGTACTATTGCTATAGATGAAATAGAATATAATAACAAAACAATAGAATTCTTAAATAATCAAAATATTGAAACTTTACACAAAGATCGGACAGAAAAATATCAAAAACAAATTAAGCTAGCGTTAGAAAATTCAAAATCAATACTAAATCCAATAGAACAGAAGTACCTCAATATCATGAACCCACAGCCTCCTAAATTATACTCTTTCATTAAACTACACAAACCGGATCACCCAATAAGACCTGTAGTTTCTTTTTATACAGATCCGTCATAGAAACTTTCAAAAAAACTGTTAGAGATTATTTTAGAACACACTAAATTTTCACCTAAATTTACCATAACAAATACAATAGAGCTAGTTAATAAAATACAACATTTTCAATTACCTAACAACTCCAGATTAATTTCATTTGACGTAAAAAATCTTTTTCCTAGTATCCCTCCTACAGAAACTTTTATTCTAGTAAAAAACCTTTTAGACCAAATAGTACAAATCCAATAATTACATATGAAATTTTACATATTCTTGAAGTTTACATAAACCAGGACTACTTTGAATTAAATAATAAAATATATACAAATAACAGTGCAGGACTTATAATGGGTAATCTTCTAAGCCCATTGCTATCAGATATTTTTATGAATCATCTAGAGACAATGATTTTAAAACATCCCGTATTCAAACAGTTTTTATATTGGTGGAGATACGTAGACGACATACTGGTATGTTTCACAGGAACTAACAGACAACTCGACCAATTTTTATCGTATATTAATTCACTTCATAGTCATTTTGAATTTACAATAGAAACAGAACAAAATCAATCCATAAACTTTTTAGATTTAAAAAGTAGCAGACTTCAAAAAAAACATGACTTCTCCATATTTCATAAACCTACCCATACTGACACGACTATACATAATTCATCATCCCATCCAACACAACATAAACTGGCAGCTTATCATAGTGTGTTACATAGATTAGCAGAAATTCCTATGTCAAAATACAACTTTGAGACAGAATTAAATATAATTAAGCAAATAGCAGTAAACAACGGATACAACGAACAAACAATTAATAAAATGTTAAATCAAAAACTACACAAGAAAGCCCTGAAATTAGTATTTCCACCACCAGAGAAAAAACCCAGTACCTTCTGCTCGATTACATATACAGGCAAAATAACACCAGCTTTCCGAACAAATAACAACCTAGGCAAATATATTAAAAATAACACCAGCCAAAATAAAAAACACTTAAATAGTGGTGTGTACAAACTTCAATGTGGCGACTGCCCAAAAACTTACATCGGTCAAACTGGTAGAAACTTTGATAAACGAATAGCAGAACATAAAAGGGCTTTCAAGAATAGAAAAACAGATTCGACATACGCACTTCACCTTCCAGATCCTAATCATTCTTTTAATGACAAATTTAAAATTTTACACATTCAAAATAAAGGCCTTAAGCTATCTTTGTTAGAATCTATGGAAATCAACAAATTAAAAAAACACAGATATAATTCTGAATGACCAACTTGAGACAAACAGTTCTCCCCTCCTCAACCTATTTCATTAGAGACTATAAATTTGTAAACCCAAGCCACAAATAGATCACTTGAGAAAGGCAATCAGCCGAAACAGCTGTAGTGATAAGATTTAAAATAAATTTTGTGGAAGTTTGAAAACAAAGTTTTCAGTGTTTTATTGTTTATTGTTTTTTTTTAAACTACAGTTTTATAACAATGAGTTTACTAATTACAGATTATGATAACTAGTCTAGTATATAAGTATTAACCAGAGCACACTAGTCTTCTCTTGAGGTAAAAAACCTTTTTACCTCGCGTGACTGAAATTAATACCAGCAAAATTGGTACTGTGTCTTTTGCATTTTATTTAGAAATAATATAAAATATTGGTTGTTACATATTTTTTAGACAATGGAATTAGATTATTTAGATTATATTCAGGAGTAAAACAAAGATTTAATGAAAACCATGTCAACGCAAATGGAGAACTCATGACTAATCTCTGTGCTTTTAACGAACTGAGAATCAATAATACATTTTTCTACCATAAGCTCCAGTATAAATATACGAATGGTATAGATGCAAAATTCACATTCTCCACGTTCCTCAACTTTCGGAAAAATGAGAAAAACTGTTTACTATTGAAGGCCATGGTATAATGCTTCAATTTTTTTTGTGTAATAACTTCGTTGTAATAGAAACTGTTTGCCTAAAATCTATGGTTTAGGCAAACTAATAGACTAAACTTAAATGAAAATAGTTTTGTAAATTACTTTAAAATTCAGACAATGTGAGTTGGTTGGTTGTACCAAAATTTGGTTAACTGTGAGTTTTGCACTAAAATCTCATGGATAATGTTAGTTATGATGCAAAATATTTGAGCTTTGCTTTATTTATATTTTAAACTTAACTTAAAAACTAAAACCAAGAAAAATAAGGTGATTTATATTGTTGATTTTTGTGGGTTAGAAATAAAAACAAAAAATAAATGATTTTATTTTAATTTTAATTTTACCAAATCATTAAATTTAGTTTATAGTGCTATGCTGTTTACTCTTTAAAACTAATTGTTATTTATTTTGTAAATCAGACTTGCTTTGATTGTTTTAGATACACTGTTTAGAATCTTCTTCTTCTTCAGCCTTCATTTATCCAATGTTGGACATAGGCCTCCTCCAATTGCTTCCACGCTTCCCTATCTTTTGCAATTCTCATCCACTGCTTTCCAGCTACAGCAGTTATATCGTCTATCCATCTCTTTTTAGGTCTTCCCACGCTTCTTTTTGTTTCTCGAGGTCTCCAGAATGTCACTTTATGAGACCATCTGTTGGTGTCTTGTCTTGCTACATGTGCTACCCATTGCCATCTCAATGTCGCTATTTTTCCCATGATGTCGGTTACTTTAGTTCTTCGACGTATTTCGGTGTTAGGAATTTTGTCTCTTTGTTGTCTTTGTCTTTTTGTTGTCTGTTTAGAATAACGTATTTTTAAACATAAAGAATGTTGACTTCTTCTATGTTTTCACAAACTGACTCAACGTTCTTCACTGGTTTCTTCGAGTTGGACAAAGGAATCAAGTTAGGGTTCATGTTGAAAAGCAGTTTCCCTGGCTTGCTTAAAGACTTTGTCACGCCCATGTCTGACTTGTATGTGTACTCATCTCTAACGAGAACATTTTTATATATAGTTCTTGTCAGAATAATTCTTTTGCAGGTCCCCAGTTGAAAATGAAATTGTGCCGGTTTTTTCATAAATACATCCTTTTCTTTCTTCCAGTCAAAGACGTCACAATCTTGGCCAACCTTTACTACTTTCGAATGTTCTATCAATCTACTCTGATGGTTTGTAAACCACCTCTTTTTCCGAAAAATGATTTTAATTTTTACATAAATTATTTGTGAACTGGCCTACATGGTATTAGTGTTGCATTAAAAATTAGGAGATCGAACATTGATTGTCTAGACATTTTTAAAATAATGTCAAAGGTGACGGTGCATATTACTGACCTACACTAATTAAAAGAGTTGAGTTTTTGCAATATCTAATGAGACGTATTTAACGATGACCGCCAAAATATGTTTTGGAAAATAACGTTCTGTATCTTACAATTATTGATAAGACAACGAAAGTATTGATTAAAGTTTTATATTTGTTTAAAGTATTCTATAATTTTTAAACGTTTTACACAATGTAATTAAATATTTAAAATACAATAAACAGCGAAAATGGATTGTTAAAACAATGTTGTTAAAAATAAAAAAGCCAACGCTACATCTCAGGATACAAATAAATGAATTAAAAAAAACACTAAAACATATAGGTTTAATAAAGTTCACACATTCTAGGGCCATAAGATTACAGCCACAAACAGAGATGTTCAAATCTTAGTTTTAAATTTACAAATAAGCAATGCAAATGAATAACCAATGCAGTTTTCATTATAAGGCACCTTAGAAAAAAAATGTATTAATGAAGTGGAAGACTTTTATGTTTAAGTAAGCATTTATGTTAAAGCAGAGAATGGAACACCTCGAGAAGTTTAGTTATGAGCATTCACATATGAAAAAAACTACTATGAGTAAGGCACACAAACAAAAAGGTAACAAACGCCTTATGCAGCATATTGGCGACGTGCAAGTACTTGGATGTGATACGAGTAACAATCGTGCGCGAGTAGCGGAGAAATCTTGCATTTTTTACTGCAAATTTCATAGATTTTATAAATTCATATTGTCAATTGTCACATTTCATATTCGTTTGTTTATTTAGACCTTCTGCCACTGAAGAAAATGGGATTTAGGAAATGCTGTGTTATAAATTGTAAAAATACAACAAAAAATTGTCAATTCAAGTTTTATTCGTTTCCAACTTCGAAGCACAAATTACTACAAAGAGAAAAGTGGATTTATATCATAAAAAAGCAAAAGTGACATAACCTAAATTATGCATTATTCTTGCGCCCGATTTTAAAGTCAGTTTGAAATAAATAAAAGTTCACTTTTAAGTGTAAATTTTAGTTTCATAACACTCACTTAGAGTTCATTTTAACCCAAAAAGTTAATCAAGTTCAAGTTTTTCTGAAGATGCATTAAGATATATTCGCTGTCCAAAAGTTTACAGGGAAAGAATTAATTGTTCAAACCAATATGATGATATCATGGGCTTAACCTGCTAATTTATGCATTTATGCATTAGCATTATTTATGGTAATTTATTTTTCTTAATTCTTCCACATAATTCTTCCATTCTTTTTTGACAGTGCTCCTCAGTGCTTGTTTGAAAAGTTATTTGGTGATTTACTTTCTCAAATCCAGTTTTTATTATTGCATCCATATTAACAGTAATGCTGTAATTTAATAATATATTTATTTGTATTTACACTACATACAACGTTTACCTTTTAATAACATACCGACATAACCTCAATCTTACTTTTTCTTCTTATTCTTTTTTGGGGCTACGTCCTTGACAGTTATCCGGTAACCTCGATCTAACATGAAAGCGCAGTAAATTTTACTGATTTACGACACCAGGTGTCGCTGTTCCGAACTTGCACGGTCCCAATAGCGTTACAGACCAAGTATAAGATCACAGTTCATCGGTTATTGGAGACCTCCGCCTAAGTGAAAATTGTAAAAGGTGTGTTTGAAAAATTAAAAAAAGTTTAAGTGGGTTGCATCAACGCTCAGTATTAATCTTGATCTATTGTCATTGGTATTTAGAATATTATATCATTTAGAAAACTCAGCACCGATGGAGAACAATGGAAATATGGGAAATAAATAAAAGAAACAGAATGTATGTTTTGTACTGGACTCTTCTCTGAGTGATGAAGATACCTGATACGAACAATGGATTCAGTGCTCAAAGTGTTGTAAGTGGGCTCACACCGACTGCACCAATGTCGACCAAAAACACACAAAGATTTGTGATTTCTGCCTGGATGGCTAATTTTATTCCGTTATCCTAATATCCGATATTGAGAACATTTTTTTTGTCAGTCTAAATTTACCGTTTTTTATAAAAATTTAAATTTTATATTTTACTTCGTAGAAATGATTTATTTGACGTATTCAAACTAAAATTGGGGTACAAAAAAAGTATTCGATATTAGGGCACTTTACTCTATCAGTCTTTCAGCTGGTATTGTTTTCTTTAAACTAGGAGCTATTTATTTGTCACGAGTACGAACTGGTTGGTTGAAATGTGGGAATATGTGCTTGGCGAAGGAAGGCGACGGATAGATCGCCTTCAGATTTTTCAGCCAGGAAATCCTTCGCCTTCCTGATCCTCGTTTTCCTTTTACTTTTCCTTGTAGAATTAATTGCAGCAACCCATATCTTTCGCTGTTCCTCATGATATGGCCGAGGTATTCGATTTTGACGGTTTTTGTTGTGGTTAACAACACTTGTCCTTTTTGTATTCTAAGTAAAACGTCCTGGTTAGTAACGTCGTCAGCATAGGAAAGATATAACATCCTGGTAACTTAATTTTTATGGATACTGATAAATCATGTCATTTAAATAGCTTAGCCATTTTTTGAAATACAGATCTTGCTTTCTCTATCCTACATTTTATTTTCGGGGAATGGTCTCAATTTTCATTGACGTTCGTACCAAGGTAGGTGCATGTTTGTAATTTGGCATTCTATTGGTTGACCATTCACACTGATTCTTTCAATTATCTGTTCCCTCTTAGAGATCATCATACATTTTGTTTTCTGAACATTAGTTCAGTGAAAGTCTATATCTCTGACTCACTTCTGTGATTCTATCCACTAACTCCTGGAGGGCTTTATAACTGTCAGCGAATACCACTGTGATATCCGCGTATCTGATGTTATTGATGCATTCTCCTTTAATTCGAATTTTGGCTTTAACATCCTCTACTGTTTCTTGATTAGAAAGTTTTCTTTAGAGTATATGTTAAACAGCAAGAGTGATAGTATACATGCCTGTTGGACCCCACGTTTGATTTTGATATCATTCGATTCTCCTGCCTCTGTACGGATACGGATAGACGATGTTTGATTCCAGTAAAGATTGCTAATTATTCCTAGATCACAGGTATGTGTTTTACGTATCAAACGCTTAAGCGCGGCTTTACACATACCCGGTCGCCGGTTACACCGCACCGTGTAACCGGCACCGTTTTGCTGGTATAATTCCTTCGCTACAAAGTTTCAAATAATTTGAGATATTGGAATTTCAGATGGGAGTACTGTAAACATTACAAACAATTAAACAACGACAGCAGATGCTTCCTAGACAACTGTCCACTGCTACAAAACTAATCATTCCAAAGTCAGTATTAACAACGTCAGACATTACAACAAACCAATCTAATCATACATTGCAACATGTACGCGCTGATGTGTTACAAATACAAACCACTCAGTTCTCACCAATAATACCATCCACATCTTACCAGTCGCAGCGGTTTCCTCTTTCAACAATAGCATCATCCCAGTCACAGTTTAGTTATTCCCAAATTTCATTAGATTCAATTGATTTTATTTGAACAGTGATGAGAGAGGTTGAGGATAGAAACTTTCTTGGCTACTTGAGGAACCTTATCTCGGACTATGTATCCGAGAGAAGAATCCTGGTTGAAAAGGGTGTGACCTTGCATTGCTGGTAGTAGCACGGTACGCGGAAGAACTTCTGAACAAACCACGGAGTGCATGTGACCTTGAAAAAGATTTAACGAGTGAGAGAGTTCTGAAACTTGCTGAGGAGAAAACCGAGGCCGTGATTCTTAAGGGACCACGGAAACGCGAGAATGTTATATTTAAATGCGGTGGTGCGGAGATCACTCGAAAAAAGTGCGTCAAGTACTTGGGAGTAACTCTTCACACCAATGGAAGTTGGGGCGAGCATTTGCGGGTGGTGACGCGCACAGCCACGCAGAGAGCAGCTACACTGGGAGGCATAATGACCAACATAGGCGGACCCAAACCTGAATGGAGAAGGGCTCTGTATGGGGTAGTGCAATCTATTGTTCGGTCATCACCGGCTGCATGTCCTCTCACATCTTGGCATGCGAGAGGACCCGTTTATTTCACCGTGATCGTAATACTGGTATAACTGAGAATGCAAAATGTGAAGAGAGAGCCACATCCATACAGATGTGGCAAGCCGAAGGGGAGGCAACTATGGAAGTGGCACACTGGACCAAGTCACTTATACCGAACGTAAAGACGTGGATCGAATGTGGACACCGGCGTTTAGATTATTTCCTGTCGCAGGTTCTCACGGGCCATGGGTGTTTTCGCTTATACCTCTTCAGGTTAAAAAAAGCGGCTCCAAATAGATGCTCTTACTGCGGTTTGGTCGACACTGTGTCACATATACTGTTAGAATGTGTAAGATGGAGTAGAGATAGATTAGAATTGGAGAGAAGGAATAGTGTTCGTTTTGATTCCGTGAGTGATATGATTGCTAGGATGTGTGAGGATGAAGACACGTGGGCAAGAACCCATGCATTCGTCAGACAGACGCTCCAGTCCAAGGAGACTGAAGAAAGACTTCTGTAGTCACCAAAAAAAAGTCCAGCGGTGAAGTGGTATTTAACGAGAAGTGAAGCGGATGTAGTACTGAAGATATGCCGCCACCAGGGCGAATCCCGGACTGTACTCGCAGACACAGGCGTGGTTGAGAGGACGGAGGGGTTTTAGTGGGTAGGCTCTCGTGAGCGTGTCACATGTGGTGAGCTCGACAGCCATCTTAGCGGCGGTGAGGGAATTCCGCATATCAGACATAAGATCTGGTATGTTACGAAGATTTCCCACCCACCCCAAAAAAAATGGGAAAAAAAAAAGATTTCTTTTATTGTTAAATACCATTCACATTGTCAACACCATATTATAATAAACAATAATAACTTTGACTGTGTTTTTACTTACCTAATTGTAACTGCCAACATTTGCATTGGGTTAATGCAAAAAAAGGTTCTCTCATAAATGTGTTTTGCTTCTAAGAGAATCCTTCAACCGATGATATAGTTCATCAAACGCGGGTATTGTCATTCTAAAGTACACTTCATCTTATTTATATAACGATGCACGTCATCGGCGTCATAGCCTGTGACGTCACATGATACCAACACAAAATATTTAGGGTGTAGGTGTGTTCTTTTTTAGAATCACTTTACCGACTACACTGGCATTACAGCCACTAGACATATTTTATTATATACGCGTAGAAATAATATTTAAAAATTTCTAGTAATGTTAACGTAAAGAAATACCCAATAATATGTTTCATTTAATTTGTATAAATGAATTATAAATCGTTTTTATCAAGAGCATTTGTTCGGAACACACTGTAACTGTAATCGAACAAAGGTAAAATTTTGGCATAAATTGGGAACACTTATTTGACAGTTGCGGTGTTGACACTTTTTGTACTTCATTATTTTGAATTTTAAATTGAACATCTCTTGTTTTATATTTTTAACTATATAATAAAATCTGTTCTTTTTTTAGAACAAAATTAATGTGTTTTATTTCAAAAATGTCACGTAAGAATTTAAATAGTTGTTGTAAAGAGATGGTAATACTTTTGCAATAATTATGTAATCTATTTGATTTAAAATGGAGTCAGGATTTTTTTATATTTTGGCAACTACGTCAACTTCGATCTCTGACGTGGATAATGACGTAAGTCGTTATCTAAATTAGATGAAGTATAATTAAAAAAGGTGTTCTTATCTTCTCGCAGTTCCAAGAAAAGATTATAAAATACACCAAACTCTTTTCTTTTCAGATCAATGTAATGATTTCGCGCATTTCTAGTTCTCTTTCTTCTCTTTATATGCCGATAGAGAATCATCATGGCAACGATGTGTTTTCGATTCATGGTGAACATCGACTGACATTTCGGCACGGACCACAAAACCGTTTAAGTGTGAAATCTCGCCAAACCGTGTAAACGGTGCCGTGTAAACGGCGACCAGGTGTGTGTGAAGCAGCTCTTATGGTAATTAATAAAGCCTGCAAAAATATCGCAATTTATTCACATCTCTACATCGTTGAATCTCTACATACAAGTGCTAACTTGTATGATAAAGAGCTTCTTTCGTGCCTACTGCGTTCCGAAAACCAAACTGTGTAGGGCTGATTTTTTCTTCGCATAGTCTATATATCCTCTGATATATAATATTTAGAAATAACTTTAAAATCTGGCTCATTATGCTGATGGAAATAATGCAGGGTCCCGATCTTGTTTTCTTTGGTAGAGCAATAAACATTGACTAGATGTTCATGATTTGGTGATACTCCGTTTAAATATATGTCATAAAATATTTTTGTTAGTCGTTGAGTACTGTCGGTGATAAATAGCTTTATGAGTTCAGCATATGCATTGCCAGGTCCCGGAGCTTTGCCATCTTTTAGTAGTGATAGCTTTTTCCACTTGATCTGATGTGATTGGCAGGTGGTCATTACATATGTATGACGGATGAGAATAGATCAACACAGGAGTCAGTAAAACATTATATGCATTTTTAAAAATATATTTTGTAAGAATTTATCACAAACATTAGTATTTCTCGTCATAATACAAAATTTACTATGCTGTAAAATACTGGTTATACAAAAATGCAATACATCTGACATTTTAATAGAAACATTATTACAAAAACACACATCAATAAATTAAAACTACAATAGATAGAACAACATAAAGTAAAAATAATATAGTTTGTTTATGCATTTTGCTATATACATTAAGTAAAAAAATAAGTATTGTCGTTTCTAACTTCGTTTAAAAAAAAGGTAGTACACTCTTCATCTGGGACAAGGTTTCGTATTTTAAAATAATTTTCCTAATATTATCTTAAAGTAACTTAAGTTTGTTCTAAAAACTATATTCCTAAAATATCTAATAAACTGTTTTGTCAGACTGTGCGAGTCTTAATAAACTCTTTCCAGAGTTTTCCATATAAGTAAGCTGTGGCGTCAATATAAAATAAAAAACCTTCAATAATGTAATTAATAAGAGCTGCCTGTGTCAAATAGAAACTGTCCAAGTATAGGCATACATAAACTTACTGGTAACTTATGTAAACGACAAAATATGAGATGAAGACACGTGGCTTTTCTTTTAGTCGTCGTAAGACTTAAGATGTTCTAAGTATTTCAACGCTACTGTGAATATGTTGCAGGGCATACCACAGCAGATAATGCAGAGAAAACTAGGATATCTAATTCATCGACTATTTATTGTATATAGTATATTTATATTGTGATATCGAAAAAAGTACTTTAAACAAGCTTACGATTTTGTTAGCAGATAAGCATTATGGGAGACCATGGTAGAAATGGGAGTACCCGGAAAGCTGGTACGATTAGCACAATTGAGCACAGAGAGTGCTTCCGCACGGTTCAGAATTGGCAGCACCACGTCGGAGGAATTCCTCATTGACACCGGACTTAGACAGAGGATCCTCTCGCTCCCCTCAGGAAAGCTCAACCACAACTGAGCATTTAATTTTGCATTGGGAACATGCGGTAAGGTAAGCTGCCAACCACAAAGACTGACAAACGAATTTGCCACCCAAGGATCACCACCAAACGTAACAATGAATAAATACAACTTTGAAGTCGTCAAAGAATTCAAGTACCTGGGAGCTAACATAACATCTGAAAATAAATATGAAAATTACGTGGCAGCCAGGATCATTGCAGAAAACAGGGCATATTACTCATTAATGACCGTACTTAAATCAAAAATACTTTTAATACTAGCAAAAATAAAAGTGTATAAGAGAATATTTCTCCCACAATAACGTATGGAAACGAGACATGGACTCTGAACCAGCAGGGTTCAGAGTCCATGTCTCGTTTAGTATTCAACGACAAAATTACTATAACTGGAAAGAAAGATACTTCGGACTATCTATGGGCCTTAAATAGAAGAAGAAAACAGGAGAATGGAGAAGAAGACACAATGATGAACTCCAGACAATATATGGAGATAAAAACATAGTCGCTGCATTAAAGCAGCGGGTAAATAATAAGATGGGCGGGTCAAGTGCTAAGATCGAGTGACGAAACACTCCTGAACGCCACATTCTGGGAAAGGTCCGATGTCAGAAGGTCAGTTGGTCGCCCAAGAAAGAGATAGAAGGACGCAGTAGCCAATGATCTACGCAAAATAAGAATACAGCAATGGGATATAGCTGCTCAGGACCGACAACAATAAAGG
Source organism: Diabrotica balteata (assembly GCA_918026665.1). NCBI lineage: Eukaryota > Metazoa > Arthropoda > Insecta > Coleoptera > Chrysomelidae > Diabrotica > Diabrotica balteata. Next base: position 152,077,509 of record OU898278.1, on the reverse strand, counting down.
AAAATAGTAATCGCGGCCAAGTATTACAGAGTTGTAGAGCCAAATGATGATGATGATGATGATGTCGAAAAGAGTAAAATTGAAAATAAATATCAAGTTAAGTTTTGTTGTATTCGTTTAATTTATATACCTTACTCTACTAAAAAAATCAATAGACTAAAATTGTGTAATGTTTCTTTAACAGAATTAAATCACCGAATATAAATGACTAGTTACAAAACAAAACATTATTTTATTTAATTGTTGCTCAATTAAGATTGAGTATCCCCATTTTGGCTAAACGTTTTCTTCAATTGTGCAATATGACAATCAACAAAAATTGACAATTTCATAAATAACATCAAAATACACCCTATGTTAAATACATCGTATTATATAAATTACACCGTTTAAAAACATTTAAAAGTATCATTATATAATATTATGAATAAAGAATTCATAATTATTTCTGCTAAAATCTTTATAAAAAATACGTTACCCTACATACTTTTAAGTACACTTTTTGGGTCAGTATATTTGTATGTTTTAAGCAGTCATTTTATATGCATAGAGATACAAGGTTGTTCTTTGAGTATTATTAAAGGTTTAAAAAATAACCGAGAAGTTTGTTTCTAGTATTCGCGTTCTCAAATGACCTTGTCAAAAATTTGAATAAATTAGAGTTTAAAACTGGTATAAATTTCATCAAATTTAAATTTAAATATAATGAGCGATAAGAAGAAAAGTAATCAAAAGATAAGTAATTCCCTATCAAATTTACAACGTCAACAACGATATCACTATTTCGTCCGCCATATTTCAAAACAAGTGCTGCCATCTGTAGTCGTTTGAGAACGCGAATTTTATAACAGTTGTTATCAAAAGTCATTAAACAATGTATATTCGTGTTGGTTGATGAATCTTTCGAATTATGCGTCTTGCTTAGGAGTTAAAAGGCAAAAATGGTATGATAACTTAAATAAATAATTTATTTGTATATAACATTTGTGATTTTATTCCTCTTTGTGTGTTATTCAATAATGTTTGACGTTTTCAATGCTACATTATAGAATTGAATTTATATAAAAGAGAGCCAGTGCGGCCCTGTTTTTTGAACGTGTAATTCAAGCGTGCACAGAACTGAATGACAACCAATAGATCAGAGAAATCAGCAAATAAAAGCCTTTTTCGTGGCACTCTTTGATACAGGTATCTAGCAACTGCTTTTGATAGACTTCTAAAGGTTAATGAAACCGAAGTCAATTATCAGACCGATCAATTATATGAAAAAGTGACAATTGTACCGAAAAAGCAGAGAAAATCCTTTAAAATGAGAGTATGTAAATATAAATTTGTTAATTTGTTGCTTAATAATTGCTAAAATAGTTTCAAAAGTCGATTTTTTGAAAATTATAATTAACTTTTCTAAAAATACCCAAAAAATAATTAATTTGACGTCAGAATAGGGAAAATATCACATGTATTCAACTATAAAAGTTTCAAGAAGTTTCACTTAACAGTTGAAGGCCTGCCCGGAAAAACGTTATGAGCAACAAATTTTAATAAAGTGATGTTTTAGTGAAAACACGTTCTTTATGCATTAAGAAAACTAGTAACACCATCCATTAGAATTAATTTTAATTCAATGCCCTCCTTACAAAACTACAAAACACGTCGCGAGGGGAAAAACGTTACTTGTGCTCTTGTGCAATAAACATATCGGAGTGTGGAGAGTTATCGTCTACAACACCCGTCTTAAATCATCTAAATAAAGGTAAAGACGACAAATAAATTTTAAAAACTGGGCGAAAGAAAAGCGTAAGCGCTTCAAAAATAGTGGACAATTTTACAAAAATTAGAAAAATATCCTGTTCCAAAAAATGTCCTAATGTGTTAAGTGGAAAAACTTTACATGTGTTTAAAATCTGCAAACTCATATTTTCATTTTAGGCTAGATCTTGTGCATGTTCGTTCAACGCATGTCAGTTAATTACCCTTGAAATTAGATACAACTTTAGCTGAGGGTCTGTAAAAGACCTAATCAGACAACATATTTCGTCTTTTCCATTTCAAGAAAGCCACTATTCTAGAAACTCCAACAAAAAACAGTGCCCTAATCCTGACCTAAACATTGACAAAATGTTTGTGAGCTGTTTAAATTATTGTATTCAGAAGTTGAAGTAAAATTCCATACTTACAGAGAAATATTCCAAGATTTTATAAAAATTTTATAAAACTGAAGTGAGCAGAGAACGAGGAAGAACTAAAGACGATTTAAACTGAATCTGAGCTACATCACCGAAAAACAGAAAGTGCATATTCATCTTTGAATGCTGATGAAGAAGCAGCTAAGTTGAATTCTAATGTGATAGTTTTATGTATGGACTTGCAACAAGTAATTTTTTTTTATACCTAACTCATCACATTCTGATGATGATTACCAGCGTCAGTATGCAAATCAAAATTTGTGGGAGTCAAATTTTTAGACATGATTTGATTTTAAAATTGCTTAAATATATAAAAAATAAAAATTCTATGTCCCATTTAGAATAAAAATCGACCTGTTTTAGAATTTTTACAAAATCCGAATGAATATTGTAAAATATCAGAGAGACTAAGTAACCAACCCTTGTAGCATTCCTTGGTGTATATTGAAATCCTCTCGTATATGTATTAAAACACCGAATAATAATTTCAGTATATTTCGGTTTCCTATCGTACAAGTTCGAACACCAAAATATATTTCGATCCCTTTTGCGTCGCTGAGTTGATATAAACACAATCAAAGTTGTTATGTAACAAAATGATTCCTTTTATATTTGATCGAACAGTTAGATATTTTTGGTCATCAAATGAACGAAATATTCCAGTTTATATATTTTTTTATATACTAAGTTAGGAAGCGAATGATTTTTAGAATTCACTATCGCTGAGGCATTTTTCAAAAGCAGTTGCTTCAGTGTTAGTCCAAATATCACGCCAAATTTGTAATGTTTCTTTTTTTGTCTTATGTTATGGAAGATTAGTAGTGTTGGCAGTTAATTGTGCAGTACGTGTAGTTACAGTTTTAAGTTGCGAGGTTTGAAAGGTAACTTGAGTAGGCAACGTAGGTATAGAGTCGGAGAAGAACCGGCAAAGTTGTCGAAGAAAAAGTGATTATACTCAAAGTAATGTGTCTGTTAAAGTAAGAGTAATCACTGTTTTTTTTTGTATTCCATATCTGATCTGAGATATTTGTAAAACGGCGTGTAAACAAATTTGAAATATAACCACGATGGTTCCAGTTTTGTAAGAAACCCAGTCTAAAGTTTGTATCTAGTGGCCCATTTCAACCTCAATGTCCTAAGCAGCCGTTTCAGGATACTTTTTTCATAGTATGGAGATTAATTTGAGAGTTTGATCATGAAGCTTAAAGTAATTTTAGTGGAATCAAGGTAACTTTTGTGTTTGAACTTTCAAAATAAAAATAGACATTTTTTTGTAATAATTTGCTTTCATAACAATTTAAAATAATTAAAATTATATGTCTTAAGGCGTAGTTCAATATTGACAGTCATATAACAGCTAGTTTTATTTTTTGAGATTAGTTTGTTTTATTAAAAAAAGGTTAACCTTTATGAATATTTTCATTTAAAAGATATTTCTCTATTTGTAATAATTTATTTCTGCCACTGTTTATAGCCCAGTAACGTTTGTAAGTATTGTAGTATTGTAGCATTTTCAACTTCTAAGAGTTTGTAAACGGATAGGACATACCTAGTGAGTGTTTCTCTTTGTTATTTTGGTATAAATATTTGTAACTATTTATATAGTAATTATTTTTGTATTATCTGTATTTGTAACTGTTTATCGTGAGACAGTAATAAATGTTTAATTTATTTCTCTAAACCAATTTGTTTATTTCTTTGTTAGAAAAGCTTATAATCCCTTTTGTGTTTCTTTTTTAGGCAGGAAGAGTCTTTTTCCTTCATCCAGCAAGAGGTTTCCTTGAAGATGCGTCCCATTTAAAATAGCTAGAGGTCGTTCTTGTTGATTTGTTTGTATATTTGCTAATTTGTCCAGGAGATTCATGTAAGTACCATTTTTTTATATCATTTTGTAGTTGCTCAAATCCAACCTCCTTGTCTTTCACTTATCCACGACCCAGCTCCAAATAAACCATAAGAGCCGCTCGCATAAGTTTCGATTTGTTTTGATTGCCCTATTTCTAGCCCAATAGTTTCTGTTCCAATTTTCAACCCCTTATAACAATACTCTATGTGGTAGGCAAACTATTTCGTATTACCCTGTATATTAAATTACTATCCCAACATACTAACTAGAGAACTAATAACCAAAACGCATAAATCTGCCAACACAAAGATAAGTATTATGATGGCAGATTGTTTTTTACTTATTATAAACAAATTTTATACAACTATCAATAACAACTGTAAAGAACAAACTTACAGTAAATTTTTATGGTTGTTATGAAGACAAATATACATATATTCTTATTGTAATAAACCACACATTACAAGAGAAAGACACATATAACAGGTAGATGAAATATTTGCAAATACTACTTATTTTTATAAACATTATAAATACAAACATTTATAACATGTATTTAACAATAGTTTAAATGTTATATTTTTAGGCCTTAGAAGAAATATTATTGAAGTAAGGCACAAAGCAATACCCAATATTAGGATTAGCAATGCGGCGTATATTTTTCAACAAATGTTTGAAAAATTGTAGAGAAATTACTTGACTTTAGTCACTATCTTTGAACTATTCTGAATGGCTTTAAAAACAAATCCCATATAGATGAATGGAATAAATGATAATCTTTCCACTGAATACCTAATTTTATACAAAGACGAAAAGGAACCTTTATTAGATTCTCGATCACCCGTTCACGTTTATGTATAGGGTCTTTTTGAATCCTCACAATTATATGAGTACGGCCTTCAGATTTTTATCTGTTGTTATATTTTTCTATTAAGTGGTGTATTCTCTAATGTAGAGCAGTGTGCCAAACTACAAAGGTGTTCTTTTTACGTTATCCCTTTGTGTTGTGTGTGTTATTTTCGGTTTATCTAACCATCATGAATTTTTTTAAACTTACTTTTGATATAACATACAGGTTTGTAGAGTATTATATCTGATCATAATTATATGTCTTGGGATCCAAATATTTCCTTTAAAGTTGACACATATATATAATAATTAAATAATTTTGAGATTTATTATAATTTAAAGGAAATTTAAGTTTGATTGCCAAAAAGTAAAATAAGTATATCCACTTGAATGTTCAATAAAGTTGTACAAAGCTTCGATCTTATATGCGAGAATCAATTGTTTTAGCAGAATAACATTTAGTGAACGTATTCTGTGAACATATTAGATCAATTTTCTAATTTACTTATACTAATTTTCTCTTGTAACTGTTTAAAATTATTCATATTAGTTTACAACTTTGTCTAAGCATTCAATATTTTTTTTTAATTTCCCCACAATTTTTCTTTTGTTAACTTCAAAAAGTTGAAAACACAAATATTCTATCTAATATTTATAATCAATCAGAAACATCTTTTCATACTACACGTAGATTCGATTAAAAATGGTACATTTTGTTACATGAGCAATATTCTAGCATTAATACTGCTGGTAAAAGTAGTTGACTTGATGGTGTCGAATTTTTTAAACAAAAATCTACTATATTTATCTCAAGTATCACATATTAATTGTAAAGTGATAGTGTTATATAGTACAAAATCTAAATGTGAGAGATATACAAGATTCATAGTGAGTTATCACAGAATGTGTTTAGAAGAGTAAATTACACTTTGTAGATCAAATCAGTTAATTATCAACCGATAATTATCTTGTCGCCAGGCAAATACAGAAGATTTATTATTGGCCGAAAACATGTTAAATATCAAGAGGATAATTATCTAATACACTAGTAAGAGTGAAATGATTTGTATTAGGAATAATCCACCACTGTGACATCTAAATGGACACCTTACAACTTTCAAACTGATACAGGTTGCAGTGTGGCAATGTAGTTTACCCACTCTAGTAAGTATTTTGGCATACTCAAAACATATTTTTTAAAAGTAGTAAGTATTTAAAAAGTAAACAGGCTCAATTTTTATAGTAATTATTTCAGACCGTGTCGAAAACAATGACTGAATTTATCCATCTAGCTACTAGCTAGTTTTATAACAAAAGATTCAAGGCAACCTTAATATCAATTTAAGAGAAAATATTATTGTCTGACAAACTAAAAATATTGCAATGCATAGAACGATAATAACAGCCACTAATAGGGGAGATATGTTAATAATACCAAAATAAAATTATGATTAACTAACCTAAGGCTGTCTTCATACAAGCAATATACAAGCTCTTCACTAGGTTAGTGACATCAAGATTTGAGAAAAAACGCGTTCGATACGATCGAAATAGACAGCCTTATAGAAGCAATTGAAAAATTGGAATAGTTGGGGCACATCATGAGAGGTGAAAAATACGAACTACTAAGGAATATAATGCAGTTTAAAATCATAGGTAGAAGAAGCGTAAGAAGACGTAAAATCTCGTGGCTACGCCATCTCCGTGAATGGTTTGGATGCAGTTTAATTGAACTATTCAGGCCAACCAACAAAATTATAATTGCCAGAATGATTTCCAATCTCCGAATAAAGCGGAACTTTAAGAAGAAGAAGCATAGAAGCAATGAATGATAGCAGGATTGACCGTAGGTATAGTCAACTTATTTACAATATTTACAAAAATAACTTGACCAATAAAAATAAAACGTAGGATAAGGCAAGGAGATACATTGTCACCGAAATTATTCATAACGGCATTATAGTATGCCTTTAAGATGGTCAATTGGGACTACAGAAGTAACAATAGGAGTAACAATCTACGGCGAAAATCTTAAAAATCTTAACCATCTCCGTTTCGCAGATGACATTGTCCTTATCACAGATAATTTAGGAGAAGCCAAAGATATTATTCAAGACAAAATGAAAGAACTGGTGAAGAAATATACGTATTAAGAAAGAACTGGTGAAATAAGAATCAGCAGGGATAACCAAATACGCGAAATCCAAAGACGAATTACTTTAGCGTGGGCAACCTTTGGAAAACTGCGAGACACACTTAGGGTCAACATACCAATAAGCCTCAAAAAAAAAGTATTTGACCAATGCGTATTACCGGTCATGACCTATGGGGCGAAAACTAGTACTCTAACCAACACTGTTTTGAAAGCGAGTGACGTTGCAGGACCTAATAAGAAACGAAGATCTGCGAAGAAGGACGAGTATTGCTGATGTTGTGGAACGCATAGCGAAACTGAAATGGAGCTGGGCAGGCCACGTAGCGAGAATTGATTACTTACGCTGGGTGAACAAAATTACAAATTGGAGGCCAAGAGCAGATAAACGTAGTAGAGGAAGACCACCTACACGTTGGGCTGACGACATCAGGAGTATCATTATCATTATCATCATCATAAATGAAGGCTGAATGATGATGATAATGATGGTATTTATAAGATCTCGACCCCGCTCAAAGTTCGCAAAACGAGTCTCATGATTTTCTTTTGACATTGCTACAGGTGTTAATAGATGCCATGGAACTGGCGGTCTAAGCAGTTGATAGAAACCGGTTTTTCAGATCTAAGAAAGGCATGGACGGTGCTATTAGGTTGAGAAATACAAAAGGAATTTTGAGAAAGTATAACCATAACTTAACAGTACTAGTCTCAACTTTGGAATGAAATTGGAAGTAATTGTTTGTGAAAACAGATATTTTATTCAAAAATGGCTCCCTTGGACTTTTACTTATTTCGTCTAATCAAGAAGTCACTGCGGCTATAATAAGCACTTTGCAGCACTGCCAGAGGAACACTACAGAGAGGTAATAACACTACTGGATGACGTATCGACACAATACTGGAAGGATTGATAATATGAGATTATATTGAGACGAAAGCTTATTTGAGAGCTTGCCATTTTTGCTATCAGGCCAAGAACTCTTCAGAGCACTAACGTATTAATAACATAAACAAAAACTTTATAATGTGTACAGAAAAAATATGTAAAAACACCAATTTACATTAAATATGTGATATATTATTCACTAACAATACAATGACACAATCAATACAAAGAGATAGTAAGTTTCTAATATTAAATGTTTTCAGTTGAGTTGTGTGTCATTGGATAACAAATTTTCAGATGTAACTAATGAACTACTTGTTTAAATAAAGTAGTTTAATTGATTATTTACTAAAATCGTTTCATAAAAAGGCCGAAAAATGGGCCCATGTAAATTATCTGTAAAAATGTTGTGCTAATAAAATGTATTTGTTAATAAAATATATTATACACTAGCAGTAATAGTATTTTTTTCCACAATTTCCGTTGCACATTATGATTGACAATATTATATTACAGTCATATTAGATCATTATCCATAAATACATACATAATCCAGTCTTCACTATATGGTTTAGAGGTTGGGGTACCCCAAGCATTATAATGTTTCTTAAGTAATCTAAAATTTTAAGCTAAAACATTCAGCAAGTATTTATTTGATTAAAATGATCAAGTAAAACTGTCTTGTGCACATTGAGAAAAGGATTAATTACACTGCGAAATATAAATCAAGATTTATAATAAACTTAAGATTAGTAGTAACTTGGATATGATTTTAAGATTATTCATTTGCAATTATCATTTGGCTATTTTAGTTACTTTATCCATCATTATGTAATGTTGTTTTCCCTCCTCTCTTGGAGGAGGGAAAACAACTAGAGAAGTCCTACATATCCTCATGAACAAAATATTGACCACAAAAAAAATACCCGATAGCTGGAACGATGCGGAGACACTATTAATGTTCAAAAAAGGTGACCGAAAGAACTTAGAAAACTATAGACCTATAACAATACTAAGTGTTATATTTAAACTACTAACGAAGATCATGACAAATAGACTGACAACTAGGCTTGACGAATACCAAGCAAGAGAACAAGCGGGATTCAGAAAGGGTTTTAGTACTAGCAACCATCTGCTAACAGTAAAAATACTGATTGAAAAGTCGAACGGGTATCAAATCCCATTATACATGGCATTCATAGACTTCCGAAAGGCGTTTGACAGCATAGAACATTAGACCATCAAAAACTCACTACAGAACGGCAGAATTGAATACAGGTACACGGACCTAATAACAAACAAATACAAAAATGCGAGTACCACAATAAAATTGACGAACGAACACGCTACAGAACCAATAAAATTCGAAAAGGAATCAGGCAGGGAGACACAATATCGCCAAAATTGTTCAATCAGGCTATGGAAGACATATTTCAAAAATTAGAATGGGATACATACGGAATAAGAATCAATGGAGAGCTCTTGAACCACTTGAGATATGCAGACGATATAGTCGTGATAACAGATAAGAAGGAAGAGTTACAGAAGATGGTTGAGGAACTAGATAGAAATGCGACAGAGGTAGGTCTAGAGATGAACTATAGTAAAACGAAGACTACGACAAACCAAGAAGACCAATTAGAAATAGTAGTCAAACAGAATAAATTATCTGAATATTAAAAGCTGAACAGGGACAATCAAACAGAAGAAATAAAAAGAAGAACTAGACTAGCATGGGCCTCATTTAGTAAACTATCATATATTCTAAAAAATAAAAAGTTCCCTCAATATATGCGAACGCAAGTATTCAACCAGTGCATTTTACCAGTTATCACATATGGCTCACAAACATGGATTTTCACAAAGGAGAACATCGACAGGATATCCAAAACACAAAGAGCAATGGAAAGATAGATGCTGGGTATCGGTCTTAAAGACAGGAAAAGTAACTCATGGATAAGAGAAAAAACAAAGGTGAACGATGTATCAATACAGGTTGCAAAACTTAAATGGAACTTCGCCGGTCACTCTCCGGCAAAAAGATGAAAGATGGAATAAGCGAATTCTACACTGGAGACCATGGGAAAAGAAAAGAAAAAGAGGAAGACCACAGATGAGATGGACTGACGATCTTAAGAGAAAGGAAATGACTGGATGCAGATCGCCCAAAATAGAGACCAATGGAGATTAACAGGGGAGGCCTATGCCCAAGAGTGGGCGTTTAAGGCTGATTAGATAGATAGATAGATGTAATGTTGTTACGCAGTATTTGTAATATGTTGTTAAACAGTTTTTGTAATATCACTATTTTCGTGAACAAAAATTATACAACAAAATTACAGTCACAGAATTGTAAGATATATTTTTTTTCTTAATGTGCCATACACAAATTGCAGCGTGGGCAACTCCTCTACAATATCTCATCATTAAATTAACACAGATATATGGGAGCTAAAATTAATCTTCGATTCGAAAAAACTAAGTATCGAGGAACTGTGCCAGAATTTGAAGCAGCGACCATGGTAATACTTAATATGTATTGAGTTAATTTGTATTGAGGATCGAACTCATACCATTCAGCATCAAAGGCTTATACACTGATGTCTGATAACTACTTTGAGCGCTGTGTAATATCAAAATACCTAAAATACTTTGGATAAGCAATTATTTTTCTATTCTCTCCCACAAATGTCTTCTTGAAATCTGTTGATTCTTGATCTAACAGATTTAAGTTTATAAATCCCATAGCCTTGAGATATCCAATATTTTCATTATTTTGTAATATGTTCTGAAGATATTTTATTGTGACATTATTATTTACTATGTATAAATAAGAATTAACCACAATTTCGATTTTCACTTCGGATAAGATTTCCGAAATGAACGTATTTAAGAGGAAAAATCAATGTATGATTGACCGCCAGCAGTTAAAAATATATTTCACAGATGGGTATGAAATATTTTGAAGTTTTTTTTATGATAATTAAAATAGAAAGACTGTTATATTGACTTAAAATTAAAACAATGCATTTTAATAACATCGTGTCATGAATAACTTGGCAAGTAGATCATTTTCTAAAGTTACAGACATCAGGCAGTTTGTCAATGGTATGTAACGGATCTTGTAGAAAAAAAAATGGCATAACTGGGATCTTACTAGCTTTAATTTATGCAAGGTATGTTGTTTTACTGATGTTGTGGAACGCATAGCGGAACTAAAATGGAACTGGGCAGGCCATGTAGCGAGAATGCACGATTCACGATGGACGAGCAAAATTACAAATCGGAGGCCAAGAGCAGACAAACGCAGTAGAGGAAGACCACCTACACGTTGGGCCGACGACATCAGGCGTATCACTAAAAATTGGCAACAAAGAGCACAAAATCATGAGGAATGGAGGAGTTTAAGGGAGGCCTATGTCCAGCAGTGGACGTGATAAATAGAGGCTGGATGATGATGATGATGATGTTGTTTTTATTTACCATAACAAATCAAGTAAAAAGAAACAGTCATATTTAGTTAATTGAACTCTTGGGGGATGGTATTAAAAACTTGTTTTTAAGAACTGTTTAAAAGAACTGATGAAAGTCTAATCATTCTTAAAATAGACAAAATCCATTAATTTTATAAATAATTTACTTACTGCCTACAGTCCCATTTTTTGGGACAGTTATACAAAAAGTTTACCACAACCCTCATAATACTACTGGCTCACTGGACAGATGCGTAACTTGATAGCGATTTTCTCCTGAAATTATTTTATTTAAATTTAAAAAAAAATGACATTTTCCTAATATGTTTTTTTCTATATTTAGCTGGAGCACATTTTTTGTGGCTTGAATAATTTTGCTAAAAAATTAAAAACTCCCACATAATACCATGGGGGTTACCAGAGACCCCAATTATTATATACCATTTTAGCATGTTTTTTCCATTTCCCCATTTCTCCACGCTTGTCCGGTGCTTTTCCCAATTCCCTGTGTAGACAATTCATATTACTTTGCTCATTCGTTTAGTAATTATGGCTGCAAGAAATTCGGTTCAATTAAGTGATGAATGAGCGACAAATATTTTGCTGCAATGGTTGGAAGAATGTGATAGTGATGGTGAAGTTGACGAGGATGTTACTGTTTATTTAGACGATAGAAATTAAGAGGAGATTACTGAAGTACGCGCAGAATATTAGTCCAAACATTCATCTGACGCAGAATCTACATCTAGTGATAATGACGACCAACAAAATTAATTTTTACATGAAATATGAAGTTTCTCTTCATATTTTCAATGGCAGATATAAAATATTTATATTTTCAAGTCAACTAAAGCACGGCGATTTATAGAAAAAATATGTATACTAAGTAGTTTCTACGTTTTGTTTTTCAATTTTCGAATGTCTGCGGTTTGATAATGCTGAAGCCAGATAAATCTGGAATAAATCCAGATTTAGATAAATTATCAGTAATGAGAAATTTTTTTGAATTATGATTATCCACATTACAAGATTCATACATACCCCACAAAAATTTGACCGTCAATAAGCAGCTGCTTACTTTCCGCAGTAGGTGCCCATTAAGCAATATATATCTTCAAAACCAAAGAAGTACGGGATAAAGATCTGGATAACATGCACCAGTTTTACCACTAATTAACAAATATATAGTGGTAAAACTGGAGACCAACGTGAGCGCAACCAAGGCAAGAGAGATGTTTTAGAGATGGCAAATGGACTGGAAAGATCAGAAAGAAACGTGACTACCGACAATTTTTTTACATGTTTTGATCTTGCAAGAGAACTGAACAAGCAAAATTTAACATTGCTTGGAACAATTCGAAAAAATAAACCCGAACTTCTTCAGAAATTAGTAAATGCACGTAGTAGGGATGTGTATTCAACATAATTTGGTTACCTTACGGTAGCGTTCTATTGGCTGAAAAAAAGGAAAATTGTTACTTTGCTATCAACTAGGTTTAAAAGTGGTAAAATTTCTGAAAATAAAAAACAAAAGCCACGAATATTTCTTAATTACAATAAAAAAAGTCACGTGTAGATATCATGAACTAGCTTGTTCTAACGTACACAATCAAAAGGCAAACAAGAAGATGGCCTATGGCAGTTTTTTTTATAATATGCTTGACATTAGCGCATTGAACTCTTATATTATATGGGGTCACCTAAACGAAGAGTAGAAAACAAAAAAGGTTACAAAGGACCTATAAATAATAATATTATATAATTATTATAAATAAAGAAATTATTACTGAAACAATTGCAGATGAAGCTTCAACATCACAAGGTCATCCGCAAAACACCTGAAGAAGTATAAATAACTATTTTTTTTTAAACATTATTACACTGTTTGATGGAAAGCTTTAGGGTCATTATTGATCCCATTGGTATTACGTGTCACAAAAAAATCTGGTATTATGAGGTTTAAAATTCTCATTAGTTCTTGATATTTGATCTAGTAGCAATAACAACAAGCAAATTATGTTTGGTTTTTGTTGAGCAGTTGTCTAAACATCTATTATTCAACTTGTTCAGAAAGAATGTTGCCTAAGTAAAGATTTATAATTTTCCAAAACCTGGAAAACTTTATTACACAAAATAGAATTAGGGTGAATTTAAAGAAGTGTCCAAAATACACTCATCCTTCGCTCTTAAAGACCGCTTTACAGCTTGCAAGAAAACTTGCTGCAACTTCTTGCATGACTAACTTTCATGCAATTTATTGCAGGGTCTTTATGTGCGACTTTACAGCTTGCAATTAATGTTGAAATTTTTACTCTTAACCTAACTTATTTATGATTTTTTTTAATTACTTGTTTATTTAAAACACTTTAGTCGATTTAGTTTGATAGATAGATAGAATTAATTTCGATAGATAGATTTAGAATTAATTTCGATAGATTTAGATTAGAGTTTAGAATAATATATTTAGAATTAATTTCAATAGATAGATTGATTTAGATAGATAGATAGTAAATTTCGTAATGCCAAGACTATGCAAGACATTGTTGGTACTTCGGGCAGAAGATAATTCAATTTTTGATGATACTCTAACGTATTAATTAAAAATATTAAAATTAGAAAAAGCCGATAATCTACAAATCAAGCCAAGCTAAATACAAATGTGTGGGAAATGAAATAATAAAACAGGAAACAGCTGATCGGCATGTCTCCGTGTCAATCAGTGATTATGACCATAGATAAATAATATAATAGTAGAAACTAGAAACAATTATGACATTTGACATTGTGAAAAAATCAAACTTCCTACAAATTCCCCTAAACTTGCATGAAAACTTGCACAGAAAATGGCACCAAACTGATTATCGCGCAACTGCAATAAGTTGCAGGCAATAATCAGCTGACGACATACTGCGCATGCCTTTGGGCAACTTTCTTGCGTCTTGCAGGTAAAATTGCAAGCTGTAAAACGGACTTAAGGATTGCCGAGTTTTAACAAGAAAACATGAGATTTTTTATTGTATGGAAATATCATATGATATATCATAATCTGAAATATGAAGCAACGAAAGATTTGGCATCACTAATATTAAAAACTCCAAATAAAATTCAATCAGTAAGCGAAATTGCTGACAAAATTTTCGTCTGGTGCGCAATTTCTGAGGGTGGACTTTCAATACCTACAATACTATGTTGGTCAAGTTCGAGAAGAAACTTTCGATTGTTGAGCTTTACACCCGAAAATATTTATTGTATAATATGCTTAATTTTCATCATCAAAACGACGAAATAATTTTTTAACCTGATATAGCTGCGTGTCATTTTGTCAGCAGTATTTGGGAATGTTTGGAGCTGAATAAACTTAATTATGACCACAAGAATGGGATTCGTACTGGTCCAGTAAAAGAATTTTGGTGATTATTATGTATCTTTATGAAAACCAATGTGAGTTCTTAACTAATAATAATTGAAGGCATGAAATTTTAGAAAAATTGAAGATGTTAACCTGAACATAGTCCAACCGCAGAAGAGACAAGGTTTGTACAAATTGAGTTCGTGAACCATAATCCGTTATTAGTTTTGTAGATTATTTTTCAAATTGTTATAAAATGTGAGAATAAACATTAATCTATAAATGTGTCTTATGTCTTATACGTAAGAAATCAGTCCATCAGAGTTTAAAAAATTATAAAATTTAGCTATAAAACAGGTTCAATGTGTTTACTTATAGTAAAAAAGAGTTTTTTCAATTTGAAACTGGCAAAAGTTTGTATAGAATAAATTAATAGCATACGTAGCTGGATGGACTTAGTTGCATTTAAGTCAAAGTTACAGTTCATTCATTCGGTCGCCTTTATAGTCATCAAATATGTCTTCAATTGCAGGAAAACGGTAATCCACACTTCGATTATTGTCGTTTTCAAATTCAACAAATTCCTAGCTACACAGATGACATTATATTATTTAATTGTGATTAGCTATATAATACTTGTTTAAATTAGTTTTGCTACAATCTTCGTTGTTAAATACTTAAGCTCTAGAAGTAGTTATAAAAAATATTTCACTGGTCATTATGCACATATAAAAAACATTAAATATATTATACGGATTACCTATTATGATGTTGTGCAAATAAGAGGTACTTAAATTAATTTGTCTGACATAGAAATATTATTTAGCCACAGATTGAAGAGATATCCAATGCAACACGAAATTTAATGTTTAGAATTTATTTTATAACTTTTCTAAAATAAAATCAAAAATGTGCAAGTAACCTCCAAGTTGTTTCGTAATAAGATCGTATTCTCGAACAACACGACATTTTTACATAGAAAATAGCTCAATTTGAATGCATCTAGAAAAAGTTTTCAATAAGCGCTATAAGTTAAATGCTACAGTAGCTATAACGCAGGTTATCTCAAGACATGTGGAGGAATCATTGATTTGCCCACACTCTTGGTGTCTGATTGTCGATGGCTAGTACTACAAAATATACATCAACTATTGACAATCAATGGTAATGTGATAGAACAAGTAGAAAAATATCAGTACTTGGGTACTTTGATCAATGAAACCAATGATCATACTGCAGAAATAAACAGGCAAATAGAGATTGCCAGATCAGCATTTATACGAATGAAGCCACTTCTAACGTCCAAAAATCTAAATTTGAAGATCAGACTACGTACTATTCATTGTTATATATTTTCAATATCAATATATGGAGCTGAGACTTAAAAAAATTCAATTTAAAAAGAATCGAGGCTTTCGAACTCTGTTATACCGCAGAGTATTAAAAATATCGTGGACTAATAGAATTACAAATAAAGAAGTACTTAAGAGGGATAGTAAAGAAACAGAACTAATCACCACTATACAAACCAGAAACCTGGAATACCTAGACACGTTATGAGGGGACCAAAATATGAAATTTTGAGACCAATAATATAGGGAAAGATTCAAGGAAGAAGATCTGTAGGCCGAAGGCAGAACTCATGGTTGAAGAATCTACGTGATTGGTATAAATGCAGATCGATGGATTTGTTTAGAGCAGCAAGTTCAAAAATAAAAATAGCCATTATGATTGCCAACCTTCGTAAGGAGACGACACTCTAAGAAGAAGAAGTCCTAGGCTTAGCCAGTAATCACATGCCCTTTTTTACGATTCATTTGAATCACTTTCATAAATCCTTAAAATGTTCATTGTAAAATTAGAAATAAGCATAAAAAATAGGACTTTCACGTGTGGTATACACAGAAAGTCATTTTGGCATCACCAACAGAAAAAAACAGTTTGAGAATCGATAAAATAAGATTAACAATAACAATTGCTAAGCCAGGATAAAATAAAATTCCGCTTACACTTAGAAACATGAAAATATACAAGTTGTGTTTGTATACAAAAACGAATTCAATAGATTTACAAAATCAGTGAGAAGGTAATATAGTAGTTGTTATGTAATTGACTTTTGGTGTTTCTTCAAATTGTATTGTAGATTCAAAAGATTGTTTTGATTTTAACAATTCACGAAAAAACTCACGACAATATTTCCATAAGATGAAATTCCCATTCCCAATAGATATATACAAAAACTTAAGAAGAGAGAAAAAACGCATACACCGAAAAAAGAAACGAGACTCGGAAAATGACATATTAGAACGGCTCGAAAGCCATATGAGTCACGGAGAAACAAGAAAGTTCTATCATCAAATAAATATTATTAAAAAAGAATTTAAACAAAGAATCAACTATTGTAATGATAAGGAAGGTAACTTACTTAACAACAAAGAGGATATCCTTTTACGATGGGTAGAGCACTTTCGAGAGTTGCTGGAAGGGGAATACCGAACTCGTGGAACCCCCCTCGGTAGATGAAGTGAAAATATCTATAGAAAAACTAAGGAATCACAAGTCCCCAGGTAGCGATGGCATCCCAGCCCAGTTCTGGTCTGAGGAGCAGATGCCTGAAGAATGGAGCTTAGGCTTAATTTGCCCGTTACACAAAAAGGGAAACCAACTGGAATTAATTACTGCGGAATAATTACCGCGGAATAACTCTCCTAAATACAGCATACAAGATATTGTCAAATATTTTGCACGAGAGATAAAGCCTTATACTGAAATGTTTCTAGGAGAATATCAGGCAGGATTCAGGCGTGGAAGTTCAACCATTAACCAGATCTTTACACTACGACAGATCCTCGAAAAAGCGCAAGAGTTTAACATAGATATGTATCATATTTTTGTCGATTTTAAAGCGGCATATGACAGTGTCTTAAGACCAAGTCCTTACAACGCTATGAATAAGTTAGGAGTTCCAAAAATACTCATATGTTTGATAAAAGTGACAATGGCGAAGATTCTATCGGCAGTAAAAATTCAAAACGACTCCATTTCAAATACAGGGAGTTAAGTTAAGGTTAAATACAGTTAAGGCAGGGAGATGCGCTGGCATGTCAGCTTTTTAATGTCGCCTTGGAAAAAGTTGTAAGAGACGCTAATTTAGATAGAAGGGAAACAATATTTAATAGATCAGTCCAAATTCTAGCATATGCAGACGACGTAGACATTATAACAAGAACTAGGGCGAGAACTGCGGAAATCCTAACCGAGCTAGTAGCAGCAGCAGAACGAATGGGGTTACATATAAATCAAAATAAAATCAAATTCATGGCGACTAACACAAACACAAGGGCTGGAAATGTTGACACAAATTTAATCATCAATGACCAAAACTTCGAAGCAGTCAAAGAGTTCATATATCTAGGGACATCAGTTAACCCCAATAATAACACATCTGAGGAAATAAAAAGGCGAATAATAATTGCAAACAGGTGTTATCATGGTCTATAAAAGTACTTAGCTAACAAACGTCTGTCTAAAAAAACTCGTATAAGGCTGTATAGAACACTGATAGTCCCCGTTCTCACATATGGATCAGAGGCATGGACGCTAATGAAAACAGATGAATCCGCTCTATCCATTTTTGAAAGAAAGGTGCTACGCAAGATATTCGGAGCGGTCTGTGAGAACGGAATATGGAGGCGTAGACATAACTTTGAACTGCAGAATATCTACAAGCATACGTTTGGTGGTAAAGATATTATCACTATAATTAAGCGAAACCGCCTGCAGTGGGCAGGACATGTAGCCCGGGCCCCTGAATCGAACATGATAAATAAGATTCTAACAGCGCAACCCTTGGGAATGAGAAGACGGGGTAGACCAAAGCTGAGGTGGAGTGATGGGGTAACACAAGATGCGGAGAAGATCGGAGTCGGCAACTGGAAAATGCAAGCAAGGGACAGAACAGATTGGCGTAGATAGCTTGAGAAGGTTGAGGACCTCTAAGGGCTATAGCACCAAGATGATGATGATGTTGAAATTCCCATTGGTAGTATTATTTATGTTCAAGAAAAAGACTTCTTCCCCTTTTTTTAGACATGACTGTATGTTTTACAATATGCCTCAATTAAGTTGTCGGTCCATCATTTTCGATGGTTCCTGGTCTTCCTACTGATCGTCTTCTTATTGGGGAACCGTCTCTTGTCATCTTTACTACTCTCTTCTATTTCTTACCCAAGGGTTGATGTTTTGTACCTTGCATCTATGTCGTATATCAGTACGTCTAGCTCTGTCTCATTTCTGTGTTTTCAAGAGTTTCCATATCTGCTGCTCCTAACATCCTCTTTCTCGTTTCTGTGTCACGTCATGTTTCTCCCGCGTATGTCATTATTGGTCTGATGACTATTTTGTAAATTCTGCCTTTCATTTAATTCCCGCTATTTGTATTTCTCCATATTGTTTCATTCAGGCAACCTGCGGTTCTGTTTGCTCTATTCCATGGACGTATAAATAAAGATATTTATCTTTATTTATACGTCCATGCTTTATTCACTTGATCTTCCACTTCTGTTTCGAGCGTTCCGTAGCTAGACAATGTGATGCCTAAATATTTCAACTCCATCACTTGTCCTATTATCTGACCTTCCAGCTTCAATTTATATCTTAGTAAATTTATAACCATGCACTGATAGTACCTGAATATTGCTGGTACAAGTTATGTTAACAATAAATCAAAATTATGATCCCTAAGTAATCATTTTATAAATTTGAGACGCGTCTTAACGTCTAGTACATCTTATAGTCGGAATAATACAGTAGGTTATAATTTTTTGTAGAGATTTTAAATACTAAAAACGTTGTTGATCAAGATCTCTTTAGAATAGTATGTGTTTAACCTTTCTACAGTATTAATTATTGTCAAAATGTACTTACCATGATCAGCAGAAAGAGTTACCTTAATGAAAGGTAATACAAAATTGACAAAAGATTTACAAGAGGGGTCGGTTTAAAATGGCAATTCTAATGTTAAAAACAAAAGTTACATGAATTAGGTTTTGCGAAATATTACACAAATACGTCAGACATAAAAATTTAAGTAGGTAGTGTGCATATTTAAATATAAAAAATATTTTAGACTTACAGTATTTCATAAAGAAAAAACTTCATAATCGTGATTCTCTTTTAAGCTAAATAATTTGTTAAATATTATAGGTTACGTTCGTGTTACAATAATTTTCAGCTAATTTGTTGTTCAAATCAGCTAACAATACAGAACTATGTATTGAAAACGGGAAAAATGTAAAATATGTATATAATTCTTTTAAATATAAGTGATATAAAGGATTAGGTAAGCCATAAATAAATGAATAGCACTGTTAATAGTCTGCAATTTGGTTCTTTGTAAGAATAGCCTTTTCACATCGAGTTAGTTTGCATCATGTGATTTGATAGTTTCGTACTATTTTGATCAACAATGGCTGAGAACGCAGTATTATCTACAATTCAATCCATGGTTAGAAAAAATCATTGATGGTGCTTTACTTATTTATAATTCAGTAGATGTCGATAATTGTACGCGATTAAAAGGGTAGCTCAAATGTCATGAATATCCCCAAAAAGGAAAAATAAGTGAGCTAATTGAGAGCTTAGGCATTGCTACTTGTTTAATTTAAAAATAATATCTATATTTTTTTATTCTAGTTAAGGTTGACAATCAATTTTCATAGCTTAACAAAATATACTAATTAATGAAAAATGATAATACTGAATACTATTTAACACAAATAGAATATCATAGGTAGCAGCAAGAAATTGTTTATAAAGAAATAAAAGCTTTGTAAAATTTATAAAATAATATGTATTGTCTTTAAATGGTTTATAGCGTGTATCACTCTCTTATACTCCATAACAATACCACTTCTATAATCCTTTTTGTACAGATATCATAAACCCCTCAAAACCTACCGTCTAAAATGTTCATACGCAAAACATGCGTATTAGTTTATCTGTTTAGTTTAACTGTGCAACGAATAGACTGGGCTGTTTTCTGTTTATTGTGTCAAATATCAATTAAACAACGTGTCGTTTTTATAGTTTACCGGTTATTTTGCGCATTTAGTTGAAAATATAGCTTCTAAAGCAAAACAAAGTGATGCAACAAGTAAATTCCGTCAAAAATGTGAGAGAAGGTCTTTTCATACGTTAGGATTTCATTACCATTAGTTTACTTTTGCTTTTAGTTTTATAAGTTGCTGTTTTTAGGAGACCACTTACTACCTGAGAGCTAATAGCGTGTTTGAAAGAGTTCGATAATGGCGATGAACTTGCCGGTGCACAATTAATAGACATTACATTGCTTCTGCCTGAAAACGACGAAGACACAGATTTCGATGAGATTCCAGAGGAAGAATTTGGTGAATACTAATAGCGTGAATTTATTTATCCATGGTCTACTAGCAGAAAGCTCCCAGGTGGAAATAATTAAACACGACTGTTAAAGGATGGAATTGCATTTGGAACCCTCAACTTTAAATGAGAACAGGTTTATCAGCAAAGAACGTGCCTAAGTCTAAAATATCGAAACTCAAAAAAACAAGACGTTAATGGAAACCCTTGAATTTTGAAGAAAAGTGGGAAGTGGATTCTAGTTTAAAAACAAAAAATAAATTTCAAAATCGTTCTCAAATCATAAATGATAATATGATCGAGTAAAGAGGTTGCCCAATTGGCTTTTTAAATTTTTCTGGCCGTTGAAATTTGCGAAGAGTCCCAAAAATATGTGTAGTGTATATAAAGTACAAAAATGGACATAAATCTTTTACAATTACGCCTGAAGAGTTCTATGTTCAGTTCTTCTGAAGCATATAGTTGAGTTGCTAGTTGCTCAGACACTTTGTCTCAGGACCAGCAACTTCATGTAGAGTACGTTGCCATGTTATCAAATCCACTGGTAACTTTAACATCTTAATATATAACATCAAATACTGTAAACTAAATTTAAACCTATAACTTTTAATGGGTTTTTACCCAGATATTTAGTGGCTCAAAATATGTACACTGATAATGGAATATGGATTCCGAAAACGTTTTGTTGTTGTGGTATAGCCCGATTGGGTTTTTAAATTATATACCTTTTATAAAGGATTTTGTATACAGCCAGCTACAGGAACTTAGTTTCCTTGTGGAATTTAAAAAAGAATCCCCGTGGATCTACTTATGGTCTTAGATATCAGTCAAAAAATATATCTTTGATACGTTGGCATAATAATAAACAAGTGACGTTGGCTACCAACAGATTTGATGTTCTTGTCACCAAAACAACTTGTAAACCTTACAGTCATAATCTTAAACAAAGGGTAGCTCTTCTGCAGCCATTTTTCAATCAAGAATATAATACTGACATGAGAGGTATGGATATGTTTGACCAGTGGCGTGCTTGTCACCGTATAAACATTATAAGTCGAAAATAGTATGGACCAATAAACCAATTTTGCCTCAATGCATTGATAGTGAACTCCTAGGTATTATTCAGATATATCGAGCCAAAGAACAAACAAATTATATTCGACAAATACTAATTCCTTTATTATCAACATCTAAAACTCCTACTCTTACAGCTCTAAGAACCTCAATTGTATTGATGAAGTTCGATATGACATTGATCATTGGCTGATCAAAAATCAAACGTAGAGACGATGTTTAACTGCTTTAAATTGAACCACCTGAGATAAATTTATTTTGTTTATAATTTTTATTTGTAAACCTTCGTTAGTTCATTAATTTCGTTAGTATTATTGTATAATTGCTAATAATAAAAAGCGAATTTTATGAACGTCTAGCGTATGAATATTTCGACAGCTATTTACGGAACTTAGCTACATTTGAAACAAAAATGCTTGGAGTATACTGTATCTTAACCGATTTTACCGATTTTATAGCCAAACTAAAAAGAAAAACATTAGTTGCTAATTGAGGCACTTTTTTTATTTTCGTATTTTTTTTTTCAAAATTATATGAAATGCTGTGTACACAAGTATAGAAATATTTGAAAGATTGTTGGAATATATTGTCAAGGGCTTTTATTGTTCAAATATTTCTGGAGAACCATTAAATTCTCTAGCATAACAACTTGTGATGCATTTGTGTGAAAATAACTGAGAAATGGAGGACTCTTGGGATATTTTGCATGTGTTCAAGAGGCAAAGCTATTAAATTTATGTTTGTTCTTAGTTCTTAGCAATTCTTCATTCAATAATAATTTGTTTAAGAGAGTAACTGCTGCACTACAAATATTACCTCAGTTAAAAATATATTAAGGAACCCTGTATATTTATACTATAAAGCATATTTTTCTATTATACTTACCTAAATTTCATTACGAACTAAAGGATAACGGACACCTTTTACAACATAAAACCATACTAATACAATACAAAATCATTCATACTTTTCATATAATTTAACAAACTATTTAGCTTAAACAAACAATAAATAGAAAAAAATAAATTATGGCAAGAGAGTAAAATTTTTATGCCAATTATGTCTTCTGAACATAAAAACAATTTTTTGGCCATTGTCAGTAAAACTCTTGACCTAGGTATAGCCAATTTACATTATTAAATATTAACCTGGAATGTCATAAATCATTTGTTCACAATCCAAAATACTTAAAACTAACACTATACCCGTAAAGCTGTAAACTTGGTATCATATTCGCAGAATATTCCTCAGACGTTCTGTATGAGTTTCTCGTTCTGTCCATTAGCAGACAGGACAATATCTTTTTTCGCAACTCTACTTCCGTTGCTGGGAGTCGCTGATTTTCGAGGACTCTTTTTCTGTGACAAAATATATATCCCTGTACTTGTTTGAAAGTAGGAAGTGATCTCGGTAAGTTTCTTTCTATGAGTTTCTGGTACGAATATGTAGGTGTAAACTGAAGCAAACAAAGCTACCACAGCGAAGAACCACTGTACGCCAGCGAAACCGTGGAAAACATCTACCAATCCCCAGAAACTTTGAATGGCAGCAAACATCAATAAGTTACCGATACTGTATGCTATGCTATTAGCAACTCCTCTAATTTCCAGTGGGAACAATTCAGCCATCATTGTCCAAGGAATTGGAAGGAAGCCAATCATGGATGCCACGACGAAGAGAAGAAGGGAAGCTATAGGTAGCCAGGTTGCATGTAAAGAACCTAAAATTAAATATAGATAATATAAATTAATGCTGAAAATTAAAAATTTAATTAAAATTGTACAATAAATAATAGCGTAAACATTTCAAATCGTGATGGTGTAAAAGAACAACCGGAAGAATAGTTTTCTAATGAGTAGCTGCTAGCCAATTATTGCCAAGATTTTTACTGTTAACGGTGTTATTTTATTGGTATTGCTAAAATTTTAATATCATTCGGCCATTTTGTTTACCTACTTTTTTGTTGCTTTTTGTATTAATATATTGTGAGTGTAGTGCAGTGATGGGTGAACAGTGTAGTATCTGGGAGCCTGCATATTATGGAAACTTACACTGAATATGGATTAGTTAAAGAGTAATCAAATGGGTTTATTTGAAGTATACATATACTTAATGAGAAAATGAGACGGGGTGGTATCTGGGCCGAAATCTTAGGATCCCTGAAAATACGACAGCGAAACCGGAATGTAACAGCAAGCTCATTGTCATTTAGCTCTAGCTCTCCTTGCCCTGAACACTATTGTTTGATATATACTAGGCTCTGCTGACAGAGTAGGGGCGGTTATATAAACATCACATCAATAGTAAAAGTGCTCAGAAAAAAATAAGAAACCAACGTCAAGAAACCAATAGGATAGTTACAACTACAGATACACTTACAGACTACCAAACGTACTTATTTTAATTGTGGTGAATGCACATCACAAGTGTTACAACCGAATATCAAATTGCATGAAAAAAAAATGTTGACAAAATACAATGGTGAGTGTTAAAAAAACTACTAAACCTGTTAACGGACATATAGATATAACAAGACCAAATAGAATATCAAATGAACAGCTAAAATATATAGGTGTGGCATTAATAGAGAATATCGCAAATTTTTACTAAGATCCATAAACATAATAGAATCCCAAAGCTCAACACAGCAAGTAGAATTATTCCAGTTATAAAAGCGTACATCTTCTAAAGAAATGTTTAAAATTGACCACGAAACGTTAGCAAAAGAACAACATTAGAAGGATTTAGATCTAAAAGATCATGTAGAGACGCAGTTTTTATCAGACTACTCTATCGAATATTATAGACCAGCATTCCCATTATTTGGTGAACAGCCTTTGGTAAAATTCAATGGGAGTATGATATCGATGTTACTCGATCGATGGGAGTATGTTAATCGAATTACTGTGCAACTGGCAAATTCCAAAAACACTTACGTTGACAGAGAAAACAAAATTAAAGTGCGAGTAAATGATGAATTTACAAAACTCGTGCAAGTATACAGTGGTATGGGACAAGGTGATTCACTAATCCTATTTTTATTTAATATCAATATGGATATGGTAATACTGGAAGTGCGCAAAGAAAAAAGAAATGAAAAAGATAAATGAGAGTGCGACCGTCTATTGGAGTACTGTGAAGAACAACATCTTACAATTATTAAAAACACGATCTACTAACATCATCCAACGAGATTATATACAAACCGCAGCCCAGATGGACGAACAAGAAATCAAATGGACTACATCCTAATAAGATCAAGGTGGAAGTCCTCAGCTATCAACTGTAAAACATATCGTGGCGCAGACTGTGGAAGCGATCATCAACTCTTGGTATTGAAAGTTCGACTTCGTTTTAAAGTCCCCAAAAGCAGACACCTAAGAAAAGTCATGTCTCTAAATCCATGAAAAATTAATGACTTCCAACAAAACCTAGAAAAAGCTCTTTCTTTAGACCAAGTAGATAGTGACCCTGAGAGCACTTGGATCTACCTCAAAGATAAGGTAATCGAGGCTGCAAAACACTGTCAGGCAGCGGTTTCCACTGGCCCTAAGCCACGGATATCCGATAATACATGGACTGTGATTCAACGCAGAAAGGAACAAAAAACTAGATACGAAACAAACGATGAATAAAGAGCGTTATCGAAAGAAATTAGAAAACAGTACCGTCAAGAAAAAGCTGATTACATCTCTCAAATATACAGAGCGATAAATGAACATGGCTGTCGAAATGAACCGAGGGATTTATTGCAGAAGATTAAATCCTTACCAGAGAAGTTAAATCCCAAACGTGATCTGTAATAAATAAAGAAAGTAATCTAAAGTCCCATACTGACGAAATATTGGAAACATGGCGAAACTGCCGTGGCGAGCCATATAAAAATAACGAGGTACCAGCAGAAAATCAGTAGCCCTCTGACTACCCTAAAGAAGCTACTGTCTTACTTGCTGAAGTCAAAGATGCAATTAAATTGCTAAAGAGAAATAAATCCCCCGGCATTGATTTAATACCAGGTGAAATACTACGATTATAGGTAACAATCTAATTACAGATCATCCATTCTATCTGTGTCGTTATTTGTAATTCAGGAAAATGGTCATCTGAATGGTGTACCTCAATTTACATCCTCCTACACAAAAAGGAGATACCACCAGATATGAAAATTGCCGCATACTGTCACTAATAACACATACTCTTAAAAATAAGTTGCATATCATCAAAAATTGATTAAAAACCTCTCTACCCTACCAAATACACCAGGAAAAAACAGGGTTTGTAAAAGGTAAAGGTACACGGGAACAAATCCTGAACCTGAGACATTGACAAGTCTAGAGAATTTCAAGTACCTATTATTATGCTTCATTGACTACAAAAGGCATTTGATTGTGTAAGCTGGATAAATATGTGGTCTATTTTAATAGAAATGGACACACCTATTATTATGCTTCATTAACTACAAAAGGCATTTGATTGTGTAAGCTGGATAAATATTTGATTGTGTAAGCTGGATAAATCTGTGGTCTATTTTAATAAAAATGGGCACACCTATGCATCTGGTGACAGTTATTGAAAATCTGTACCAGTCCAATATAGCAACAGTACGACTAGATCAGAAGTTCTGAAACAAATTCAAGACCAAGAGAGGTGTTAGACAAGAATGCGTATTTTCACCGGACTTGTGTAAAAGTGGCTGATGAGAACATCTTCAATTTAAGATTTGCTGATGGCACTACAAGAAATTGTGATAACAGCAAATGAGCAAGAAATGTTTAATCTCCTGTAAAAAGTTTAGTACGAAACAATAAAGTTGGACTAAAAATCAATAAAGCTAAGACAAACATAATGGTGGTTCACAGTATTCAACTGACTAACATGTTACAGGAATACTAGATAGTGGACAGTTGTCTATATCGGATCTAGTATAACTATCGATGGTAACTATGACGTAGAAGTTCGGAGACGTATTGGTAAGGCAAAAAATGCGATGAGACGCCTAACTAAAGTTTGAAAAGACAGATCTGTCTCTCAAAATATCAAGATGGAACTGGTGAATGCCCTTGGATTTTCAATATTTCTATACGAGGCAGAGACTTGGGCTTTTCGCGGACGCGAGCGCCAAAAAACTGATGAATATGAGATGTGGTGCTGGAGAGGAATGCTGCGCATACCTTGGACAGGTCATAAAACAAACGTTTTCATTCTAAACCAACTCGAGATTCAAAAAAGGCTGTCCACAATATGTCTGCAACGTATTCTGCAATTTTTTGGTCACGTGATGTGGTGGCAGAGGTGACGATAGTTTGGAGAGATTAATTGTTTCTGGAAAACATTTCGGGAAAAAGATCAAGAGGAAGATCACTCATTCTGCGAAACTCATTCTGCGAAGCTCTTAGAGGAGCTGTGAGGAATATTGAAAGAAATCACGATCCTCAATAATGGGGAAACGAAAAGAGAGAGAGAGAGAGAGAGAGAGAGAGAGAGAGAGAGAGAGAGAACAAAGAAAAAGGATGTGACATAAATCTGAAAATAATAATGTTATACAGGAGATGCTGCAGGTATAGGAGTCTTCAGGTATATTCGATTCTACTGATATCTTTCGCGAAATATTTAAAGTTCACTATAGCCTGCGGATGTCAAAACCAATTTTATGTTTAAATTTTTGTTATATTATTTTTATTACGACAGATTATTTATATTACTGGTCACATATTATGATTTCACACCACTTTCATTAGTGTACTTATATACAGATATCATATAATACTTTACCTTCTTTTATTAAGTAAGTGAACAATCCTGACAATCCGGTGCAAAACGCCATACCGAAACCACTTGTTATTAGCAAGGACCGTCTATTAAATGTCTTCAGGAAGTAAGAGTTGGATAGTGCCATGACCATTCTTATCAAACACAACATAACAGATGCAAGGTAGGGATTAATGGTACTGCCCACCTCCTAAAAAACATTTGGTAGTAAAATAGTAAATATTTTCTACTATCTAATCTAAATCTTCCGAAATGGCGGGTTACATTGTTAAAAATATAATAGGTATTATTTTGATGGTATTAGAATTATGATTATGGGGAAATATATTAACCAAATTATAGTGATTATTTTTATTTTTTGCACACATT
The DNA here is from genome assembly GCA_918026665.1 of Diabrotica balteata. Taxonomy (NCBI): domain Eukaryota; kingdom Metazoa; phylum Arthropoda; class Insecta; order Coleoptera; family Chrysomelidae; genus Diabrotica; species Diabrotica balteata. The sequence goes on along the minus strand of OU898278.1, from coordinate 152,049,154 downwards.
GCATGTTAATACAATGTTGAACAAATTACATGACAAGTTGACATAAAGTAAATAGTCAAATAATAAAAATTGTAAAAATAAATCCACATATGGTCCAAAATTGCTATTGAATATGACTATATGAAAGTTTACCGATAATCCGAGATATTTGGAACATTATTTATGTAGAACAATGTAGTTGAAACGTTTGCAAGATGGTTGTCGTACCTTTAGGGTTAATAGAACATTAAACACTGAAAACTTTGATTTCGAACAAAGTGTGAAATAGGTTGAGGAGGTGAGAACTGTTTTTCTCAAGTTGGTCATTCAGAATTATATCTGTTTTTTAATTTGTTGATTTCCATAGATTCTAACAACGATAGCTTAAGGCCTTTATTTTGAATGTGAAGAATTTTAAATTCGTCATTCAAAGAATAATTGCGATCTAGAAGGTGAAGTGCGTATGTTGAATCTGTTTTTCTATTATTGAAAGCCCTTTGATATTTTGCTATTCGTTTATTAAAGTTTCTACCAGTTTGACAGATGTAAGTTTTTGGGTAGTCGCCACATTTAACTGTACACACCACTGTGTAAGTGTTTTTTATTTTGGCTCTTGTTGTTTTTAATATATTTGCCTAGGTTGTTATTTGTTCGGAAAGCTGGTGTTATTCCTTACTTTTTTATGTGTTTGGCTATTTTTTTTTTATATTTTGCCTGTATATGTAACCGAGCAAAAGGTACTGGGCTTTTCTCTGGTGGTGGAAATACTAATTTTAGGGTTTTCTTGTTAATTGTTTGTTTGTTGTATCAGTTGTTAAAAATTTATGGATCGATTTTGATTGAATTTACAATAGAAACCGAACAAAATCAATCCATAAATTTTTTAAATTTAAAAATTATCATACTTAAAAATAAACATGACTTCTCCATATTTCATAAACCTACCCATACTGACACTACTATACACAATTCATCATCTCATCCAACACAACACAAACTGGCAGCCTATCATAGTATGTTACATAGACTAACAGAAATTCCGATGTCAAAATACAACTCTGAGACAGAATTAAATATCATTAAGCAAATAGCAGTAAACAACCGATACAACGAACAAACAATTAATAAAATCAATATAAGGTTGAATGTTCGAATAATTAAACTTTGAGGGTATACAAGGCAACTATCGAACACGGTGATTAATTTAATCTTGCCCAAGTACTTTCGATCAATAGATCATTTTCAGGGGCATTTCGTCAATTGTGGCCTATCCGACATAGTAGAATGTCATAAATGTAAAATTTGGACCAACAATACAAAATACAATACACTAAGACAAACAAACACTTTAAAATTTATATGGAGAAGCTACATATTGTATAGAAGTCTCCGGCTTGAGACAACCAACTTGAGACAAACAGTTCTCCCCTCCTCAACCTATTTTATAAGGTCATGTCATCTCTACATTTCCGTCAGACCGGGAGCCCATTCTGTCTCCGGCTTCTTCACAATATGTAGCTTCTCCATATAAATTTTAAAGTGTTTGTTTGTCTTAGTGTATTGTATTTTGTATTGTTATGTCCAAATTTTACATTTATGACATTGTACTATGTCGGATAGGCCACAATTGACGAAATGCCCCTGACGATGATCTATTGATCGAAAGTACTTGGGCAAGATTAAATTAATCACCGTGTTCGATAGTTGCCTTGTATACCCTCAAAGTATAATTAATAAAATGTTAAATCAAAAACTACACAAGAAAGCCCTGAAATTAGTATTTCCACCACCAGAGAAAAAACCCAGTATCTTCTGCTCTATTACATATACAGGCAAAATATCAAAAGAAATACCCAAACACATAAAAAAGAAAGGAATAACACCAGCTTTCCAAACAAATAACAACCTAGGCAAATATATTTAAAACAACAAGGGCCAAAATAAAAAACACTTACACAGTGGTGTGTACAAACTTAAATGTGGCGACTGCCCAAAAACTTACATCGGTCAAACTGGTAGAAACTTTAATAAACGAATAGCAGAACATAAAAGGGCTTTCAATAATAGAAAAACAGATTCTACATACGCACTTCACCTTCTAGATCACAATCATTCTTTTAGTGACGAATTTAAAATTCTTCACATTCAAAATAAAGACCTTAAGCTATCCTTGTTAGAATCGATGGAAATCAACAAATTAAAAAACACAGATATAATTCTGAATGACCAACTTGAGACAAACAGTTCTCCCCTCCTCAACCTATTTTATAAGGTCATGTCATCTCTACATTTCCGTCAGACCGGGAGCCCATTCTGTCTCCGGCTTCTTCACAATATGTAGCTTCGCCATATAAATTTTAAAGTGTTTGTTTGTCTTAGTGTAGTGTATTTTGTATTGTTATGTCCAGTTTTTACATTTATGACATTCTACTATGTCGGATAGTCCACAATTGACGAAATGCCCCTGAAGATGATCTATTGATCGAAAGTACTTGGGCAAGATTAAATTAATCACCGTGTTCGATAGTTGCCTTGTATACCCTCAAAGTTTATTTTATAAGAGACTATAAAGTGTAAACGCATGCCAAGAATAGATCGCTTGAGAAAGCCAATCAGCCGAAATAGCTGTAGTGATAATAGGTTAAAATCAATTTTATGCAAGTTTGAAAACAAAGTTTTCAGTGTTTTATTGTTACATAAAATGAATTTCCATCAGGTAACGGTCGAATCCATCAATTAATAAAACATTATCTATACATAGAAGATAATGATCTAGTGAACATAAGTTGCGCTGATTACTTTCACTTGTTGTGGTACTCACTTCTAATTTACTGGATTGTAAAAAGCAAATTTACGCATAAAGTTCAATTTGGTAAAAGGACTAGTGTTAGCAGTATGCTTACTGGTAATTACAATGAAGTTATAGTCACAGGTACTTACAAAATAATTATTAATATCCATACATACTATATAACACCAGTTACTTACGTTAAAGAAATTGACGGAATAAAAAAGAGTAATATAAATTCCGGCAAATTGTTGAAAGAAAAATAGTCCAGTTAAAATGAGCAATGGCTTATATCCAGTGGGTTTAAAGAACTCCTTAACCTTGCTCATCGCTCCCGAATCTCCCACTCTTGCCTGTTCTTCAAGCTTAGCTTGATGTTCTTTCTGAAGGGCATGCAACTGAAGTTCAGCTAACGATTCGTGCTAGAAAAATAAAAAAGTTTGTATTAGATAACGATATAATTGGCTAATATAAATATTTTAAGACAAACAAACACCTGATAAAATCCCCTATAAGGTTTCTCATAAATATTAATAGCAAAAATGGATAAAAATATATTCTGAGTCTGAAATAAAAAAAAATACATTATTAACTTAAATATCGGCACATATCCATATATTTTTCTAATTATGATCCTGTAGTAATAACTAACAGGTCCCGTAGAAGTACCCACAACTTGGTTAAATACCCTTATAATACTTGTATTTAAAAAAGGAAGTAAATATAAGTTAAAAAACTATAAACTCTTTAGCCTGTTCAGTCTTATATAAGCTGTTTGTGAAAATTGCGACTAACAATCCCAAGAGAGATGGTAAAAGAAAGAAAGAGGACAGTTCGTAGCTCTACCAATGCAGACAAGCGCAATAATACTGTGTATGTCCCAGTAATTTAAGATTTAATTCTTCTCAGGACATCCTACAAAAAAAATTTATAAAAACCCTAAAAAACGGCCGTGACCAACAAAAAAAATACTAACAAAAATCGGTGCAAGCCAAAAAAAATAACAGAAATCACAAAACCCGGGCACGTAGGGCCTGTCTCCTTGAGCACCAATTTTCCGAACTAGGCGCATCCCAGAGCGGAGGCTTTAGACACAAGCAAGCAATTCCAGTTTTGCGGGTAAGTCACAAGAGGATAACAGGAATAAAGCGTATCACGTTGACCTGAATTTAAATCGTTTAAAGAACCATGTTGGAGTTCTATTACCCAGCAGTCCCACATGGAGAGCATTTGGCTGATAGTTGTGCCCCTATCGCGAATTAGAGTGCTATATGAGGAAAATTTCGACACGATCGAATTAGACAGCCTTATAGAAGCCATGAATGACAGCAGGATTGACCATAGGTATAGTGAGCTTATTTATAATATTTACAAAAATGCCACTGTGACTTAAAATAGACAATAAAACCCGACCAATACAAATAAATCGTGGAATAAGGCAAGAAGATACATTGTCGCCGAAATTATTCATAACGGCATTAGAATATGCCTTTAAGGTGATCAATTGGGACCACAGAGGAGTAACGATAGACGGCGAAAAGCTTAACCATCTCCGTTTCGCAGATGACATTGTCCTTATCACAGATAATTTAGGAGAAGCTACAGATATGATAAACGAATTGGATTTTGCATGTTCGAAGGTGGGCCTGAGAATGAACTTGACCAAAACTAAGTTTATGACAAATTTGGTCCCCAATAACCATTTGACTATTCAAGACAAAGTGGTAGAACTGGTGGAGAAATATACGTATTTGGGTCATGAAATAAAAATCAGCAGGGATAACCAAACATGTGAGATCCAAAGACGAATTACTTTAACATGAGCAGCCTTTGGAAAACTGCGAGACACACTTAGGGCCAACATACCAATCAGCCTCAAAAGAAAAGTGTTTGACCAATGCGTATTACCGGTCATGACCTATGGGGCGGAAACTATGACTTTAACCAAGACCACGGCTTCGAAACTGAGAGTGGCACAGAGACAAATGGAACGGTCTATGCTGGGAGTGACGTTGAGGGACCGAATAAGAAACGAAGATCTGCGAAGAAGGACGAGTATTACTGATGTTGTGGAACGCATAGCGGAACGAAAATGGAACTGGGCAGGCCATGTAGCGAGAATGCACGATTCACGATGGACGAGCAAAATTTCAAATTGGAGGCCAAGAGCAGACAAACGCAGTAGAGGAAGACCACCTACACGTTGGGCCGACGACATCAGGCGTATCACTAAAAATTGGCAACAAAGAGCACAAAATCGTGAGGAATGGATTAGTTTAAGGGAGGCCTATGTCCAGCAGTGGACGTGATAAATAGAGGCTGGATGATGATGATGAGGAAAATTATGGTCTGCAGCATTGGAGCGGTGTGAAGTAACTCCTGTTTTACTCTAGTTAAAACACCTAGTTATTGTTACACCCGAACATAATTCTAAGGTGTGAATTTTTCTCACGGGCTATGTTTAGTTAAATTGCTTGCTTGCTTGCGATTAATAAACTAACTGGATCGTTATTAATCCAAATTCTTATTATATAAGAACATTAATCCAAAAATCAAACAAATATAATAAAACAATCTGAATAGCTATGGTTTACCAGAAGGCATTTGACTCGAGAAATTTGGGTAATTCTCAATGCCCAAAAACTAAATATCTAACAAACGAAACTCTAGATATAACTTAAGATATAACTATTAAAAATAATAATATAGAAAAGGTCGAGTCGTTATATACTTGGGACAAAAAATTCAACTTTCAAAGCTTAACCTAAAGACTGATTTAAATACAAGATATTCCTAGCATGGGCAGCAGTTGGAAGATTACAAACGGTTTTTAAGTCAATCTTACGAAATATTGAAAAGGCAAAAACTTTCGACCAGTATGTAATGACCATTTTGACATATGGAACTTTTGACATGTGCTTTTAACAATCTTCTTCTTTCAGTACCCTGTCCGATTATCGAACGTTGGCGATCATATTGGCAATAATGACTTTATTTATGGCGGCTCTAAATAAATTAGCGGTGGTTTGTTGATACCATTCTCGGAGATTTCGGAGCCAGGATGTTCTTCGTCGGCCTAGGCCTCTTCTTCCGGCGATCTTACCCTGTATTATGAGGTGTCTCTATACCTCACATGACCGAAATATTGTAACTTTCGAATTTTTATCGTTTTTGTTATTTCTGTGCTTTTTTTCATTCGATGTAAAACTATTTCATTTCTTATTCGATCAACCCAACTTATCCGCAGTACTCGTCGATAAATCCACATCTCAAAGGCCTCTAATTTTTTCATTAATGTATCTGTAAGAGTCCAGCTTTCCATACCACACAGCAATGTGGAGAATATGTAGCAGCGTATTAATCTGATTTTAAGGTTTAACGTAATATTTCTATTAATAAGAATTTTCTTTAAATTAGAAGGCAGCTGTGGCTTTTTCAATGCGTATTCTTATTTCTTTATTTATATCCCAGTTATCGTTAATGTTTGCACCCAAGCAGGTAATATTGTGGACTTTTAACAATAACAATAAGAAATAAGAAGCCACTCAAAAGTAACAGATGTAAATCAAAATTTTACTATGTTCAAATGAAAATTTGCAGGACAGATATTAAGAATGAAAGACAACCGAAAGAAGCGAGTAACCCTTAAACTAGATAAACTGATATCATAAAGCGAACGGCTGATCACACAAATGGGTGTAAAACAACAAACAGAAATGAATGGAGACGCTTAAGGCAGGCTTACATCCAATGATGGATGGAACATATGTTAATAATGACACTTTTACCTATCTAGTTTATTTATGAAATCAATAACTATACCACTTTTCTAGCCTACTGTCTGTCTGTTTTTTTTACACAACTAATACCAGTAAGATACAGAAAATGGAACAAAACCTCCAAAGCAACGATCTAAGGGAGGCATATAAATATCTTCGACAACTAAGAGAAGGATACAAACCCCGAACAAGTCTGTGCAGAAACCAAACAGATAAGATAATTAGTGAACCAACGCAAATAAAATCAGTTTGGAAAAGCCATTTCCAAGCTCTGCTAGGAGCACTAGGAAGCTCACGATCTTCGGATACGCTGCACATCGAGGAAGGAGACGAAGAAATAAGCAGCCCGACTCTTATAGAAGTCAAACAAGCAATACAGGCGCAAAGAAACAACAAAGCGCCGGGATTTGACGATGTCCCTTCCGAACTGTATAAATTAGGTGGCGAACATCTAACAACGCAGGTGCACGCGCTCATATCTAAGGTATGGAGGGAAGAAACAATTCCTAGCGATTGGAAAAATGGGATTATCTGCCCAATCTACAAAAAAGGGGACAAACTTAAATGCGAAAATTACCGCGGTATAACCCTCCTATGTTCGGCCTACAAAATTTTTACATCCATCCTGAATAGGCGACTTCAACCATTATGTGAAAATATTATCGGCGAATACCAGACCGGTTTTCGACAAGGCAGGTCGACAATAGATCAGCATTTTACAGTAAAGCAAATCCTTAATCCAATGTGGGAACACGATATTGATGTTCACAATATATTTGTCGACTTCAAACAGGCTTATGACTCCATAAATAGAAGCCGGTTATATAACATCATGGAAAGCTTCAATATTCCCTCGAAATATATCCGACTAGTAAAAGCAGCGATGGACTCCACAATAGCAACTGTACGCATACAGTACGAATTAACTGACAGCTTCGAAATAGTTCAAGGGCTGAAACAAGGTGATGGACTAGCTCCAACACTGTTCAATCTGGCCCTTGAATATGTCATCAGAAAGCTGAATGTCGGAAGAGCCAATCTCCTAACAAACAAATCTGTCCAGCTCGCCGCATATGCGGATGACATTAACCTCATGTCCCGCAGAGTGGATGATGCAGCAGAAACATATTCGCAGCTGAAAAAAACGGCCAAGGAGATTGGACTTGAAATAAATACACAGAAGACAAAAATACTAACACAGACGCGGACAAAGCGAACAAGAAATCAAATCAAAGTAGAGGATGACATTGAAACAGTGAAGAGTTTTACTTATCTGGGAGTCGAAATGAATACGGAGGGAACAGAAGAGGCCGAAATTCAGAAGAGAATAATGAAGGGAAATAAAGCCTATTTCTCCCTGATTAACATATTCCGCTCCAAGACGGTACATCGAAAATCGAAACTTAAGGTCTATAAAACTATCATCAGACCGATAGTATGCTATGGATGCGAGACATGGGTTTTGACAGAAAGCACTAAACGAAGATTAGAGGTTTTCGAGAGAAAAATCCTAAGGAAGATCTTTGGACCCATCACTCAAAATGGGATGTGGAGATCTAGATATAACCATGAACTCTACCAACTGTTCAAAGAAGCACCTATTGCAGAGTTCGCTAGAGTACAAAGGCTTCGATGGGCTGGTCATGTGGTACGGATGGATGCCGACAGATTGCCGAGAAAGGCCTTGGATGGTAAAATTCAGGGCAGAAGACCAAAGGGAAGACCACGTAATAGATGGGAGAACGAAGTCACAGCAGATGCGCACAACTTACTGAACGTCAGTAAGACGAGTGGCGCGGGATCGCCTTTGTTGGAGGCAGAAGTTACAGGAGGCCAAGGCTCAATTTGGGCTGTAGCGCCATTGGAAGAAGAAGAAGAATACCAGTCAAAGCAAGGGCTGGCATTACGAGGTATAGCGTATCTCGTCTATTGCCTTATGACTCTTATGAACATTTGCCAGTATTATATACATTGTCTGGTCCCAATGTAATCTTTTCCCTTGTGCTATGGAAACTACAAAAAACGAAGGTATTACAATGCCCAAATCCAACACAAATGCTGCTGCTAAGCGAATCTATCTCACAATACTTTAACCCGAAGGCGCTATTACCAATAAGTATGTATATAAAACCACGCGAAAAGGGCGTGTATTACAATCAACACGTTATATCGAGAATAAAACCATAGATAAGTAAGTGGCGAAATTGTTTAAATAGAGACCAACTCCCTATATCGCCCACAGCAGCTATAATACCACTCAATCAAAAGAAGCAGATTGGATAAAAAATATGCAAGAGTTCCTACAAACAAGGTTTTCTAAAAGCAGTCGCTCCTACAAACATTTGCACATTTATGTAGTGGTAATGGCACTACTTCTCTGACTGTAAGACCCAGGATTTTACCGGTGTAGCTATTCCGATCTCACCAAAATTTCAAAAGTTAGTTGTCGAATTATAAGCTATGAACAATCGTTTCCTTCACATTTAAGGTCGAACCGAAGAATTTGACTTAAACGCAAAAGTAACATGCAAAAGGCAACACTACCACGCAAAAGATGAGTTAAAGGATATACTACCTACTTGAAAAATTCAGCATAGACGAAAAAAACGAAAGAAGACAGTGAGGGAATAGCGAGATACACTTAGGACAAAATAAACTCTTAGGTATACTCAGTCCACTGATATCAGTTCCCACTGTCTAGTATATTTAGTAACCTGTTGCTACATTGCATTGGTTAAATATTGAGGAACTCGAAGTGGCTGGAAATTACTAGGTATGCAACCAAGCATACATGCTCATAACCAATATTCAAACAAAAAAATGGTTAAAAAAGTATTTTGTTAATATACATGCATTATATTAACAAAATACAATTGCATTAATTAAAACAAAAGTTTATTTTAAAAATTTTATAATCGTTGATAGATTAGATACCTATTTAGAGATTACAAATGGAAAGTTATTAATGAATAAAAACTCCCATTATTTATGATTAATCTTCTTTTTTCAATTAAGTTGATTTGAGCTATTAATACTGCAATAAATACTTAGCAATTTTGTGTTATATATATTTCCGATAATAAATCTGTCAAAATACTCCCAAGCTGAGCGAATGGACTATATCTAATTGTTGAAATAAGAAAATAGAGTTGCATAATCAAAAGGTGAATGAACAATTTAGTACCTAATTATAAAAGAACAGAATATTGAGGTCTGTTTAATAGTACATACAACTTACCCGGTTTTCTGGTTGTGGCTGATATTTGTTTAACCAATTCAGACTTCTAGCTGCTTCTTCGATTTTTCCTTTTGAGACTAACCATGCAGGGCTTTCGGGAATGAGGAAAAGAAAGAGGATTGGAATTATAGCGTAGATATTGCAGAGCCATGCTACGGTTCTCCAGTGTAAAAACCAACCTTTTAAGAAGCATATCAACATACCTAAAAAATATTACAAGGTTATGTACGTATATGTAAAAAAGACATAGATGATATTCAGGAGCTATTTTTCAAAAGGCAACAAGTCCAATTTTTCCGAATTTTAAGTAAAGATGGCGTTGCTTTCCTTAGACGTAAAGCAACATCTAAACTAACATTTTATTATTCAAATCACAACACGTTCCTTGTAAATAGATACAATACTTTGCATATATTTTATGAAACGTAACAAGTCCACCAACTGGTATTTTTCAATAGTCATGTTGTCCATGTTTTGTTTTAAAATGTGACAGGTCCGTATAAATGTTTTAGTTTTCAATCAATTGTGGCAGCGTGTGTCAATTTGGTGCAAGGTTTTGTTACTGTTATAGTTTAAAATGGATGTAAATGAAGGTGTTACTGTGTCAGAGCACAATGTGGGCACTCGCAAGAGTTCAAGATCGAATACCAACGAGAGAATTGCTAAAAGGAACGCCAAGTAAGTTGAGTAGTCGGCAATATTTTTTTGGGGTTAAAGATGGCAATTTATTTTATTACAAAGGAGAAGAGGAATCGACAGTCGGAGGCATCGGCTTCTTTATTCACAAAAGAATTGCTAACAGAATTGTATCAATAAACCAAATCTCAACAAGAGTGGTCTACTTAAACATCAAAATAAACGCCAGATATATCCTAAAGTTCATTCAAGTGTACGCCCCTACTACAGGACATACAGACGAAGAAGTCCACATATTCTACGACCAAATATCCTGTGCAATCAAGGAAAATCCTGAACACTTCTTAATAATAGGTGGTGACTTCAACGCCAAAATAGGCACTAAGGAAGCACCTCTGAAATAATATTGGGAAATTTTGGAAGCGAAGGCAGAAATGATAGAGGTACTGACTTTCCTTTTGGAAAACAATCTCTATCAAATGAACAGCTTCTTTAATAAGAAAAAACAGAGAAGATGGACATGGGAAAGTCCTAATGGAAAAACAAGGAACGAAATCGACTATTTCTTAACAAACAAAAAAGAATTATTTAAAGACGTAAATGTGCTAAACCAGTTCAGTACAAGCAGTGATCATAGGTTAGTAAGAGCTAAAATAACGATATCAACTGAAAAAGAAAGACTCAAAATGATAAATAAGAAACAACCAAAGAAATGGACAAAACCAACTGACATTCAGGAGTTCGAAAAATATATTGGGAATTCATTGAAAGATACAACAACAGCTGACATCAATATATTGAACAAACAAATAGTCAACACAATACAACAGGCTCAAACTAAATATTGTCCGACAAGCAAAAAAAAAACTGAGTCAACCCACGAAAACCCTTATAGAACTAAGGCGACAAATGAAAGGAGATAACACTGCAAGCAAAGAAGCGATAAATCAAATAAATAAGACGATCACAAAGGCAATAAGAAAAGACATAAGAAACTACAATGTAGAAAAAACAAAACAGGCAATATAGAAAAATAAGAACATGAAAGTTGTGAAGAGGAGCGTACAAATGAGGAAAATAGAAATTAACAAACTGAGAAACAGAACTGGAGAAGACACAACGAACAGAGATGAAATATTAAGAATAGTCGAAGAGTTCTACACAGAGTTATATAGATCACGAAAAAAAGATAACAATACGGAACCTCCAATTACACTAAAAACTGGGGTATTAAACCAAGGATCAGATTTAATGCCCAATATAACAAAATCAGAAAACAAAGAAGCCCTGAAGAAAATGAAAAATAATCGAACCCCGGGTGAAGTTGTTTACGCGAATACTAGTTAAGAGAATGGAAAGAAAATTAGAGACTTATCAACCCAGGGAACAGGCAGGATTCCGAAAAAATTACGGAACAAGTGACGATCTACAAAGTATAAAAACCCTAATAGAGAAAGTAGTGGAATACAATAAACCTCTAGTTCTAATGTTTATCCATTTTCACAAAGCTTTTGACACAGTTGAGCTAAGCAAAATATTACAGGCGCTTAAAGAATGCAGGCTAGATTATAGATATACTAAATTATTATACAAAATATACCTGCAGGCAACAACCACTGTCAGAGTACATACTAACAGTAATCGCATAAAAATAGAACGGGGGGTTAGACAAGGAGACCCAATGTCACCTAAACTTTTTAATACGGTGCTAGAACATGCTTTTAAGAATTTGAATTAGACGACAAAGGGAATAAAAATAGATGGAGAATATCTAAACAACTTACGTTTCGCCGATGATATACTTATAATGATGATATACGAAGAGTGGGCAAAGAAAGAGAGGTGATGTATACCATTAAAATGAGAAAGTTGGAATATCTCGGACATATAATGAGAAACAGCACTAAATACAGATTACTGAAGGTAATCCTACAGGGTAAAGTATTCGGAAAGCGAGGAATTGGGAGAAGGAGAATATCATGGTTGAAGAACCTGAGGAAATGGTTCTCCACAACAACAACGAATCTATTTAAAGCATCAGTTAATAAAATAATTATAGCCAGAATGATTGATAATATTCGGAACGAATAGGCACTGAAAGAAGAAGAATACTTATAATAGCTGAAGATCTAGGTATGGCAAGAGAGATGGTACAGGAACTCGTTGTGGCTACAGAAAATGTAGGTTTAAATATAAATATCTCGAAAACAAAAATCATGACCAATTTGGTGCCCAACCAGAACATCAGTGTTGGTGGGAAAGAAATAGAACTCGTAGATAGATATAAATACCTGGGACATGAAATTATGATTGGCAGAGATAACCGGACTCATGAACTGAAGAGAAGAGTCGGCCTTGGGTGGGCAGCATTTGGAAAACTCAGAGAAACTTTTAAAAGTGAGCTGCCCACATGCCTAAAGAGAAAGGTATTTGATCAGTACGTCTTTCCAGTCTTGACGTACGGAGCAGAAACACTTACCTTAACAAAAGCAGCAGCTACCAAACTGAGAGTCACGCAGACAAGAATGGAGCGGTTCATGTTAGGAATAACTCTCCGAGACAGAATAACAAACGAAGACATCAGGAGAAGAACCGGAGTGACTGACATCATCGAGAAGATAGCCAGGCTAAAATGGAGATGGGCAGGACACATAGCCAGAATGACAGATGGGCGATGGACAAAGAGGTTATTGGAATGGAGCCCAAGGGAAGACAAGAGAAGCGTCGGTCGACCACCTACAAGATGGACTAACGATTTAAGAAGACTCAATAAAAACTGGATAAGAGCGGCACAAGATAGACGGGGTTGGAAACATGAGGAAGAGGCCTATGTTCAGCAGTGGACTCTTGAGGCTGGATGATGATGAAAAATTGCAATTACCACAGTACTGTTACCGTGTAAATTGATGTATTAAATAAAATGCCTTTTTTTTACTTAAATTTATTTCCATACTTTTGGATTTTTAGCATCCCAAACCATTGTCGCAGATTTTTCAACCACGAGATACGACGGCGTCCCGGTCCTCTTTTGCCAAATACTTTACCCTGCATAACGAGTTGAAGAATTCGATATTTTTCTTCGTTCCGCATCACGTGGCCGAGTTACTCAAGCTTACATCGTTTAATTAAATTAAGCACTTCTTTTTTTTGTCATGCGTTGTAGGACCTCAACGTTGGTGACAGGGTCCATATAAGATATTTTTAGTATCCTTCTGTATATCCACATCTCGAAGGCTTCGATTCGTTTTTTAGTGGCTTCTGTCAGTGTCCAGGTTTCAACTCCACATAGTAACACTGGAAGAACGTAGCACCTCACTATCCGCATCTTGGTTCCCAAACTGAGATCACTGCAGCACAGCAAGGATCTCAACTTAATAAATGTAGACCGTGCCATTTCAATTCTGGATCTAATCTCTTGAGCGTAGTCCCATTGTACGTTGAGGGTAGTTCCGAGGTAAGTGAATCTGTCGACACTCTGGATCTCTTCGCTACCTGCTATTATCCCCGGGATCTAAATTGGTACGGCTGACAACCACGAATTTAGTTTTCTTAATATTGAGGCTCAGTCCGTATGTTACGCTCATAGTTCGCACTCGGTCTAGTAATGCCTGCAGATCGTTTAGGCTGGTTGTTAGTAACACAGTGTCATCGTAGCGGATATTATTGATGTATTCACCGTTCACTCGGATTCCCATATCTAGGTTTGTGAGGGCTTCATTAAAAATCTCCTCAGAGTATATATTGAGAAGAGTCGGCGATAGCACACATCCTTGCCTTACTCTTCGCATGATCTTCACTTGGTCGGTCAGCTGGTCTTCGACCTTGACTTGAGCATGCTGGTTCCAGTATAAATTCATGATAATCCGAATGTCCTTCTCATCCAATCCTACTCTTTGTAGTGCGGTGACCATCTTCTGGTGCTGACAGCGTTCAAATGCCTTGGCGTAGTCAATAAAACAAATATAGACATCACAACTGACATCGCGGCATCTCTGAAGTAGGACATGTAAGGTGAAAAGTGCCTCACGTGTACCCATGGAATTGCGGAATCCGAATTGCATTTCACCGACATTTTCTTCGCATTTCTTGTAAATTCTGGCATAATGATTTTAAAAAAAATTTTAAGTGCATGACTCATAAGACTGATAGTTCGGAAATCTTCGCACGTTTTCGCAGATCGTTTTTTTGGTAGCGTTACAAATGTTGACAATAGCCATTCCTCTGGGATATTACCTGAATTGTATATGGCGTTGAACAGTTCAGTTAACTTCTTCGTGCTCACTTCACTCATCACCTTAATAAGTTCAACGGGTATTTCGTTCGGACCTGTAGCCTTACCATTCTTAGACTGTTTTAAAGCAGTCTTTACCTCGCTTTCTAGAATTGACGGACCTGTCATGCAATTTATTTCCGGAAGGTTGCCTCGGTCTTCCCAGAAAAGTTTTTCGATATATATTTTCCAGGTAACCAACTTCTCATTCACTGTCGTCGCCAGATTACCGTCTTTATTTATGAGGTGTGTGTTTCTCCTCTTGTATTGACCAGTGGCTTCACGAATCCTTCGGTGGATATTTGTGATCGTGTATCTCTTGGAGCTCCTCGATTTTTCTTGCATCCATGCCTCCTTGGCTCTGCGTATTTCTTTTTTAACTGTCTGGTTGGTTTCTTGGTATTTCTTCGCGTCCCTGTTTTTCATTAATCTTCTTTGTTCCATCATCTACAGAATGTCATCAGTCATCCATTCTTTATTTTTTACTCTTTTTTTCTTTCCCAGATGTTCTTTCCTTGCATTCCCAGATGTTCTTGTTGTTGAGCCGTTTCTAGTTTTTTTTTTCATTGTATCTCTCTTGTCATGACGAACTACGGGGTCTTTTAGAGTGTCATAATCCAGGTTCTGTTTAGGTTTATTTTTGATGAGTTTCTTTAGTTTGAGTTCTATCTGGCCCACTAATGGGTTGTGGTCCGATGAGACGTCCGCTCCTGGGAAGGTCTTCGCCGAAGTCAAGCTGTTCTTGAATCTTTTGTTAATGAGAATAAAGTCTATCTGGTTTCTAATGATATTGCGGGCTGTATCTGCAGGTGACTTCCACGTTTTGGAACTAGATCGGAATATCGACAATACAAGTTTAATATTAGTGAGTCGAAGTGTGTCTACTCAATTCAACACGTTTAAAGCATGTATGATCGGTTTATAACCGACAGCTTCCGAAAAAAGCATATAACATTGCGACCACCTATACAAGAGTATATTCTATCGACTTTTGCAGATAGTTTATGCTTTAAGATTGTGGTAGTGAGAAAGAGAGTGAGATAGTGTGTCTTTGCAACACTTTATAAGAATTAATATGACGACACGTTTACAGGGACAGTCATTTTTAGAAAGTCGATCAAAGTGTTCTTCCATATAATTGCTCATGTACACTTGACCCTTCGGAAACGCCGTTAAAACGTAGATCTCGTATGAAAGTGTAACTTCATTATATACATCCAGTCTGAAAAATAAAAGTTATCACTACCACATCGTATTTTGCTAATCAGAAAAACATCTAAATAGCTTTGTCGTCAACTACATACTCCCAAAAGAAAATTCTCTACACGATGAAAATTAAGAAAATTATATGAAAATAAATTGGATTATCATACTTACCCAAAGAGGCAAATGATGGGGCTGTCACAACTAGTGATCCTCTCATATCTGCTCTAGCGATTTCGGTGATGTATACAGTTGCAGGAATACTGGCCCATGCTAAAAACAAAAAAAAAACACCATAAAGTGGATGACAACATATTTTTAATATATAAAAATTCATTATTCACTATTTTTCTTCTTCTTTGTCAACCATTTTCCATCCACTCCTGAATGTAGATCTCGCCCAATTGCTTCCATCTTTCTCTATCTTCCGCCAATCTAATCCACTGTTTGCCTGCCACTGCTCTTATGTCATCTTCCCATCTTTTTTGAGGTCTTCCCATGCTTCTTGTTGTCGTCCTTTTCTCCATTCTAGAATTCTCCGTGTCCACCTGTTGTCATTATATCGGGCTACGTGACCTGCCCAGCGCCATTTCATTTTTGTAATTTCTTCCACAATATCCCCAATCTTCGTTCTACGTCTTATCTCGGTGTTTCTAATCTTGTCTCTTAGTGATATTCCAAGCATGATTCCAAGCTACTGTCTCCAAGCCGTAAGTACAAACTGGTAGTATGCATGTGTTATACACCTTTTTCTTTAAGTTTATAGGAATGGAGGTGTTTTTCAAGATATGTGCTAGTTTGCCGAAAGCGCCCCAAGCCAGTTGTGTTCTTCTTTTAATTTCAGCATCTTGATTTTGTTTTCCTAGTTTGATAACATGACCTAGATATACATAATGTTCCACATTTTCTATGGTATGATTTTGTACTGTTATATTTGTCTGGTCTTGGCTCAGTATTTTTGTTTTGCTGTAGTTCATTTTTAAGCCTACCGCTCCTGAAACTGCATTTAATTGTTGTAACATATCATTTAGTTCTTGGATATTATCGGCTATTAAAACTATGTCATCTGCGAATCTCAAGTGGTTTAAGTATGATCCGTCGACGTTGATTCCCTTATTGTTCCATTCCAGTTTCTTAAAAATATCTTCTAGAGCAAGGGTAAATAGTTTGGGAGAGATAGTGTCTCCTTGTCTTACTCTCCGTTGTAGTCTTATGGGATTAGTTTTTGTGCTTTCCTCCAGCTTTATATGCATGGTGGCATTTTCATATATGTTTTTAATTATGTTAATGTATCTTGAATCTATGCGTGCATTTTCTAGAGATTCAAGCACTGCCCATAATTCGATGGAATCGAATGCTTTATGGAAATCGACGAACGCCATATGAATTGGAACATTATACTCGGTGCATTTTTCTATCAGTGTTCTTACGGTGTGCAAGTGGTCTATGGTATTAAAATGTTTTCTGAATCCAGCTTGCTCGATAGGTTGATAGGTCACTATTTTTAATTTTGTTTTATTATAAAACCAAGCATTTATTTTTGTATCCGACAGTTTTCGCTCGCTTATCTTATCCGTATTGTCCTTTGAAACATCTTAATGTTCGATAGTGATACATGATAACTGATAGAATGTTCTTCAAAATATACTAGTTCTGTATTAGTATATATGGTTCAAAACTTATTCTCGACTAATAGACTAGTCTGTAACAACTTTGGAACTAGTTTGGAACATAACGTCACTAGTTCAAAACTAGCCCAAACAGTTAACGTTCCGTTTTATCATATTATGTCACGTCTCGTCACATTTCGTCCAGATCCAGTAAGTTCCGAACTTGTTCCAATCTAGTTCCAAACTAGTTCCCAACTAGTCCTAACTTGTTCCCAACTATTATCCAACTAATTCCAAACTAGTTCCAAACTGGTTTAAAACTAGTTCCCAACTAATGTCAAACAATTTCCAAAACACTTATAAACTAGTTTCAAGCTAGTTTCAAATCAGATCCCAACTAGTTTTCAAGTAGTTCACAACTAGATCAAAACTAGTTATATGGTTGTGATATTGACTGCGAAATATATCTCAAAATCATAATAATAAATAATATAAATCCTGTTAGAAGAAAATAATAAAATTGTATATTAATTAATTAATATTACCTGTGGCAAATCCAGTCAAAAGTCTTCCAGCAATGATCATGGAAATGGAGCTGGCACTCGCTATTAAACACCAACCAATTACTGTAGGGATGATGGCCAAACGTACAGCCCATAATCTTCCCCATGCATCCATTGCAAGTCCAGCTGTGATTGAACCGACAGGCACGATTATTACTACGACACTAGCTGAAATTTGAATATAAATATTAATTATACATAAAACGTGCAATAAACATTTTTGTTCAAAATTATCTCGGGCATTCATTTTGTACAAATTCTTGGTAAATCGATGATTTTTAGAGGTTTGTGGCATTTTCGTCTCTGACGACTTCATTTATTGTCATCATCACAGTCATTAACATCTTAGTAGATGTGTTGTGGTTCATAATTGGGCTTCAGCAGCTCGGACAGTTTGATTGATAATATTTCTCCACTGGTCGCGGTCATCAGTTATATGTATTGCCTCAGTATACTGTTTATTGAGAAGCTTTTTAGTAATGTCCGCCCATGGCTGTGGAGATCTTCCGCGTTGGCGTTGAGTCTGAGGCCTTCCTTGGACCACCAACCACTCCATTTTGTGATCACTTCGCTGGATATGGCCAACGAACTTTAAAATTCTAGAGTAAACGGTACTGGAGAGACGCTGATCCGGTTTAATTTCATCCAGAACCGAGATATTTGTACGGCGAGCCGTCCATGGAATTCGAAGCAGGCGTCTCCATGTCCACATTTCAAAGGCGTCTATACGTCGTCGATCTGATTCTTTGACTGTCCATGTCTCGCATGCATAGTAAAATATGGAAAAGACCAGAGTTGAAACGAGTCTCTTTTTGTTTGTCATAGTAATGTGACGATCACGCCAGACCCCGTTTAGTTCACTCATTGCTGCTCTTACTAGTTGAATGCGTCTTCTAATTTCGGATTCACAACTGCCTGTGTTGTTAACTAGAGCTCCAAGATATATCATAGATGAGACTACCTCGCATCCCGCAATAGTTTGGGTTTCAGGAAACTGTTGTTGGCGATCAATAACCATGATTTTGGTTTTGTTGTAGTTAACCATGAGTCCAAATTTAGCACTTTCTACCTCGAGTTTTTTTAATAATTTAATAATTTCTTCTGGAGTAGAGGCTAGAAGTGTAGTGTCGTCTGCGAAACGCAAGTTAGATATCTTAACACCACCTAGGTTTACTCCTCCCTCCCAACCATCCAAATCTCTGCGCATTATGAACTCCGAATAGATGTTAAATAATAAGGGAGATAAAATGCATCCTTGGCGTACTCCCTTCTCCAAAGTGCATTTGTCAGACAGATATCCGTCCATTCGAATATATGCCAGGTTATCTTGATACAGTTTGCTAATAAGGTGAGTCAAGTGTTTAGGTCATTTATTGTACATTTAAGTATATACAAATCATTGCATCACATTTTGACCATGTCTTGGTTACCGTTAGTTCTAGAATGTTACAATAAAATATTTTAAAGTACAGAAAATAAGCTTTCTTTTTTATTTAGTAATGCATATACCTAAATGTACTAAAAACAGCTATATTGAGAAATTAGAACGTTTACGAAACTTAGCACAAACTGTTAAAAGAAGAAAATTTATCAATCCATGAATCCTTCTGTCATCATCCATCATTCTCAATTATGTCTCCGGTTTCCGTACATGATGTAGCTTTGCCTTTTTTAATAATTTTAAAGTGTTTTTCCTTGTGTAGTGTAGTGTGATGTACAATTTTATGTTTATAACATTTTATTCTTGTTGGATAGGCCACAATTGACGAAATGCCCCTGAAGATGCTCTAGGAAGTGAAAGTACTTGGGCAAGATTAAATTAATAAAACTGTGCTCGATAAAACTGCCTTTTATTTGATCAAAGTTCATTTATTCGAGCATTCAGCCTTATATCAATTAAAAGAAGAAAACTTTAAAGAACCGTATTTTGATAAAAATTACTCTTAAACCTACAAACGATCATTTTAAAGGTAACTAATTTTTAATTTTTATTAAATGTAACACTGCATATACCTAAAACTGCGTAGAAAAAAGTTATAAAACAATTTTTGCGAAAAAAAAAAGAAAATATGCGAAAAATGGCAAACTTTAAAAAATCGTTTTTGTGTAGATGTGTATACACGGAAAGTGCATAAAATTCTCCCAAATGCACCCTAGTGCATAAGGACAAATTCAGCCCTTTCTCAAAAACGCACCCCTTTTAGCACTCCGACGTTTTTTATATTTGAGAGTCCATTGGCCATATCAAACAATAACAAGTTGGCAAGTTGTTCTACAATTTAAAGTTGTAGTTCCTTTTTAACAATATTTTTTGAAAATCAATAGCGATAAATCTCTTTATTCAATCATTTCTAGCCACAATAATAACAAAACATATTCGAATATCCATAAATGTTTCTAATGAATTACGTACCTATCCAGGCTGATTCATCTTTAGATGCATACAGTTGTCCATCGTCATCTGTTCCATTTTGTAATTGTTTATCCAGTGCTGGCACTAAAATTCCGGAAAATGATAATGATAGACCTACTGCCATGTGAAGACTGGCCGCCAATATCGCTGCCAGGACCTAAAAAAAACTTTATTATATCTAATCCAATAAATTAGATATAATGCACTAATTGTAGATAAATTACAATGCTCAATTTCAAAAATATTGTCTCCACCTTTACCCCAAATATTACAAGAAGTGTTTTGTTCATTATGTTTGGAAAAGCACGCAAGAGACTATAACGACGTTAAATATACGAACGGAAAATTGGTAGATGAAATCAGAAAAAAATCAGGTTTAGAAGTTACCGTAACTAAAACTGAATATATTCATAAGAGAAATACAAGACATGGAATTATAAGAACATTAGGGATAATTAACAATGCAAGTAGCATTAATATCTGGCATGTTATGTAGCAGAAAATGGCCACAAAAATAATAAAAAGAGTAAAAGTTTGGATATTTGTAGATAAATATACCAGAAATAGATGCTTATAAACAATAGATGAATTTTTTGCTCTAGACAGTCTTAATTTGACTCATCTTTTTAACATATTTTTTGTTTAATATTTTCATTTCATCAATCTTTATCTTCTTTTCCTAGATCTTCTTTACAGGGCACACTTCAACTCCGTGCACTAACGTAGGTCTCATGACACTCTTCTATATCCTTCCTTTCAGCCTTTCCCCGATTTTTCGATTACAAAGTACCCCGCTCATTCACTTCCAGTTAAACCAACCAGCCTGTATCCTGTGAGTAATTTCTCAATCTAGTGTTCTATTTTTTGTTATGTAGAAGCCAAGGTATTTAAATTCTATTCGTTCCAGCTTTTCTTCAAGCAATTCTACGTCCCCAACCATTCATCTTCATCCCAACCACATATACTCCATTTTCGATCTGCTAACCTTAAGTCTTCCCTCTACAATAGACCTTCTACAATACTGTAGCTTCTCTTCCAATATTTCTTTGCTTTCCTCTACTAAAACGATAGCATCAGCAAAGAACATTGACCAAGGAGCCCCCTTCCTTACTTTCTCTGCCAGTAGATCCATAATAAGATTTAAACAGGTAAGGATTCAGTAAAGAGCCTTGATGCAAACCAACCGTCACTGGCAAACTTTCGGTTAATCAGACAGCAGTCCTTAATTTGGTCTACGGTCCCTCGTACATAATATTCACGAGCGTTACGTACTGCTCAGGAATCAATTTCTTTCTTATACATCTCGATAGCTCTTGTTTAGGAACTGTGTCGTATGCCTTCTCAAGATCTATAATTATCAAATATAGCTCTCTTTTCTTCTCACTGTATTTCTCTATCAACTGTCTCAACGCAAAGAAGGTATCCGTTGTCCTCCTTCCGTGGCATAAATCCGAACTGTTCTTCTTCTATCGATGCCTTTCTCCTTAACGTTTGCTCTACAGACTTCTCCGAAATTTTCATTATGTGCTACATTAACTTTATCCCTCTATAGTTTTTACAGTCCTGAATATCTCCTTTGTCTCTATGCAACGATACTATCACACACTCTCTCCATGCATTGAGCATCCTTTTTTCCTTATATCCTACTTATCATTTGCCACCAAATATCAACTCCTTCCTCTCCTAGAATCCTCCAAACCTCCACAGGTATTCCAAGTCCTACTGCCTAGCCGTTCTTCGTCCTATCTAATGCTTCGAGAACTTCATCTCTCGCTATCCCCGGTATTACATTCTCGTTTGGGCTTGATTATCTGATACCTGATACGAGTTGTAATTTGCAAAAACACCAAACTCAACTGATCGTCTTTGTACCAGTGAATCAATTAAACGGTGAAATCGGGAGCAAGTAAATTTTTTTAGGAGAACGGCAGCTGCATTATCTTTACGGTTTAAATATTTTTTCAGCGTTAAATTTGGTTATGGATAGATCCTAACAAAGGACCCGTTAACACAAAATGTCACTAATGTCTGAAATGCTTAAAATGTACCAAAGCCAATTTTGAGTTCTATAATTTATAATTACCTGTGGTAATAGAGTCTTTAACGTCTTTCCATCATACCTGCTAAGAGATTTACAACTAACAATGATTTCTTGAAATTTTGCGTCTTGCTTTTGTTCTTCTTTTATAGCCTTTCTATTTTCCTGGATGCTGAAAAATAAAATACATAATTAGAAAGTTCCATACAATGATACAATGACATAGGAAATATAAATTATCGCAATATGTACTACTTTTAGATATACTACTTTTATACTATTTTTGGTGATACTGAATCACAGAATTTATGGAAAACAAACAGTTATCCAAAAGACAATGAAGCCAAAGAAATCGTTGTACTTCCCAGAGTACATAAACTATGCTTTTAGACATTAAAACTGTTGATAGCCGACTCTATTTAATTTTTTGTGGAGATTTTTTCAAAAAAAAAGTCTTTGATATTCTTTATGATCTTTATAAAAATTCATCAAGCTCACTCCTCGTTTCATTTTCGATAAATGTTGTACCAGAAAATTGAAAATTTAATAGCCATCGAAATCATCTAATGCTTCCCTCTTTGGTTTCCGCAAACTCACCGTTGGGCTTTTTAAGTTAATCTAATATACAATCATGTGGCTGAATCATTGACATTAAACTGGAATACAATAAATCGACATAACGCGTTTGATTTTGAACATTTAGAAGATTGTTAAGGATTTCATGGGTAGATAGAGTCACGAATGCAGAAGTGTTAAGGAGAATAGGCAGAGAAAGGGGAAATGGAAAATACAATTAAAGAAAGGAAATTGCAATATCTCGCACATGTAATGAGAGGCGAAAGATTCACCATCTTGAGACTCATAATTCAAGGAAAAATAGAGGGCAGAAGCGTAATTAGACGCGTTTCCTGGTTAAAGAACCTGAGAGTGTTGTTTGGTTGCAGCTCAAGGCAATTGTTCAGCTGCCTCGAAGGTCAGAATAGCCATGATGATTGCCAGCCTTCGTCACGGAGATGGCACTTAAAGAAGAATATACAATCTAATAAGTTTAATCCAATTATATTAGTATTTTTAGTTAAATTTTTGAAGCTGCACCGGGGGGCTAAATTGGTAATGTCCTTACAGAACCAGCATCATATTTTTCTTTTAGACATTCTGAATTTAGTGTTATTTATTATACAGTGCAATTTATTATCGTAAGCTTCATGCAGCGTGAGGCTGTTTCGAGTTCCTCTGTGGTTTTAATTTTATAATTATTTTCGTCAACACCTGACCTTAGTTTGTTCTTTTACAGACGTCATTAGTCTATTTTGGTATATGACAGGGCTGGTCTTGCTCACGCTCTGCCTCAGACTTGAAACGCAGAAGTCTGTAATCTGACATTGAGGTCTCATCAGAGACGTGCTGGTGATCTGGCAAGAATCAAATTTTAAGTAAACAGTAAATAAACTATATAAAAGCAACGTTTGTAATCAACGTGGACTTAAAATTTGCAATTGTTGCTTTAATCTAAACGCAATAGTTCTGTAGACAGTTGGACCTCTAAGCCATATCTGCAATACATATCTGCGATCTGCATTGAGACCTGAACATCTCAAAGGTTGAAGAAGTAATCCAAGAATTATGTTGAAAAGTATGATGTAGGAATACATATTTATGGAAATGTTAGGATAATGCTGCTTCTTTACGATCCTGATAAATAAAAATAAAAAAATAAAGAAAAGGTGTGAAAAATTTAGATCAGATTTAAAATGTAATTGTATTACATTCGTAAATTGGTTATATTTAAAAATATGTAAAAGTAAACCTATGTTTATTTTAAGTGAAACAGCAGGGTTTAGTTATTTTTAGTTATTTAAAGTTTTAGGTTGTATGACTGTTTAAGTTTTATTGACATTGACATATTGTAAATTGTATGGTATAATTGTCAAATTACTTAATGGCGTAAGAAATAGCATTGTTCTTGATTCTCTTTTTAGTTTTGTATATTTGTTTTTTGTATATTTATTGTTAATAATTTATATTGTAGAATTTTAACGATAATAAACTCTTTTTCATTCAGCAGAATTCAAACTGCTATCTCTTCACATGAATAAAGGGTATTATATTACACTTATAAATATATTGTATTTTTTTATTGTTATATCATTGTCAAAACTTTCGTAAACTTTAATTATCATCCTTTAGACTAGTTTTTGAGTTTTAGATTGCAGATTAACCTATAGAGCCGTAACACCTGAGTATTTACTAATTTGCACAATGTAGAAACACGTGAATGTACAGATCCTCTTGACCTCAAATTTATCAAACTATAACTACATATTTATACTTGGGTCGGTCTTGATAAAACAAGATTGAAGCGTTTCACTTGTAAAGAACATCCTAATTTAAAATTCTATTATCGGTTTAATGTTAATTTCAAACATTTACTATCAAAGAGGAGATGTAATATCTTGAGCAATATCCGTACCACATGAAATTATCATTAATATTTTATAAACAATGAAGTCGTATAAAGAAATAAAGGTTAAAAGAAATATTCGTAATGAGGTACATGATGTACACCTACTAGCTCTAGAATTAGAGATGTGCGAGATTGTATTATTTCACGATCTAGATTTTTTGATAAAGATCAAAGCTTAGAATTACACTCAAAGAAGTAGCTACAATACCAACCAAATTCAATATCAACCATATCAATAATTTTAAATTATTAATTTTTACAGTTTAAGAAAAATATATTTATTATATCACCATTCATCAAATAGTCGTATCGGCGGATTAGTGGTTAGTGGACTGTCAGACACACAAGTGAAGAGTTTATTCATTCAGTTGAAAGTTGAATCCATAGTAGAAAGAGAAATATTTAAATCGCAGCTTTGTCCAAACTCCAAAATTACTTTAAATTGGATGTCACGAGTCAAATCGAGCAATATGGTGAGAGATAGGATTTCGCGGCTGAACGCTCATTCGTTGATCCCTATCGGAAAGTACAGATCAAGTATTTAATTTCTGGTTCTGTATGAAAAGGGAGGTCGCTGTAAATGTTACTTCAGTAATTGATAGTCATTGTCAAAATTGGGTACAAAAAATCAACCTCTGGGGTTTTTAGACATACATATACACGAGATTATTGACTTATAAATATTAAATTTTGTTAAGTAAATTAATGTCTTTAAGGAATTTTACCAATTATTCAATTTTAAATTTTTCTCTAGATTTCACTTGTTAATCCGATAATGTGGTTGGTCTGTCTTTGCAACTATGTAGTCTCTAGGACATGCTTAACACTGAGTTGGACATTACAATTGACATATAAAGTGTGGTACATATGTGTGACACTTAGTAGTGTGGCCAATTATATGCCCCTGGATAAGTCGGGTATATCCTAAACGAAGTCGTAAAAACGAGTTGATGAACCCTTATCAATAATTTTAAAATTTGACATTTCCATGGTTTTCATTTCATTTTACATATGTTTTCACTTCGCGAAGTTTTGAAGTTGAACTGTCCCACTGGTTTTGCCACAAAATTTTCAACCTTCACTTTAACAAATGATTTTAAGTCATTTGGCACTACATTTCTCACTTCCCTTGCGGTTTCACTGTTTGTTGCTTGGGCAATACGGTACGCTTCTTCATTCCCTTGAAGTCCAATATGTGAAGAAGAAATTGTACAATATGGTTGCTGTTTTATATGGTAGCTAGTTCTTTTTTAATTAGGAGTGCAATTGGATGTGTTCTGTAAAACTGGTTAATAGTATTGATGGAACTGATGGCATATAGCTTGCCGGTACGTATGCAGCTTAAGGATAGTAGTTTATACTTAAGTGTAATATTTCAAGTAAAATAGCTATCCCAACTCCGGTAGATGTTTTAGAGGCAAACTGTGTATGATGGAAGTTAGAAAATTTTGTAAGTTTTTTGATGAAGGTATTATTTATTCAGTAGGGAGTATCGTTCTTTCTAAAGATATTTAGGAATATGTTGGATTGAGGAATGCTTAGTCTCAAAGGAGGAGGAATTCGTATGAAGTTGGAATAGGTATTTGGTATCGGAATTTGTAAAGCCATAAGAGTTTCCCTAACTCTTTCGAAGAATGGTGATTTCACATTCATTTTTTTAGTATATAAGTTTTTAAAACGTTCAGTGAATATGTTATGAGAGTTAAATGCATCCTTCTATATTCAAGTGGTGCCTCTTCAGTTTCTGCTCTCAAACTTTCTGTTGGTCCGGAATGCTCCTGTGGCTATTCTTAATGCCGTAATTTGAGTAACGTCTAGGTAATGTCATACAGATTCTTTGGCAGATGCATATACTATCTAACCAAAGTCTATTTTAGATCTTATTAGGGTTTTATAAACATGGATTAAGGAAATTACTATTAAACTGGGAATAAGCGACAATTAAAGATAAAAATACGTTTATTGACGTTTCAATTTCCACTTCGGAAATCATTCTAGAAATAGCTTCAGAACAATATTATGGATTAAGGAGTTACAGTCCGTTCCATAGTTTATATTAGAGAGAGTTTTCATAATATTGATTCCATTTTGCCACGATTTTTTAATGGTACATGATGTACACCTACTACCTCTAGAATTAGAGATGTGCGAGATTGTATTATTTCACGATCTAGATTTTTTGATAAAGATCAAAGCTTAGAATTACACTCAAAAAAGTAGCTAAAATACCAACCAAATTCAATATCAACCATATTAATAATTTTAAATTATAAGTTTTTACAGTTTAAGAAAAATATATTTATTATATCACCATTCATCAAATAGTCGTATCGGTGGATTAGTGGTTAGTGGACTGTCAGACACACAAGTGAAGAGTTTATTCATTCAGTTGAAAGTTTAATCCATAGAAGAAAGAGAAATATTTAAATCGCAGCTTTGTCCAAACTCCAAAATTACTTTAAATTGGATGTCACGAGTCAAATAGAGCAATATGGTGAGAGATAGGATTTCGCGGCTGAACGCTCATTCGTTGATCCCTATCGGAAAGTACAGATCAAGTATTTAATTTCTGGTTCTGTATGAAAAGTGAGGTCGCTGTAAATGTTACTTCAGTAATTGATAGTCATTGTCAAAATTTGTCAAAACAACTTGATGAACCCTGTTGTAAATTTGACATTTCCATGGTTTTACACTTCACGAAGTTTTGAAGTTGAACTGTCCCACTGGTTTTGCCACCAAATTTTCAACCTTCACTTTAACAAAAGATTTTAAGTCATTTGGCACTACATTTCTCACTTCCCTTGCGGTTTCACTGTTTCTTGCTTGTTGGCCAATACGGTCCGCTTCTTCATTCCCTTGAAGTCCAATACGTGAAGAAGAAATTGTACAATATGGTTGCTGTTTTATATGGTAGCGAGTTCTTTTTTAATTAGGAGTGCAATTGGATGTGTTCTGTAAAACTGGTTAATAGTATTGATGGAACTGAGGGAATCGGTAATGATAAGAGCTTTGGATATATTATCGGAGTTAAGGATAGTAGTTTATACTTAAGGATAGTAGTTTATACTTAAGTGTAATATTTCAAGTAAAATAGCTGTCCCAACGCCGGTAGATGTTTTAGAGGCAAACTGTGTATGATGGAAGTTAAAAATTCGACAAAAAAATAAGAACCGTTATTATCAATCACATTTTTAAAAAATATGTTGACATATCACGTATAATCGAATTTCATGTACAAATCATAGTAACGTCCATCTCTAGTTGTATTCAAATATATTAAAATACTCAAATTAATATTCATAGTGTAAACCTCTTATTGTACTGTAAATCAATGTCCTTACAAACGCTATATATCAATTTACCAAATGGGTTGAGTATTACATTTATTAAATACAATAAGAGAAAATTTATTCTGAAACGACGACAATATATTTCATAGTTAATTTCCCAGTATATTATACTGTCCATATTATCTACCCTAATTTCACTATGACAGAAAAACTTAAGAAGACTTAAACTTAAGAAGACTAAAACTTAAAAAGAAGAAAGAAGAAAAAAGAAGAAAAAAAAATAAAATAAAGATGCATACCAAACTTAGCGTATACAGAGCAATTGTAGAACCAATTACCACATATGGTGCCGAATGTTGGACGATGACAAAGAATGAACGAGATAAAGTAGACGTTGTGGAAATGGATTATCTTAGAAGGTCATGTCGAGTATCGAAAATCGAAAGAATCAGGAATGAGGAAATACGAAACCGTACAGGAATTAGAGATACTCTTTCAGATAGAATACAAGGAAGGCAATTACAATGGTATGGTCACGTGATGAGAATGGAGGAGGAGCGGTGGCCAAAGAAAGCCTTAATGTATGTTCCGCCAGAAAGAAGGAAAAGGGGAAGACCACCAAATTCCTGGAGAAGAGAAATTACAAAAACAATGCAATCTAGAGGCAGAGAAGAGGGAGATTGGGGAGATAGGAAAAGATGGAGGCTGAAATGTGGGAAGCGGCAATCGCCGTAGGACCCCCGTTATATGATGATGATGATGAGAAAAACTTAAACAAATGGTTCTCAGTCCCGAGCAGATGTTAAATCAAAATACAAATCTTTTGAGAACTATTTCCGAAATGGTAATTGAAACGTCAATGCAGTATCTTTAATGAAATTGCGTCTGGTGAATTCAAAAGCCATGGTGTGGATGAAATGAAGTTTGGACATGGTTTTTTAACCATTCTTGGTTCACACTAGCTTTATGAGACGGTGCCGAGTCTTGTTGGAACGTCCATGGTCTACAACCGAAATGTTTGCATGCCCACGGCTCTACAGCAGCTTCTAAACATTCCGAAATAGTTGCATGACTTGACCAGATTCAACAAAAACGATTGGAGAGCCTCCATCGGCGGTTACAGCTGCCCATACCATTACTTGAGACGGGAAATAACTTCGGGTGGCCGTTCGTAAGCTCAAAATTTCGTAGGTGCGTTCGGTCAAGTACACGATCATTTTGAGAGTTTATGAACGTCAATGGGAAAATTTTTCTCATCAGAGAACACTATGTTCGGAAATTCGCCACGTTCGTGCAGGCGTAACAACTCCTTTGCTCTTTCGAGCCGAACTTCTTTTTGCTTTGGTGTAAGATTGTGTGCTTTTTGGAACTTGCAAGGCTTGACCTTGAGCTCCGTTTTCAATATTTGATGCATGCTTCGCTGGGATATTTTCTGTTCTTTGGCCATTTGATTACCACTACGACGTAGATTTCGCTCAAGTCGAGCCTTTACTTTCCGAACCATTTCAGGTGATGTTGCTGTTTTTTTTTTCGTCCACCACCATAGCGTTTGGCAATGCTACCAGTATCATTATAACGAGTTATAGTGCGATACACAAACATTTTATTCACTTTGAGGTATTTGAGCTGACGAACAATAGCTGGTTGTGATTTTCCAGCCAAATATAACGCAATCACACTATTACGTTTAAATTCCATTGCGAATAACTTTTGTTGTATGTATAAAACTTAAATGCAAATGCTTTGACGGCTTATAAACAATATACTGAAGTATTATCAGGCTAACTTAACAAATATATCGAAGTTGGTAACAGTTCAATTGCGTAACCCTGTATATTGAGTACTAAATACACTTTTCTTTTTCTTCTAGTGCCGACTCAAATAATGAAGACTGGCTATAACCATTGCATATGCTGAATTTATTAATGTTTTATATTTTCAGAACGATTTACGAAGTTGAAAATTGTGGCTTATTCCAACGAAAACAGTAAATTCTATTAAGGTGCCGCAAGAAGATAGCTTCAGAACAATAATAAGTAGAACGAGAAGTTAAAACGCAAATAAGGTCAAAACTTCTCTTACGAGACGCAGTAATGACATTCGTCTTCTAAACAATGTGTTTTATGCCTCCACTACACATCGGCAGACGCGTCTGCGGATGTATCTGCAGATGTATCATCACAAGCTGACCACACATCTAGACACATCTGTAAATCGTTCAGTCTGTGTTAATTCCCGGGAGACGCAATATCTACGCGAGCATTAAAAAAATTGATGTTGATGTTGAGAACATACCTGCCGCAGCTAAATATGCCTATTTAGAACGTTCAACTACTACTTGAGTGTACATGTACGGAATAGAATCAATAAAAAAATGGAAAAGAAGAAGTCAGAGGTCCGATGTGTGGAAAGACGTCGGACGTCCGCACCGAAACCCTTTGATCTGTGCTAAGAAAACGACAACAATCAGATATGTTGCAGACGCATCCGCGGACGTGATATATAAACAACAGATGATCATATTAGCCCATCTACACATCTCCAGATGCATACGTAGATGTCATCCGCGGACGCGTCTGCGATGTGTAGAGGAGCCATTAGGAAAGGCCAGATGTAGTCAGAGGATCTGTAGAAAATGGGAGTGAGACACCGGGAAATAGTGGCACAGGAACGACAACAATGAAAGGCAATAGTAAACGCGACAAAGACTCACGAAGAGCTGTAACGCTGTAACGATGATGTTTTATTTCATCTGGGTTGTTAATGGGTTTATTGTTTTTGTCAAATATTCTGATATTTTGTAAGTTATAATAACCTGTTTTTATGTAGTTCCTTCATCTCAATGCATGTTTCCATCATTCACTTTTCCTTCGCCACTTTTATTTTGTTTCTTAAATACACTTAAAAAAAAACTATTTATGTCAACCTACTTATCCCAAATCTTATTGAATTGTCTTCGTATTTGTTGTTTTAAAGTCTAGACAGATAATACCACTATGTTTTTTCTAATACAATTTATTTTTTATTTGAAACTTAATCCACAGAATAAATATTTTTTCGTTATATTGATTGTTTGTAAATCATTCGTGTGTAAAATTTTAAATTAAGTGATGTTTATATGTTTTTCATATTTACAAAATGATGTTCATGCACGACTAAGTTGAAAAAGTGGTGTTATATTAAAAAAAATTGCATTGATTTTCCGGTTATTTACACATTGAACAAAAACAACTCTTAAGTTTATTATTGTTGTATTTATTAATTTCTCTCTTATAATACTGTAATTGTGATTTCAATTTATTATTAGACAGTTTTTTTAGAAGAAAAGAAAAACATGACAGTTTGATGACAGATCAAATCAGGTAGGGTCAGTCCACGGTTCGTAGACTTACTACGGTTGCCTCTTCCGACTGGGGTGGGGATGCTTGAGTTACGTCACAGGAGTACACAAGAATACAAAACCCATTTATTCGCGATTGAAACTGAATGTAGAGGGCAGGTCGATTGCAGTGTCATGGCCGATATAAATGGTATAAACAAAAACAAACATAACATTCGAATATTTACCATTGCTTTTCCATGTTTAGTTTGGTTTAAGACGAGTTATTTGTATCATTTAATAATGGAAATTAACCTTAATGATATCTTTGAGTATTGTGGTGAAGCAAAGAGTCCATGGTTGAAGGAAGCAGATTTCAAGTGATGAATTCCTAAATTTTAACTTTAATGTTTCGAACTGGCTTGTGTATTGATGATGATGAATCCTATTTTGTGTATACCTGGGAACCCAGAATATAATATTCTGTGTAATGTTTGCGGAAAACGGTTAAGGAAAACGGAATCCAGGCCGTAGAAGAATGTCATGGTTGCGGAATTTGAGAGAGTGGTATGGCTGCACCACTAATGAACTCTTTAGGTCAGCCGTAAACAAGGTCAGAATAGCCTTGATGATTTCCAATCTCCGATAGGAGCGGCACAAAAAGAAGAAGAAGTAATGTTTGCCTTAACGTATATATGCATTATTATACCTTATGTTTTTAATATGTTAATTTTTATTTATACTATTTTTTGACATATGTAAGTACTTATTGTATATTAACATAATAAATAACTTAACTTGGCTTATTGTAAAATAGTCATTTGATTACATGAAATCAACCTACTTTATTTATAACACATTTTTGTTTTGATACATCCATCCAATCACAGGGCTGAATGTTAAGATTCAAATTACGTCACAGGAGAACAATCCGGCTTAATGTTCATTGGTTAGGCGGAAGAGGCAACCGTAGTAAGTCTAGGAACCGTGGGGTCAGTCAGGTAAGGTCTAATTTTCGCCATATTGGCAGAGACACTGGTTTTCTGCAAAATGGTGCCCTTCTTTACATATCGAAGTATTTCATAGTATTGTATTACTATTTTGAGAATTCTGCCTTACAATGAAGAGTTTAATCCAATTGAATTAATTAACTAACTGCAATATGTTCAAGTAATTGTTTCATAATAAAAATAATGGCCAACACTATAACGTGAAGTTTTAAAATTTTGAGACCCTAAACAAATCTATATAAATCTTATACTATAATCTATATAAATCTATATAATCTTATACCTAGTCATCCTCATGACAACTTTGTTTCATCATCTCAAAAAATTTGCAATATTTATAATAAAAATGTGAATAAATATCTCATCTAAAAAGCTATCCACTGACACGTTCCTTTTGCTCTGAGCAGTTTTACGACTTATTGTTAAATATGGGAATTGGCATATTGAACAAAACGCTTTAGTCTGTGTCTTTCGATTGATTCAGTTATTAACTATACTTCTAGGAATTTTGGATTTCGATCTAAACGATGTAAAAATAACTTGTAATTTTAATTTTTATTCTCCATGTTTAGGCCTGCTATAGTAAAACTATTTGAAATGTACCATGAAGCACTGGTGTTCATGTGTTAACCTAAGCTAAGGTTAAACACAGACAGGGCGGCGTGCGCAGCGTGTCTATAGACCATGCGCTGTCGTCGGTTTTATTTCTGGCGGCATATCAGTAATAGATATCTCATGCTTTAACACAGACGTGTCACTGTTTTGCAACGGTTTTATTTAATTACTTTTGTGAGTGTTTGCCAAATTTTGTATATATTATGGAATCTATCTTCTTCTTCATGCGCCATCTCCTCTAAGAAGGTTGGCAACCATCATGGCAATTAGCACTTATGATAGCGCTGCTCTAGAGAGGGCAGTAGAAGTGCAGTTAAACCAAGCTCTCAAACTGTTTAACCAGGAGATGAGTCTTCTTTCGCGACTCCTTCTACCTGTATTCTTCATTGCATTATTAATTACAACAAGTTATAACGCTCGCCCCTCATGACCTGTCCCAGATAGTACAGTTTTCTGACTTTAATTGTATTTAAAACCTCTTTATATTTGACCATTCTTCACAACACCTCGACATGCGTGACTCTATCCACCCAACTTATTCTTAATAACCTTCTGTAGGCCCATAACTCGAAGGCTTCTAATCTGTCCGAAACATATTTCTTTAATATCCAACCCGTAAAATAATACGGAGAACACCTAGCATCTTAGAAGTCTTATCATTAAAGAAATTGAAATGTCCCTGCTACAGAGTACTTTTTTCAGTTTGTTGAAAGAATTTCTTGCCTGCCCTATTGTGTCTTTTTTGTGTTTAGGAACAGTCCGTTTACTTCGCTGACTTCTATCACTCTGTCAACCATTTGCTGTAAATCCTCAAGACATTCCACTAATAAAATAGTGTCGTCGGCAAACCGTATATTATTGATTGACTGCTTCTAGTGCTTCTAGTTTTTCTGGAAGCTATAGACATCGATAAATTAATTACCGAAATTCACACACGGCCAGCAATTTGGGATATGCGCTCAAAGGAATATTCGAATAAAATAAAGAAAAAACATGCTTGCGAAGAGGTTACCCACAGTTTTATTTCGGAAGATGCTTTTCCATGTTATCTTTAATTTCGTTAAGTAACGTGTAAAAAATTTCTTAATTTTTGATTCATTTACTATAGGATGTATCCAATATCTGCGTTCCTTCTTCTTCTTTGATCTAATCTGAAGTAAACTTGCACTTATAGGAAAAACAAATCGTCGTCACTTTCACTAGATGATTCTAAAGACATCATCATACCATTCTACGACCAAAACTCGACTAAATTTGAAAACAACGAATTCAATGGCAAAAACTACTGCCACTGTTAAACTGTCTCATGTGTTTTAAGCCTAGCGGCAGCCGACGCGGCGCAAGCCGCCCTGTCTGTGTTTAACCTTAGACAGGGCGGCTTACGCCGCGCCTGCGCCTCGACAGCTGCCACGCGTTGTGTCCAAACAACGTCAGCTGTCTTTGATATATCTTCCCAGTTATATGTCGATAAAGTTTCATTTTGTTGACGCTGACAGCGATTGGTGTTTTGTGTGACAATTATGTAATACATGTGGCGGAAATCAGTATGCTGAGATGCATGAGCGGAGTGACAAAAAAAATTAAATTAGGAATGGATATATTACGGGAAATCTAGAAGTGATACCAATTGACGCGAAAATGAGGGAACATAGGATAAGATCATTAGGGTAGTTCAAAGTCGAGATTCTAATTATCCAATTTAAAGAATTGCTGATTTTTAAGTTCCAGGGATGACGACCAAAAACAAACCTAGTGGAGAAACAACTTATACGACGATATGTAAATTATTTGTAATTTTTTCCTCTCCACCTATAATAAAAGAAATTGTTAGTGCTTGCTTCTCTGCATTCGCTGTATTATGTTCAATTATATTTTTAAAACTAAACGATACGACCTGATTACGTCTCCCGTAGAACCTCGTTAACATAAAAAAAAGCTACTACCCCGGATATAATTTTTTTAATTCGCAAATCGTATTGTATAATTTTCAAGTAGAAATACTTAAATATCAGACATACTAGGTGTATTAAATGATAATGTGATGATAATTTAACTGAAGAATTAAAAACCAGAAAAAATTAGTCGTATAAGGTGCAGCGATTGCTCACAGCTGAACAAAAATGTTGTTTCGAGTTTTTTCCGGGATCCTTTCGCCATAATCCGAAGGACTTCTTATGTTTTTTATCGAACTTAGAATAATAAAACACTAATCGACGATTATCATGCCAAATGTTGTATTATGCAACAATTTAGTTACAAAATCAAAGAAAAATTTACGAATTTGTAAGTAACTGTGTGGAAATATAAACTAAGCGTTTCCTTTGTTATTTACTCTACAGGATGGTGAATCGTCAAACAGGCCATAGGAAATTCATGGAATTCTGAATTGTTAAATTCCTGCTTCTCTAATTATTTTACATCAAAAGTCGTAAGAGAAACTATTTGTAGAGGACTGAAATATGTATTAAAAACAAATGATAAAATTGTTCTACGAATTAAATGTATTTCAAAATTTTGTAAACATATAATACATTTTTCAGGCCACCCCTTAAATTCATGCCAGACGAGGTACAAGAATGTGTATGACATGGTCCGTTTGGTCATATTTATGTTTCTGATATTGGCTAGAGTGAGTTGGCAACATTTAATCAACAATTTTCATTTCAAATATTTTACATTTTTGATTTTTCGGGACGACACATTGGTAAAGATTCAAGATTTCTTAACTTTCTCCTATTATTTACAAAAAAATTAAGTGACGTCCTTTACCTATCTTTTTTTTATCTGTGGTAATTTTTTACTCTAGAACCAAAAACCAATTGCAAAACCAAGTTTAGAAGCCACAACTCGCTCTCCACCAATCATCTAGCAGCCGTTCGCATTATATCAACTGGTGACCTTTCTAGAACCTATTGGTAGATGTTTAATGTCAAATATTTCACCATATAATATGGAATCCTTAAAGAGTAGGTGTATGTAATATAAACGAGTTTTTAATAGTTTATTATCACAAAATATAAATATGAGATTACGGTATACGAGGACAAGGTGCAATGTACTTTGCCCAGTCCATAGATAGCACTGCTATATACAAATTAAATTGCAATTTTATTGGCACAGTTATTTAAAAAGGTTAACGTCAAATCTTAATTTGATCAAATATGTTGTGTTTAAAAGTTGCCTAAACTTTATTGTTTATTGTATTATAAATTATTTTGTGTATCTGTTGTTTTTTAATTTGAAAAAATAAATACACTTAAATAAATCCTCTGCCTTTTCTAGCTTGCGTGAAGGAGTGTATCCTGTTGATGCTCTGATTACAGAATTATAAGCTTAATGAGCCATGCACTGAAAATCCTTCTTTCTGTTATTCACTCTCGCATATATAGAAAAGAAGAAAACATTAGCAGTGTTCAGTTAGGGTTTAGAAGGCTGGGAACGCGCGAGGCCCTATTTCCATACAAGTATTGATACAAAGAGCTCGAGACGTAAATTGCGAAGTCGACGCATGCTTTATAGACTTTGAAAAAGCATTTGACAAGGTGCAACATCAAAAATTATTTCAGATACTAATAGAATCTAGTATTGATGACAAAGATTTACACATAATTAAAAATTTATACTTACAGCAAAGAGCAACTGTAGGAGTAGACAACGAAACCTCGCAAGAATTCACGATAAAATGGAGAGTACGTCAGAGCTGTATTTTGTCACCGACGTTGTTCAATACTTACGCGGAAATGCTGTTCAGGGAAGCTATTGATGCTTTAAGAGAAGATATAAAAATTAATGGTGAAATCGTAAAAAAATTTAAGAACGGCGATTAAGATTTGTGAACGGCGAAGTCATCAATAATTTGCGATATGCGGACGATACAGTACTCCTAGCTTCTAGTCAAGAAGATCTGCAAACACTACTTGATAGTGTCGTTGAGAGTTGTAGGGAGGCAGGTCTGGATCTTAACATAAGGAAAACCAAAATACTCGTAATAAGTAAACAACAGAATATAAAACCGTCTATAAATGTAAATAATATCAAACTTGAGCAAGTTGATAAAATCGTCTACCTTGGACAGCAATTAAATTGTAATGCAGAAAATCACGGCGAAATTAGATCCAGAATAGAGCAGGCTAGAGCTGCTTTTAGAAGGATGTCCAAGGTGTTATGTAACAGAGACCTAAAATTGGCATTAAGGATCCGCCTACTTCGCTGCTACGTGTTCTCGGTCTTACTTTATGCTGTCGAGTCCTGGACTGTGAATAAAATCGATCTAAATCGCCTTGAGGCTTTCGAAATGTGGTGCTATAGAAGAATTTTAAAAGTTTCCTGGGTGGAGAAGATTCGTAACTCCACAATACTAGAACGTCTCAGCAAGACTACTGAGATCATAAAAAGCATCAAGCAGAGAAAGCTGGAATATTTCGGACATGTAATGAGAGGTCCCAAATATAGATTGCTACAAAACATCATGCAAGGAAAAATAGCAGGCAAACGCAGTCCAGGGCGAAGAAGAACCTCATGGTTGAAGAACTTGCGAGACTGGTATGGTGTAGATACAAGCATGCTATTTAGGGTGGCAGTGAATAAAATTAAAATAGCTATGATGGTAACCAACGTTCTGAAAGGACATGGTACATGAAGAAGAAAAGAAGGACCATGTGGTTTTGATTGCTGATAATGCGGAAGATCTGCAAACATTAATAGACCTTCTAGTGAAAGCCTGTGAGAGATACGGCCTGAAATTATACTGTAACAGACCAAAATTGTTGTAGTAAGTAAAAAAGACGTAATACAGCACCAATTCACGGCTACCAATGAACCCTTGAAAATAGTCGACTACATTACATATCTTGGATGCAGCCTAAATAAGGAATGGGACCACCCACAGGAATTAAGATTTGTTTTCCTTGTGGATTTTGAATTAAGATGTCGTATAAAAAAGGCGAGAGCTGTCTTCAATCGCATCAGGAAGATTTTATGTAATATGCACCTGAACATTGATATCAGAATACGAGTCTTGAGAGGCTATGTATTTTCTACCCTTTTATATGGAGTCGAAGCCCGAACCTTGACGGAGGTAACATCCAAACGATTAGAAGTCTTCGAAATGTGGTGCTACAGCCGCATGCTCAGAATTCCTATATCCGCCATGTTACAAACAACACCGTGATCCAATGTATGAATAAAGTTCTGGAAATTATGCGTATCGTGAAAATCAGAAAGATGACATACTTAAAGCATGCGATGCGCAATGATACGTATCAACTAATTCAACTAATCTTACAAGGCAAGATAGAAGACAAAAGATCTCAAGGGCGCAGAAGGACACCGTGATTAAAGAACATCAGACAGTGGACAGAAATGACTACCATATATCTATTTGGAGCAGCTGTCAACAAAGTTGTATGGACCAACGTCATTGCCAACATC
This sequence comes from Diabrotica balteata, assembly GCA_918026665.1. Lineage (NCBI taxonomy): Eukaryota > Metazoa > Arthropoda > Insecta > Coleoptera > Chrysomelidae > Diabrotica > Diabrotica balteata. The sequence goes on along the minus strand of OU898278.1, from coordinate 152,010,509 downwards.
CTCAGAGGATAGGCACCAAAAGAAGAAGTGAAGGAATGTAGCTAAAGCTATAAGTAGTTTGATGTTGAAGAAGTATTGTACATTGCGAGTTAAATAATTTATTTTGTTTAAGCACAGTTAATTTGACCGCCACTTTTATTTCTATTTTTCTTGAAAACTGAATTTAAACAATACTTTGCTATTTCTTTGAATACTTAATTGGGTTTGCGATGACTAAGGCGAAATATAGTTCTATTAACTGAGAACTGCGATATGATTGTCTTAACTGGCAAAGACGAGATACTATGCGTAGAGAGATATGTCCTACTAAGGTTGAAATATAATTTTTATCTGGGAGAAAATGAGCATTAAATAGTAATTTTAACGGAGGGGAAATTTTTTAGATTCTTTTGTGGCTTTTCAGTTCTGTAAATTCAAAGCAATAAAATATTTTATGGCCAGCTATTAAGAAATATTTTAGTGAGAATAGAGCACTAAAACATGTAGCTGTGTGTATATAAAGGGTTCGGTTAAAATTGCTTTTTATACCGATGGCCCAGATTTACTGACGACTGTAGTTGGCGCTGCAGATATTGTGTAAATAATATATTGAAAATGTTGTATTTTATTAATTTTATTTTTATTTATAATAAATGTTGTAATTTTTAAAATATGTGGTTCGTTGTTTAATTTAATATATATCTCAGCTAGCACAATTATGTGTTCTAAGCAATCTGTCACTGTGTGACGTCGACTCTGTAGTCTCCTGGTAGAGTTCAAAAAGAAATTAAACCAAAATTTACTTTAGACTTTTGATAAATTAACCCAAATGAAGCACGTTATTTATTAATATTGAACAAATTTAATATAAACAAGAAAATTCGTCTGCAACTTAGGTTGCCTTTAAAAATTTACAAAAATTCGAATCGTATAAATCTTAATGTGGTTTAGTGTCGTGACAATAAAAATTTATTACAAAATGTGGAGACTCTCTACAAGTACCTAAAAACTAAATAAATATTGCAACTTTATAAAGTGTTTAAATGAACTATAAAGAAAAAGAAAATGAACACTTTATTCCGCTGACTTTTAACTTGCATTCAAATATAATCAAAATTTCAAATGATCCCCAAAATTATTATCCAACCTCACTTTAAAACAGTTCTGATTTATTTAAAGAAAACTAACTACTCGCAAAATAATCGGTGAAACTGGAATATCAATCCTCTCTTCGGAAGTTAAGGTACGTACTATTCTATTTTTAATTTAATGATCATTAATATTTTCAATTTTTAAGGCCTATCGCAATTATGTTAATTCATGAATTTTAATTTTCTCAATTTAAATGACATTTCTGTACTCCAATAATAATTTATAAGTCAAATTGTTTCTCTTACTCTCTGGAACAAATTCTGGATATCTCTGCTGTGGAAACTGTGGAAAAAACTAAAATTCTAATTAGACGAATTAAAAAACACTCCCGACCTATTCCACAGTTTCAGGGCTCCTCTTCGTCGAAAAATCCTCGTCGGCCTCCAAAAAACCAATTCTCCGTTGCTAACAGCAACCGACGTTCTTTTTCTTTTCGTCTTCTATTTTTTTTAAACCATAAACTGTCCTGTTCTGACACATTTGTCAATCCACATTAATTTCTCATAATTACTTTAATCACATCTAATTTGGGAATTTATAAAAAAAAATGTTCAGATATAAAACTTATTCTATTACAATGCTAATACAATTTATTCTTTTCATCTCCACATCATTGTAATTTCTAATTTAACAAAACCCCTATTAATTTAGCTCCCACAGACTTGCTTGACAGTTTATTTTGTGACGTTTTTTTTAAATTTCTATGTTTAAATATTTTTTAAGAATTCTTCTTTTTTGTTCTTTTTAAGGTTTAGACGATTCACCTATACACTAGGCAACTATACTATTCAGAAGTTATTAACACTATACCAGGTAAGTCAAAATTAATTTATTTAACAATTTACTAATCTTTTTCTCTCTTTTATTTCAGAGTCGAACCCACATTGTGATGGCTTCATGAAATTCATGAACAACAAACTCATATAAAAATCCATTTAAGTTGTATCCTTTTTAACATATTGAAATCATTTCAATATATAAAAGGATTTAATTTTTGAGATCATACAAATTTTCGTTTAGGATTTTAAACAGAACTCGAATTTTTTGTCGATGAAGTAAATATATTGCAAAGAAAGATGGTACAGAAGTGTATTCTTTACTGTTAATAAAACATATCATTACAAGGCTGTGACAGACACTGTAGAAGAATATCCGCAAATATTATTTATTTCTGTAGCAATGAAAATAAAAGTAAGAATGGCTTCGCAATAATAGTCTCGTCAATACTCCAAAACAGGGTATACGGATAAAATGCGATTAGTGATAGACTCGTTTTATCTTATACTTCTGGGCTCAACTTGAATTTTATATGTATATGCCCCAACATCAAGTGTGTAAATTTTTATACGATTTTGGAAAAAATGCTTGAGAAAATTTCAAGCAGACATCTTATTGATAATAGGAGACCTCAATGCTAAAATTGGTAGAACCAATATTGATCATTACTTTAGGCTGACCGTTGATTCTTTCGGTTTAGGTGAAAGAACTAAACGGAGAGATAGATCAATTGAATTCTACGGCCAAAAACAAGGGTCGATTATTGGTGCGTAACAATATGTATTTAATATTTTTATTTAATTTTGTATCATATCATCATATCACACTGTATATAAGTTTTAGATTTATCAAAATATTTTGTACTGTCTAATAATCTGTATAAACGCCGATAGCTTGTATTCAAACAATGAAACGATTAGTAATTTCTGGTTTCCAAATTATCGATTTGAGTCCTTCGAAAAATTTCCAACAGAAAGGACAGTTGAAAAATCCTAACGTAACTTTCGTAATCGTAATCGTAACTTTCATTATGAAAGCTACCTTCTCAGGTAGCTTTCGTAATGAAAGGTGACGAAACTTTCATTTGTCCCAGTTTCCTGGATGGTCCTTCAACAATAATATAGAAAAGGGAACCTATTTCCTTAAGGACAAAACTGGTTCCCCAAGGGAAAAAACCAGCGACCTATGACTGGTGCGTGAAACAAAGGCGTCATAACTACGTGTAAGGACATACAAACCTGCATCTTTGCAAAATGTTATCACAACAAAAATTCCCATACTCAAATGGAGCTTCGGAGGAAACACTGCTAGATAAAAAGACCAACTTTGGAAAGCCAAAATACAGCATTGGAAACCTCACAAGGGTATACAAACAAGAGAAAGGTAGATGGCATAAAAAGAGTAGTCGGAACAAATTGCAATTATGTAGCTCAGGATAGAGATCAATAAAAAGAGTTGGGAGAAGCGTTTGTCAAAAATGGACGCCAGAAGCCTAAGAAGAAGAAGAAGACGATCAAAGGAAAATTCTCTATAATATATAGTACACCTACTTGCAACACAATTCGAGGAGAATCTACACTTGGTGATCAAACGTAAAAATTTAGCCAAGTGAAGATTTTGGAAGCGACCACAAAATTTTCCTCGCCTTGACTTCCTATATTTACTTAGACTGAACTGGTAACCTTCAAAGTACGAATAAACCCAGTGGTAAGTGGGGCCATAAGTACAGATGTTGAAGACTTTCTGGAGGGGCTTTAAACTGGCCATATTAGATACTGTTAATCAATGTCATGAATCCGCAAGAACTAGTAGTCGTAAGCGATGGATTAGTAACAAAACATGGGAAATTAACAACTGGGCAACATGGGCAACTTAACATTGGCAGTTATTATTTAAGTGAATATAAAACTTTGCACAAAGAAATTCAACGAAGATGTGGCAAATATATAGATAAGTACGTTTCTAACATCTGCCAGGAAATAAAAATCCACGTACGATGAAATGAAACAGATTTCTTTTAGATCTTTCTCAGAAAGTAAAGCTGCATACTGCTCGACAATTTAAATCCACAAACGATACTCTAGAAAATGAAACAGGTAGGGGTGTATTCTGTAACATTTCCGTTAAATTTAAGAGGCCTCTAAAATTTAACATTTAACGGTCCTCTTAAAGTTTTAGGTAACATTGACATTCTATAAAGAAATATTATAGAGGACCGCTAAAATATATTTTTTTAGAGGAATCCTCTAAAAAGTTTTCGATCAGATACGGCAACGTCGCACGTTAATGGTGTTAAACTACTTATAAGGTAAAAATTGACCAAAAACTAAAAGTTGGAGGCAAAAAACTTAAGAAAGAAGACGAAATTGACAGTCTGCTTGACTTGTTATTATTATTGTATGTATGTATTATTATTGAAAATATATTTCAGTTTATTTGTGTTCGAGTTGGTTTTATTTTCGTTTTAATAAAAGTTTATTATGTCTCGTACTCCACGAACAACAAAATCTCAAAAAGAGTTTTTGATAAGTTTTTTTAAAAGAAAATAAAATTCAAACAGGAATAAAATTAATCCTAAATGAATTGGGAAAAGTCCATGTGTTATGAGAAAGGATTGATCATATATCGGATTATCTCTTGATGTAATCTGAATTCAGCTCTACCAAAAGAATAAAAAATTTTAATTTTGTTATAGGTGTAACAAACGGATTATAAAGTAAACCGAGAGTTACCTTTCATTATTATTTATTATTTCATCAACTAAAGCTTCACCAAATATATTATAAAAAGCTATTTGTCTTTTTTAATTGCTTATCTGCACTATAATATATAAATAACAAACTAATAATCATATAAACCTGACCAAACAAAAATAATCAAATGATATTTAAAGGGCGCTAAAAATAAGAGGACAAGTTTTGACATCCTCCAAAATATTCTGTTTTAGCGGGAGTTTTAACGGTTTAGGTTATGATTTTAACGGATGCATAAGTGACAGAATACAAAAATAATTTTAGCGGACGCTAAAATTTTAGAGGCCTCTAAAATTTAACGGAATGGTTACAGAATACACCCCGTAATATGTTAAGTGCTATGGACGCGATTCTAGAGACTTGTAACGAAGACTGCACAGGACTCTATGAAGAAAAATTGTCTAACTTTATTCATAGCTCTAGAAATCACATTAACAAATCTAGAATCAGATATCCTAAGGTCTGAAGTGGGTTCTTCTTCTTGATGTGCCTATCCGTTACGAATGTTCGCGATCATCATGGCAATCTTTATCTTTTCTGCAGCAACGCGAAAAAGCTGCACAGATGTTGTATTGAACCAGATTCTGGGGTTCTTTAATCAATATGTTCTTCTTCTTCCTAGACCTCGTTTTCCAAATATTTTTCCTTGCAGGATGGCTTGTAAGAAAGCATATTTAGATTTATTTCGCATAATATGTCTGAAGAACTGTAACTTTCGAGATTTGATGGGGGTCAGTACCTCTCGGATCTTATTCAGTCTTCTGAGGACCTCCTCATTTGTGACTCGGACAGTCCACCGGATCTTAATCAGTCTTCAATATAGCTACATCTCAAATGCTTCCAGTTTTCTGCACATATCTTCGTTCAAGGTCAATTCAACGCCATAAAAAGGACAGAGAAGACGTAGCATCGGAGCATTCTTACTTTTGTATTAAGAGAGAGGTTGTGACTCTTGAAGAAGGCCCCCATTTGATTGAAAGTGGATCTCTAATCCCCTGGTTGTTGGTCCATTCTTCATATATTATGGTGCTGAGGTGGTTGTAGTGCGTCACTCTTTCTACAGGGGATTGGTTGACGTAGAGTTGACCTTCTGATATCCTTTTCTTGCTAATTGTCATAAGCTTTGTCTTTTTAACATTTATATTTAGTCCATATTATTGACTGTAATACGTGATTTTGTTCATAAGAACTTGTGGGTCTTCTAAGTTGTCTGCATATATTATGGTGTCATCTGCATATCTGATGTTGTTTAGCCGGTAACCAGTTAGTAGAATACCTTTTTCAGTATCGTGCAAAAGCTTCGATAAATATTCTTTCAGAGTACAGATTGAAGATTAGAGGAGACAAAATACAGCCTTGCCTCACTCCACGCATGATTTTCACATAGTCTTCACCTTCAAATCTGCGAGTTGCTGTCTGATTCCAGTAAAGATTTCTAATTATTTTCAGATCTTGGTTGTTAATTCCGGTTTCCTTTAGTATTTGCATCATTTTGGCGTGCTGTACTCGATCAAACGCATTCTCGTAATCAACTAGACATGTGTATACGTCGCAGTTGACTTCTTTGCATCTCTGGAATAAGACTTGTACTGAGAACAAGGCCTTTCTAGTACCAAAAGCATTTGTGAACCCGAATTGAAGTGGATAAAACCATAAAACACCTTAAAAGAAATAATTCACCAGCTTTTGTATAACATATGAACTAAATACGTTCATCGAAATCGAAGAAATATTTAACAAGCAGTGTTGTACACAAAGAGACTATATTGACAAATAAATGCATCTTCATCAAAAAAACTATTTTTTTATCATCAAGTCGAGAACTCTCTTCACGTTGCCCTCGTAACTATTTTCCAACTCACGTATTTCTATACTTATGTATGTCAAGAATGGAATTAAACCCGGCGAAAGTATCATTTGAAAAGACCAAATTTGGACAACCCACATAATAAATTAATTTTCTCAAACAAAGAGTACGGTAAAAGTAACGATTGGTAATTTTTTATGTAATGTTTTGCATAAACTTTGCAGAAGTGTTCTCGATAAACAAGAACATTTGCCCCATAGCACTAAACATTCAAATTCAAATTCATTTATTGATGTAATTTTGCCAGTAGCCTAACACACATCAAAATAAAAGCAGAACAATAGTCTTATTAAAAAATCTTAAATTCTAATTACATAAAAACATATCAGATTGGGATAAATAAGTTTAAAATTAGAATTTATGATATTCCTGACTACTATAAAACGCATTTTTTATTAGAATTTCCTTAATTTTATTTTTACTGAGTTTTGGGAAGATGCTTTGCGTTATCAGGCAATTTGTTGTTTAATTAAAATTGTAATTTAATTGCCCAATACTCTGATCCAGTTTGACACCTCTTTAGCAGAGAACTACGAAGTAGTTTTATGTCGTTAGCCTCCAGTAGGCTGGAATAAGACCACATATGTGTCTAGTGTTATGATCGTGCACCTCTTCATGGGTCACAAAGTGCCCTCCTTCCCCCGCGTCTCTTAACAAACATAAGGTTCTCATATATATATATATATATATATATATATATATATATATATATATATATAAGGAGGATACACTAAGAATTCCCAGAGTCTCATAGGCCAATTTTCAATCGTCCCTAAACTCACGGCCTGCAGGAACTCTTATAGCCTTGCGTTGCAAACCAAAGACTCTCGGCATTTCCGCCAAATGCCCCCAGACCAAGATTGTTAGATGATAAGTCAGATGAGAGTAAAAAATAACTTAATAAGCTGTTCGTAAGACCTTGCATGAAACGCTTGATGCTAGATTTCTGAGCACATATAAGTTCTGTGATAGATTTTTGTTTAGATAGTTGATATGTTGACCCCATTGAAGCTTGCGTTTAACAAATTATCAGAAACAAAAACTGTGCTGATAACGATTTTTAGGAATTAGGCTAAGGGGCCCTTTTTATCTCACACGCTTGTCGAAACAACAACGACAAAAATTTTTTCAAGAAATCCATTAGTAAACTATGATACAACCGAAAATAGTTAAAACAGAATAATAATTTCTAAAATAAATTCAAATTACGGGGTGACCCTAATTTTATACTCGGTAGTGTATTTGTATATATCTGTACTCTATCACTTATTCTTTTTATACTTCATAAATTAGAACTAAAAACAACAAGTACTTAAACATAGTAAAAATTAAAAATAATGCCGTACTCTTGTCTAACAGAATATTGTAAGAATATATTACTCATAAATTAACAAAAAATATACAGGCCAAACCTTCAAAATTCTCACGTCCAATAAATTCTTGGCAAATGATAAGGTTGTACCTTTTACAAAGTGTGTCAAATCAAATCTAAAAAGAAATAAAAAGGAAGTACTTAAAAATCAATTAGTAACAAACCAGTTCCGTTGTCTCTACAGTAACGAATTAAACTAATAGTACAGTCCTCCTGGTGGGATGATATTATTAGTACCGCCTTTCATTATTGATTTTGTCTATAGACTATAATTAACAAGGAAGCAATATAGAACTATCACGAATTTATGATTTTAAACAACTGGTGATCATACTTATGATCCGGAATTGTGTTATCGGACGAGAACTGAGTCAAGATGATCTATCCTTACTATCCATAGGTACCAAAACAAAGGGCACTTATACGAAAACAGCCTGTTCTGGAATCAACAAAAGTTTCAAAATTCATAAAACTGGTAAGCAGTGGTAGTGATAGAGATGACTCTGAGACAGATGAAAAAGTTTTTTAAGAGGCAAAATAATATAGACCTAGATAAAATAAATAAATATAGATAAAAATAAGATAAGAAACACGTTGCAATAGTATTTTTCTTCCATTGCATAATTAGTAACTTGTATTATCCATCACAATAACTGAATGTTTATAAATGTATTATGTCGGCTCCTCTTTTCGTGATAATCACAGGTGTTCTTTACTTACACCAAAAATCCTTACACCGTAGTTCAGCAAATAAAATAAGGCGTGCGCTTGATGACTGCTTGTCAGGTTTTGTGCCACTGTTGCATTTGTAAATATGCTCTGTTTTTCCGTTCTGTTATAATTTGACATTCTTCGTTAAACCAGTTATCTGTTCTTGTTCTTCTTTATTTACTTTCGATGACTGATGTTACTGCACCCTTCCTACATTTCATTTATGTTTTCATGTTTTAGTCTGTTTTCTAGTTCAACGTTTACATTTTGTTTATATTCTCTATTTTTGTTGTATCTTTAAGTCTTTCTTCATTGTATCGTTCATGTTTAGAACCTTTTTCCTTTTTTTATGTTTAAAATTTTTGTCTGTTACCCAATTTTTGACCCAATTGTAACCAGAATCCGCATTTAATATTCACCTGGTGCGGACGTTTATTATACAGTGTGTAAAAGCCAAATGGAATAAATTCATTATTTAGGTTACTGTACATATTTATAAAAAATCCCGAAACACGTCAAATTTAAATTATAACTTGATACTCTTTAATGTGAAAATGCAACCCCTACCTTCAAACCCCTTAGAATGACAGGTACAACCCCCAATTTTTAAAATAGGAAGTATAGGCTCGTGGTATATCGTTTGAAAGGTCTTTTCATTCTCCATTCAAAAATGTTGTCGCTTTTAAGTTTATTAAGATTAATTAAGATAAAATAAATTAAAATCATGTGGTTACCGAAATTCGCTACAATACAATCAAAAACTAAAATGTAATACAAAACGTAATAAAATGTAGAAAACGAAAAAGAACTATGAATGTTAATGAAGTAGATGTTCAAAATGTTCACCGCGTACGTCTTGGCAACATCCTAATCTCAAATAAAACTGTCTTCTAACATTATTTAACATAACAGGCGTGATAGACCTAATCGCAAGCGTTATTCGTTCTTTTAAGTCATTTAAATTAGAAGGTTTAGTTTTGTACACATGGCTCTTCACATATCTCCATAAAAAGAAATCTAATAATGTAAGATCAGGTGATCGCGCTGGCCATTCAATCGATCCTCGCCTCCCTCTCCACCGATTGGGAAATATTGTATCGAGGTACTGCCGGACATTAAGTTGGTAATGTGGTGGTGCTCCATCCTGCTGAAACCATATCGTACTCGCTGGAACTTGAGGGTTTCCTGGATCAGGATATAAATTTGCCAACGTTGGAATGACATCATTTTGAAGTAGTGTCAAATAATTGTTGCTATTCAAGTTGTCCTCAATGAAAAAGGGACCGATGATATTGTTTCCTACAATCTCTGCCCAAACATTAACCTTTTGAGGGAATTGAGTGTGTTCTTCTCTCATCCAGTGAGGATTTTCCGTATCCCAGTAGCGGCAATTTTGCCGATTAGCATGACCGTTAAGTGAAAAAGTACACTCATCAGAAAACATAACGTCTTCTAATTGGAAAATATTGTTATCCAACATGTCCATCATTTGCTCACAAAAAAAATTTCTCCTATCAAAATCGTCTTCCTTGAGCTCCTGAGTAGGTATCATCTTATAGGGATGCAATTTATTTTCTTTTAATATGTTTACTATCGATGTATGGCTAGCATTGAATATAGTGGTTGCCTGTCTATTCGATGTATGTGGATTTTCCTGAAACTCAAGCAACACATCTAATTTGAGTTCATCACTCCGTGCATTGCTGCTTTTTTTATCTTACATGACCGAACTCGCGAAACTGCTTCTCTATTTTACTTACTGTTCCTTGGGATATAGGCGGTAAATTAGGAAATTTCTCATGAAATAGGCGAGTTACTTCCTGTTGTGTTCGGGAGTTATCTCCGTAACCAGTCATTTGTAAAACTGTTATTTTATGCATTTCCGTTAATCTAACCATTTTTCAGAATTGAATTGAACGAACTTTTTACTTAAATTAAAATACTGACAACTTAAATAAAACAATTTACTAACGCGTGTTAAAATACCGTTGCCACGGAAATGCTTTAAAGTTTTTGAATGGTTACCATCTAAAAACCACATTGCTATGCTTTTTGTTCACTTTCTCATTATCAAGACCTAAACGGGAAATAAGTTTTGAGTATATTTTAGGGAATTTCGGTAACCACATGATTTTAATTTATTTTATCTTAATTATTCTTAAAAGCGACAACATTTTGTCTAAGGGGGTTAAAGGTAGGGGTTGCATTTTCACGTTAAAGAATGTCAAGTTATAATTTAAATTTGACGTGTTTCGGGATTTTTTATAAATATGTACAGTAACCTAAATAATGAATTTATTCCATTTGGATTTTACACACTGTATACGATTAATGTCTTTATATCTACAATAACAGGATCTATAATAATAACTGAAATCGGTCTGATGATTTCCAGGTGCCTTTGTGTATATCTTTTCGAGCGAAGTTAAAATTCTGCAATGAATATCAACAAAAAACTACTATGAAAAAGAAGACATTTTTGAGCATCAAAGCATCAAAAATATTTAAAATTTCTCAAGCACCAAATTTTTTCATTTTGTTGGGATGTGTTATTCCTGTTCCATACCATGCAAGTTAAACGTTTACTTTGTTATCCAGTTCTTCCTTTGGTAATTCATCTACTGATTCATATATATATATATATATATATATATATATATATATATATATATATATATATATATATATATCCCGTTTATAGCGTAATCCGCCTTTGGGTTCCCGTTCGCCAAGCCTGTCTATTCTGCCAGTCTTCTTCAAATAGATTTCTTGCTGACATGGCTTTTGAAATTCCTTGCATCCATGTTGTTGGTGGTCGTCCTCGTTTTCTTTTCTCTGGTGGTACCCATTCTAATATTTTTTTTGGTAGTCTTTCTTCCCCCATACGTCTAACATGTCCGTACCATGTCAGTTGTTGTTTTTCGATGTCTTCTATAATTGATCTTTGTACATTCATTTGATTTCTTATGTCCTCATTTCTCACATGTTCTAATCGAGACTTTCCCGCTGCTCTCCTCCAAAAATCCGTTTCAACTGCCAAGAGGTTACCTTTAAGTTTTTGTGATAACTGCCATACTTCTGAGCCATACACGATTACTGGTTTCAATATTGTGTTATATATTCTTTTTTTCGTTTCCGGTCTTATATTTTTCTGCCATAGTACTGAATTCAATGCACCTATAACTCGTTTCCCTTTGGTTATTCTGTCTTTTATGGCTTCATCAGTTCTTCCTGTCTTTGTTAGTTTTACCCCCAAATATATACATTGATCGCATTTCTTAATTTTCCCGTCTTCTAAGTCAAGGTCATCTGCAGTATTTTCTCCTCCTATGCAAAGATATTGCGTTTTTTGTAAATTTACTTCGAGGCCCCATTTTTTGTACTCTTCCATTAGTTTTCTAGCCATATACTCTAGGTCTTCCTTGTCTTGGGCAATAACTACCTGGTCATCTGCATAATGCAGCGTGTATAACGTTTCATCCCCAATAGACAGCCCCATCCCTTTACACTTCTTTTTCCATTGCCTGAGTGCTTCGTCGATATATATATTAAATAGTATGGGAGATAAACAACAACCTTGCTTCAGTCCTTTTGTTACCTGAAAACCATTAGTAACCTTATTTCCTATTTTAACTTTTGATATTGTGTTGTTATATAGATCTTTAATAGCGTCGATTAGTGAAACGCTGATACTGGTTTTCTCCAATACTTCCCACAATTTCGCAACAGGCACGGTGTCATATGCTTTTGTTAAATCGACTAAAAGTAAATGCACTTCTCGAGATCTCAGTGTTCTTTTCTCGAGTATTTGGGATAAGCAAAAAATACTATCTATTGTGGATCGTCCCGCTCTGAATCCGTTTTGTTCTTCTGATTCAAAAGGACGGTATTCTTCGCATATGCGTTCTTTTATAATTCTCCCATATAATCTGCTAAGCGTACTCGTAACAGTTATACCCCGATAGTTATTGCAATCTTCCTTATTTCCTTTTTTATGGATAGATGTAATCCATCCTTCTTTCCAACTTTGTGGCACTGGTTCTCCGTGCAAGTGCCTATTGAAAACTTCTGTTAGTATCTCGAATAGTTTGTTGGTTCCATTTTTTATTAACTCTGCATATATCCCCTCTGGGCCCGGAGCACGTCCATTTTTCAACAATGATATAGCTTTTTTAGTTTCTTCGATGTTAATTGTTGGAGGCTCTCCTTGAATCAGGATTTCATGTTGTTCTATGTTTTTGAATTCCGGTCTTTCTTCTACTAACAGTGTTTTATAGTGTTGTTCCCATTTTTCGGGCTCTATGGAGTGTATGGCTATTTGTTCTGTTCTGTTGGATCTGATGTTTTTTATAAATCTCCAGGATTCTCTTGATTTGCGGCCGCCAATATACGTATCTAATTCCTGACATTTTCTCTCCCAGCTTTGATTTTTTGACTCTATTATCGTGGATTTAAATTTATTTACCATTTCTCTATATTCTCTTTTGTGTTCTTGATCCTTTGTTCCCAACCATCTGTGATATAATTTTTGCTTTTGATCTTTCATTTCCTGTAGTTCATCATTCCACCAATTATTTGTCTTTCTGAGTTTGTTTACTCTTATTCCTAATGCTTCTTTGGCCGCTTGATGTATTCCTTTTCTTATTATGCTATGTAACTCTTCTGTTGTTTTATGTTTAAATTCCTGTGGTAGTTGTTGCTCCAATCTTTTTTTATACAATTCTCTAGTACTATCGTTGTCTAAACTTGTTAGATTATACTGTAGTTGTTCACCTTCTGCTGAGTGATTTTGATTTAGATTTTTGTTTTGTTGGTGTTTACCGTTTCCGCTTAGCGGTAGTATCATTTTAGCTTTTACTAGATGGTGGTCACTTCCACATTCGGCTCCTCGAAATACTCTTACGTCATGCACTTTTATTTTAGATTTTTGTTTCATTATTAGGTAATCAATTACTGATCTTAAGTTTCTTGTAGGCTGAGTCCATGTATATGTATGTATTTCCTTATGTTTGAAATACCCATTCATGATCCTTAGTGAGTTGTGTCTACACATTTCTATTAAGTTATTGCCATTATCGTTTGTAGTGTTTTCTCCATATGGTCCTATTGTTTTATCTTTTATTCTTCTACCAGTTCTTGCGTTGAGGTCACCTAGTATAATAGTTTCCCTTGTTTGACCTATTTGAGAGATAGTTTCATCTAGGACTTCATAGTATTTTATTTTTTCTTCTAGGCGTGCATCATCATTCGGACCGTATGTGCCTATTATTGTTATTTTTAATCCTTTCAAGTTGAGGTTGATCTTTATGATTCTTTCATTTATTGCTTGCCAGTTCGATATATTCTTTTTGTATTTCTTCAATATAAGTATTGATACTCCTCTTTTGGCATGTTCTTCCTTATTAACTCCCGTGTGTATATGTATATATCCATCAAGATTTTGGGTTCCTTGTCCTTTTTTCTTTGTTTCTGAGAGTACAGCAAAATCCATTTTATGTTTTTTCATTTCTTGGATAACATCTTCGATTTTATTTCTAATTCCTTGTGTATTCCATGTACCACAAATCAGTGTCCGTTTTCGTTGCCATTGTCGTCGTCCTTTAGTTCCATCCATATCCCGAGGCTTGGTTTCGGTATTTTTAGCATTACTATTTTTTCCAAGAATGAGTTGCTGGCCCATTGCTAAACCCCCTTGCTAGGAGGACCAGAATTTTCTGTCGGGGTTTATTCCCTTAGCCTATAAATAACTCACCCCGCTGGCAGACGTGTTAGCGAGTGGGGGGGGGGGATTAGGTAAGGAATTTGGAGTTTAGGTAGGATAATACTAGGGTTTGGGCCTGGTTTCACCTAAATAGGGAGTGGAGGAAAAACCAGGAGCTCGCGTGGGCAGGGACGCTACCTCCCTGAAGTAAGTCTACCCTCTATCGGGACCATAAAGGGGTACCTACCCGCTACCCGCTACCTATCTACTGATTCATCTGTTTTAATTTTAAATTTTAATTTAATTCTTTTGATTTAATTTAATTTAATAGAATCAATCTACCCACCCATTGTTTGTAGATTTAGAGAAGGCATGCGATACATATCTGTAGGACGTTTCGTATCAGCCATTGGGATGCGCCGTGTTGAGGTTGACAACTACCCCCTCCAAGTGTGTTTTCTAACAAGTACTGGAGAGCTCCTACTTAATTCAATACTTCTCCTTCTTGGAAACTACACCGACACGGTGGCTATTATTCCGGGAATAACAAATACCCCCCCCCCCCACACACACACTTCTGCGGGAGGCCAAACATGTCAAATATTTGCGTCACGTGTGTTTGGCAGAACCAAAATGGACATAAACGTATTGACAGTTGATGTAATATATTTTGACTTAAATACAGTTTACCGATACACGTCTAAGCACAATTCAAGGCTTGTTTCACAGTAGGTGTCCCACAAATCAAAGCGTATTGGGTACGAAAGTTGTATAAAAACACACGTTTAGTCGAATTAATGATTTAAAAATAACGAGTATTACAATAAAGTTACGTTCAGTCGACACCTACAACAGTCGTCGTGCATTCAGTGTATTCGTGTCCTTTGAAATGTGTCAAATAACCGACAAATGGACGGATATGCGTATTTGCTATTTCGGTATAATTTGCTTATGCGTGCAAATAAAGCAAATAACTGATAAATGTACATTATGCGAACGAATAAGGCGCATAACAAATAACACATAGAGAAATGTGGTGCCGCTATAAAGATTTTCAACCCTCTCTAAATCTCTGGTAAACATTTATTTGCGTCCTCTATTTTGCAGTTTTTTGAATTCAATATTTTGGCGCTTACCTTTTGTCAAATTCTTCTCTATTTGTTACCTATCTATTATTCTTCTATTATTCATTTTTATTAACTATCTGTTATCCATCAATTATCTATCTAGTAGTCATATCCTTACCCACCATACTTACGATGTCGATTCTGAGCAATAAAGTGTTTGTAATGTACCTGTGTATGATCAGGTTATTATCGCCTAATCTTCTCTTCGACTCTTCGTATTTTGAGAACGAATTTCGAAGTGAAATTTGAAAGGTGTAAAGGTATTTTAAACTAAACTTGTGAAACAATTCAATTACAATATTCAATTCCCATTAAAAATAGTTAGTATTAAAATGCAACGAGAAAATAGCTTCAGAACAGTTTCATTGTCGGAATAACAATCATATTAAGTTCAATCTAATTGCACAGTTGGTGTAACATTCCTTATCTGTTTCAGTGAATTAATTTAATTTTAGGTATTAAATTAATCATGTATGTTTGTGGTATTTTAAATATAAATTTTTTCGTTCGAACTTTGAACTGTTACTCATATTTTGATTAATCTCTCGTTAATCTCCCGCATTGTATTTAATCTTATGTCGCAGCGGGTAAAACATCAATTGATATCTTATGGCTAGACTTTTGGTCTATTAGAAAACATAAACGGAATAAATTGTTTGATCAATAACAGCAGAATATCTCTAGAGGGAGAATTAGGTTGACCTTGAATATCGACGTAGTGCCTGGTGCAAATGTTCTTGTAAAATAGACAGAATATGCTGGAGGTTGAGTTACGTTAATTAAAAATAGAAAACAATAAAACCAAAATTCAAACTACAATGTAAGGTAAAACTAAAATATAGGGGAGGGCTATATAATTTTTAGATCTATAAGAAATATCAGATGACAACAATGTACTACACTTTATAAAAATAGGCAGGCTAATATGATCAAAACGACTCTCAAAAGAAATTATCGGCAATAGTTCCCAGTTCCCCAATACCAGTTCCTTAGAGTTTAATAGACCAGCAAAGGGTTTAACAGAGTAAGCCTCAACGATGTAATCCATTTCCTGTGTAATAGAGAAGTTCCCCTAAATATTATAAAAGTTATCGCAAACATCTACAAAAACAACAAAATGAAAGTCAGAATAGATGGACAACGTACAGAACTTATAGAAAAAGGCAGTGAAATAAGAAAAGGAGATTCATTGAGCCCCATGCTCTTCAATTTGATCATGGATAAAATCATTAAAATTATTAACAAAGGAAGAGGATATAGAATGGGAAACAAAAAAATAAAAATACTCTGTAACGCAGACGACGCATTATTGATAGCCCAAGATAAAGATAGTCTGCAAAGATTGGTCCTAACATAAGAGCAAAAGAATTTAATATGACAATCTCATCTCAGAAAACTAAAACAATAGTAGTCAGCAAAGAACCAACGAGATATACAATAGAAATTGATGGAATCAGTATTGAACAAGTAATGGAAATAAAATACCTGAGAATTGCACTGTCTAGCTATGAAGACCTGTACAAAGAAGTGAGAGATCAACTACAAAAAGCAAATAGACTGGCAGGATGTCTTAATAACACTATATGACGAAACACACACATTACCAATGAGATGAAGTCAAGAATTTATAAAGCCAGTGTAAGAAAAATAATGACATATGCCTCAGAAACAAGAGCTGACACATAAACAGCGCAAAGGCTACTGAAAAGGGCAGAGATGAGAGTACTGAGAAAAATTACATCAAATACGCTAAAAGATGTAAAGAGAAGTAAAGGCATTAGAAGAAAATGTAACGTAGGTGTATAAATTAAAGGAGAAAAAATTTAAAAAAAAATGAATGGAATATTCACATAAGCAGAATGGATGAGAGCCGTGTCGTCAAAACAGCAAGAGAGAGGTCACCAATCGGCAGAACAAGTATCGGACGACCGTGCAAAAGATGGAGTTACAACCTTCCATAGAGGTATTAGTGCTCCAATGAACAAACAGGAGAAGAAAAAGAACAAGTTTTGGCAATAGCCGGAAAGGATTAGCAAAAAAGGTCGAGTCTCAACTGCAACCTCCATGTCGTTGTACGACTAGGGTCATTAAACAACATCACACTGCTGGGAGGAACGAGGAAAGAAATCCTGTGAATATCTTTCAAGGATATTCAAAAGGAAACAACCATCGTTCTACCATCAGAATAGTGCTCTGCCCGACTGATCAGCCCTGAGTTCGTTCCCTGCTCATTTCTCTTCACGGTCATCTCAGATAGGAACAGTAAATAAAATTATTCAAACATTTAATATTAAGAAAAAGATAAGTTCTATAGAGTACGTCCTTTGTATGAGGGTATCAAGAAACGATGTTTAGAGTTAAAGTTAGAAGACAACCAAATGTACATTTGCCATTTGTCTGTAATTCAATACTTAAAAGCTAAACCTACACCCTGGGGGTAAAAATTTTTATTCTATGCGGAAAGTCTGGCATCGCTTATGATTTTATTTTATATCAAGGTGCTTCTACTCGCTTAGCTGCTCAGCTGACAAAAACGGTTTGGATTTGGTGCTACAATAATTTATTTTTCATCTTACAGAAAGCATAAATAATGAAGGATATATTACGATAATTGCTTTTTCTCGTATCAGGTCTTAAAATTAGAAAAAAATATTAGCATCTGGAACTCGAGGCAATAGGTTCAACTATCCTCCTGTGACAATTGGTAAAGAATGTCTAAAAATGGTAGAGAAACTACAGATCAAGTAACAAGTAAAGATGGCGATGTAGTTTTAGTCAAATGGCTGAACAAACGAAGTATGCTTCTTTCTTCTAACTTTGTTGGAATTGGAAATACTGATGTAGTTAGGAAGTGGGACAAGAAGGAAAAAAAGTATGTGGATGTAGAAAGACTTGAGGTGGTAAAGCTTTATAACCATTCGATAGGTGGCGTTGATCTATTAGATCAAATGATCAGTGTCTACAGAATTTATATTCGTTTAAAAAAATGAACCCTTCAAATGAGTTTTCAAGCCGTAGGCTTGGCTGCAGTAAATAGCTGGTTTGAATATCGACAAGAATATGACACACTAAAAATTCTAAAAAAGTACCCTTTAACGCTTCTAAATTAAAAAAAAGGCAATAATCAAGCCAAACAAACCAATTTCTCGTATCAAACGTGGCAAGATAAGTACTTCAACACCACAGATAGCGCGAAAAAATGAAAATATAACCTTGAAGAAACTAGACCAGGTCGTAAAGTTCAATATGACTCCGTTGACCATATGCCCTAACTGGATGGAAACAAAGAAGGAAAACGGTGTAAGTATGCCAACTGCAACAAGAGACGCACTTTTTTGTGATAAATGCAATGTACACCTTTGTATAAATAAAGATAGAATCTGTTTTTCTTTGTTTCATTGAAAAAAAATCAGGTCTGAAAGTGTGTGTGTGTGTTTTGTTTTATGGCACTGGAACTAAGCCAATTGACCAAAGGGTCAACGTCTGAAAGGGTCAACCTTATAATAGTGAACAATTGAAAACAAGCATGAAAGAAACAGTAAATTTACAGAATGCGAATTGCATCTTGTTTATGGTCTGTATCTGCAATTATCTATACACATTTCAGAAAATATTTGTTTTTTTTTATTATATTAAATCTCCTTATGATCCGCGGAGCAGTGAAAGGAAACTAGATTTGCCGATGTTTTACTAATGAACCTTTGGCGTGATATTACGCTGTGCAATTAAAAAACAAAAAAGTTGAAGATGAGTTCGTCAAAAACAATAAAGTAGATATACATACAAATAACATTAACATACTTATTAAAAGTTTCGTTTTATAACCTAAAAGCTTATTGTTTAGTTAATTATCTTAATATGGTTCTAAAACTACTTTCTTGTAGCGATTCTACATTTAATCAGAATAAATAACCATTTTAATTAAAAATTCGTATACGAGAATGCTTCGTTCAAAAACTAATCTTAAATACAGCTCTTTATTCGCCGTAAATACAGAAACCGTAAATATCGAATGGCAATTTATAGGATAGGTTCCTACCTGACGAAATAAAAAATAAAACAGATAATGGAAAATACACACACTCACAATAAAACAGATAATGGAAAATGCTGGGAGTTTGATCGTGAGCTTCATCAGATGTTCATAGATTTTAAACAAGCATTTGATAGAGTATGTAGGGACAGACTGTGGACAGCGATGCAGGAACTTGGCTTTCCAAAAAAACTAGTCCGGTTGATACGGATGTGTATGGAACGGTTACGATGTAAGGTGAGAGTTGGACAACAATACTCGGAGACATTTGAAATAAACAATGGACTAAAACAGGGAGATGCACTTTCACCACAACTCTTCAACTTAGCTCTGGAGCACATAATCAGAAGTGCAAGAATCGAAAAACCGAATACAGTATTTCATCGAGAAGGACCAAACTTACTACTGGCATTTGCAGACGATATAGATCTAATAGGAAACACGCGATTAAGGATGAAGGAGACTTTCGTAAGGTTTGAGAAGGAAGCAGAGAAGATGGGGCTCCAAATCAACGAAAATAAGACGAAATATATGTATATGAGCCGCAATAACCAAAGTAGAGACAGAATCGGTCAGAACATTACCATCGATGACTTTAACTTTGAGTGCGTTAGAGAATTCAAGTATCTTGGAACAACAATAACTGAAGACAATAACGGATCACAAGAAATAAACAACAGGATTTAGGCCGGCAACAGATGTATTTTTGCCCTCCAAAACCTTATAAAATCAAAACAACTAACACGAGGTACGAAGATACAGGTCTATAAAACAATCATACGACCCGCTGTGATGTATGGAAGCGAAACGTGGACGATGACAAAGGCAAATGAAGAGAGACTACGTGTTTGGGAAAGAAAAATCCTAAGGAAGATCTTTGGTCCGGTGCTTGATGAAGCATCAGGACAATATAGGATAAGAACTAATAAAGAGCTTGAAGAACTTTACCCAGACGCCAACATCATAAAAGAAATAAAGTCCAGAAGACTCCAATGGGCAGGACACCTCAGAAGACATTCTGACGAACGAACAGTAAGACTGGTGTGGGAGGAAGTCCCAACTGGAAGGAGACCACGCGGACGCCCTCGTCTCCGGTGGCGAGATAATATAGCAGGAGACCTAAGCACTATGGGCATGGAGAATTGGATGGAGGTTGCTCAAGACAGAAAACAGTGGAGGCATGTTGTCGAGTCGGCTAAAACCCACGAAGCGTTGTAACGCCACGGAGTAAGTAAGTAAGAAATAAAAAATCAAATACATAAAAAAATCAGTTTTTGACCATACATACTGATTAATTTCATTTCATCATCTTCAGGTATAGACAACGGTTTAAAGAATTTAGTAAATTTTTGTTGTTTGGCAGTTTTTAAAAACTCCTTTAATTTAGACTGCTTCTATTCAGTGACATTAGCAATTTTGCCTCTTAAAAATACGACTTCGTTCCATAGACGGATCAATTTTCGTAAAGAAATCACAAAGCTCATTTGCCATTCTCAAACCTTCACTAAGAGTTATCAAATTAAATGTCACGTTTCCAGTGCTTGTTGAAGCCTCTTCCTCAACGGGTTGTGAATTTACTATTTACTCAAAGTAGGTTTCAGTCAAATCTTCATCTCGTAATTCAAGCAATTCCTGAACGTTACTTGATTCTATCTGTTCGAACTCTTTTCGAAAAAAGTTCGAAAAAAGTTTTAACTTGTACAGATTTTTAATCATTTCCCGCAGTCAGATCAGGCCATAGTTTTTCTCAGCATGACTTCTATGCGTATGGCTTCAGTTCTTGCAATGATTCTTTTATGTTCACGATTTCGCTATGTCAAATTTCTATCAGGATTCCATAACATTCACATAAGAATCACATTTTATATGATTAAGTATTATTTTGAAGATTAGTCTAATCTAATAGAGCTTAAAAGCCTGGATTATTCCTTGGTTCATAGGTTGAAGCAAAGCCATTGTATTGGGAAGTAAAAATGTCACTTTTATATTTTGATGCATAGTTTCAAGTTAGCGAGGATAACCGGAAGCATTGTCCAAAACTAGAACTGCTTTAAAGCCTAAATTCTTTAATTTCAAATACATTTTAAGTCAAAAATAGCGCTTCAAAAGAAGCGCTACGCCTTAAGTCAAAAATAGGTCATCCTGCCAGTGTTTTGGTTTTGATTTTTTAACGCCACAAAAAGATTTAAATATCTATAAAGCATGGTTCACATGACGAACACAATCTCCAAATGCATTAGAACAAAGCAGCAGTGTAACTCTATCCTTTGCTGCCTTAAATCCAGAGGCAGACTTTTCGGTTTTAGAAATGAATATTTTTGGGTCCGCAAAATTCTTCTAGATATATTTCTGCCGCAGCAGTGTCTACAGATGCAGTTTCACCACCACCACTACCACCAGGTTCTTTAAAATGGGCGTAAAGACGCTTCGCCTTTCTCTGTCATCATCGGTACCTCCTCGTCTCTGATCTTCAGGCTATTTATGGTGGAGAGAACGTATCTCTTGCTGAGGTTTACTATCCTGTCATGTATGAAATATATGTTAGCTATACGATGTATTGCGCTGACAGGAAGTTGTATTTTTTACCCATGATACTCCTCAGAACCTTTATCGCGGTGGCCATAACTTGATTGATTTAATGTTTATTGAGTAGTGTGCAGAGTTTCGCTTTTATTTAATGACGATCAGATATACGTTTTGTAGGTGTGTAAAACAGTGACTTGGCTGGTGGTCCCAAATTTTTCACACCGTGCTTTTAGAAGTCTGGCTCTGGTCCTAACCCTATCTAAGATGTTTCTGACATCAGCATTCTAGTAGAGTATCTTTGTAAATTCGACATCCAAGTAGGACTTGGACGGTCTGAACACAAGTCTTTCTCACTCTCCATTTGTTGCACCACTTAACTATATGTTCGAGATGTACTTAAGCTCTGTTGATTACAGAACAATCTCTTCCATCTGGCCGAGGAGGTCCCAAGTAAAGGAGGGAGGACTGTGTCGTTGTTGTAGAATGTATAAAGTATTGGCGCGATTATTGATCCCTACTAAAGGAATGGGCACAGCGGCTTAATGTACTTCTTCAATTAGTCCAGCATGCCAGACATAATTAAATGCCTTTCGTACATCTAGGAAGATGCCAATGGCTTGCCTGTGATCATTCAATGTCTAAAAAACGAAGGTTGCTGCTTCTATTAATGTATTTTACGTGGAGTGACCAGATTTGAATCCATATTGGAGAATTCGTTTAATTTATTTAGGAGAAGTTATTAATAATGTTCAAAAAATCGGCTTTTGAAGCTATTTTTGATATAATTAAGTAACAAAATAAGAAAAATAACTTTACAAACCCCCATTTTAAGGGATTTTCTATGCTTTTTTAGTAAAATTCTGTAACTTTACATGTGGTAAACTTATCGGTATTCACCTTTAGTATTTAAAATCAAATAGTAATTTAATATTGTTTATATATTATTTATTCATATTGTTATCACCAAAATTATCAAAAGCAGTTGTTAGATACATGTATCAAGAATGTCATGGGAAAATCGTTAGTTCCGTAGTCTATTGGAATATTTTGTATTGTAGATTTAGATAAATGATTTTGTACTATACTTACTTTAAACTGAAGCAACTGGCACTAGAACAAAAAATATATTATTAGTAAATGTTACTAGCTTAAACCTAATAAAGATAAGAGGTTGTATTATAGAGGAAGTTATTAATGGTTAAAAACTATAACACACAAGAACAAGAACACACTATTTTCTGTTAACACTATTTTTAATCAAAATGCTTTAACAGCTACAATTTGACCCATGTTTAGTTTACAGTTTAGTTCATTTTTATCCCATATGTTTTAAAATTTCTGGACTAACATCATCGCTCTCATAAGGTTTTCCAATCTTTATCTTTTCTATTGCTTCCTCTATAGCTTGTGTTTCCTCAGTGTTTTCCTCTGATCCGCCAGTTACATGGTTTTTATTTTCCTTTGCTTTTCCTTGCTCTCCATTTAACAGTTGTTCGAAGTATTCCCTCCATCTTTCCATAATATCCTTGTCGTCGATTATTGTTGCTCCGTTTTTAGTTATTATTGATGTTAGCTTTATTTCGTTAGCAATTTTACGTTTTCTTTGCCGTTTTCTTCCATTTTTTCTTATTTTTGACTATTCCTTAAACTTTATTCTCTGTATTTTAAATTTTTCATATTTTTGTTGCGTTTTGTTTTGTATGTATTCTTTCCACAATTTCTTATATTATTTTATTTCAATATTTACTTCTTTATTCGACCATGGTGTCCATTTAACTTTTTTGTTATCTCTTGTGATCGTACATACTAGTTTTGCTGAAATTATCCTAGGATTTCTAAATTTTCCCCAGTATTATTCTACTCTTGCTGACATTTCTCCTTCTCTGTTCATTTCCTTCTCTAATTCATCCTTCTATCTGATTTTCGTTGTTTCTTTCTGTTTGGGAAAGCATGTAGTATTTATTTTCATATTTTTATATATTTTTTTACTTTCTTTTACTGTACTATAATATGATCTAATTCAATGGTATATCCTAACTTATTTGCTTTAAAATATATTGTTTCCTGTTTTTTATTTCGTAAAATCGCATTGTTAAACTGACTGACTCGTTTATTCTGTTTTAAGTTCTGAGAATTTCTTTTCTCTTATTTTTGTGTCGCAAACACAGAAACTGAAGTAAAGTATCATATTACCGTGACAATTAACTTAAATTGTCGCCATTCAAAAAATTGCAATACAATAGAGTGATTTATTGGTATACCCTAGTCCTACGGACCACCTCGAAGCGTGACCAGAGTGCTTCTGACCACCTCAAGTTTCAAGACGACACTTTATTACGACAGAGCGTACTTAAAAAATCTAGTGTATCGTTTAAGCCCTCTTTGAGCCTCGGCGCCAGGCGTCGCTTAACGTCGTAACGCGTAGCGACCAATTCTTCTGCCTGCTACGAATACATCAATATTTCAGGAGGTGAGTCTATATTCTTTACGCAGATAACAGTATGAGCTAAAGCCCGTTAATTCTCGTAATTTATTCACAATTATAGTTGCATTTGTTGCTAATTTATTTACAGTCAAAATATTGCAATTTTTTCTCCATTATTATTCTAATATAATTTAACAAGCGACCTCTAAGTTTTATACAAAACATTTTCCTTAGTTTATATCTAAGAGTTGATGTCTTACAAAATACAATTCGTGTAATTATTCAAAATTACACAAATTATTCTAGCATATTAAACGATCAGAAAATTCTATGGCGTCCTACATACCAGGGTGGTGAAAAATTGTTCTCGTTGAAAACAACATTTTATCACAACAAAGTCAGTTCGGTTTTTTATCTAATTAATGTGTCAGTGATGCTATGTTTTCTGTACTACATGAGGTCTATCGCGCACTAAACAATAATATTTACACTGCCACTGTTATTTGTAACTATGCCAAAGCTTTTAGCTTTGCCAAAAGTAGGTTCTATACTTTTCCTTTTACACCTTTTTGACGTGAATAAGAGAGTAGCATTATCATATAAAAAAGCTCTTCAACCCTTGCTTCTTCAGATTAGTATCGTTGACTCTGTAAAATTTCTTGGTATTTTTATATACAACAACCTTAAATGGTCCCTTCATATCTATTTGTTAAGTAAGAAACTAGCCTACTTTGCAATAAGATCTGTTTCGAAAGAAATCGATTTAGCATCTTTCAGAATACTACATTTTTAATATATAAAGACGATACTAGATTTTTGTTTCAATACAGAGCCAGAGCGGCGGCAAGCCGCTTATACGTATTTTGACCTCTTTAGATCACGTCAGAGCGGTCTTTACTCCGTTTGGAGTACCAGAAATTGAATTCACTACGAATTTTGACCATGATAAACGGCATGTGGAATGCAATCTAAGATTCCCTTGTCGAGTTACTCATCAAGCTGTTTGCTTTGCAAGTTTTAGAAAGCAAAGTGGTCAAAATTTAAATTCGATTGCGCCACTCTTTTTGTTAACATATTTTTCTTTGTTTGAGTTATTATCTTTTATTATTTTCGATATGGTCTTTATTTTTGGGGTTCTAGTACAGCTCTCCAATCTGATGTTATTTTTAAATTACAAAAAAGAGCAATAGGGTGTCTTTTTGGCCTCAGTAGAATAACACATAACAGAAGCTACTTCAAAAATCACGGGATTTTAACTCTTCTGTCTTTATATATTTTAGAAACTGTTTTCTTAATTCGTAAACATCTACATGTTTTTCCAGCAAGACCTAATAATGACTATTCCACCAGAAACTCAACCTTTGATGTGTATTTACCGATCACTGAGTTAGAAAAGAAATCTGTATTATATTATTCAACAAAAAAATTATACAACCATTTCCCTTTGCAACTTAAACCTGCAAGTTCTTTCCTTAAATTTCGTAAAATGGCAAAAGCTTATATACGGTAAGGGTAACAGGAGAGAATTCTCTCTCCTGTTACCGCCAAAGAATGTAGAGCGTAGAAATATTTAAATTCTCTCTCCTGTTACCGCCAAAGAATGTAGAGCGTAGATATATTTTAACTAATTTTAAACTGTTTGTCCTTGTTTTATTGTAGTGTTTGTACAATTTTATGTTAACATTCATGTTCATTACATTCTACGCTTGCTGGATAGCCCATATTTGACGAAATGACCCTGAAGATGCTATATTAGGCGAAAGTACTTGGGCAAGATTTGATTAAACTTGTGCTCGATATAATTGCCTTTTCATTTATTCGAGCATTCAACCTCATATCAAAAATTTTAAATTGTAATTGTAATTTTTCTGGCTATTTGTAAGCTTAGTCCATAAAATTTACAGTGACAATACAGCATATTTCTATTCTATTCTATTTCTTCGACTCGTGATATCCTGAAGCAAGGTTGCAGTATTTTGAATTATAGGAAATATGGATAATTACGAAAAATATGCACAGGGCACCACGAAGCTTCTCTTGAAAATTTCCATTTCTTTATAGCACCCGTTGGTTTGTAACTTGGCGAACCCAGATTTTTAAATTCGCCTATAATATTACATATTACCACTTTTCTCCTTCTTTGTCTTGACATTTCTTTTGAGGCAATATTGCTTATTAATTTGTTACTTTATTCACCAGTCTATATCCATATTTTTGGCTATTAAAACCATATCGTCGGCGCTCCTTTTAATTTTTGATTCAATTTGTATTAAGGTATTTACGTGTAAGGTTCAAAGCTGTATTTACGCTATTTTTTGTGTAGCAAAATTATACTTCTGTATAATATAAGTTTATTTTCGATCAGTATATTTCTTTGAGCTAATAATTCCGTGAAGTAAGGTCTCTATATCACAGAGTTTAACGATTGATTTGTTTGATGGTACAGGATGTGCTATTAAGATCCGTGTGTTGATTGCATTGCGTTTTCTATCCGTAATTAAATTAGGTCAATGTGCCTTCTCTGTTCATTTAAATAAACTGAGTGAGTAAAATCCAGTTATTTTTTTATACGAATGCAAAGAGCGCAAAAATATATAGGCTAAATTTAAACGTAAATTATCTATACTCCTACAAGGATATAGGAGTGTTTTGTTTAACAATTTCAATGCATTGCATGTATTTTCATAATGCGGGCGTTGAAAGTAAACTCTTAAAAATATTTTTAGAGTGTGACTCATTAAGCTGATGAAATAGCTACCCATATCAATGTACAACTCTCTTGAATGGTTCAACAATAAATAGTTCCTCTTCTATCAGTATAACTTATAAAAGTAAAAGTAGGTATTTTCAAAACAGTTTATTTTAAATAAACATTCTTATACTGTAGATCAAAATATTCAATTAAGGTAATTGCTTTAAACCAAAAATGTATCCCATTTAAGTGCTTATAATAGTTGATCCATTTTTTTAGTACACGATTATGATTATACCAAGGATTAATATCAACATTTTCGAGATTATTTTTTTTATTGAGTTAATGCCTCGACAACTATGATCATTGGCATGGTACAGTCAGGTACTTAGTGTAGTGTAGTGTGTGTGTGTGTGTGTGTGTATGTGTGTAGAGTAATTGTTTTGATACTTAGCACAGTGACGTCAATGTGTTTGCTAAGTATCAATGTGACGCTAATTGTATCCGAACGTCTGCGGTCCCTCCGGTGAGAACCGATCACACATGGATAGAAATTACTTTCATTCATTAATTTTTAATAAACGAAAATTTCTCCACCCAGATGGGATTCGAACTCACGACCTTTAGGTTTAAAGGCAGGCGCTCTTACCACTGAGCCACAGAGGGGGTTATTTTCGAGATTAAACCATAATTATTAGGAATAATATTAGTATATAATAATCCAGTGAACCACAATAAAACTATGGTGTAACCCATAATATATTCGGTATCGTTTTATCATTACTAGACAAGGCGAAAACCTCGTGTTTACCAAAGTGATTATACAAAAAAATCTTCTTCTTCGTGCGACTAGGATTACTCGTGTTTGTCTGCCTCTTATTCTGTTTCAGCCTTATCATTCATTATCTTTCCACCTTTTTGGAGGACTTCCAACAGCTCTTCTGCTATACGGTTTGTTGTTTTTACAGATGTTCGCTAATCTATCTGGTCCCATTCGGTTTACATGTTTGTTCCAGTTTTTTTTTGTCTTGTTTTTATCCACCTGTTAATATTTTGAAATTTTTATTGTTCGCTTAAACTTCTGTTGGTTTGTCTGTCGCTTAATGCGACATTGATCTTAATACTTTCATTTCGACACCGTATCGGTCCTTGTCGCCGCTGCATATGGTAGAATTGGTCTTACTGTTGTCTTGTATACTTTCATTTTGCTTTCCGTGATCAAATATTTGTTTCTCCATATGGTTTCTCGCAGGCAACCACTCACTCTTGCCGCTTTTGATGCTTGCCTTGTGGTCTCTGTTCTTATATCCCTGTCACTAGTAATCTCTACTCCTAGGTAATTGAATTTCATTACTTGTTCTACAATTTTGCCGTTTATTTCTGGTTTGCATCTACGCGGCTCTTTATTGATCACTATACATTTAGTTTTTTTCTACTGATATTCTCATATTAAGTTGTGATATTAAAGGTGTGGAGCTGCCTTTGTAGGTCATTTTCGTTATCAGCAATTAGTACTGCATAATCGGCTTAGCATAGTATCGTGATTTTATGCGCTCCCATGTGGTATCCGTGCCGTTTTCTTACTTCGTGAATTATTTGATTCATTACCATATTGAATAACAATGGACTGAGCGAGTCTCCTTGGCGGATTCCTCCTTTTAGTTCTATGTATTCTCTAGTTCTATGTTTCTCCTGTTGGCATTATAACTCTGGTCTTGTTTTTCTTGTTAATTTCATTGTTTGTCCTTATATGATGGTCTATTTGTTCAGCTTGTAATAAATTTAAAGTGGCATTTCGCTTCACCCTGTCAAAAGCATATTTTAAATCTACAAAGCACATGTATGCTGGTTTTCCGTATTAAATAGACTTCTCTATTATTTGTCTGATAATAAAAATTGCGTCTATTGTGCCGCGGTTCTTCCGGAAGCCTTGTTGTCCACCTGCCATGTTGTTCGCTTTTTCCTCGATTTTATGTTTAATGGCTGCCGTTAACAATTTTAATGTACTATTCATCGGACTAATGCCTCTATAATTTTCAGGATTTCTTGAGTCTCCCTTTTTAAGTATCGGTAGCAGGAGACTTACCTTCCATTCCGCTGGTACTACTCCGGTAGTTATTATATCGACGAATAATTTTAGGAGCCATTTGCGTAGTGTTGTTCCTCCATATTATAGCAGTTCATTGTTTATCTTATTAGGACCGGGTGCTTTTCTGTTTTTTATTTTTTTTTTTATTTGTTTTTGTAGCTCTTCTTCTGATATTAGTAGTCTATCGTGGGTTTCGTTAATGATTATTTCTCTGTTCTGCTCCTCTCCTTCTCCACATACTTTCGTGAAATACTCAGTCCATTGTTCCTCCGTAATGTTATCTATGCGTACAAATTCATTCATTTCTGTTTTTTGTCTCCTTATCATCTTCCACACCTTTTTCTGGGATCCATAGAGGTCATATTCCATATCTTTGGTAAATTTCTCCCAGTGTTCTTTTTTGATGTTATCTATTTATTGGTTTACGCAAAAAAATCTCATTGCTATATTCTTCCGAAGGAATCCGAGCTATTTGCCTTGTCTATACACATTTATTGTATATCATTTTTAGTTACGGGATTATTTTGTTCTTCAGTCTCCGTGATCATTTCTGCAATATTTTTTTGATCGGGAGATTCTTCTTCTTCCAAGAATCCTTCTGTTGAGATATTCAAGCTTGCTTCAGAATGGGAAACAAAGAAATAATAATACTCAGTTAAGTAGACGACGTAATATTAATAGCCCAAGATGAAGATAGCCTGCAGACTGGTCCACAGATTTAACATTTAACATTTTAAAATTGATGGCATCAGTATTAACCAAGTAATGGAAATAAAATACCTGGGAATTACACTGTCTACCTATGAAGACCTGGACAAAGAAGTGGGAGATCAAGTACAAATAGCAAATAGACTGGAAGGATGCCTTAATAACACCATATGGCGTAACAGACGTATTAACACTGAGATGAATTTATAAAGCCACTGTAAGACCAATAATGACATATGCCTCAGAAACAAAACCCGACACAACGCAAAGGCTACTGGAAACTGCAGAGATAAGAGTACTGAGAAGAATTGTAGGAAATAACCTGATAGATCGAAAGACAAGTGAAGACATTAGAATAAAATGTAAATATAATAATGCGAAATTACGACCGCGTAAAAGATGGAGTGGCAACCTTCCATAGAGGTACAGAATGAATAAGGAGAATTGATTATAAAGAGGAAGAAAAAGGAGAACTTATCTTCAACAAATGGTCTTTTACATCTGACGCCGTTTCTTGCATCCTAATTTTCATCATTTTTACTAATCATCAGCATCCTAATCAAGCAATCTTCAGTTTTTAAATTTCTAGCGGTCATTACATCTTCTACATATTTCCAGGACCATTTGGTCTATCTTGTTTTCTTCTAGTGTGCGGAGTCCATTTCTGTACCAATTTTGTCCATCTATTTTTAGTCAATATCTGCAGGTGTCCATACCAGTTTATTAGTCTTTTGGCTTCAATTGTGTCTATTATGTTTAGATCAATTTTCATTTTGCTTCTGATATCTTTCTCCACCGTATCAAGTCTATCATAGTCTCTAATAGTTCATTTCCATGGTCTTAATTTTTTATTTGTTTCTTTGATTTATTTCTTAGAGTTCGGCACCGTACAATTTAATACTTTCTATTCTAAATTATTGTCTTTCAATATTTTGCTGTATTTTGCAAACTTTTGCCGTAGCTGATCTAACCATTAGGCGCCAACTCAACCACACAATTTTGTAAATGTCTTGCGTAGTGGTGTGCTCTACAACGGCTGATTTCTCGCAGCGACCAAGATGACAGTTTCTTTTATGTTCAAGAAAGAAGTATTAACACTACGTTTTGTTAATACCATAATGGTCACGGAATAAATTCCCTGTCAAGGCCTATAAACGCCAAAAACAATGTACCACTATTTATTTCTCCAAAGTTATTTTTGTCCTATGAAATTCAAGAATTGCGTGGTAGGCGTCCCTCAATTTATTGTTGATGATTTCCTGTTTACTGTAATCTTACGGTCTTATCAATATTAGTGATTTGAAAATCGCTTCGAATATGTCCTAGTCGTAATAATAGCATTATCTTATCGTTTTGACTGTTTACGTTATACAATACTTCCATACGATAAAGGTTGATAATAGACAAGCATCTGAAAAGTCTTCTAAACACGAATCTCATCCAAAAATAAGAACGTTCCTTTCAAGATGTAATTTCATAAAAAATTCGTGACTAAATTTTAGGAATCGCAATGTTCGAACACAAAGGATGTTACTTACTTACAAAAAAAAAAATGTAAATATCCCAACTTAGCTGTTTTATTGTAAACTAAATCGTAAAGTTTCAAAATACTCATTAAAAAATACTTATTTTCTAAATTATGAAGTACCTACATAAAATATATCTCAGACTATTTATAAAATACCACAAAATTAATTAACTTACCTTATATCCATTTTGGCTAGAGTCTTTTTATACTATCACAGATTGCAACAAAACCAAATTCGTGGGTTGGAATATAACTAAAATCAAAAAACGAGTATTAAAATTTGTGAATTTAATGTAAATTTGATATAAATGAAATGTAAATATATTGTAAATTTAATTTAAATTTATGTAAATTTAATATAAATTTGATCTAAATTTAATGAGAATGTAATAAAAATTTATTGTACATTTAATGCAAATTCAATGTAAATTTATTGTAAATTAATATAATTTAACATAATTTAATGTAAATTTAATGTTAATTTAATGTAAATTTAATGAATACTTAATGTAAATTTAATGTAAATTAACTGTAAATTTAATGTAAATTTAAAGGAAATTCAACGTAAATTTAATATCAATTAATGTATATTCAAAGTAAATTTAACGTAAATTTAATCTAAATTTATTTCAAATTTATTGTAAACTTAATGTAAATTTAATGTAAATTTAATGTAAATTTAATGTAAATTTAATGTAAATTTAATATAAAATTAATTTAAATGTATCGTAAATTTGTTGTAAAGTGAATGTAAATTTTTGTAAATTTAATTTAGTTTCTGTAGATATTTTCCTAAATATTAAAATTCACTTTTAAACTGTGTTTCATAATTTCATTTTGTTGTCCTACCAAAATATATATTACACAAGCATTTTAATTTATTTTCCAATAATGCAGAATAATGCAAACATTGAAAAGTACTTTTAGAAGAACAATAAATTATTCTAATTAAAATTGAATAGACCTCGCCTGCTTAAAATTAATTAACTAATATATTCTAGCGCTACAACAATCAGTTGTGTATGAAATTATAAAGCAACTTCTTTGGTAAATGGAGTCGTTCCTCTTTGTTTAAACAGATCCAGATCCTTTCCTTAGATTAAAACTGTATGCCAAAACCAGTATTTCTGGTAAGGCTCTTCTCCTATGCACTCCAGTCCTTTACTGTGTCAAGTACATCTAAGTAGAAATTAAGGTCACCCGCTGATGGCATTGCGGGACATCTTCAGATCAGTCAGAAATCTTCGCGCTAAGATTCTAGTATCACGAAAAAGGTGAATAGTAGATAAGGATATAGTAGATAAGGATGCACTTCACCCCACTTCTTGGACTTTGATCCCGCACTCTCTTTGCTCCGCGCCTCGCATCCCGCGTGACTGTCTCTCGCTACAACAGCCCACGTTGACCTCTGCTATCCTCTGCTGACCTCTGTTACCCTCTGCTACCTTCTGTTACCCTCTGTTATTGTGTCTCTGCTACCCTTTGCTGCCCTCTGTTATTGGGCCTCTGCTACCCTCTGCTGCGCTCTGTGTGTCTCTGTTACCCTCTGTTATTGTGTCACTGCTACCCTCTGCTACATTCGCGGATGCGTCGAGAGTGCGGGGTCACAGTCCAAAAAGTGGGGTGAAGTGCATCCTTGTCTTACCGAAGCTCTGCTATATTGAGCTGTTGCGAAATTTGGTAATTCTATAAACGTTCTTGGTATAAGGCCACTTTTATTGCTTGGCCAAATTGGGTAATAAATTCATAACATTTTATACAAACGGTAAACGATATTTAGTTACAAACTGGTGTAGAGTATTATCCAAAACTATTATTGGGCGAAAAACAAAAAATGACTACCTCTTATTAAACTATGTAAAATTTTAATATAAATAATAATTGTGTAACTTTTGTCATTAATGTATATCTTTTTTAAGGTATCCGTGAATAAAAGTTTAAATTTTTTAAATTAAGATGCACTTTTATTTGTTAAGAGATCATGTTAAATTTTTTGATCGGTATTTATTTTTAATTCTAGCCAATTTTTTCTATTAAACTAATATAAATAAAAAAGCATAATTGCATAATTGGATGTTTACGGTGATTCGGTTTATTTGAGTAAGATTTCTGCTTCCTTGTTTTCAGTTCGTTTTAATCAAAGTATAAAGTTGTCCTTGTTTTCCCGAATGCAGATCGGTTCAATAACCCTATTAAGTGAGCGGAATATGAAACTTGGATCTATATTAAACTAGAAAAGAAAATTTCAGTGTATGCGATATATTTATATAGTTTGTAGATAATATTTTGCTCAAGCAGTTTCTCGGATGGAGCTTAAGAGTAATATTCTTATTAAACTAAAAAAAAACAATACATGAAAGACAGAGAGAGAGGGAGAGAGAAATTTGTTGTTTTTAAAATGGGTTTATATTTATAAAACACAACATGGTATAGTACAA
Organism: Diabrotica balteata; assembly: GCA_918026665.1. NCBI lineage: Eukaryota > Metazoa > Arthropoda > Insecta > Coleoptera > Chrysomelidae > Diabrotica > Diabrotica balteata. The sequence goes on along the minus strand of OU898278.1, from coordinate 151,976,631 downwards.
ACAAGGTACAAGATACATTAAAATACTAATTATAAAGTGAAAAGAATCGAAACTATTTTACGACTAATTATAAAATTTACATAATTAAAAAAAATATACATATCAATTAGTACAACTGTCCTCAAAAAATTACTCTATACTATAGTAACATTTAGATACTTAAATTAATTAGAGCAATCATAAAAACTTTTTGATTGCTCTTCGGAATACAAAAAAAATTCTTGAGGATCTTATGTCGAGTGGTAGGTGATTAAACACTGTCTTACCAGTGTGAATGATTTTTTAATTAATGTAGAAGAGGGAATTGGAAGTAGAATATGTTTCTCTTGAAATGAACACTTTGTTTTTTTTTTCAATTCAATTCAGTGTGTTGCTCATATTTAAGTTTATTGTAAATATAGAGACCTAAAAATTTGTTTACCGTGTCAGAACAAATAATGCCTTAAAGATATAACTAGAGTTGCGTTTATTGATTGATACAGACTGGCATCTGTCTTGCAAGTATGAACTGAACCACTTTAGAGGAATGCCTCTTAAATCATATCTTTCGAGTTTATTAAGAAGTATTTTGTGATTGACACAGTCAAAGGCTATAGATAGATCACAGAAAACTGCGACAGTAAGATGGCGTCATATGTACTTTTTAATGACTAGAAACCGAATTGGAAGAAAGAAAGTAAATTGTGTTTTTGTAAGAAAGCCATCATTCTGATTTTTACCAATTTTTCTACAACCTTTGAAAGCGAAGAAATAGGACGATATTTAACAGGTAAATCGTGGTCACCACCTTTATACAGAGGAATAACTTTAGCACATTTTAAATTTAAACAATCGCTAAAGTGACCCGTTGAAAAAGATGTGTTAATTGTCACCGCTAAAATTCTCAGAACATTATCAGGAAGAAGTGATAAAACTTTAGATAGAATATCATCCCAGCCTGCAGTCATAGGATTTTTAATGCCATGTATAATATCTTTTATTTCAGTCGAGCTAGTGGGAAGAAAATAAAAGGAATTTGTAATTTTTACTCTTTTTAAATAATGCATTAGATCAGAAGAAGAATAAATTTTTCCAGTGAGTTCCGGACCTACCAAGCAGTAATATTTATTCAGGTCACTAGGGTCTAAGACTATATCAGTAGAACTTTAGTTCTAAGATTTTTAACTATACGCCAAGATTCCCTTTGTTTGTTATTGGCATTTTAGATTCTAGATTTAAAAGATATACATTTGGCTAATTTAGTAACTTTCCTATATATGGACCTATATTTGTAGAAATATATCAAAGTACGTAAGTAAAATCTTACGTTTTTGCAGGAAATTCTAATTTCTTTAGTAACCCAAGTTTTCTTACTTTTCGATTTAAGACTTCTTTCTTGAAATGATAAATTAAAAATATTGATGAGAGTGTGATGAAATTAATTAATCAAATCAGGAGAGCAAAAAATATTATTCCAATCTTCCTGATTACACAATTTGATAAACCTATCAAAATTACTTCTGCTGGAAATTCTACCTCATCTGGCTGTATAAGGTGGGTTCTTAAGTGGAAATTCACATAAAATGGGATCATGATCTGATGAAAAATAGGGAATCACTCTGCACACAGCCAGATCTGGATGTAGATTAGTACAAATATAATCCAATATACTGTTATCTCTACTTGGATCGGTAACCAGCATGCTCATATTAAAACTATTAAGTCAATGTGTAATGGTAATAATATGGCTGTGTCATGAATCCAGATAATCAATATTAAAATCACTTGTTAAGATAACAACAGAATTTTGTGGAATTTTTTCAAGCAAGGATTCCAATCTTTGGAAGAATTACTAAATAATCGACTTGGGGGGTCTGTACATAACAATGAGAAAAGTATTAAGCTTCTTACTGAAAGTAATACAAAATTCAAATTCAGATTCAATGCAAAGGTGGTTAAATTTATTGTAGTCTAGAAAATTGAATTTATACTGAAACGTTGTATTAATTAAAGTTAATGTGCCTCCATGAATACTTTCAGATCTACAAAATTTAGATATTATGGAGTAATTGTTAATACAGAGTGTTTCCAGAGGATACAATCAGTGTTCAGTTAAAGCACAAGATCTGGTCAATCATTTTCGCTAAGAAATACTTCCAGTTCCTCAACTTTATTGCGTGCAGAACATATGTTGTCTAAAATAATAGAAAATGTATTAACGATGTTAGATTTAGATATAACATGAAATAAGTAGTTCTGAATTCTGTCTGTTTCTCAATTAATTCTAGAATTTACACTCATCCAAGCTTTATATCAGGTGAAGATATGTAGATCATGTGTTCCACATATGGCGTCATGCACCACAAACACTAAATATTTGTTTTAGGTACATAAGCTGTCTACAGAAAACTAATCTACATCAATAAGATATTTAAATTATCATCCAAACTACAACAAAAATATCAGAAACAGATCATAGAATGAAACTAACAAAACATCAAAAACGATGAAGAAATTTTTATTATTTCCGAAACCAAAACAAACAACACGCAAGAAAAAACAACAAAATACTTCATGAATGCAACAATTTTTATCTAAGAGAAACTTAAAAACAGATTGTTTTTCAAATTCCAGATATGCAAACATGCCTACGATATTGAGCACAGAATCCCATCAAAAGATGCATTAATAGACATAAAAGAAATGGACAGCAAAAAGAGGGAAATCAAAGAAGTATCCCTCATCTTGTACCATTCTTAGTGATCTAGATTACAAAGAATTAGTCTTAGGACACCGGTACACAATAGATCCTATTTGATCTCCTGGGTAAATCTGAAAGATAGTATATTCGCTATCCCAGAATAGAGATTCGGTCTATTCTGAGAATTCATCATAGTTCCATTTACGATTTGTAAAAATAAAAGAGTGATTTAAAAGCGTAATGAAAATCCTCATGAAAACTTCAATAACCGTTATTTCGTGTTTTCTCGTCATTCCGTGAAAATATTTTTTACTGAATTGTGTGATTATATTTTGACATAAATTTTCAGCAAAAGTTACAGCTTTTTTATTACTTTGTTGGTTCCTACAAATACCGTAAACCATTCCGTTTTATCGTCGAGATAAATTTCTTTTTGACTTTGGCCCTTATATTCTAGTCGACTTAATATTTTTGAAAAACATCGAAGCATCTTAAAATATCAATTATTATCGTGTTTTCTGTAGGCTGTCGCAAAATAACGAAATGAAAATAAGGTTGTTGATGCTTCTTTTTAGATGTCTCATGGGCTTTTATAACTGATATATTTTTAGAAAATAAAGTGTAACAAATAGTCTAATATATAAAGATTAGATTAAATTACAAAAAAAGTGATTTAATTCACCAACCAGCTTTTTTAAAATAGCAGTAAACCGAGTTCAAATAATTATGATAGTCACCAACCTCCGAAAGAAGACAGCAGCTTATAAATAAGAATCTGTAGAAAATCTTAGATGAGCAAGTGTTCTCTAAGTTTTAACTCAGATTTAACACCTTTAGTTGTCTTTTTTTCTATGAACTCTACTACAGTTCATCATCATCATTAGCCATTTTGCGTCCACTGCTGAACATAGGCCTCCCGTAAATAATTCCATTGCATCCGATCTTGAGCAACTTGAATCCAGTTAGACTGGATGCGCTTTAAATCGTCCGACCACCTTGTTGGAGGACGTCCTCGACTACGATAAGCATCGTGTCTAGGCCTCCACTCTAAAATTTTCTTTGTCCATCTTCCATCTCTGACCCTAGCAACATGTCCTGCCCAGTTCCATTTCAGGGTTGTAATTCTTTCAACTGCGTCCGTCACACCAGTTTTTCTCCTTACTATCTGACTCGAAACTCTGTCCCTGAGTGATACGCCCAACATTGACCTCTCCATCGCTCTCTGTGCCACTTGTATCTTATTAATTACTTTTCTGGTAAGTGTCAATGTTTCTGCTCCATATGTCAGAACTGGAAGTACACACTGATCAAAAACTTTTCTCTTCAAGCACATGGGAATAGCTGATTTAAAGACTTCCCTCAGTTTTCCGTAAGCTGCCCATGCCAGTCCTATTCTCCTTTTTAACTCTGTTGTTTGATTGTCTCTTCCCAATTTAATCTCGTGGCCCAGATACTTATAGGAATACACTTGTTCAATTTGCGTGCCATTAGTGGAAATGTTTTTTGCCAGTACCAGGTTGGTCATGTATTGTGTTTTGGAAAAATTAATTTTAAGGCCAACTCGTGCACAAGAGCTCTGAAGGTCTTGAAGAAGTTGGCATGCATGATCTACCTGATCTGCAATAAGGACTATGTCGTCTGCAAACCTCAAGTTGTTCAAAAATTCCCCATTTATATTTAATCCAATATTTTCCCAATTATTTTTTCTCATAGCACTCTGTAATAGGGCGGTGAATAGTTTAGGAGAGATAGTGTCTCCTTGCCTAATACCTTTCTCCAAGGGAAATGTGTCTGTGTCACCATAGTACATTTTTACAGCAGCTGTTGCGCTATCATATATATTTCGAAGAAGAGTTGTGTACCTATGGTCAATACTGCACTCTGTAAGAGCTCTTAACATGGAGCTATGCTGGACTGAGTCAAATGCTTTCTCAAAGTCTACAAATATTAATATCAATGGCTTGTTGTATTCTATAACTTTCTCTATCAAGGATTTTATTACTTGTAGGTGGTCATTTGTTCCAAAGCCACTCCTAAATCCGGCCTGCTCTAGAGGTTGATGAAAATCTAGCTTAGGTCCCAGTCTGTTAGTAATTATTCTCATAAAGAGTTTATATAAATGAGATAATAAGTTGATAGGTCTGTAGTTGCCAATTTCTGTTACATCTCCTTTTTTATGCAATATTATCATAATGGCATTATTCCATTTTTCTGGCGTATTTCCTTCAAAGAGGCAGGCATTATAAAGGGTTTTTAAAGCCTTTATGACGCATTCGCCTCCTAGTTTTATCATTTCACTTACAATGCCATCTTCTCCAGGTGTTTTGTTGTTCTTCATACCTTTTAATGCTGACTTAATTTCCTCTTCGGTTATATCTGGAAGTTCCTCTGACCCTTGATTTAGTATTGCTGGAATTTCTACTTCGGGAATGTGATCATCTCGACTATATAATGTTCTATAGTACTCTTCGATGATTTTTAGTATCTCTTGTTGTTCATGTATGACATGTCCTTGATTATTTTTTAACTTCCCTTATATAAATATTCCTCGTTCCTGTTTTCAACTTTCGTTTTAGAACTTTTAGGCTTTTGTTTTGTTCTACGGTATCAGTTATTTCCTTAGTGTTAAAGTTCCTTATGTCTTTCCTAATGGCTTTTGAAATGGTTTTGTTTAAATTCCTTAGCTCTGCAATGTTCGTTGTATGCTTTTCTTTCATTTCCCTTCTTTTTTGCATTAGGTTTCTTGTGTCTTCTGTGAGTTTTTCATTTTTTGTTGAGTGCTTGGCTTGGCACTTCTTCTGTGACTTCTTCAGGGCTTCTACCAATTTTTCGTTAAGCTGTTCAATACTGGTTTCATCTTGCAGGTCTTTCTGTAGATTACTCTCTATTTCTTCCTGGTATGCCCTGGTGTTAGTAATCGCAGTGAATGTAACATTATTAGTCCTTGTTACCATATGTCTTCTTTCCTTCTGTATGTTTAAGACTATCTTCGCCCTAACCATTCTATGGTCACTTCCAGTTGAAAATTGATTTAATACAGTTACGTCTTGAACAGCGTCTTTTTTGTTAGTAAATATAAAATCAATTTCGTTCTTGTTTAAACCATTTGGTGATTGCCAAGTCCACTTTCTTTGGTCGCTTTTTTTAAAGTGCGTATTCATGACATATAGCCTGTGTTGCAGAAGAAATTCTATGAGAGTTTGACCCCTTTCGTTTCTATCGCCATATCCGTGAGGTCCAATTACCAACTCCGAATCATCTTGCTTGTGGCCTATTTTGGCGTTTAGGTCTCCCATCAGTATAGTAAAGTTGGTGTTTGTCTCTTGTATGGCAGTGTTAACGTCATCGTAGAACCATTCTACTTCTTCATCTGTATGGGTACTAGTAGGTGCATATACCTGGATGATCTTTAACCGAATTTTTTCGTTTACTTTGTAGATAAGATATATAACTCTATCACTTATGTTTTTAATTGTGAGTATATTCTTTGTGTGTTTTTTATTTACCATAAATCCTACGTCACCATTGGAAGACTCTCCTCGATAATGCAATAGGTTTCCCGACGGAAGTACCATTTGTTCTTCACCCTTTCGCCGTACTTCGGACAATCCAAGTATATCCCATTTTATATGATTCAGCTCGTTTTCCAGTTCAACTAGTTTTTCGTCCTCCATCAATGTTCTTGTGTTGTATGTTGCCATAAACCATATTCTTTGCCGTTGTCGTTTATGAAGGTAGCCTGGTTGACTCCGGTGATTCTTAGCACCCTCTGTCCCTCTAACTACAGGACTGCTACCATAGCCTGTTTTCAAGGGACTGCCGGAGACTGAGGGCCTTGCATTTTCTTCCTTTCTCATTTTACGGGGTTCCTGGCCGTTTCTCTACCACGCTGGCCTGTGCGGGTTGGTAGAAGGATTGTAGGATTGGCTAGGGAATTTGGCGTCATCGACAAGGATGATAGGTTGGGACGTGGTACCCTCTCGGTTAAAGGGATTGAGAGTGAGCCACGGCTCGCATAGGCAGGGTCGCGATCCTGAAGTAGACCTAACTTTACCGGGATCGTAAAATGTATCTACCTGCTACCTTTCAAACGCCTTCAAAATTCCGAAATAGGATTACCATAACCTTTCTCACCAAAGGTTGCATATTATATTCTTTTAACGACGGTTAACCTCGATGTGTACACAACTACATCATCGTGATAGATCAATAACTCATTGTTATTAATTTTTCTTTCTTTTTCTGATGCCAGATTCTATGTTTAAGATTTTTCAACTGTTTTGTTCATTGTAGTCTATATCCATCTTCTATTTTTCTGGGAACGATAATTTTGCTGATTATTTTTCTTTCTTCTTTTTTTAAGTCTTTCAGTTCATATTTTTTGTTGGAGATTAGTGTCTCGCTTGCGTATAAGGACGGCTTGATGAAGGTGTTGCCATGGTGGATTTTTGTGTTCTTTGATAGTGATGTCTTCATTTCTTGTAATGTATGTTTTGTTTCATCCCTAGTCCTTTTTTGGTCTTTTGCAGTCCGTAATTTTGCGATATTTTTTCTTTCTTTGTAGGTTCAATAAACTCACCAAGATATTTAAAACGCAGCACTCTGTTAATTTCTCCGTTTTTTGGTTTGAATTCATTGGTATTGATCCTTCTCCTTCTTCTTCTTCTTCTTGGCCTTCTAACGTCGATTTTTGAAAATAGGCCTCTCCCAACTTTTTCAGGCGATCTTTATCCTGAGCAGCATACTTCCAATTTCTTCCAACTATTCTATTGATGAAAATCTATCAACTGGAAATTTATCTTCTAGTTTCAATGGAAACTAGAAGAGAAATTAAAGAAAACAAAAGCATTGACGAAGAAAAACTACGAAAAATAAATAAAGAAGTATCAAAAGCTATAAGGAAATATTTAACAAAATTTAAGAATGAAAAGGTCCACCAAACTATTGAAGAGAATAAGTCTTGAAGAGACTAAGTCTCAAAGTCCTGAGAAGACGGCTAAACAATAAAAAATGTGAAATACACAAACTAAAAAACAAAGAAGGAGTCCCCATATCAAATATAAAAGAACTACCACACATAGTTGAAGACTTCTATCAAGAACTATACAAAAATCAAAGAGAAGACCAAATAAACTTGGAAACCGCCGCCGACAAGGCGTACCTAGAAAACTTTAGACCAATCAGGTTATTGAACCACATCTATAAAATGTTTACCCGAATAATTACGACAAGACTAGAAAAAAATTTGGATTTCTACCAGCCTAATCTGCTTAATCTGTTAAGAGGTTGCATGATGATGATGATGATGATGATGATTCTTTTAATGTCGTCCACCCATCTCATCTGTGGCCTTCCTCTTGATCGTCTTTGTAATGTCTTTTTTCAAGAGATATTTGTAGACCCACTTTTTCCACGCATTATTTTAGTATCTAAATCTGTAGCATTGCTGTGTTTTCAACGTCTGTTCTTTTTGTTAAATCATAAATTAACGATGTTAAATAGCAATGGTGACAGACCATCTCCTTGCCTAACTCCCGTATTTATGTCGAATGGTTCTAAGACTGCTCCTATGAATTTAACTTTGAATGAATTTGTTAGTGTTTGCTCTATGAGGCATATTTATTAAAAAATCGAATATATTGTAGTCAATATTTTATGAGCCTTAATGATGTACGATGTTTTACAGAGCTTTTATCTTTAACAAGCTTCGTTGGACACCTGTCAAAATTTAAGCATGTAATTAGAGTTTTAAGAACCAACAACATGAAATGTCACAAGAAAAAAGTTTCAAAATAAGGCCATCCGGTATACCCTGACGTTTTCACCGTTTTGTACCAGAATGTATATCGAGCCAACAAACATACCATTCAATTTTGTAAACATTATTTAGTTTCCATAAATAACTAATAATAAACAACATGACATGTTTGACTTTTTTCGTCAAAGAAAACAAAAGAAAGCAAACAAAAGTGTTTTATATTGGCATAATAACAGAAATAATAGAAACCTTGTATAACCATTATTACAAATAACTTACTTCCTGTATTGATTGACCTAAAAAATATTGAAAGATGTTTCAGAGCGCCATGATAATATTCATTTATTGATAGATTTTAGGTTTCTTTCCGAAATAATTTCAGTTACTGAATACAGAAATCAATAACTCAATTAAACAAAGTTCATTCCGCATAAATTTTGTTAGATGCAAACTATGAAGTGTGAGTCTGAGTGTGATTTCAGTTTTATGATTATTTGTTCCGTTATTTCCTTCCACTCTTGTTGATTTAGTTAGATTGATTTAGTTAAGTCGAGAAGTATTAAGCAATGTTTAAATTGTTTGTATGTTCAAAATTGTTCTGATGTTTTATCTTATGGGCTCGACATATAAAGGAATGCACTAATGAAAAATGGCATTGCTTAGAAAGCGCCAACCCTGAAACGCCACCATAGATTGCTTACTGATGGGAAAAATACTTTTCAAACAAAGCAATAACTTTATGAGAGCAATTTGAGCTACGCAGAGAGTTAAATCATTTTGATTTTGATTGCCCATTTTCTGCAATTGTTCGGTAAAAGAAGACCAAAACATTTATAAAGGTATAAATCTTCTAAACACCGCACTTAAGCTTACCACAAAGGTCCTAACTAACAAAATCAATAAACCAACAACTTTATCAGACGAACAACAACGATTTAGATCCGGAAGTAGACGCCATATTTGTACTAAGACCTACACAGAAAATACCATCGAGTACAATAAACCAGCATATCTATGTTTTATAGATTTGACAAAGGCTTTCGATCGCATCCAAGTCGAAGACGTCTTACACCTATTGTATAAAAGAAGCATGACAATCAATATTATACAAACCATCGAAAATATCTACTTCTATAATCGAATACAGGTAAAGATAAATGAAAAACTAACACAGTGTATAGTAGTACAAAGCGGAGTCAACTTATCAACAATACTTCGAAAATGAGGGAAACAAGCAAAGCAGACAGACTGAGGTCAACAGTAAAAATTTTCACAGTGTAAATTACACCAACATCGAGCAATGCAATATGGTTAGTATTAGAATTCGAAGTTTTGTCGGATTTAACTTCCAATGGCCATTTAATTTGTAGCTCCAAGTAATAGTCACTTACAGACCCGTATGGCCATGTCGTAAAGATATATTACCAGTAAAACTATCTTTTAATTACAGTAAGTTAGGTCAAATAAGAGGTATGAATTTGAATGAAAACCGATTCCTCGTATCTCATCTTGCTCTCATCTCAAAGCAAAATATCGCTCGCTTCGCGGCTCGTATCTCAAAACACTCGTATATTAGAGCGCTCGTATATCGAGCTAGCATTGCATTTGATTTCCAAGCTTCAACGGCTTATAAAGTGTGTTTCAACAATTTAAATAGACTATTTGTGTTTTTTACGGTCAATTATTTTAGAGACAGATTGGTAGTATGAAATACTCCTGGTTTAGAAACCTTCGTCAATAGATTTGCATATCAGCGGATTCATTTGTAACATCGAAACATTATCGAAAAATATATCGGCAAATTATCATTGTCATGGCCAAAATTTGGGCATGGTACTAAAAGAAGAACATAATAAACATTAAAACCGTTCTACTGACCTACTATATTTGTCAATCTCTCTTTAAAAATAATACCATGGAAACTGCAATATTATTAACATCGCGATTTTAAAATCATTACTCTTGTCAAAATTATAAAGGTCATACATCCTACCATTTGAACCACCGTGATACGTATCATACCTAATAATAAATTACTTATCGTTTTACGTATGCAAAGTTTGATAAATAGTATTCTGATAAATTGAATACAGTTCTTCAAATTTTCCATACGTATGAAACTAGTTAATGGTTTATAGAGATAAACTAGTTATTGGAGTTTGCAATAACGTTTATTAGTTGCAATAAATAATAAAATTCCACTTGTCAGTCATAAACAATTTTACTGCACGGATGCCGGCAGAGGTTTTATTAGATTTGCTTTTAGGTAATGAGATATTAAAAAACGGTTAAAATAATTTATTACAGTGAGAACGGTGTGACTTCAATAATGCTGTAGACAGAATTCCGGTAAGACAATAAAAGTGGTCAAAGGCAGACAAGCATATTTAGACGGCGATTCTATAGTTCACCAGTAATACTTATTTATCAGGACTTTAGGATAGTAGCTTTTTTTTACTCATATATGCGCCCTAGACCTAGACTAAGTATTTAATTTGCTGCTTAAGGTGTTGCTTCAAGGAAGTCACTCCATGGTAGCAGATACGCTAGGAGAGGGAATTAGGAAATAATATGTTGCCTGGTTTGATTTCCATGGTTGCAGTTATAATCTGCAGATCTACCCTCTCACATAGTTGTTGTGATCATTTTTTTTTTCGAGCGAGAGATTAATGTTATAAACCTCGTTTAAACTTTGTGCTTCTTTAAAAATGATAGTTTTGTTTGAGTTAGCAAACGCCAATTCACGTTCACATCGCCATTCTTAGTACCAGTACCAGTATTGGTATTCAAGCCTGCCACCACATATAAGTTCCATTTGATAACAAACATCCTCTCCTAGGATGAGGTATCGTTGTGCAATGAGATTGGTAAACCACAGAAATTTCACTTTATCCTTGTGAAATTATTGCGACTCGTAAGGAGTATACGGGTGTGCTCACTTTTTATGTGTTTAGTGTTTGAGAGGTTTATGTATGGTTATTAGTTGTATGTGTATGGATTATGGATTGTGTTATTGTATTTAATGATGTATTTACGATTGTTTTTTGTACTAACATATTCATAAGCCCATTCTCTTTCATTTACTGCTTCATACGTAGTAATTGAACCAACAACAGCGAAGATATGATATAGTGCCGTTTTGGCAATGTTACCATATTTGATTTTATTGTTGTCATATTCGATATCCCATCATCTTTCATTTGACGTCTCATACGTCAAAATCGGACCAATAACAACGAGGATATAATATAGTGCCGTTTTTGCAATATCTTTCCATCTGTTTTTTGTGTTACCGTATTGGATATCATCTCCTCCTTCATGGAGGTCTATTATGGGCCACTGGTTGGTCTGTGAGCACAGTGCGGTTCCAGTATAGCTTGTAGTTGTCATTCTCAAGCATTCTGTCAGGGACATATTGATAATAAGGAAGACGGTCGGTTTGGAGAAATCCCAGTTTGTCAGCTAGTTCTTGGTGGATAATCTTTCCTACTGAGTCATGGCGTTCTTTATAATCGGTACCGACAAATGCCTGGCAGCCACCGGTAAGATGTTGGATGGTTTCTTGGGCTTGGCATCCATATCGGCATTTGTCATTTTGGACTTGAGGATCTTTAACAATATATTTTAGGTAATTTTTAGTTGGAATTACCTGATCCTGAATGGCAAGTAGGAAACCCTTAGTCTCGGGAAACATCTTTCCTGATGTCAACCAATAGTTCGACGATGTTATGTCGACATATTCTAGGCTGATCTCATTGAGATGTCGCCCATGCAGAGGTTTACTCATCCAGGTGCGCATTTTTTCTTGCTTAGTCAGATGGTTTATGCGCATTTCTTGTTCCCTCAGTTTAAGCGGCGTTGTGTCATCTACTGCGCAAATTGCTCGATGTTATTAATTATTATAAATAATTAATTATTATTATTATCCAGATTTAGCCATACGGCTCACACTCCCTCTAGGGGGAAAATTCACTCATCCCAGATACCTACGGTATTAAAAGGATTGAGCTCTGGTGGGACTCTTTCCATGTTATCGAGTCCTAGGTGACTTGGTACGTCGGTGTATCTCCTAAAAATTTTCGCACGCATCTGGAGGTCGAAAGTAGCACAGCTTTCTGCATGACCTTATATAGATGTTAATTTAGACCCAGTTTTTTTATGTTTTCTAGGAGGTTCTTCGGAATGACTCCAGTGGTAGAAAGAATAATAGGTATCGTCTGGGTATTTTCCATTCTCCATTGTCTTCTTATTTGTATTTTCAGATCTCTGTACTTGGTGATCTTTTCATTGTACTTAACACGCAGATTATTGTTGTTAGGTATCGCCACATCGATTAGAGTTGTTTGTCTTGTTAGTTTATTAACTAACACGAGATCTGGTCTATTATGTGCTACAGTTTGGTCCGTGAGCACAGTGCGATCCCAGTATAGCTTGTTGTTGTCATTCTCAAGCATACTTCTCATAC